>CM061054.1:16633253-17833253 GCA_030762865.1 Paraleonurus japonicus
CTTAAAAATTTAGAGTATATATACATTTTTATTTAATCAAGGAAATCATCAATATCTATATTACAAAAAAAAAAAAAAATTAAAAGTTAATTTGACCTCATCCCTAAAGATATTGAACAAACCAAGAGAATATTAAAATAGATATTTTTATTATCAACCAAACAATACAATTACAAGGAACACACTCAATATCATTCCCCATTACTATTGTCATTAATCATTTTTTTTTTTAACAATCAAGCATATGAGATTTTTTTTTTTTTTTGGAAATGATAGCCATTTTTCTAGGCAGGTCTTTGGTAGTATTTATAGTCTCTTTCATGTTACTCTAATATACGATGTTAGTTTTCTAGATATATTTCTCTAGGCTTCCAAGGTTAAAGTTTGGTATGCGGTTGTCATGAGAGATGACATGGTGATGAATGTCCTGATTTTCTTTTATATCATTTGTATGCCGATATGCATTCTTAGTACTTTCGCTTTACTAAACAATAGTTCTTTCTGTTCTTTAGAAGAATGTACATTTTACTTGTTTAGGGTGTTGACAGTCATTTTTGGGGCTATTGATAGCGGTGCTTGAACATGGTCAAGTGTCTTAGGTTTTGACCGTCAAACAACAATATTAATGTAATAATCGGATGTATTGGAATAGTGTATATATTAATTTGTTGGGGAGTAAGGTTTTTAGGGCTTTAAGTAGCTATTATTGTCGAAATATGCCCTAAAATGTAGAACATGAAATATATGTTGCGTACAAGCTCATGGCTCGAACACAGTATCATTGCATATGTGAAATATTGGATTTTGGCTTTGATGATATATTTCATATCTCTATATTTTTATCATTCTTACAAATATATTGTGAAGGGTTTTCTTTGTGTCATTTCCCATGGATATTGACTCACTATGCCCTCATTGTTCAAGGGTTTTTCTTATATCACTTTCAGATTATATAAGCAATACATGAATAGTGGGAAACATAATCATTGCATTACAGGTTTTTCCTTTAAACTTCAAGTATCCACTCTTTTCGATAGTGGAGGACCTCGGACAATCAATCGGCTTGGACATTGCGGCTCGAATCAACTTTGTTGGCATCTGTGACCCTTATTGAAGAAGTTTCCATAAAATTCAGGTCGGACATTAAGGGTTGAACCTGGTGGGTCACCAACCATCCATAACATAGGAGTTGTCCCTAATGAGAATTTTCCTAAAATAAGACTTTTAACGAAATTCCAATTTAGATCGGTTTGTGTATCTCTAGATCTTTTTTCTATTAAATCTTCTTTATTAATTTGCCACCCAAAATCTCGGAAACGAAGATTCACTACAAAAAAATTGTGAAATACCGACGGACCAAATTTCATCACAAATACCGATAAAATACCGTCGGAATTTCAAATTTCAGATTTACCTATAAAATTTTAAATTTTTTATAAACAGTGTTTTCCTACGAATATTTGTTGGTAATTATCGACGGAATAGGTTCGTCGGTAATTATCGACGGAATACCAACGAATATCCATCGGTATTTACCGACGAATTAATTTTTCGTCGGTATTTTGTGACGAGAAAAATACCGATTTAATGACCAGCTTTACCGTCGGTATTTTTCTCGTCACAAAATACCGACAAAAATTAATTTGTCGGTAAATACCGATGGATATTCGTCGGTAATTACCAATGAATATTCGTGGAAAACACTGTTGATAAAAATCAAAATTTTGTAGGTAAATCTAAAATTTGAAATTCGACGGTATTTTGTTGGTATTTTATCGGTATTTGTGAGAATTCGGTCCGTCGGTATTTCACAGCTTTTTTGTAGTGATTCCTAAATTTTTAGAATATAAAATTATTGTAGTTAGAAATGAAAGTATTGTAGCAAACACTAATTTACATTGCTTTCCCGTTCACCACTTCCAAAGTTTCTTACTAATCACCATTGAATAAATGAAAATATAAAGAGAAACACCAGTTTAGAAGTATGTTATTTTAAAAACAAAAATACTAATTAGAAGTGCATAGAATACAGACACTTTGTCATACTAAATGTATCATCGGAATGCAAATTTTTATATACATTATTTGCACTATGTATTCTTTTTTAATGATATTATTTATTTTATTAAATATATAGTACTATTCATTTCACTAAGTGATATTTTTCGTAAACCAATTGATGGGTGAAATTAGTTCACACCATTGTTACTTTTAGTTTCCAATTCAATTCTAAAAATCAATCATATGTAATTTTTATTTAGTTTTAATCCCTATCCATATATTTAAGTGATGCGTAAAACCGACTGGCCCATTTTTCCACCTAGGTTCCACGTGGGTAAAACCTTTACGCAGTGCAATCCCTAGCTCTTCTCGAACAAACGTACTCGCAAAACACGCTAGAGGGTTCCCCCGACGCTCAAGTCGACTATCGGAAAACACTCAAGAAAAGAATCGGCAAGTACGTAAGAAGTAGCTAAGAGTGATAGTTAGTATGATACCGTTACCTCCCTTCCGGGTATAATATTTATACGTACTTTAGGAATAATAACCGTTAACACGGTTTCTTGGCATTACTCCGCACGATCTATCACGATGTCGTGCGTTGATCTTCTCTTTCTCGTAAAAGCGCAATGTGCCTACGATTTCCCTCGTTGGATGGAGGTTGGACCAAGTCAATGGGGAATATGAGGAATATTCCTTGACTTAGGGCTTAATCTTCTCAATCGATCGTTATTGCTCACATTTCCTTGGTCTTATCAGGTAATTCGCCCTTACGGGCCTGATTAATGCCGACTTATGTGCTTCATATCTCATTTGGGCCTCGCGGCCCACTGTAGCTAGGTTTGCGCCTCGCGGCCCACCTATACTCGCATTTGGGCCTCGTGGCCCGCCCGTAGCTGTGCTTGGGCTTTGCAACCTCTCTATAGTTAGTCCGGGCTAAGTCCATCTCGGATTATCCTCCCTCTCTCGAGGGTATTCGGTTGTACTGTTGGGCCTTATTGGGCCGAACATCTTTGGGCCCTACGTGTAGTTGGGCACATCATTTTTATCCGCATCATTAAGATACAAATTGAAAATGTTTCTCTAATATATAGGCAAAAAATGTATTTTTTTATTTAAAATACACCACTGTTATATATTTTAATTATTTATTTGAGTGTATATTTATATAAATGTTATGTGCATATATATTTTTTACATTCATCGTATGATTTAAAATATTAAATGATATTTTATTAAAATTATTTATCATTCATCGTGTGTTGTAATATTACTGATCAATGATACAATTCATTATATTTTTTTAATATTCAAACAATTTTTTTATTTAATTTTTTTCTTTGCATTATAATATTAAGAAAAAAAAACTTCTGAATTATTCCACAAAATAGAGTAAGTTTGTTATTTTGTAATTGGTTGACAATACAAAAATCTACAGAAATCCCTTCATTCAAAAAATTTATTTCAACTTTCCTTTTTGATTTGTCAAAAAAATTATTCACATTCCATTTTTAGTAATAATTTTATCTCACACTATTTTATCATCACTCTTTAAATACCACATATCCACCACAAGTATTTACATTATACATAACTGTTAAAAATTTATTAAAATATGTGTCATAGAAAATGAAAATAAAGTTTTTACACGGAGGAAGTATTAATATTAGGAAATTAAATCATCTGCAGGACATTTTAACCATGTATTAGATTTTGAGAAGAGAAGGATATTGTAATTAGTCAAAATATTAGTTAATGTGATTTTTTTCTTTTCTTGTTGATTAAAGTTATTTTCTTTACTTTAATTTTTTTCCTACGTTAATTAATCTCGTCAAATCTTAATCCTTAAACTATTTTGAGCCATCCTCCTCATATTTCAATTTTTTTGTTACTCTTTCATTTGATCAATTATTTCTTCTAAGTACGATTTATTGTAACGAGTTAATTTCACATGATTTTAAAGGTGCATATACATAGTATTGTAGGAGATTATAAAAAACAAATTAAAAGTGTGTACATCTAAAACATTTTTAAAGAATCACATTTTGACGAGATTAATGTTAAAAAAGTTAGAATAGAAAAAGAAAATAAAAATACTCCCTCTCCTTGCACGGTTGTCTGCAGGCACGGAGGTTAAGAAAAATACTTTTAAGAGATTTGACCAACTTAAAAGGAGGGTATACTTAGTAAATCATGTGTATATAAAGTAAGAGGTTAATTAATTGAGTTGAAAAAGTAATGACATTGGTGTAAATAAATGTGTATTGTGAGGATGTTAAAAATAAAAGATGTTTTCATTTGTAGGTGTGCAAACAATTGTGGAATGGACAAATAAAGTAAATGTGCAAATATCTGTGGAAGGGAGAAAGTAACATTCATTAACTTGTTGGTGAAAAAATGAAAAAGGAACAGAACATTAATTAAAATTTTGTACTTAATACATTTTTCTTCTTTCACCAATATTGGTGCAGGTTTAAAGTGTCATACAGAGGATTTGAATTCTAATATTAGACTGGTATGTGTTTTCTATTTCTTACTCCCTCGCTTACTCTTTGGAATAAGGAAAAATTGGCATTCATTAATTTGTTGGTGAAAAGATGGAAATGAAAAAAACATTAATTAATATTAGACGGGTACTCTCTCTCCCTCTCTCCCTCTTCCCCCTCCCACTAATTAATTTTCAGTACTCAAATGCTTTTCGTCAACTTCTATTTCTAGTATGTTAAACTATTTCCCTCCTCCCATATATAAAAAAGGTTTGTACTCTTACAAATACACATGTAAGAAGTACTTTCTCTCACTCTCCTACACGTACACAAACAAAAAGTTTTCTCTTCAGTGTTTTTTACACAAACATGTGTCTCTCAGTTTTTTTTTAACGTGTTTCTAAGTTTCTAGAGAAAAATGTAAAAATATTAAATAATCACATTTCAACAAGATTAATGTAAAAAAAAAAAAGTTGGAAAAGTAAAAAGGAAGAAAATGACATTGATTAATGTAACACCCCTAAAATTTAGAATAAGTTATTATTTGAAAATAAGTAAAATTAATAAATATCTAAATATACTAAAATATTTCAGTCCAAAATATCTAAATATACTAAAATATTTCAGTCCAAAATTATAGGGATAAATATTAATTTCAAATTTCCTTTTAGATCTCTTATTCTTAAAAATATTTAGATCCCAAATATTTATTATCAAATTTATTTTTATCTTCTAAATATTTATTAGAGATATAAATCTCAATCTTTTTCTCAATTAAATTCTTTATTTCTTCTATAAATACAAGATCAATTCGTGAACCCTAAATCCACAAATACATCTCATCTTATTTTCTTTGTCATCATACAATCCTCCTAAAAAATGATAATATTTCTTTCCATCAAAACCTTCAGTGTAAGTCGTTTCTCTTTTTCTTTCTCGAATGAGTATTTTTAATAGTCACTGCATGAGATTTCTCTTATATTGAAGGAGATCATCATCACCGTTATTGCTACTGACAATTATTTATTTGGGTATTAAGTTGCCAATTCATTCAAATTATTTAAATTATTTCATGGGCAACATCCTACCCATCATTTTAGTTTTACTAATTTCTAAAAAGTGTGAAGCCACCAGAACTTTTTCTATTTTGGCTATGCTACTCTTTTTATTTTATTTTTCGATAGCATATTATTATTATTATTATTATTATTATTATTATTATTATTATTATTATTATTATTATTATTATTATTAATAATAATAAGTGACTTTATTTAATTATTTTAGGTGACAAGGAACTCAGTCCATAGAACAATTTATTTTAGGGAAAATGCACTTTTTTGTCCTCTAAGTTTCAGAGATTTTGTTTTTAGTCCCCTTGACTTTGACTTTTTGAATCGCATCCTCCAACTTTTAATTTTTCGACAAATTAGTCCTCGACTGCTATTCTCGGTTACCTCGGTTACCTATCCGGTAAATCATACGTGGAATTTTTTTAATTTTTAATGTGCTAGAATACGTGGAATTGGAAGGAAAACACATCTTCACCCACGTGAGAATTACGAAGCGGGAATAGAGAACAAAATCCCCAAATTAGAACCCTACTAATCCTGTAAAACTCAAGATAGCCAAAACCGATCAAAATCAAACATAAGCGATTCAACATACCGGAGATTGGAAGATGAAACTGAGGGATGCAGACAAATATGGAGACCCTCCCCGAGAATACGGTATGTTTGACGATTCGTTTATTTCCTTGGAGTGTGTGTCTTGTTCGATTTATTCATAAAGTAATGTTTGTCTTGTTTAATCAGAAATTGATGTGGTCCCTAAGTTTGAAGATTCCCTTGGTGTGTGCGTGGTCATTGGGTTTTTTCGCATAAAGAAATAGGGTGTGGTCCCTTGTTTTTAATACACTTTTGCTGTTGTTATCAGGAGATTTGCATTTACACTTTTACTGCATAAAGAAAGAGGATATCATTGTTTATTAAAAAAGTAGGTGTGTGTATTTACTATTTTTTACCGTATAGTGTATATATGGATGGGCTATGTTATTAGAGAAATATATATGTAAATATATATTTTCCCATAAAAAAAGAATAAGAAGGATACGACTTTGTTATATATACTAGTTGCAAGTTGTCCTTTTTTTATCTTTTATCTTGTCAGTTGTTTGATTGAAATGAGCTCAGGAAAGTTTACTTGAAGAATCTCTATTTTAGTGTTACTTTTGTGTGAAATCATTTAACTAAATATTTTTTTGTGTGTTTTGCTTTTTTCAGATCGAAATGGTAATCTATTTACTCTATCGATTCACACTGGTGGAGAAATTTCTATGGGGGTAGATTATGTAGGTGGGAGTAATTTTAAGTTCGATTATGTTAAAAGAAATCTATTTTCCATAGAATCATTGCATATGTTTTCATGCTATATGGGAGATAATGATTCTTGTCTTATGTATGTAAAAGATGATGAAGGAAAACTTGAACAAATTAAGACAGGTGACTTCCAAAAAGTTTCTTCAAAGGCTATTAGTGAGGGTAAAGAGTTGGATATTTTCATTGTAATTGAAAGTGGGAGTCGATCCGAAAATGAATTGGGGAGTGAGGATGAAAACTCTCGGGATAGTGATTTTGTAGTTGATGACTTAGGTGATAGTGATGACAGTTTGGATGAGGAGGAAGGGGTAAAAGGGGTGGAAAGGGAAGGGGTTAGTCATGATGAGGGGACTACCGATGATGATTTGGTTGATGATGATTCAGGGAGGAGAATTTGGTAGAAAGTGGGGAGGATTTTAACGGTGGCAAAGACTCGATAGTGATAATGATGGTCATAAGTATCCTATTTATAAGCCAAGTACACTTTATAATCCACATATAGAACTAAACATGATTTTTAGTAATAAGAAAGAGCTAATTGATGCCATACATTCAAATCCGTAGTACAAAAGAGGGTAATCAAGATAGCAAAAAATGATAAGAAGAGGGTTCATGCTAAGTGTGTTGGGGATGGGTGTGCGTGGAAGCCGCATGCACTTAATATACCCGGGAGGCCACATTTCAAGTTAGGACCTATCTTTCTGTACATTCTTGTCCAGAGTCTTACCATTTGAAGAGTATTAAGTCAAGATGGTTAAGTGGTAGGTTTGGATACATGTTTATCAATGATAATAACAAAAAAGTTTCAGCTTTTATGAACGATATCTCTCGTGAACTAGGGGTGGATATTACACACCATCAGGCCTATAAATGCAAAAAATTATCACTTAGAGATCAGTTTTCTAATATTGATGAGCAGTACAAGCTGTTATGGTCTTATGCGTAAGAAATAAGAAGATCAAATCCTCGGGTCCACAGTCATTATAGGCACCGATAATTCTTCCGGTTGTCATAGGTTTGACAGGGATGTATATATGTTTTAGAGGCGGTGAAAGAGGGTTTCGATTGGTTGTAGGCCACTGATTGGGGTAGATGGGTGTCATCTTAAGGGACCACATAAGGGTATTTTATTGTCATTTGTTGGGGTAGATCCTAATAATAACATATACCCTATTGCATATGCTTTGGTGAGTAGAGAGAATGGTGATACATGGGAGTGGTTCTTATTTGTGTTGAAGATGGATTTGGAAATTGTAGATGATTCTATATGGACCTTCATCTCTGATAAACAAAAAGGATTGGTTCGGGCTTTTCAGAACATTTTTCCCAACTCTTCCCCTAGATTTTGTGTAAGACATTTACATAGTAACATGAGGAATGCAGGATTTAGAGGGCAAGCTTTTAAGATGGCTCTGTATAGAGCATCTATGGCTACAACACCAAATGGGTATTTGAGAAAGATGAATGACATGAGAGAAATAAGTGAGGTTTCTTGTTACATGGTTGAGTGATAAACCACCACAACATTGGAGTAGATCTCACTTCAATTGCATTCCTAAGTGTGACATTGTGATGAACAACATGTGTGAGTCCTATAACGGTAGCATCTTACCCGGGAGAGAAATGCCGTACTTAGTATGATGGAGTGGCTTATGGACCACCCGATTACAAGATTTCGAGAAAACAGAGATAAGGCTAATAGAGGAAAAAGGTGGAATGGACTGTTATGTCCAAAAATTCAGTTGGAGATTCAACAATCTGTGAAAAATCTTGGTTCTTGTAGGCCCCTTAAACACAATAGCAAACATTATACGGTGAGAAGCTATGATGGTACTCAATATAGTGTGGATTTGGAAAATTCAACATGTGGATGTAGGAAATGGGACTTGACAGTGGATACCATGCATACATGCTATCAGTGGGTGATATATTGTGAAGGTTTGAGGGCCTGAGGACTTCACGACTTCTTTATACAGTACTTGTTGACATTAATATGATCAATTAGTTGGAAATTTTGCATATGTAATCATAATTTGTTTCATTTACAGGGTGAACACATACAAGATGGTGTATGACAATTGCATTATGCCTATTAATGGAAGAGAGGAGTGGTCACTCACCGATTTTGAGCCTTTGTTGCCTCCAATAATTGGAAGACAAGCTGGTAGGCCCTCAAATGCTCGAAGGAGAGAGCACGATGAACAAATTCAAAAGCGAGAAGAAGAGGACAAAAGGTAGGCCAATTACCAATCCTATTAGGGCCATGAGAAACCAAGTGACATTGAAGTGTAGCAAGTGCAATCAACCAGGCCACAATAAGAGAGGATGCAAAACTCATAATCCACTTAAGGAACCAGAGCTGATCTAGCTGAACATTTCCCTAATTTAGATGATATTGAAGAGATGGAACCAGAGTGCAAGGTAATTCTTTATTATAAACATGCTTGTCATTTCACCAATTTTATTATTTCACTAATTTCTTGATACATAGTAGGAACTGAAGGATTTACATGTGAACAAAGTCAAGTGACAAATCTCAAGTACAAATACGACTAATGTTTCAAGTGTTAATATAAATAATGCATATGGTTATTTTATTTTTGTTATATTGTGCTCATGGTTGTGCTCATTGCAGGAGCCTCCACCTATGTATGATCAACTCATGCAAAGGAAGATGAACAATGTTGATCATGTGTTCAAAAACTAAGATATGGTTGCTGTTTTGGTTGCTGTTTTTGGTGTGAAAACTATGATATTGTTGCTGTTTTTTTGGTGTGGAAACTAAGATATGGTTGCTGTTTTGGTTGCTGTTTTTTGGTGTGGAAACTAAGATATGGTTGCTGTTTTGGTTGCTGTTTTTTTGTGTGAAAATTATGATATTGTTGCTGTTTTTTTGGTGTGGAAACTAAGATATGGTTGCTGTTTTGGTTGCTGTTTTTGGTGTGAAAACTATGATATTGTTGCTGTTTTTGGCCGAATGGAAACTAAGATATGGTTGCTGTTTTGGTTGCTGTTTTTTTTTAGTTGAGGCTGAGGCATTTAGGCAAAGCCGAGGATTATTTGTACTTTGTATTAGCAAGTGATGATGAGAGATATGTTGTACTTGAAGTTTTGATTTTACTAATTACCCAATTGATTCTTCCATTCGGCCAAGGTCTAGTTATCAAAGTTGTGTACATTAATTTTTTACTAAATTTGTATTTCTTCATTTTGAGTTATTACTGAACCTTTTTGTGCCTTAAGTTACCATTTATTGGACAAATTTACAGATCTAGTTCTTATGATTTCAAACATATGGCAATTTGTTAGGGAAGTTAGCATAAATGAATTAATTTGGAAGTCAACCTGTCTTAATTTTGCCATAGTATGGGCATCAAGCTTTTGTCTTAAAATTGGCCAATTAATGCATTTGGCATGATGATATGGTGCATATGTATAAAATCAAGAGCACCTTATAATAAGCATATTTAGTTATAATAAGAAGGATGTTTCAAAGACATCAAAAGTTGTAGTATTAGGTTGTATGCCACTATATTAGCAGCTAAGCTAAATCCTATTCCTAAATAAAGACAATTTCCAGGAAAAAAGTTTGAAATTTCACACTTTGGAACCTCAAATTGTAAGATAGAAAAATATGCAAAACATGACACTTTGTTAAATGAACAACTAATACTTTACAAACAAAAAACCAGCAGCATGGCTTTAACCTCAAAATATATTTCATTGAATTTTTCTTGTTTTACAACAAAACGAAGAGCCAACAACATCAATACAACCAAACATCAATACATTAACCAACATACAGTCAAACTAAGAGAATTTTACAACTAATACATTAACCAAAATGCTAAGAAAAACACCAAGATACAATCAAAGCAATTTTCATCCGTTTTTCCCATTGTTTGAGCTTCTCGATTTGACCTTCCATTTCACGTTTTTGCACCATCAATTGAACGATTGTATTTTTGGCTCTTGAAGGGATAGGGTCTAACCACTCAAAGTAATTGCACCCACCTCCACCACGCTATGTGTGTTTAAAAAAACAAAAAAAAAAAAGCTGAATCGGTAAAAATCAGTTCTTCCAGCTTTTAAATTAATGCGTACAAAACAATGAGCCAAATAAGCTTACCTTCCAAAGGTGCACACCCATAAAATCTTCTCGCCCGAATTTTCGCCAAGATAAGAAGTACGAACCCGAGCATTCATTCCACAGTGACAATGAATTATAGTAGCTCCGTTTGAATAAGAACTCGGTGACGACATAATTCTCCAACGATTTTCAAATTCCTTTTCACAGAGAGCGAATTGATTTTTGAGAGAAGCGTGATTTGGATCCAAAATGTGAAATTTCTTCAATCTTTCAATCTGCATTAAGAGAGGCGATTGCTCTTCAATCTTTCAGAGAGAGGGGAATTGATATGGGGAATTAAATTTGTGATTTAGGGGATTAGGGTTCTAATTTGGGGATTTTGTTCTCTATTCCCGCTTCGTAATTCTCACGTGGGTGAAGATGTATTTTCCTTCCAATTCCACGTATTCTAGCAAAGCATTAAAAAATTAAAAAAAAAAATCCACGTATGATTTACCGGATAGGTAACCGAGAATAGCAGGTCGAGGACTAATTTGTCGAAAAATTAAAAGTTGGAGGATGCGATTCAAAAAGTCAAAGTCAAGGGGACTAAAAACAAAATCTCTGAAACTTAGAGGACAAAAAAGTGCATTTTCTCTTTATTTTACTACAAGTCCAATCAAAGTTTAAGGTGTGGTTTATTTGACTTTACTATAAATATTTCGTGTGAATAAAATGCTTATCTCGCAACATGTTATGAAAATGAATAATATTAATGTGATTGGTCATAATTAATTGTGATTTGTGATTTTATTGTTATTCATGTGAAATATGTGTGAGAATAAGTCTTGACCTTTATAAACGAGGTGACGATAGGTCTTCCGACCTTTATAAACAAGGTGACGATATGTCTTGACCTTTATAAACGAGGTGATGATAGGTCTTCCGACCTTTATAAACGAGGTGATATTAATTTATTAATTTACATGATATGAATCTTATATGTGTCAATATGTAAATTTCATAATTGTTTGAGATTATGCATTTTATTTGTATGTTATATTTAGTCTTGACAAGGGAATCGCACCGAGCTAGTGGTTTGTTCATACCATATTTCTTAAATATTTTCATATTAAAAAGGAGTGCGATGGTGGTGAGAGGCGGTGGATGACATTCAATTATAATTTTTAATATTAGAAATGTTATGAACTAATTTATTTCATTACCGAATTTTACGTTGAAATTTAATGAGATAATCTATTTTTGTTAAATTGACATTCTAAATTAAATTGCTTTGAGACGCAATTTTAAATTTTAAAGTATTCCATTGTTTGTCAAAATTATTTTATTGTCTAATAAAAATTATAGTTTTTATTTAAATTAAATTTTAGTTCACGTCTTTTGTTTTAAATTATTAATTATTTTTCAAAATTTATTATTAAAAAAATTGGGGCATGACAATTAACTTGATGGTGAAAAATAAAATAAGGATCTGCTTGCAAAATTCATGATATTTAATGCCTTAATTTTCTTCACATGTTGAAGGAAAAGAACACCTATAACTTATTTGCAATGCCATTTGTTAGGATTATGAATAGCTTGAAAACGAAAACCAATGACTTGAAGGGTGATTAATCCCATATATGGAGTGTGAGGAATGCAGAGAAGAAGAGAAGTGAGGCAAATGTTACTGGGTAAGTGTTAATGAATCCCATTACAGGTACCTTTGGTTTTGTTTAGTGTTAAAGTGATGATTTTTTAAGCATTTGAGTGCTCTTTTATTTGATCATATATTGGTTGCAGCTTTAAGCTCTTTCTCGATTAATGTCTTCTTCTCTGCAGGTGATGTTGTTTATGCTCCATTTATTGTGAGATTTCACATCTTATTCGATGTAGTGCGGAAAATTGATATTACATCAAAGTGCACCAAAATTAGATCTCACGCTTCACTCTAATACAAAAGCTGTGCCAATTCAAAATTTGCACAATGCTTATCTTATTGTGCACATTTCAAGTAAATTTCTTGTATTGTTCAAATTATTTTTCTCTACATCGTTCAAGAATATTTTTTCTACTAGTGTGTTAATATTTTTACGCTATTGTGCAAGCTCTTTTAAGCGTGTCAAATATTTTTGCTATTGTGCACAATAGAAGAACATATTTGCACAATAGCGTAAATATTTCACATAAAAATAAAAATATTTGCACATATCCAAATTTTATTTTGAACAAATTCACTTCTTGATAACTTATGGAAGTCTAGAATAATTGGCAATATGGGTGGTGGACATTAATTTCGATCGCATATTTGCTCAATAGAAAAAAAAATATTTGAACAATTACAAAAAAAAAAATTTGCAAAATATGAGAAAAAGTATTTGCACAATAGAAAAAAATATTTGCATGTAGATAACAATATTTGCACAATTACAAAAAAATATTTACATAGTCTCGGGAAAAAAAAATTGCACAAGAGGAAACAATACTTGCACAATTACAAAAAAATATTTACACAATATCGGATAATATTTGCACAATATCGGATAATATTTGCACAATAGCGTAAAAAAATATTTGCACAAAGAGTAGAAATATTTCTACAATAGCGAAAAAATATTTTTATCCTTTTTGAAATTAGATGTGTTGTTTCATCCAATAAAATAATTGGCCATAGCCATAATACATTTACATTACATACATAGTACAATGCGTCCTCCACCACCATAAGAACGTTAATATTTTGATAATACAATAATTGCAAATCTTTGAAATCAAAAAGAGAAAATGAATTTGTGTTGTCTAATGAGATTGTAGGAACCAATCCCTACAAATGCATCATTCGCAACACCGAATCCCAAACACCGAATCACAATAATTGTTGTTAAGAGCATGATACTTAAATATACAAATCGCGTAACAAATCAAAATTGACCTGAAGAAACCAAGTGTGAACAGAGTGACTCCAGAAAGAAGGTAGTGTGAATGCGAAACGCTGGTAGACTTAAATCGATTCAAATGAAAGAAAAAATAATTACATAAAAGCCTCTCGATTATGCATAAAAACATTATAGAAGCGACATTCGGTGCATTTTGTGTCAAACGTGTCATTACTATCAACCTCCTCTATTATTATCCCCCAATAAAAATAACACTTGCATAATATCATTTAGTGAAACAAGTAATACTATTTAGTGAAACTAGTAATACCATTCAACTAATATGCATGGTGTCATTCAATGATATGATTAATATTACTCAATGAAACGAGTAATACGATTCAAAAGGAATATATTTATTGAAATTTGGATACACAAATCCAAGCAAATTTACATGATAGTCTAAGAAATTATGTCTAATCCCAATGTAATTATTAAACACACCCCAAGAGCAAAAAAACTTCTTTCATCTTCTTTATAGAATTATTAAAACTCAACATTGAAAATCGCTTCTTTAACCATCATTAAATAATACGGTGGTATCTTGGAGTGTATCAAATCGAACAGGCAACAAAATGCACCGAATGTCACTTGACATAAAATTAAGGGTTAGGAATCACCATGGTTCTTTAGAGTACCCGAAACATTTATTAACCTAAAATTCACACGTCATGTTTTCACTAGACATCCGAGGTTTAAACCCCTTGTAGAAAAAGTACACCGGCAACACAACAAAAGCGGAGATGAATTGAGAAAAAATTAAGAACCTCGGCTCTGCAATTTACGAGAATGGTGAACGCATTTGGATTATAAATCTTGAACCAGTGCATTCTTCCCATAAAGGAATACCAAAAAAATTCAAACAAAAATTTGCACGGTAGTAAAACAAAAATTGAACAATAGCAGAAAAAAGTTTGCCTAGAGCAAAACAAAATTTGCACAGAATGCGTAAATTTGCACAATTGGAAAAGAAAAGGGAAAAGAGCAAACTTTTTGTTGTGACATACCATTCTCTCGCCGACTTTCCATCCACCCACCACCGTCAGCGACCCCATTACCGTCGTCGCACCTCCCACACTGCAACCACCACCATCATCGCACAACCCGTCGCCCTTCTCCATCGCGGTGTCGCAAATCGCTCCTCACCACCGTATCACCCTTCATCGTCGCGCGAAACACCATCACCGTCCTCTACAATAGTAGTTGCCGCCTTTGCACGACATCACGAGATTCTCCGCCATTGTTACCGTCGTGCAATTCACGGCAGAACCGCGACCACGTCGACCCTCGCCGACTCAACCCGGGCGTGATTGATGGCGACGCACGAGGCGGCGTAGCGCTAACGGTCTCCGGTGAAACCGATCGGAGATGACACCGGCCCAGGAGAACTCAGATTGGAAAACCCTTCTAGGCTATCTATCATCGGTGAAATAATGAAGAAATCATCGGAAACAGGAGCGTCGTCGCCGCCGGTGGCGGAGATATGACGTTACGCAATGGAGATGGTGGATCAATCTGCACCCGCAGCCTTCAATCTGCAATGGAGACGGCAGATCGATCTTCATCGACGGTGGATGTTGTCAAAGCGCATTTTGAATACTGAAATTGAGAGAAAATAGGGCCTTTTACGCAACCAAATATTCAAAAAAATAGGTTCGAATAATCGAAAATGAATGAAATCAGCGTAGACCCCAATTTTCCCCCTTTTTCTTCACCAAAAGTCAAAATAAATGTCAAATCATGTACAAATTCTGTCAGGTTCTTAGCGCATTTAAGAGCACCCACGGTGGTTGGATGGACCTTCTCTCCTCCACATCATCTCTCTTTAAATACTTACTTTTTAAACACACTTTCACATTCATTCATCCATCCATATTACTATCCATGGACCTCACTACCAATTCATTTCATTTTATTTATATTTTTATTGTAAATAATTAATATTATTTTGATATTAAAATAGATATAGTAATTCATTATAAAATATTTTACAATTAAAAAAATAAAAATTCAAGTAAAATATTAAATCAAACATTTAGGCTCTGTTTACTTGGAGGGTGTGAGTTAACATATAGGTCGGGATAATTTTAATTGAAATAATCTTTGTTTACATTGCAAGTAAATGGTGTGGTGTCGTAGAAAAAAAACGTTAATATTTAAATACCCCTAATTCTCTCTGCACTTTCATAAAAATATAGTATCATATTCTAGAAAAAATTTTCCACTTACCCATTTCTGCATAATCTCACTTTTTCATATCTCTTTCTTTTCCCAAAAAAATCTCATCGTCTGCCCAATTTAACAATCAAATTATTCTAGATTTTTATGATACAAAGAAGATTGTTTAATTATTTGAAGAAGCGACAACAATGGTATCATGATGGCAATGGCAGGGATTCGACGGCAACGGCGTCGCAAATTCTAGGCGGCACACGACAGTGCAATAAGAAAATTCCGAGCTCCTCTTTTCCGTCAATCGTATTTAAAATTTATTGTGAATGCATATTTTTGTTCCGCTCTCTTTTTCTCTCTCCATTAAAATTATTTATGGAAAGTTTGAATCGATCAACAATGGAGGAAAAAATCTCACGAAATTTGAGAAGGGTGAACTTCCAATTTAACAATGGAGAGAGAAATTTCAAAGAAAATACTCGCGAGGAAGAAATTAAATGAGAAAAATGAAGGATGGAATGGTAATTGCACAATGTTAACCTATGGATATAAATTAACCCACCTATTTCAGTGGGTTACATTTAACCCAAGTGTGCGGGCTTTTTGCGGGCTAAGCACGGGCCGCAGTTAAGCAACATTCATTACTAAACAAAGTAAATACGGTTAAATCCCTATAACTTTTTCTTATTTGGGTTTAACCTTGGATAACCTACAAAGTAAACGGGGTCTTAGAAATTTAAAATTTAATGCAACATTCAACTTAAATTATTAAAAAAATTAAAACACTACGAGAACATTTGAAAATTAAAGAGTAACACCACTTAAATTAAAAAATAAAACATTCAAATTAAAGCGATAATTCAATAATTGTTGTTGTAGCGTGTCCAAATATGCTCAACCAAGTCGGACGAAGTTGGTGATGCACATCAGTTACGTAACTCGAGAATTCCTACGAAGAAAATCTCGAAATTCTCCATTTGGGCCTTGGACAAATTCCGCTGGTTCATCACCTTCCTCGTTGGGAAAAATTTCAATCATTTCCCTCATCCTCGACTATCATATTATGCAAAATAATGCATGTTAGCATAATATATTTTTTTATACCAAAAATGAACTGGACCTCTAACAATTGCCCATCGAGCTTGGAGCACCCCAAAAGCTCGTTCGACATCCTTTCTTGCAGCTTCTTGTCTTTCTTTAAAAAAATTCTTTTCGGATCGTCTGGCAAGGAAAAGACTTCACCTAAGTAGCCCATGTTGGATAGATACCATCCGTTAGATAATACCCCTTTGTATATTGTTTGTGATTCACTGTGAAGTTAACATGAGGTGCATTCCCTTGCAATACATTGTTGAATAAAGGGGATTCATACAACATGTTGAGATCATTACGTGATCCGGCTACTCCAAAAAGCATGTCATATCCACAAGTCTTGTGACGCGACCGCTTCCAACACGATTATAGGAGAACCATGTCCTCTCGTGAACTGACCTTTCCAAGCAACTGGACAATTTTTCTATTCCCAATGCATACAATCAAGACTTCCCAACATTCACTGGGAAACCATATCGTTATTCGTGTAATTGAAGAAGTCGTTGAATGTCGGTGTCATTCGGCTTTCTTAAGTAATGATTGTCCCATATTTTAACCATATTTTGACAGAAATTGAAAAGACAATTGATCGTAGTTGTTTACCCCATCTGTATGTACTCGTCAAGATGATCGGCGGGGACTCCATAGGCCGGTTGGCGAATGGCCGCCGTGCATTTTTGTAGTGGTGAAAAACCTCTTCGATTAGTTGCATCGAGCCTCTGCTGAAAGTATGGTGAGTGGCTCTCAAGTGCATTTACTATACGAAGAAATAAGTCTTTCGCATTCGGAATCGTCGTCGAAATATGTGGTCGGGATACATTGGGATCTCAGCGATATAATCATGAACAAGTCTTTCGTGCCCAGCCTTCACGTTGTCGTTCGATGTACCTTCTCCTTTGAACACCTCCTTGGAGGCACCTTCGATCATATTCCTCCATTATAGAATGTGTTTCCAAAAGTATTGCGACATCAAATCTAGCTCGGATCATTGATTTCATCTTCATGGTCATTAAACGAGTTGGAACCGCTTGAATATTGAGCAATTTTGTGTATATGCAAGCTATATTTTTGTATGTTGAAACAATGATTGAATATGAAATGAAGAAAACACATATGACTTCAATATATAAGTCTAGTTTGCAACGGCTAGTTTGCAATAGTTAGCTTGCAATGGCTAATATTGTATATATGAAGAAATAATTCTTGATAAAAATGATAAATAAAAAAGAGTTATTATTACATTAATAGAAACACATATTACAAAGCATCCTAACAATAATAGAAACACATATTACAACATCCTAACAATAATAGAAACACATATTAAAACATCCTAATAATAATAGAAACTACATGAAATGGACTTAAGATGATGATTTCCATTTCGCTTTAATTTCATCACGCATTTGATCATGAATGACACGTTGCTCGGGTGTCATGTTGTCTGTGTCCTTGAAAAGAATCTCATATTATTTTATCCGCAGCTTCTTCCTTTTTTGTTTCAAGTTGAGTCTTTTGTACTTCAACTTGGATTTCTTAATGCATGAGAAATTATTCAAACCCTTGATAATGTCATTATACATCTGTCTTAAATCATTGTTGTCATCTTTGTCCTAGTCGGTAGGTGTAGCTTTTGCCTTCGCCTTCGCCTTTCTTTTTGCGGCCTTTTGTCCAATTGGATGTGTTTCTTCATTTAAGTCAAAATCGGCACTTTCCTCTTGTGTTGAAGATGTGTTGCTCGCACCCGACCGAGAGGTCCTTGACTTCTTCGTGCCAAAGTAGGCACCATCGGATTGTGGTTGGAATTCTCGACGATCTTTAATAATGTTCCACACATGTGAAAGATTAAATGTAGCTTGATTATTCTGCGTCATGTACATTTGCAATGACATTTTCTTATGTCCTCATCACTATGTCCACTTATATGCATATCATTTATGATTTTGTAACACGCATTGAATTTTGACACAAGAGGCTTAATGTAATGCCAATGCGATCTCAAGTTGGATGGCGACGTGTAACAAGATTATTACCTTTATGTTTGTTGTAATACCAACCAATACGATTCCAAAAGGCATTGTTATTCTAATCATTTCCTATGATTGGATCATCGAAATCTCGCATACAAAGATTTGTTAGGCGCACGTCCTCTTCATTTGTCCAAGCAATCCGCCTCTTCGTGGCCCTTGCATTGACAGTGCTTGCTCCTCACTCTCGATAGAAATGGGTAACTCACGATCGAGAGAATTGAGTCTCCGGGACTAAAGTAGAAGTGACCGGTTATTTTCGCCTAGAAGATCTGGATGGTTTGCTTGTTGATTGTGGAGTAGAAAATCCAAACATTTGTAATTGCTTTCTCAAATTGATTGCTTGTATTTTGCCATATGTTTTGAGCTCCATTGGCAAAATTCGGAATGTTCACCATATTGTTGGGAAAATTTGAATAGTTCACCATATTCCCAAAACCTTGTAAATTTTGGGAATATTGACTATCAAACGGAAAATTTGGAGGAATTTGTGGATGAAATTGTGTAGAATATAAAATTGAGAGTAAGAAAATTTTGGAGGAATTTGGGAATTTGGGGGCAACTCATCTTCATCCGAACTTTGAGAATTAAACCTTTGACTAAAATTAAACTTTTTATTTTCATCCATTTCGAAAGAAAATTAGAAAATGAAGAGTATTTGAGATTGAAATGAAATTGAGATAATGAAGAGAGTGATCAATATGATAAATATTTTAGAGATGAATATGATAAATGATACACAAATATGTACCTTGTATTTATAGACAAACATCTTTTTTTTTTAATTATAATTATAACCGTTGTAATTTTTACCGTTGTAAATGATAATTCCATTTTATTATAGCCGTTGTAAGACGTAGATGATAAATGAATTTTTGGCCGTTGTAATCTATGCTTCTCACAGAATAATATGCTTGCTTTAAATAAAATATAAAATACATTAAAAATTAAAGTCAAACGAATAAAATGGAAAAAAGTTGAAAAGCTCAAAAGTGTAGTGTGTGTCGGACTTCTCTCTCCATCCAAATATTTGGATGAATTGTTTTCTCTCTCCTATTCAATACCTACTCACAATGGTTTGAATTCACCTTTCCATCCATTTAATTATTAAAAACCTATTTAAATGCACCATTGTGGGTGCTCTAATGCGCCTAATTTTGGCAGCAGAGAAGGCGGGCGGACAAGGGTTATTTTCGACAAATTGACCCCTTTTTTGTACCTAGTTGTAAGAAAACACTGTGCATGCATCTTGTTGTAATAACTAGTAATACTTTGTACCTAGTTGTAATGAGCCCAAAATAATTTTCATAATTAATGTGAAGCAAAGGTATCCATTTTAACTTTATGAGTAAGTGAATGTATTATTTACATATGTGTATTGTATACCACTATCTATATTTTCTAAAGGTATAAGTCGTGATACTAAAGGATGTCACTTAAATTATCAAAGTGTATAATTCGTGATACTAAATAATATTTCGGATAAATTATTAAAGGGTATAAGTTTGATACTAAATGACCATTTAAATTATCCAAGGATATAAGTCTTGATACTAAAGTGTATCGCTTAATTTATATAAAGGTATAAGTCGTTGTACTAAAGAATATAGCACTTAAATTATCAAATATAAATAGTGTTGTACGGTGCACCATACATAATGTTGATGTTATGACGAGTGTTACTCGAGAATGTGCCAACATTCTGGTCACAACATCAAAATTCGTCCTTCCACTTCCACTAACCCTTTACCCACGAATTGTCTTGTTCAATGTCTTGTTTTTACGGTTTGAAGACTTATGGCAGCTTTTCCTTAAGTCATGCGGTTGAAAAAGCAAGAGTGAGGAGTTGAAAAGAACATGGGGAAGTTACAAGGAAGTTACCTATTTTCAAGGGAGATGTGGAAGTTATCTTCAAGCATTAAGAGTCCAGATTATCTATATATACACTACTGCTATGAAGATTAAAACTTGGAGTTGAGAGAAACACAATCTAGCATAGTTTATTGGCATAGATTATTGAGTTTATTGTATGTTTCTATCTCGATACTTCCGTTGGTGAATGTTTCAGGACGTGGTCGAAAGCTTCGTCCAAAAGGCGTCGAGCTCCAGGACGTGGTCAAACGTCGTTCTTACGAGAACAATGGGTAGAAGGGTCGATTATTTGGAGAAAGGAAAGAAGCAGAAACACGATGATGGTGTTGCTTCGAAACCCATTCAAGTGTTCGACTCGACTCTTCCAAAGAGGAAATGAAATAAGCAAGCCCAGAGAAGGAAACAAGCGGTCAAGCCTCTCTGTGGTGCTCACCCCAAGGGGGAGTGCGAGGATTCTGGAATGAATCAAACATTGGCGTAAATGGCTGCTCGTTTAGAAAGGAGGAGCAAAAAGCAAAATGAACCGCAGGATGTGCCGAAGGATGTTGGCACACCAATGGACACATCAACCTCGACTCGAGTCCTCTTCATCGAAGCTAGTAAGGAAAAATCGATGAGGTACATACCGATTCCTCTCTGCATATGTCCTCTTGATTCGATGATAGTTATCATGGTGTTAATAGTGATAAATTTAGGACTTTGAGAACTAGACTGATTGTTGGAGAAAGGATAATTAAGATGGATGATTTTGTCTCTATGAATTTGGTTGGTTATCCGGAAGAAAGGTCTTTGATGTTTGCACTTCAATTTGCCACTCCTTATCCGATTGAATGGGTATATGAATTTAATGCCAACTTGAAGGGCAATATTTCTAGAGTCAATTCTAGGAACTATGGAAATGTCAAATTTAGGGGAAAAGTGATCGAGGTTACTCCCGCTAAGATAAACAATTTTCTTAGGACTAGAGATGATGAAGATCCTCGATTGATAACCTTGATGAAGTGATAAGTGTAATCATCGAGGGAGACAAACAGTGTGGAGGTATAGGATGAACTCCTCAGTCCTCACTAGTTTGTATAGTGTCTTGCACAAGTTGATTGTGTATAATTGGCTACCCTCATCCAACACCACTACCCTTACATCTAAACAAGTTGTACTTATGTACAAAATTGGCCACTTGCAAAGATTCAACCTAGGGAAGACAATCTTTGACAATATGATGACATATTCGGGAAGAATATCAAGCAAAGGATCGCCGCTTATCCCTGCTGATATTTATGATGATCTCGGCTCTTGGATTTGAGGGAAAATTCAGAGATAATAAGCTCGTTTGCTCGAGTTTAGGAATCTCACATGTACCGAGAATCGGACCACGTGTGATTGATCTCGCCTCACAGAGATCCAAATGCCCCGAAGTTGAAGTTCCCGCCGATCAACCACCGATGTGCCGAGAGATGTTGGCACGCACGCTGCCAACATTCCGCAATTACAGCCGCAATTTATCCGTGATCAAATTGCTATCACAGATAATTCAATTAAAAATGCCAAGTGTCTGCTGAGCAATCTTGAGATGCACAAAAGGGTCCGGGAAGCACTTCTTTCTACCGTCACAGGGGGAGTAAGACACGATGTTGCGATGTTGCCGCCGATGTTGCTTCCGAACCGGCCGCTAGTGATGGAGATGCCGGTGGTACAAATGCCGATGTTGGTGTAACCGAGGAGGACCATATGCTGATATCTCTGGAGCTGGAACAAGTGCGCCTCGATGCCGAAATGGGAACCGATACCTGAATGCGCCGGAGAATGTGCCCACAATTCCAACCAACAATGATGATGGACCCAACAGTTCAAACATGGATGTTGATGCTGAGAAGATAGATGCGTAGATTGGGATGATGAAGATCTCATTGTGCTGTATGATGACTTGGATGATTGGGGACATTAAGGATCCAAGCAAGGGGGAGCTTTCAAGAATTGAAGAGCTTGAAGAAAGGGGAGTTCGTGCAGACCTATGAAGATGCAAATGTTATACTTAACAGCCCAATCCTCTCCTAATTTTCATTTATAAGCTCTATCTTGTTCTTGTATTATACTAAATATATTTTGTTTTTGTGTTTATGTCTTTTCGAACTTATCTTTTAGTATTTTAGGTATGTTAAGTTTGTTTTGGTTAAGTCCTTGTTACTATATTCTGATTTTATTATTGGTTAAGTCTAGTATTTGTTAATGTTCGTATTTCGTGTTGCCCATATTTTTTTATTTATTTCTTTGTGTTATGTTCTTTGTTTAGGTTTCTTATATTTTTGTCTTAAGCTCTGATTTATTTTGTTTATGTTAGTTTCTATGTTATTGTTTTATGTTTGCTCTGATTTTGTTTTATGTTTAGTGTTGTTCATTTTTTGCTAAGTAATGAGATGTCATTTACTTGATGTTTATTTACGTATCTCTATTGTGTACACATTCTCGTTCAATGGTACAACATCAGTGTGTTCCAAGAGAAAGACCGAATTGGGGAGATTGTTGATCTTATGACGAGTGTTACTCATAATGTGTCAACATTCTCGGTCACAACATCGAATTCGTCCTTCCACTTCCACTAACCCTTAACCCACGAATTTTCTTGTTCAATGTCTTGTTTTTACAGCTTGAAGACTTATGGCGCTTTTCCTTAAGTCATGCAATTGAAAAAGCAAGAGTGAGGAGTTGAAAAGAACATGGGGAAGTTATAAGGAAGTTACCTATTTTCAAGGGAGATGTGGAAGTTATCTTCAAGCATTAAGAGTCCAGATTATCTATATATACACGGCTGCTATGAAGATTAAAACTTGGAGTTGAGAGAAACACAATCTAGCATAGTCTATTAGCATAGATTATTGAGTTTATTGTATGTTTCTATCTCGATACTTCCGTTGGTGAATGTTCCAACATTTCACTCAACATTGGGTCTTTATTTGTATTAGTGATAGGTTAGATTGAATATTGTTTAGTCACTATATACGTAGATCCATTCACGGTGTGGCTTATGTTTTCACCGATTGTATCACTTAACAATTACTAGTGATAATACGCCGATTGGCGGTATAGACTTATTCATAGTCTATACAAAATTTTGATATTCATCTTGCAAAGTGTTTAAGACTTCCGCTGTGTATTTTTGTTTATTTATTTTTGTCTGTGTTGTTCTCGATTGTGCCAACATTCGTGACAACATTTTCCAAAATACTTACGCACACCTTCACATAATATTTTGCCAATGTGTAAACCGAGGATTGTTTGGTTTATGGAATGACAATATAAATAATAACTATAGTAACAAAAAATGATAATCGGTATGTTCTTTATAATTATATTGTGTGGTTGATAATAAGAGTAATGTTAGGAAAAGAAAAATTGTATTTAGTTTTGATGTGTTAAAAGTGTAAAATAGGATGACCAATGAGCATCTTGTATAGACAACTGAAGTATTTCTTTATAAATAAAACTAAGTATAGAATATCGACGAGGTCAAGATATCGAGACAAGGACAAATCCCAGATAAGGAGAGAATATCGACGAGGTCAAGATATCGACAAAGACTACGTATAGAAGATGTTGAGATGCGTTACTATAAATACATACCTAGACAAGGAAAGAAGATGAGGACAAGGTGAAGTAAGTATCGAGACGATGAGGTGTTAGAAAAATATGACATTAAGTTTCAAGAAGCGCTTTTAACTAATCAAGAGGATGTTACTGATTTCAGCTTATATTGTTATAACTCGATCAAAACCGAATTCAAGGAAGTTACAACTACCAAGTGAAGATCTCTATAAATAGGGATAGAAATTAGTTTAGAATTAACTTTTGATACTTTGCACTCATCAATATACTTTGTATTCACAAGCTACGTAAATTATACACGTTCACAAACGCTTTATACGTTTTCGCGCTTCTTAATGTTTATAGAATATTTTTTCATTAGATCTTCAAGCCATAGATATTCGTAAATTAGGAAGAATTCATTGTAAGGCTGAAGATTCATCATTGTAAGTAAGTCACAAGAAGAAGAAAGTAAGTAAGTGAAAGCCCTTCTTCAAGTTTGAAGAAGGAGAGTGGATGTAGGATTATTATAATCCGAACCACTATAAATCCCGTGTTGGTTCTTCTTATTGTTTTTACTTGTTTACATTGATTATTTCTTGATCACAAAATTCAATATCTCGATAAGTTTTAGATCCTAATTAAATTGGGTTTAATCAAGAGTTGTTTCACTGTAAAAGCTGTTTTTGGTGTTGATAGATCATCTAAGCTTGAAAAAGTTTTTGATAATCTATTCATCCCCCTTCTAGATTATCACTAGGAGGCATCTTGATTACTTGATTAACTCTTTCTAAAGGGACCCAACAAGTAACTATTGTTGAAAAATTTATAGTTTTGATTATTGTGTCAAAACTTCATGTAATAGGACTTATTAATTGAGTTGTATAGACATGTCTAGACTATGTTTTATTTTACAAGCAATATATTGAGGGGGAATTCACCTTATTATCTAAGTCCTGGAGATAATGAGAAGTTGGCTTAGAATAGGAGTCTCACGGAAGTTGAGGGTTCTTTCATGCTAATTACAATTACAAGGAACACACTCAATACCATTCCCCATTACTATTGTCATTAATCATTTCTTTTAACAATCAAGCATGTGAGATTTTTTTTTTTGGAAATGATAGTCTTTTTCTAGGTAGGTCTTTTGGTAGTATTTCTAGTCTCTTTCATGTTACTCTAATATATGATGTTGGTTTTCTAGATATATTTCTCCGTGCTTCCAAGTTAAAGTTCGGTATGCAAGTAGTCATGAGAGAAGGCAAGGTCAATGTCCATGTTTTCTTTTACACCATTTGTATGTAAACATGCATTTTGAGTACTTTCGCTTTACGAAGCAATAGTTCTTTCTGTTCTTTAGAGGAATGTACGTTTTCCTCGTCTCGTGGGTTGTCCCTAATGAGGATTTTCCCCTAATAAGATTTTTAACGACATTCCAACCTCGTGGATCGACTTGTGGTCTACTTTAGATTTTTTTCTCTATTTAATCTTCTTTCTTTGCTACCCAAAATCTCGAGGAACAGAGATTCTTAAAATTTATTAGGATATAAAATTCTTGTAGCACGAAATGAAAATATTGTACCAAACACTTATTTATGTTCCTTTCATGTTCCTCACTTCAAAAGTTTCTAACAAATCACCACTGGAATAAAGTGAAAATATAAAAAGAACACAATATATAGAAGTATGTTAATTTAAAAATAACTATTACTAAAACACAACTGTGTAGAATACAAACATTTTGTCATTCTAAATATATCACGTGATGATAAAATGAGCAATAAAGTCATATATATACAACGAAGACATTTATATATGTTCTTTTAGATTTAAAGAGAGAGGGGTTGCACATTTATAATACGCCTTGATCTTGCATCCACGTACCAATAGACTCTTAAAGTATATTTGGGCGATCCTTTAACTTTAATTTTTGGAACAAAGAGACACTTCGTTTAAATTATTTAACCGACTTGACGGATTGATTGTCCTTTGACTTAATTGTTATATTGTTATAACATTTTTTGTTATTTATTTTCTTAATTGTTTGCTTAATTTTTGAAATTCATGAAATAAGTTCAACTAGATATCATTATCACGTAATGTTGAACTTGAAATTTTCAAATTTTAAATTATTTAATTAAAATGACTCTTAAGGAAATATTATTGAATGATACATTATGTTTTTTTATGTATATATTGTAGAATAAATTTATTCCACAAAGAATAAACTAAAATGTAATTGAAACTTTTGGTAAAATTATGATGTACAATTAACGTCAAAGTATATGGATTGACACATGCGTGTCATGAGTTCTCGAGTACAAATTGGAATGCTTTCAAACTATTTTTCTTTATTGTACTTTCATTATTTTTTATTTTTTCTTTTATGATCCTTCTCTCTTTTTACTTTCGATTTTTAGTAATCTTTTGCATTGTACATTTTTTTCTTAATGGTGGATATTTTTTTATAGAAATTAAGTTAAAGGATAATCGATTTGTCAAATTCGTTAGATAATTTAAACATAAGTGTTTCTTTGTTACAAAAATTAAAGTTAGAGGGCTTATTTGACCAAGACTTCGTAATGTAAATTATTTACCAATTACTCCACAATCAAGTGAAGTGTTTCATTAGCCATGTTATGCTATCTCTAAAAAATAATTATCATCATTGCATTCATTGCAATAGTAAAACATGGATAAAATAGGATTTGCATAGGGTAACTGCAACTTAATTTCTAAATACTTACCTCCTTAATCATCTCGAACCACTATCTGAAGAAATCTTTTCCATATCTTGCGCTATATTTATACTAACTAGCACAAAGCCCGCATATGCGCGGGGTTGAAGAGAATTTTATATTTTTTTAAAAATTATATTTAAAAATTATTTAATTATTTAAAATGTAGTAATATTTTAAAAATAATGTAATTATATAATTATTTAATTTGGTTTAGTTTTGTGTGATCAACATAAATTATCTTTAAATTGAAAATAACATGCATCTAGCATCATTAAAATGTAAAATTTTAAATAAATTTAATATATAATATATATTTATGTCATTACAATTTATATTGATCAAGATTAAAAAATTGAGGTTATAATTTTATATTTCTATACCTAACCCATCAAAAAGAACAATTTTGTCCTCTCAAATTAAACTCTAAAAAATTATTTTTAAAAATTAATTTAAATTTTTTTAAAAATTCAAAATTAAATATACATTTGCTTTTTACATATGTTTTATATAATTTGTATATATCATCAAATAATTAAATATACACTTTCAAAATATTTGAATACAAATTGAACAACTTAATTTAAAATTTCAAACGTAGATTTTGTATGTTCACTTAATGAATTTGTATATCTCGTATATGATGGATCCAAATTTTTGACGAATCTTATTATAGAATTTGAAATAATGAATAATTAAATTAAATTTATTATAACAAAATATATACAGTTTACCATAATTATATTAATTTGACTCGATTAATTGATTTTAATCAAATTTCTCTTTTGTTAATTAAATTTTTATTTTTGTTAATTTATAGTAAATCAAATTAATTAGTAATTATACTAAATTTAATTTAGTATAAAAAATTAGATATGGTATTCAGTGTTAATTAAAAATTATATTATTTATTTATGATGGTTGACTTGATGCTTAAATACATATATATGATACATATATACATATCCTATAAATTAATTTTAATATATTAATATTTACATATATCCTATACATTAGAATTAAATAATATGATGTAAATATATAAAATTAGTTTTAATTTAATATACTAAATAAAATAATATTTTAATAACTGAAATAGTTTGTATGATTGGTGGAAATAAGTTTGATAATGAAAAAAATCATATTTAATAGATATACAAAAAAAAAAGATTAAATATAGTAATTATAGTAATTTAGTATGAAAAATTAGATCTATGATATATTTTTGTGTATTTGATTACAAATTTAGGATGATTTAAAATTTCAAATTTCAAATATAGATTTCGTATAATGAGCTAAATTAATAAATATATCAAAAAATTCAAAAATTTTGAACGAAATATACCATAATGTTGAATTCTATTGTCAATATTGTAAATACCTTTAATTGTTAGCTTATAAATTAAAACTAATTATTAAATTGAATATCTAATTTAGTATGAAAGATTAGATATATGTAATCTTTTTAATGAATTGAATATTTGAACACAAATTTTAAGATGATTTAAAATTTCAAACGTAGATATGAATAAATAAATCAAAATTTTTCGATACTTGTATGAAATTTTGAATGAAATACAATATAAAATTTACAAATTTACAATCAATAAAAAAATAAATACAATCAATACATTAATTCCTATAACAAAACTAATAAAATATATTAATTCTTCTAACAAATTGAAACAACTTCTAAATCGGATAAAAATAAATAAATTTGATGGCCTTGAAGGAGATGTTGATCTCTATCAACAAAGATAATCTGCAAATCAATGAAAACTTATTCTCGCAACTGCAATTAAAAAAATAAAATTACACGAAAAAAGAGATTAGAGTTTATAATGATACAAAGAAATTATTGTAATATGTAGATATATAATATTTATTCTAATCATAAAAATTCAAAATTAACTAATATGTGAACAAATACCGTTGAAGTAGTTCGACTTTCAGAAATTTCATAATTTTCCTTGTTCATTTTTGACGGTATGTGATGAAATTATTCCTTACGAATATGAAGATTAGCTGAAATTTTTTTCAAATGTAATATAATTTATATAAGTACGCCAATCCACATAGTCATTTCATCAAACACAAAAATAGCATCTACCAAATTCAACAGACACACATAATTTAAGTAATACATGAAATACTTACGAAAAGACTCACACGTGAAATATATAATACATGGAAAAAAATAGAAAGACTCACGAAAAGGGAAATAGAAGAGGGGTCTAATATAATTAGGGTTTGCAATGAAAAATAAATAAGATAATGTGAATTTATAGAAAATTTGGGGGTGAGATGAATGGTTGAGATTGAAGTTATAAAATAAATGGTTGAGATCAATACTTAAAATTTAAATGAATGAGATGAAGGAGATTTTGAAATAAAAATGTGGCTTTGCCACATAAACTTTTAAAGGTTTAGCTTTATAAGGTAATAGATTATGTTATTTTAGAGGTTAAATTTGCTCTATCTTAATTTAATACAAAATTTTAAAATGACACATATTAAAAAGGGTCATTTACAATAAGGTAGAAAGAGGTAAGCCTTATTACAACTAGGTGTAAAAATTTGCACATAAGCACAAATTTTTTTGCACGTAAGCACAAAAATTTGCACTTTTACACCTCTTTGTAATTTTGCTAATTTTTACACTTATTTGTAATTTTCCCTATTAAAAACGGAAAGAATATTTCACTATTTGCACCAGGCTTTAATTATCTTCAATATAAAGCATTCTAAATTTGCTTAATTCAAATACCTGAATTTATCTATCATTACTTTCAGAAGGTTCTGGTTTCTTGTAATATTTCATTTTCAAAATTATATGCTTTGATCTTATCGAAAAATTCTACATTAATTAATTTATTTATTGGTTTTGTAGATTACTCAACCAATAAAAATATTTAAAAACATATAAATAAGAAATAATTTAAGAGAGAAATATCGAATGATGTGTCAATTATTTTTATACAAGTGAATTTAAGAGTGAGGGTAAATTTCATTTTTGTTCCAAGAGAATGAGTGGTCAAAGAAACGGTCCCTTTTTGACACTTTTGGTCCCATGCATAGTTTTTTCGACATTTTTAGTTCCAACAAAATTGTAGTTTTGGTCCTAAAAATAATAGTCGGGACTATTTTTGCAAAAAAGGACAAGAAAAAATGAGATTAAAAATTCTCATGGGATCGAAACTATTGTAAGAGCCTCTCTCTGCGTACAAGTGAATGGAAAAAATACACGAAATAATGAACAAGTAAAATACCCGAACAAAACAACAACCGAGTCGAAGGTAGCCTTCGCCCGCAAGTTTAATACACTCGGTATGTGCTCACGTAACGGTGTAAAAACCCCAAAGGTAAAACGGTTTCGTCTTTTATATGTGTAGCACCACAGCGTATAAAAGCTCCAACGAACACACGAAGGTAGAACTGAATCGAACTCTAAGTATGAAAAATTTATGCGGTGCGTATGCGAGCCTAAGAATTCTACGTATGCTTGTATTTCGAAAATATGATATGCACCTATCTTATAGGCATCGAATGCACACACGTAGAGGAGTTGAGAAAATCATGGGATGTAACCGCTTTCTTCAAATTAAGAAACGAATCGACTAACTTGAGACTTACGTCGAAATCGACTAACTTGAGACTTACATTTAATAACTGGAAGGATCTGAATTATCCGATTTTAAATTTTGAAAAATTAAAATTCAAAATTAAATCGACCGGACCCATTTTCGTTGATGGGTCGACCCATTGGGTCACCCGAGTTTTTGGGTCTCCAAAAAGATAGGGTCACTAAGAACCAAAGCCCAATTGCCAAGTCCAAGGCCGGCCCGGTCCGGGCGCGCGCACGCTCTTGTGTGGTGGTGTAGCATAGTGGGTGCATACCCACTAGCACACTTTAGTCCATGTAGTTTATTTCCCTACTTATATCATGTTCCAACTCCTTCTCTTTTTCCTATGTGGGACAAAGAGCATTTTTAGTGCCTCTTTGACTTCCACCTCAAGCCTCTTTGTCTTCCACTTTAATCAATAAAAAAGATCCAAAGTCTCAACTTTGTGTATCAATATCTCACTCACCACAATTCGGTTTTACGAGTTTAGATACACTACGATCATCTACTCACGGAGTAGAATAATGTTATACCATTTAATTTCCATGAGATTAAATGTAACCCCTTCAAATAATTGGTCAAACATGAGAGAAATTGCACCTCATGAAACCCAAATAATTCTTTTTAATTAATTATACCATTTTCTCCAACAATCCCCACATGAGTGGAATTGATACTCATAAGTCATGCACTCCACAGTTCGGTTCATATGAGACTATATTGCGTCCGAAAAGTAGCTTGTGACTTTGAACTTTCCGTAGTCCGACACCATCGAGTACACCGGTGGTTTAGTGGACACAATGCCTTGAACTAATCCGCCTTAGTGTGTACCGAGACAACGGTGCAGACACAATACGGCCTCAACTCCGGTTTTGTTCTCACGTTTTTGTCCGTTTTGGCCATAGACACCCTTTGTCTTTCATAAATGTTTGGTCGAAGCGGCCTTCACTTCTCATTTACATAGGTGATCTCCTTTCCAAGTATCCCGTCATACTTCACCTAATCAAGGCTTTAGGAATCATTAAAAATCATAGACTTAACCTTTACCACAACGTTATGGGTTTCAACACTTGAATTTGTCTGTCAGGACGGTCGTGGTGTTTCAAGTGTTCTCTCAACAACTTCCACAGCTTAGTTGTCCCATTGAACCAAGTTCTTGGGATCTCCAGTCATCATGGTTGGGTTACCACTGTTTCAATTTTTCTTTGTGGATTTTAGACTCATTCCTTCTATCGGCCTTATTCATCCGATCTCGATTTATGCTCTTCGTGAGCGGATCCGCTAGATTATCTTTTGACCTCACATAGTCAATTGATATTACTCCACTCGAGATCAATTGTCTAACAGAGTTATGTCTGCGTCGAATATGACGAGACTTTCCATTATACATGTCATTCAATGCTCTGCCGATTGCACTTGACAATCACAAAGTGTACCATTACAAGAGTCTTGGTTTTGTCCAACATGGAATGTCTTCAAGGAAATTTCGTAGCCATTCAGCCTCTTCACCGGCTTTATCCAGAGTGATTTGTCGATTGAACCGAGCTACCGAGTGCACCCAAAAGTCTACGGACCTTACCTTCACCAATCCAAGATGAACCTACAGGCAAGGAGCGAGAAAGCAGCAAGCTAAGTGGAGCGACCGGCGGAGTAGCTAACCGCCCTTATCCCGCAACTTCTTCTCTTCCTCGACGTGCCAAAGAAAGAAAAGAATAGTAGAAAGGAGTGGTTTATTGGTATGGGTCGTGCGCGTGCTGCCCCAGCTCCCAACTAATCTGAGAATCCATTTTGCCCCTTTATGGGTTTGCTATTGCCTTGGTCCGGAAGGTGCCTCTACGAGTAGGTATACTAGTAATCCATTTTTTTGAATGTCGGGAGGACGTTCGGGCTGGCCTAATTTGCTTTATCAACAGAATGGGGATCTCTCCCAATCCTTTGCATTTTCAAGTCAATTTGCTTCGACACCGAAATACTAAAAGTGGTACAACGAATCAACCCGAACCAGGATCTATACTTTAAACTAGACTCCACCCCACTTGAAAATGATTTCTTTGTGCGGTCGTGGTGGGGTTCCGCAAAACTTGACTCAATTCCAATTCCATGGTGGAACGAGCTATACATGTTTGTTTCGTGGATTTTCACGACACGGTGACACCTCCAATTGTGAACACATATCCACCGGGTAGAGAATGACTCATTCGTGTCGCCTATCCACTTGGCATCACTATAGCCTTCTAGTACAAATTTGGAAACTTCATGTAGTGAAGCCCGAAGTCAAGGGTGTATTTTAAATATCTTAACACCCTTCTAAGAGCCTTCCAATGCTCTTCACTTGGATTGTTAAATAACTCCGGCTAGTTTATTTATCGAGCATGCAAGATCAAGACGTGTGCAATTCATAATATACATCACGCTTCTTATGATCCTTGCATATTCCACTTGAGCCACCGGATCTCCTCGATTCTTCTTTAAATGCACGTTGAGCTCTAAAGGAGTCTTAGGCTGGAGGATCATCAAACGTATTGAACTTCTTTAACACCTTCTCTACGTAGTGAGATTGTGTCAAATATATATTGTTTGATTTCCTTTCAATTTTGATTCCAAGAATCACATCAGCTACTCCCATATCTTTCATATAAAAGTTCCGGCTCAACATTCTTTTTATGTCAACGATCATCGCACGATCACTTCCCATGATCTATGTCGTCAATATATAGACACACAATGACAAAACCTCGTGAAGTATTTTTTCACATATACGCATTTGTCACATTCGTTGATCTTAAAACCATTTGACATCATAGTATTGTCAAACTTAATTTGCCACTGTTTAGGAGCTTGTTTTAGTCCATATAAAGACTTAACCGGTTTGCACACATTTTCTCATTACCGGTACAACGAAACCTTCGGGTTGATCCATATAGATTTCTTCCACTAGTTCACCATTCAAAAAGGCGGTCTTTACATCCATTTGATGTATTTCGAGGTCATGCACAGCAGAATCGCGATAAGTACACGAATGGATGTAATTCGCAATGTACAAATATGTGTCGAAGAAATCATATCCTTTCGTTGTCTGAAGCCCTTATCTACCAGACGAGCTTTGTACTTGTCCACCGACCCATCTCGCTTTATACTTTCTTTTAAGATCCACTTGCATCCTAAGGTCTTACAACCTTTAGGGAGATCAACCAACTCCCATGTATGATTCTCGCAATTGAGTCTATTTCACCGTTGATAGCTTCATGCCGAGAGAGGTGCATCTCGGGTCTTGATAGTGCATCTTTAATGAGACTTAGGTTCATCTTCCAACACATAAGTGATGAAGTCCTGGACCGAAAATCTTATACACTTTTGCTCGTTTACTTCTTCTTGGTTCTTCATTTTCTTGAGTAGAAGTACCGACATTTTCTACATTCTCACGAGGTCTCTTATTAGTCCTCACTTCTTCCTTGTCTCTACAAGGAAATATGTCAAAGAACACGGCATTTCTTGATTCTATCGTAACACCTTCCGACATATCGTGTACTTCCGATTTGTGAATCAAGAATCTATATGCCGCATCACAGCGCATACCCTATAAAGATACAATCGACCGTTTTAGGTCCGATTCTCATCTTCTTAGGTTACGGCACTCCAACCTTTGCCAAACACCCCCACACTTTGAGGTATTTGTACGAATGTTTATGTCCTTTCCACATTTCGTACGAGTTTGATCCTTAGTTTTATGTAGGATTTTATTCAATATGTGGTTGGGTGAAAGAATAGCCTCCCCCACATGGTTTGTGGTAGACTGAACTAATTAGCATTGCATTCATCATCTCTTTCAATGTTCTGCTTTTTCCGTTCGCAATACCATTAGATTGAGGTGAGTAAGGAGCGGTGGTTTGATGTATGATGCCCGAATCGGCGCATAGTTGTTCAAACTGAGCTACATACTCTCCACCTCTATCACTTCGAATTGCTTTAATTCGTGTGTTTATTTGATTTTCTACTTCGTTTTATAGAGCTTAAAAGCATCAATTGCTTCTTCTTTACTTCTTAATAAGTAAACGTAGCAGAATCTTGTACAATCATCTATGGATGTTATGAAATACTTCTTTCCACCTCTAGTTCGCATAAATTTTAAGTCACATACATCCGTGTGAATTAAATCTAAAGGTTCGATGTTCCGTTCAACTCGATGGAAAAGGCAATTTTGCCATTTTTGCTTCAACACAAATTTCACATCGTTTGTTTGAGTCAAATTTATCTATGTTTAGTAAATTCGAGTTACTAATCTTTTTATAGCCTTTAGATTTGCATGTCCTAATCTACAATGCCATAATTTTGAACACTCAACAATATAAGAAGAAGTAGTAGCATTTTTATTAATGGAAACTTCGCCTTCACGGCTTACAACCATAACAGACATTTTGAAAAGACCGTTTTCCTAGAAATTTTCCAAACTTGGAAAGTACAACTTTATCGACTCAAACACTATTCTAAACTGATTGCTAACTAGGAGTGAACCGGAAATCGATTCTTTCGTATGTCCGGACATGCAGACGCCCTTGACTTTAGTTCTCTTCCCGAGGTCGGTTTCAACACGACCATCCCCGCACTGCCTACTTCGGGATGAGGCGAGTTCCCCATATGCAGCTTTCTTCCTTCCACTGGAGTGTATGCCGAAAATGCAGATTTTTCAAAGACACACATGGCGGTAGCTCCCGTATCCACAAACCACTCTTTCGCTTTGTCCACTACATTGGCTTCAAAAACCATGGCACACATGTCCATATCTGTCTTCTTTTTCTCGTCATATTAGCGAGAATCTTTTTCTTCCCTTTTTCTCCCTTGTCCTCTCGCTGATTACGACATTCACCGGCCTTGTGGTTTGGCTTGCCACGGTTGTAGCAATTCCCATTGAACTTCGCTTTTTAGCAGCCGGTTTCTTGCCTTTGTCATTCCCACTTGGCCTCTTTCTTTTTATGAACCCCCACGTTCCATCAAATTTGCTTTTGCCTCCCCTTGGGCTTCCACTTTTATGACCATCTTTTCTTGTTTTCTTGCACTTGCGGTTCTGGATCGGCTCTCTCACCGAAATACTCTTCTTTTCGAGTTTGAGATAGGTCTTGAAATCTCTCCAACTAGGAGGTAGTTTTTCCATAATCGCAGATGATTGGAAATCATCCGGCAAAGATCATTCCTTCAAAGAAGGATATCGTGCAAGATCAACTGGAACTCTTGAACTTGTTCCATCACAAAGCTTCTTGTCCACCATCTGGAAATTTAGAAACTTCTCAACTAGAAATTTCTTATTTCCTGCATTTTCACCAACGTACTTTTGTTCTAAGGAATCCCACAGTTCCTTAGATGTACGTATTTTACAAGTACACATTATACAATTGATCGAGATAGTCCACCAAGGACGTAATTCTTGCACAAATAGTCACCACTTATCCACCGGTCATAGACAATTCACCTCGCAGACGCTTTCGTTCTCATCAACCACCGGAGGGTCTGTTTGAGATACGATGACAACGATAATGTCGTGAGGTAGAACAACATCTTTGCTGCCATGTTTTGAAATCGGTACACGTAAACTTATCGGGCTTCTCACTATGAACCATCGGTGGTCTCATAGGAGTTGTTTGTGTCATAAAAGGCATCGCAGATGGTGCACTTGCAAATGGGTTCGTAGAGGTGCTTCCTTGTTGAACATGATTACTTGTTGGTGTTGGTGGCACCGAACACGAAAGCATTCGTATTCATAGTAGGGTTAGGGTTCGTATTTCCGGTAGGGTTCTGTTTGGATTTCCGGTAGGGTTCTGTTTGGATTTCCGTAGGGTTCAGATTTCCAAAGAAATGTAGGGGGTTCGGGAGGGATATCATTCATGATAGTGTCACAGTGGGAAGAGATGGTTCAAGATTGATTTTCATATGGTCACCCATCGTTTCCGCACATGGAATCGATGAAGGCAGAAAAGGTAGATATTAAACTTGCGATTGTAAGAGTTTGTCTACCGCGTACACGTGAATGGAAAAAATACACATAAATAATGAACAAGAAAAATACCCGAACAAAACAACAACCGAGTCGAAGGTAGCCTTACGTCCGCAAGTTTAATACACCCCGGTATCTCGCTCACGTAACGGTGTAAAAACCCCAAAGGTAAAACGGTTTCGTCTTTTATACGTGTAGCACCACAAACGTATAAAAGCTCCAACGAACACCCGAAGGTAGAACCGAATCGAACTCTAAGTATGAAAATTTTATACGGTGCGTATGACAGCCAAAGAATTCTACGTATGCTTGTATTTCGAAAATATGATATGCACCTATCTTATAGGCATCGTAACGCACACACGTAGAGGAGTTGAGAAAATCATGGGTGGTTACCGCTTTCTTGACTTAAGAAACGTGAATCGACTAACTTGAGACTTATGTCCTGAATTATCCGATTTTAAATTTCAAAAATTAAAATTCAAAATTAAATCGACCGGACCCATTTCCGTTAATGGGTCGACCCATTGGGACACTCGAGTTTTGGGTCTCCAAAAAGATAGGGTCACCAAGAACCAAAGCCCACCAAAGCCCAATTGCCAAGGCCCGGCCCGACCTCGTCCGGCTAGTCAGGCGCGCGCGTGTGTGGTGGTGTAGCATAGTGGGTGCATACCCACTATCACACTTTAGTCCATGTAGTTTATTTCCCTACTTATATCATGTTCCAACTCCTTCTCTCTTTTCCTATGTGGGACAAAGAGCACTCTTTAGTGTCACTTTGACTTCCACTTCAAGCCTCTTTGTCTTCCACTTTAATCAATAAAAATGATCCAAAGTCTCAACTTTGTGTATCAATATCTCACTCACCATAATTCGGTTTTACGAGTTTAGATACACTACGATCATCTACTCACGGAATAGAATAATGCTATACCATTTAATTTCCATGAGATTAAATGTAAGCCCTTCAAATAATTGGTCAAACATGAGAGAAATTGCACCTCATGAAACCCAAATAATTCTTTTAAATTAATTATACCATTTTCTCCGACAACTATAATTTTCTCTTAAGAGTGATTTAATTGCCTATTGGATAAATAAAGTTTTTTCCTTCTTATCTTCTTATCTGTTTTTTTCCTCTGTTCCCATAAAGAGAGTTTGGGTCTGTCAACTTTTTAAACTTTTCTGAATTAGCGTTAGGTCGATTTGTCTTCACATACGTCTTCTTCCATGAATTTATTTTCATTAATTTACAAATAAGTATTTATGTGTAAAAATAAATAAATATATTTGAATTAAGCCAAGAACATAAGAAGTTAGAAAATATTATATATATGTATATATAATTTCGATATAAAGTTGTATGGAGTTCAACATCATAGAAAACCTACATTTGGTAGTTGATCTGTCACTATTGATATTTAAACGTCATTAATGTAATGCATTATCAGAGAAACATTTCTAATTTGTACCCCCAAATATATGCATAGGGATTAAAACTAAACAAAAATTACATATAGTCGATTTTTAAAATTGAATTGAAATTGAGTAAAATTTGTGTGAATCAATTACATCATTTAACCGGTTTACTAATAATATCATTCAATGAAATGCGTAATATTATATATTTAATAAAATAAATATCATTAAAAAAACATGGTGCAAATAGTGTATATATATAAATATTTGCATTCCAAATATATCAGGTTGTGGCAAGAGAACGATGAATCTTGCACCCGAGCCTTGATGCGTGGTTGGGGAGCACGAGTGCAATGGAACTAGCCATAAAAGCTCTAGCGCAAGAAGAGAAAAAAAGAAGAAGAAGTTTGTGTGTTGTTTTATTTTGACTGTTCTTTTATACTTGACCCGCGAGATTTAAAAGTTTCATATTTTAACCGATATTCTACCGTAATATATTTTATAAGAAACCTCAAGAAAAAAACATTAATTAATATTTTTTACTTAAAACGCTTTTTTCTTTCCTAATTATCTCTCTCTCTAGAGCTAATGATGGCAAAGTTTTAATTTTCAGCCCCATCGCTTATCAACTTTCATCTCTAGTATGTCAAACTATTCTTCTTCCCCGACACACACTACACACTACACACGAGAGGTAATTAAGACTAGTTTGCACTCACACATATGTAAAAAGAGTTTGTACTTACTCACACGAATACACAGGTAATTAGAAGGATTTTTCTCTCTCTCACTCTCTCACACGCGCACACACACAAAAGAAAGGTTTTTTCTTGCTGTTTTTACACAAATGTGTGTTTTTCTAAGAAATGTAAAAACATTAAATAATCAAATTTTGACGAGATTAATGTAAAAAGAAAAAAGTTGGAGTAGAAAAAAAAAAGGAAAAGTATGACATTCATTAACTTGTTGGTGAAAAATTTAAACAGGCAAAAATTTGTATGAGACCGTCTTATGCATGAGACGGGATTTAAAGTATCAAATATATGAGCGGTGGATATCAAATGTCCGTGAATGGGAATTGGAAAAAAAAATGTCACAGAAATATCAAATGTGTGCGGGGGTAGCGACCATGTAAGACGGGTTAGGGATGAAACTTGTCTCATGTAAGGACTGTCTCACCCAAATGTGCTCCAATAAAATAAGAAAAAACATTAATTAATATATTGTAGTCAATAAATTTCTTTTTTTCCCAGCATTGGGTGTAGGTTTCAAGGGACCTATGAAGGATTTGAATTATAATATTAGGAGGTGTCTTCTCACTCCCACCCTCTCTTCTCTTAAGAATTAAAGATGGCAGAGTTAATTATCATAACACAGATATGACTAAAACAGTGCAAGGGACAAGGAAAAGCAGGAAACTATCTTATATGATAAATCATATGGATTTGTATTTACTCTTCAATGATAACATTCAAATCCGCACTATAAATACAGTTTCACCTTCATAACAAGCAGAGTGGAAAATGCTACCATTGGGCTTATATGTAGATTTATAAATGAATGATCTAAATTAGATCTAAGCATACATTGTCATATTTTAAGCTTAGAGAGATTTCTCAAACTTAGCTTCATGGCTAACACATTGCAAATAAAATCTCACCAAGTTTGAAACCCCTTCCAAACCATATCTTCGAGAGCCGGGGTAGGTTGAGCACATTGAGTAGGTTGAGTGGACACAACTAAAAGATTATTGTAGAGGATTAGAACTCATCTAAATTTCATAATAGTCGAATCCCATGAAGAGAGAAAAAAACTAGACCAATGTCCCTTGACACTCTAAATCAAAATTACTAAGGAATTGAAATTACCTCAAATTTTTTTAGAAGAGTAGATGTAGAAATCGTACCACTATAAACCTTTTTTACTTCTTTATATTTAATGTACATACTCATTTATTTTATAAAGCTAGCATACACATTTTGATCAGTTTTACACCAAGTAAGATGACCTCGGATAAGATGAGTCTGTCAATTTGATATTATCACTTTGTGTTTGGTTAGGGATGGTGATGGATGGAATGGAGATAGAGATGAAAAAGGAGGATGGAAGTAATCTAGTAAATAGTAAATTTGTGTTTGGTTAGGGATGGAGAAATGAAATTGGATAGAGTTTTATGTGAAATAAAAAATAACTTGTATTATTTTATTATTGTTATTTAGTGAGATAGTGATTGAGTGAAAAAAGTAGAAGATAAAATAAGAAAAAGTATAAAAGAGAATAATTGTGTAAGAAAAAAATAAGTGTGATAAATAGTGAGTGACAAAAAGTAATAATGTGATTGTATGTGTAGATTTATTATAGGGGTGGACGGATATTTTTACGGAAATTTGGATATGCAAATTCAAAATAGAATGGAATGAAAGATGGGTTATCCTCATCTGGATGTCATCTCTTTCCAAACACTAAGGTAATGTTCTTTTTAAATTTTAAGTGACTTTTTAAAATCGATTTTGAAATTTAGGAGAATTTTAAATTATGCGTGGAATGATTGTCCTCCCGCCAAAAAGAGCATTATCTTAGGAGGCGCTTATTACAAGCTCTTCAATGGGAATGAGAATGAAAATATTTTTTCCCTCTATGCCCCGGATGTATTGAAAGAAGAAATGTCTCTATGGTGGTTATATCATTAGTGTTGTGCTCTAATTTTGAAAAAAATAAGATAAAATAAACTTGGTGGTGGTGGGGAAGGGAATGATTGAGAAGAGATGATTGTAGGAGGGAAAAATGTTAATCAAAATGGGTAGTGATTGCTTTATTTAGGAGAAAAATAATGTTATTGATTATTTTTTTCTCGTTAGCCACCATAATTGTCTTATATTAATTTTCATTCCTATTAGCATTAAAGAATTTTTAACAAGCCCCCTTAATGCATTCTCTTTAAACATATAAGGTATATACACGTTTTTTGTTTAAATAAAGAAATCATCAATCTATATTACAAAGCAATGATTTAAAATTTTTTATCTCATACATAGAGATTTTGGGCGAACTAAGAATTTATTAAAATATTTTTTTCTATTATCAACTAAACAATAGAATTACAAGGAACACATTCAATATCATTACCCACTAATACTTTCTTTTAACAAACCAAACCATAGGAAGATTTTTAAAAGCCACTAATACTTTCTTTTAACAAACCAAACCATAGCAAGATTTTTAAAAGCACTCCGAGCTCGAGATCGACTTGTGATCTTATATCTCTAGATTGTTTTTTTCTTTATTAAATCTTTTTTATTTGCCACCCCCAAAAATCTCGAGGAACGAAGATTCCTGAATTTTTAGGATATAAAATTACTATAGCAAGAAATGAAAGTGTTGTACAAAACACTTATTTATATTCCTTTTTCATTCCTCACCTTCAATGTTCCTAGCCAAACACTCCTGGAATAAAATGGAAATATAAAATAGAAAATCATATATAGAAGTATGTTATCTTTAAAAAAAAAAAAAAATTACTCAAACAGAATCGCATAATACAAACACTTTGTCACACTAAACATATCACGAGGATGATAAAGAGGAGCAATAAACCATATATATACAGGAAGACATTTATATATGTGATGTTAGAGATAAAAAGAGAGGGTCACACATTTATATCCATCCGCCTTGATCTCGCACCGGTGATATCCCGGGAAACAAATCTTGGGATATTGTTGCAATTATGCAGCGTTGACATGGGCTGCCGAGGGTAAAGTGTCGGAGGCGGTGCCAAATTGTCTTTGGCGGGAAGGGGAGGCAGCACATTATAGTTGTACGGGTCACTCGTCGTGCTAAAGCGAGCAAAAGATGAAGTAAGAACTATAGCTGAAACAATCAAGAGGCAAATAAAACCAGGTGGTTTAGCCCACCTCGCCCAGGTTCCTCGGTTTAGTGGGAGACCCAGGTTCGATTCCCTTTAGGAACGAATTATGGAGTTATAAGGTGGCTTGGAGAAATCTAGAAGTGTTTGGGTGCTTGGTGAACTAACTATTAACAACTAACATTCACCGATCAAAAAAAAAAATCAAGAGGCAAATGACATTTACCTAGCCGCCCCTTGTCCTAAACCAAGGGGGGTAGAGTTTTGGTCGACCATGGCAATATAGGTGGTGTTTGCAGACTCTAAAAGCGAGAAGATACTCACTTTTTTCAAAAGCTCTAATTCATGACTTTTGAAAAAAAAGTGATTCTCAAAGTTGTTTTTATTGTTTGCAACACAGCAATAGTACCAATGTCTCCCAATTTTGTTTAATTTGAGGACAAATTTAGCTGGAATCGAGAACCCTAAATCGTTGCCTTGTTTTGAAAATTTGAGTAGGATTGAATATAACTTTATATCAAATCAAATGTGTAAGAGAAGATGAGATATTACTCCCTCTCGTCCCATAATAATTTGCACACTTTCGTTATTAGTTCGTCCCATATTAACTTGCACTTCCTAAAATAGAAACATCACACAATATTAACACCCTCACAATACCATTTAAATTTAAAAATGTCACTCTTGTTTTACTTTACTTTATTCTCTCTCCCACATTTTATCTCATTCAATCACCCAAAATACCCCTACACTTTATTCTCTCTCATACACTATTTACTCCAAAAAGTAATTTTTCTTAATCTGTGTGCCCAACAAAAGGTATAAATTGTTGTGGGACGGAGTGAGTATTATGTTATTGTTGGATAAACTTTATGTCAAATCAAGTGTGTAAGAATAAATATGTATTTTGAAATCCAAATGTAAAATCCACGAAGCGAGAACAAGGCGGAGACGTAACATCCCGCATCCGGTGGGGCAATCCCAAAACAAACACGCCCAAATTTTGTAATTTTCCCCATAACCAAATTATATCTCATAAAATTAAGGAGAATTTTCAAGTCTAAGGAATAAAACAGCTATAAGAAAAAATTACCCAGCGGGGGTTCCACATATCATACCTTGTAGTTTTATCTTTGCTTTGTTCTTCATCACTCGAGAATTTCACCAGGGAATGGTTGGTTAACTTGGGTGGACCACGGCCGGGCAATTCATCCGAAAAGTATCTCCGTCTGATTAACTATATATATATATATATATATATATATATATATATACACACACACATAAAACTCATTAAAGGGGTCTACACTAAATGTAAGCATGGAGTCTAAGGACACAATACGAACCATTTGGAAAAATTTTATCAACTGCTTCCTTGTCATATCTGGCTTCCTTAGCAGCTGCATCGAGAGAAACAAAAAGTCGTTAGTAGGTGAACACGAGAAGATTAGCACGAATGCATGTTCTTCCATTCCTCTCCATAAAAGTAAGGGCGCTTGGTTGAAAATTCCTCAATGGGAATGGGAATGGGAATGAATATAGGAAACTATAGTGGTTAATGAGAAAAAAAAAAAAAGAAGATCAATGCCACTACATTCTCTCCTAAATAAGGTAATCATTAAATTAACATTTTCCCCTCCTATAATGGTTTCTCCTCAATCACTTCCCTCCACCACCACTACAACCTTCTTTTGTCTAATTTTTTCCCAGTTATAGCACAATACTTGTGATGTAAGTATGTAACAACCATGAAAACAATTCTTCAACCAATATTTTAAGGGCATAGAGGAAAAAAACATTTCATTCTCATTCTCATTGAACAATTTACAACCAAACGCCCCTAAATGATATTGTTTTCTCAATCTCACATGAGAGCATTGCCAAATTGAGAAACAACGATAATTACGAAACACATTATCATACATAATCATAACAAACTCATGAAATTAGATTATGCGAGAGAATGTGTATTGATTAAAGGTCTATTAGTTTATATAGTATCAAAAGTTCATCAAGCAAAATTTTTATCTTCGGTTTAGCTACAATGATGTCTTTTCAACTACTCGTAACATAATGTAGTATAGCGAGAAAAAGCTGAGCAGGTTTTACGATGCTTTTGCGAAAGTAGATTATATTTCGATCACATTTGGCAAAATTGGAAGTTTTACCATACACAAACTCTCCTGTGAAAATTGTTCACCGTATGAAATTGATACCATAACATTCATTTAGTAAATACCATTGCACTTATAAACTAATATCACGGTGTAAAATGTTATCATATTAGTTATAAGAGTGGCTGAATGAATGTAGCAGTATCAACTTCGATTTCATACTTTTATTCGGTGAACAAGTTTCATTGGACAGGTGATTCTTATACCATATTAAAGCTTCACAATGATGAGCATTTTAAAAAAATATTACTATTAGCTTAATGAACATGTGAACTAGGTGAGGCATATGTGCACCATCAAGACACACAAAGTCAATATGGAGAAAAATCAAGGGTTAATTGCATTTTCAATATATGGTTTTAAGATTTGTAATTCAATACACAAATTTTTAAATTTTGCAATTATATCATATAACTATTTTTCGCGACTTATGCCGACATGGCATCTGTAATTTTTTTATTAAATTCACAACCTTTTAAAAAAAAATCAAATTCCATACAGTCACGTCGGCGAGGCTTGCAGGAAAATAGTCATGCGATAGAATTGCAACAATTTGAAAGGTCATGTATCGAATTGCAAATTTAAAAAACATATGTCGTACTAGAAATGATGTGAAAAGGTCATGATTTATTTTGCAATTAAACCTAAAAATCAAAGAACCAAATCAATGCATGAAAAAAATCAGCATATCGAATTACCGGATCAAAGAATCAAAATTAATGAAATGGGAAAAATCGACATCTTTGCTAGAAGGCCTCCCGAGCTAGGAAAGCTCTCAACTAAAGGAAGATCCTCGGTGGATGGAAGTAAGCCACTGTTTCTCAACCCTTTGGCGAGCTATATCTACAAGGTTACCACTTTGCTCCCTCGTGTGACTTCTTTTGAAGCAATATACGCTTTGTTCCCGATAACAATGTAAGGGATGCGGGAAGGCCTCGAGGACCACCGGACGATAAAGGAGCTGAAAATGTTCCCGTTGCTGCAATCTTAGCTGCCCATTTACGCAAGCTAGTCTTCGTCCTTCTTTGAGAAAGATCATGAACAAATATAACACCTAAAAAACAAAAATTCATTGCGAGAAAAGAAGAGAAAGGTCTTATAATCAAAAATCTTAAGGCATATTCAATTAAAGTGATGTACTATATTTAAGTTTTGACAATCGGATATTTAGTATCATAGGGTGCACCAGGTATGCCGTGCTAATATTACGTGAAAACAATTAATCTTGATCAACTAATACCATTTAATAATAAATTTGAATTGCACGGTGGAACTAATGCGGAGAATCATTTGCATTTGATTTAAGATATTGGTCAAAAGTCAATAGTAATCTAGCACCAAGGTTAGATGGATATGCATAATATTTAGGCAAAATTACTCGTTCAAAGAAAATATGAATTTAGCTATAGTTTTACTAAATGAACAAGCATCGCTAAACTACGTAAGCCAATAAATAATTCTTACTAATATATGCTTTGGTTATCTACCATTAATGCATGAATAGAGCAGAGATTGGCAATCCTTGTATCTTTCATGTCCCGATATATCGAGTTCGACAAAAAGTCTCTCTCCGAGTCCCCTCGATGCTATTTGATGAGTTTCGAGAACTCCCGTACGTAATATGCTGGAAAGGGGCGAAAAAAATGAAAGACTTTAATTTCATCTAGAGTATTAATTATATACTCATTTGAACATATGAAAAGAAATATTACCTTGGCGGCAACATTGCACCCGATTGTTTGAGAAGGTTGCGCAATGGAAGAGCCTCTCATAATCAAATGAGCGAGAGAAGTTTTCCCCACACCTAAGGAACATATATAAACCCGGATAACAATTTTATGAATCGAAGTACGGTCTATTAAGCGATACTTATAATTGAAAATAGGACCATTAATGCAATAAGCATGCGAGAAGATAACCATATAATGAGTAATTTAAACCACCTAAATCCAAATCTTGAGAATTTATGTTTTCAAATTTCAACCACATAAGGAATTACAACGGGGGTTCTCTGATTTTAACACCATTAGTACACCACAGTACCCTAAACTCATCGAGAATTAACATAAATCTCTAAAATTTAAAGTAGGTCTTGTGTGAGACCGTATCACAATGAGACGGAGCATAATTTAGCAGGTGGCGTTTTAACACTTTGGAAGTTAATTTGTGTTAATTGTGAACAGATCTCGCACAAATTTTTGTCGAAATATTATTAACAGTTAAACTACCATAAGCAAGATCACTAAACTCAAGAACATCCACAAAACCAGCAAATAAAGAACAAAAGTATAATCAATATAACTTCACCTAAACTCATCGAATTAACATAAATCTCTAAAAATTGGAGCATAATTTAGCAATTTCGTCTTAACACTTTGGAATTTAATTTGTGCTAATTTGTGAACCAAAGCGCATGTCAAATAAGCGAAAAGTGTTACTCAATATAATTGAAAAGAATCATTGAAAAAAACCATAATTGAAACAGGTGTTATGTTTAAAACGAAACAAGAATTATAAAACGTATCATTATCTCAAGTTCTAGCATACATATATATATATATATATATATATATATATATATATATATATATATATATATATTACCACAAGCAAGATCACTAAACTCAAGAACTTCCACAAAACTAGCAAATAAGGAACAAAAGTACAATCAAATATGCTGAAAATACACACACGGTAAGAACAAAAGATGATAAATCGGAAAATGAACTCACTGAATCTCCAACAACTAGCACTCTCACTTGCCCAAAAGGGGGCCCACCACCCTCCTCTTTCTTCTCCCTTACCCTATCCCTCCTAAACATTTTTTCTCTCTGCAATGATTTGCCCTTCAAGAAAATCTCGAGAAATTCCAAAAAAATAATTGCTTGAGAATCAACACGAACAAGCTTTCGTTCCCTCAAGAAACACACTCATCTCTGAATTATGAGCTCTTTATACCCACGTTAAACTAATGAGATTAAAAACAAAAAAAAAAAGGACCATAGAATAGGCGGAGTTCTCAATAATTTCACTTGGGTTTTCTCTTGAATCTGGATATGCGTCCTCGGTGCTCCATTAATCGCCAAAAGAAAACGATTTTCCCGCACAATTTGGTGGGAGATAAAATCGGTTTATGGCAAATTTGATCTGTTAGCCTTTCGGTTTGCTAAAACATCATCATCAAGAGTAAAATGTACGAAAGCATGCCTTCTTGAGAAAAATAATAATAATAATAAAATTTTCTTTTTTTTTTGAAGAAAATAAATAAAAATTTCTAGAAAAGTAAAGCACCCACTTTAAAAAAAAAACAGTATATATTTATTTTTATTTAAGATATGATCAATTTAATCATATATTTTTTTATTTCTAATAATTCTAGTACATACTATCTTTATCAAATAAACATAAAAATAATAAATAAATTAGTTTAATAAATATCTTACGTTTTTAAATTGTCAAATAATAAAATTATTTTTAAATTATATAATTTAGAAATAGTATTTTTTTCATTGATATTGTCTTTGTTACATATTAGTTTTAACGGATTATACAAATTAATTTTAATTTAGTATATTTTCAAAATTCTATATATAGGTCATGATAATGGGCGATTATTGATGGGTTTGATTTGGGAGTGTTCGAGGTTGGACACGTGATTTCACTTAACGAATTGGTTTAGGCCATAGTTTTTGTAATCCTCCTCTTGGAGAGGAAACTTCATAGAAGGTGGTCGACTCCTAGCTTCGCCACAGACCCGACCTAGGGAAAATATAATGGGAGAACAGTGGACAGTTAAAGTCTTTATAGAGCGACAAGCTCGGCAATTGGCTTTAAAGCTTGAAATGACTACAACGTCATTCGTAGGCCTGCCACTAGACATCATAAGGCTATATGTCTAAGGCCATGATCCCAAGTGAATGGTGGAGATCGACCCAAATAGATCACTCTTGTAACACTATAAAAAAGTCCAAGAAATAAGGGTTGATCTATCTATCTTCGTTGAAATACACTTAATACTAAGAGCATTTAAGAAGGAAATTTCAAGGAATCCCCCAAGTCTTGTCTTCTAAACATTTGTAGTTGCATTTTATACATATTTTGTTTGGTGAATTGTCCGTTGAACATAACAACAACTACACTAAACACCTTCGATCCAATCTAATGAATGAGATATCAAGCACAATGCCATCTTGTTAAAGAAAAACTCATCACACTCAATATAATCATTTTTTTATATGATAAATAGTGACTCAAACTCATGACCTCACAGTATAGGTAGTGGGGCTCTAACCACTTAATTTATGTCACTTCGTAAAACTCAATATAATCATGACACATGAAAATATTGTTGAACACGTAGCTAACACGTTCCTTTAAAAAAATGGGTCAAATAATTCAGTTTCCAATTCCTTCACATCCAAGCGTTCTGTTCATCGGCATCCCACTTTTTCTTATTCCCAGGCCCGGGGTTTTTCTTCCTAATCTTTTCAATTTCACGGTGTTCATAGTAATTTGGAGTTTGGTCGAACCGATTCACGTTATTGGCTTAAGAGGTAAGAGTTTTTGTTTCAATTTCTTCTTCAATTTCAATTGATTTTTGTTGTTATTATAATTTTCTCAACAAGCTGAAACAAATTTAGGGCAAGTATATGTTGATATCAAATCAACAAGAAATTATTTCATTTCCTAGAATTAATTCCCTTCAAAGAAAATGTTTCATACATCAAAGCAACATGCTGTGCATATATCCGATTTTTTTAAAAAAAAACCACATATACGCACACATAAGGTTTATCGAGAAAAAAAAAAAAGCAGAAGACATTTAAAAGAGTGGAGAAGTTTTATGGTATAAGGAATGATTGTCCTCCCGCCAAAAAGAGCATTATCTTAGGAGACGCTTATTACAAGCTCTTCAATGGGAATGAGAATGAAAATATTTTTTCCCTCTATGCCCCGGATGTATTGAAAGAAGAAATGTCTCTATGGTGGTTATATCATTAGTGTTGTGCTCTAATTTTGAAAAAAATAAGATAAAATAAACTTGGTGGTGGTGGGGGAAGGGAATGATTGAGAAGAGATGATTGTAGGAGGGAAAAATGTTAATCAAAATGGGTAGTGATTGCTTTATTTAGGAGAAAAAATAATGTTATTGATTATTTTTTTTTCTCGTTAGCCACCATAATTGTCTTATATTAATTTTCATTCCTATTAGCATTAAAGAATTTTTAACAAGCCCCCTTAATGCATTCTCTTTAAACATATAAGGTATATACACGTTTTTTGTTTAAATAAAGAAATCATCAATCTATATTACAAAGCAATGATTTAAAATTTTTTATCTCATACATAGAGATTTTGGGCGAACTAAGAATTTATTAAAATATTTTTTCTATTATCAACTAAACAATAGAATTACAAGGAACACATTCAATATCATTACCCACTAATACTTTCTTTTAACAAACCAAACCATAGGAAGATTTTTAAAAGCCACTAATACTTTCTTTTAACAAACCAAACCATAGCAAGATTTTTAAAAGCACTCCGAGCTCGAGATCGACTTGTGATCTTATATCTCTAGATTGTTTTTTCTTTATTAAATCTTTTTATTTGCCACCCCCAAAAATCTCGAGGAACGAAGATTCCTGAATTTTTAGGATATAAAATTACTATAGCAAGAAATGAAAGTGTTGTACAAAACACTTATTTATATTCCTTTTTCATTCCTCACCTTCAATGTTCCTAGCCAAACACTCCTGGAATAAAATGGAAATATAAAATAGAAAATCATATATAGAAGTATGTTATCTTTAAAAAAAAAAAAATTACTCAAACAGGCGCATAATACAAACACTTTGTCACACTAAACATATCACGGGATGATAAAGAGGAGCAATAAACCATATATATACGGGGAAGACATTTATATATGTGATGTTAGAGATAAAAGAGAGGGTCACACATTTATATCCATCCGCCTTGATCTCGCACAGGTGATATCAGGGAAACAAATCTTGGGATATTGTTGCAATTGTCTGGCGTTGACATGGGCTGCGAGGGTAAAGTGTCGGAGGCGGTGCCAAATTGTCTTTGAGCGGGAAGGAGGCAGCACATTATAGTTGTACGGGTCACTCGTCGTGCTAAAGCGAGCAAAAGATGAAGTAAGAACTATAGCTGAAACAATCAAGAGGCAAATAAAACCAGGTGGTTTAGCCCACCTCGCCACCGGGTTCCTCGGTTTAGTGGGAGACCCAGGTTCGATTCCCTTTAGGAACGAATTATGGAGTTATAAGGTGGCTTGGAGAAATCTAGAAGTGTTTGGGTGCTTGGTGAACTAACTATTAACAACTAACATTCACCGATCAAAAAAATCAAGAGGCAAATGACATTTACCTAGCCGCCCCTTGTCCTAAACCAAGGGGGTAGAGTTTTGGTCGACCATGGCAATATAGGTGGTGTTTGCAGACTCTAAAAGCGAGAAGATACTCACTTTTTTCAAAAGCTCTAATTCACAGCTTTTGAAAAAAGTGATTCTCAAAGTTGTTTTTATTGTTTGCAACACGGCAATAGTACCAATGTCTCCCAATTTTGTTTAATTTGAGGACAAATTTAGTGGAATCGAGAACCCTAAATCGTTGCCTTGTTTTGAAAATTTGAGTAGGATTGAATATAACTTTATATCAAATCAAATGTGTAAGAGAAGATGAGATATTACTCCCTCTCGTCCCATAATAATTTGCACACTTTCGTTATTAGTTCGTCCCATATTAACTTGCACTTCCTAAAATAGAAACATCACACAATATTAACACCCTCACAATACCATTTAAATTTAAAAAATGTCACTCTTGTTTTACTTTACTTTATTCTCTCTCCCACATTTTATCTCATTCAATCACCCAAAATACCCCTACACTTTATTCTCTCTCATACACTATTTACTCCAAAAAGTAATTTTTCTTAACTGTGTGCCCAACAAAAGGTATAAATTGTTGTGGGACGGAGTGAGTATTATGTTATTGTTGGATAAACTTTATGTCAAATCAAGTGTGTAAGAATAAATATGTATTTTGAAATCCAAATGTAAAATCTGAAACGAACAAGACGGAGACGTAACATCCCGCATCCGGTGGGGCAATCCCAAAACAAACACGCCCAAATTTTGTAATTTTCCCCATAACCAAATTATATCTCATAAAATTAAGGAGAATTTTCAAGTCTAAGGAATAAAACAGCTATAAGAAAAAATTACCCGAGTAGGTTCCACATATCATACCTTGTAGTTTTATACTCTTGTTCTTCATCACTCGGAATTTCACCAGGGAATGGTTGGTTAACTTGGGTGGACCACGGCCCGGCAATTCATCCGAAAAGTATCTCCGTCGATTAACTATATATATATATATATATATATATATATACACACACACATAAAACTCATTAAAGGGGGTCTACACTAAATGTAAGCATGGAGTCTAAGGACACAATACGAACCATTTGGAAAAATTTCATCACTGCTTCCTTGTCATATCCGGCTTCCTTAGCAGCTGCATCGAGAGAAACAAAAAGTCGTTAGTAGGTGAACACGAGAAGATTAGCACGAATGCATGTTCTTCCATTCCTCTCCATAAAAGTAAGGGCGCTTGGTTGAAAATTCCTCAATGGGAATGGGAATGGGAATGAATATAGGGAAACTATAGTGGTTAATGAGAAAAAAAAAAAAAAAAGAAGATCAATGCCACTACATTCTCTCCTAAATAAGGTAATCATTAAATTAACATTTTCCCCTCCTATAATGGTTTCTCCTCAATCACTTCCCTCCACCACCACTACAACCTTCTTTTGTCTAATTTTTTCCCATTATAGCACAATACTTGTGATGTAAGTATGTAACAACCATGAAAACAATTCTTCAACCAATATTTTAAGGGCATAGAGGAAAAAAACATTTCATTCTCATTCTCATTGAACAATTTACAACCAAACGCCCCCTAAATGATATTGTTTTCTCAATCTCACATGAGAGCATTGCCAAATTGAGAAACAACAAGAATTACAAACACATTATCATACATAATCATAACAAACTCATGAAATTAGATTATGCGAGAGAATGTGTATTGATTAAAGGTCTATTAGTTTATATAGTATCAAAAGTTCATCAAGCAAAATTTTTATCTTCAGTTTAGCTACAATGATGTCTTTTCAACTACTCGTAACATAATGTAGTATAGCGAGAAAAGCTGAGCAGGTTTTCGATGCTTTTTGCGAAAGTAGATTATATTTCGATCACATTTGGCAAAATTGGAAGTTTTACCATACACAAACTCTCTGTGAAAATTGTTCACCGTATGAAATTGATACCATAACATTCATTTAGTAAATACCATTGCACTTATAAACTAATATCACGGTGTAAAATGTTATCATATTAGTTATAAGAGTAATCGAATGAATGTAGCAGTATCAACTTGATTTCATACTTTTATTCGGTGAACAAGTTTCATTGGACAGATGATTCTTATACCATATTAAAGCTTCACAATGATGAGCATTTTAAAAAATATTACTATTAGCTTAATGAACATGTGAACTAGCCGAGGCATATGTGCACCATCAAGACACACAAAGTCAATATGGAGAAAAATCAAGGGTTAATTGCATTTTCAATATATGGTTTTAAGATTTGTAATTCAATACACAAATTTTTAAATTTTGCAATTATATCATATAACTATTTTTCGCCACTTATGCTGACATGGCATCCGTAATTTTTTTATTAAATTCACAACCTTTTAAAAAAAAATCAAATTCCATACACCACGTCACGGGCTTGCCGGAAAATAGTCATGCGATAGAATTGCAACAATTTGAAAGGTCATGTATCGAATTGCAAATTTAAAAAACATATGTCGTACTAGAAATGATGTGAAAAGGTCATGATTTATTTTGCAATTAAACCTAAAAATCAAAGAACCAAATCAATGCATGAAAAAATCAGCATATCGAATTACCAGATCAAAGAATCAAAATTAATGAAATGGGAAAAATCGACATACCGCTAGAAGGCCTCCGTGAGCTAGGAAAGCTCTCAACTAAAGGAAGATCCTCGGTGGATGGAAGTAAGCCTGTTTCTCAACCCACCGCGAGCTATATCTACAAGGTTACCACTGCTCCCTCGTGTGACTTCTTTTGAAGCAATATCTCGCTTTGTTCCCGATAACAATGTAGGGTGCGGGAAGGCCTCCAGGACCACCAGACGATAAAGGAGCTGAAAATGTTCCCGTTGCTGCAATCTTAGCTGCCCATTTACTGCAAGCTAGTCTTCGTCCTTCTTTGAGAAAGATCATGAACAAATATAACACCTAAAAACAAAATTCATTGCGTAAAAGAAGAGAAAGGTCTTATAATCAAAAATCTTAAGGCATATTCAATTAAAGTGATGTACTATATTTAAGTTTTGACAATCGGATATTTAGTATCATAGGGTGCACCACTGTACCGTGCTAATATTCTGTGGAAAACAATTAATACCGATCAACTAATACCATTTAATAATAAATTTGAATTGCGGTGGAACTAATGCACGAATCATTTGCATTTGATTTAAGATATTGGTCAAAAGTCAATAGTAATCTAGCACCAAGGTTAGATGGATATGCATAATATTTAGGCAAAATTACTCGTTCAAAGAAAATATGAATTTAGCTATAGTTTTACTAAATGAACAAGCTGTACGCTAAACTCGTAAGCCAATAAATAATTCTTACTAATATATGCTGGTTATCTACCATTAATGTGAATAGAACAGTAGATTGGCAATCCTTGTATCTTTCATGTCCCGATATATCCCAGAGTTCGACAAAAAGTCTCTCTCCGAGTCCCCTCCGATGCTATTTGATGAGTTTCCGAACTCCCGTACGTAATATGCTGGAAAGGGGCGAAAAAAATGAAAGACTTTAATTTCATCTAGAGTATTAATTATATACTCATTTCAACATATGAAAAGAAATATTACCTTGATGACAACATTGCACCCGATTGTTTGAGAAGGTTGCGCAATGGAAGAGCCTCTCATAATCAAATGAACGAGAGAAGTTTTCCCCACACCTAAGGAACATATATAAACCCGGATAACAATTTTATGAATCAAGTACAGTCTATTAACTCGATACTTATAATTGAAAATAGGACCATTAATGCAATAAGCATGCGTAAGATAACCATATAATGAGTAATTTAAACCACCTAAATCCAAATCTTGAGAATTTATGTTTTCAAATTTCAACCACATAAGGAATTACAACAGGGGGTTCTCTCGATTTTAACACCATTAGTACACCACAAGACCCTAAACTCATCGAATTAACATAAATCTCTAAAATTTAAAGTAGGTCTTGTGTGAGACCGTATCACAATGAGACGGAGCATAATTTAGCGGTGGCGTTTTAACACTTTGGAAGTTAATTTGTGTTAATTGTGAACAGTCTCGCACAAATTTTTGTCGAAATATTATTAACAGTTAAACTACCATAAGCAAGATCACTAAACTCAAGAACATCCACAAAACCAGCAAATAAAGAACAAAAGTATAATCAATATAACTTCACCTAAACTCATCGAATTAACATAAATCTCTAAAAATTGGAGCATAATTTAGCAATTTCGTCTTAACACTTTGGAATTTAATTTGTGCTAATTTGTGAACCAAACCGCATGTCAAATAAGCTGAAAAGTGTTACTCAATATAATTGAAAAGAATCATTGAAAAAAACCATAATTGAAACAGGTGTTATGTTTAAAACGAAAAACAAGAATTATAAAACGTATCATTATCTCAAGTTCTAGCATACATATATATATATATATATATATATATATATATATATATATATATATATATTTACCACAAGCAAGATCACTAAACTCAAGAACTTCCACAAAACTAGCAAATAAGGAACAAAAGTACAATCAAATATGCCCGAAAATACACACACAAAGAAGAACAAAAGATGATAAATCGTAAAATGAACTCACCCGAATCTCCAACAACTAGCACTCTCACTTGCCCAAAAGGGGGCCCACCACCCTCCTCTTTCTTCTCCCTTACCCTATCCCTCCTAAACATTTTTTTCTCTCTCGCAATGATTTGCCCTTCAAGAAAATCTCGAGAAATTCCAAAAAAATAATTGCTTCGTAATCAACACGAACAAGCTTTCGTTCCCTCAAGAAACACACTCATCTCTGAATTATGAGCTCTTTATACCCACGTTAAACTAATGAGATTAAAAACAAAAAAAAAAAAGGACCATAGAATAGGGCGGTTCTCAATAATTTCACTTGGGTTTTCTCTTGAACTACGGATATGCGTCCTCGGTGCTCCATTAATCGCCAAAAGAAAACGATTTTCCCGCACAATTTGGTGGGAGATAAAATCGGTTTATGGCAAATTTGATCTGTTAGCCTTTCGGTTTGCTAAAACATCATCATCAAGAGTAAAATGTACGAAAGCATGCCTTCTTCGAAAAAATAATAATAATAATAAAATTTTCTTTTTTTTTGAAGAAAATAAATAAAAATTTCTAGAAAAAGTAAAGCACCCACTTTAAAAAAAAAAAAAACAGTATATATTTATTTTTTATTTAAGATATGATCAATTTAATCATATATTTTTTATTTCTAATAATTCTAGTACATACTATCTTTATCAAATAAACATAAAAATAATAAATAAATTAGTTTAATAAATATCTTACGTTTTTAAATTGTCAAATAATAAAATTATTTTTAAATTATATAATTTAGAAATAGTATTTTTTTCATTGATATTGTCTTTGTTACATATTAGTTTTAACGGATTATACAAATTAATTTTAATTTAGTATATTTTCAAAATTCTATATATAGGTCATGATAATGGGCGATTATTGATGGGTTTGACCGGGAGTGTTCGAGGTTGGACACGTGATTTCACTTAACGAATTGGTTTAGGCCATAGTTTTTGTAATCCTCCTCTTGGAGAGGAAACTTCATAGAAGGCTGGTCGACTCCCTAGCTTCGCCACAGACCCGACCTAGGGGAAAATATAATGGGAGAACAGTGGACGATTAAAGTCTTTATAGAGCGACAAGCTCGGCAATTGGCTTTAAAGCTTGAAATGACTACAACGTCATTCGTAGGCCTGCCACTAGACATCATAAGGCTATATGTCTAAGGCCATGATCCCAAGTGAATGGTGGAGATCGACCCAAATAGATCACTCTTGTAACACTATAAAAAAGTCCAAGAAATAAGGGTTGATCTATCTATCTTCGTTGAAATACACTTAATACTAAGAGCATTTAAGAAGGAAATTTCAAGGAATCCCCAAGTCTTGTCTTCTAAACATTTGTAGTTGCATTTTATACATATTTTGTTTGGTGAATTGTCCGTTGAACATAACAACAACTACACTAAACACCTTCGATCCAATCTAATGAATGAGATATCAAGCACAATGCCATCTTGTTAAAGAAAAACTCATCACACTCAATATAATCATTTTTTTATATGATAAATAGTGACTCAAACTCATGACCTCACGGTATAGGTAGTGGGGCTCTAACCACTTAATTTATGTCACTTCGTAAAACTCAATATAATCATGACACATGAAAATATTGTTGAACCCGTAGCTAACACGTTCCTTTAAAAAAATGGGTCAAATAATTCAGTTTCCAATTCCTTCACATCCAACGTTCGTTCATCGGCATCCCACTTTTTCTTATTCCCGTGCCCGGGTTTTTCTTCCTAATCTTTTCAATTTCACAGTGTTCATAGTAATTTGGAGTTTGGTCGAACCGATTCACGTTATTGGCTTAAGAGGTAAGAGTTTTTGTTTCAATTTCTTCTTCAATTTCAATTGATTTTTGTTGTTATTATAATTTTCTCAACAACTGAAACAAATTTAGGGCAAGTATATGTTGATATCAAATCAACAAGAAATTATTTCATTTCCTAGAATTAATTCCCTTCAAAGAAAATGTTTCATACATCAAAGCAACATGCCTGTGCATATATCCGATTTTTTAAAAAAAAAAACCACATATACGCACACATAAGGTTTATCGAGAAAAAAAAAAGCAGAAGACATTTAAAAGAGTGGAGAAGTTTTATGGTATAAGGAATGATTGTCCTCCCGCCAAAAAGAGCATTATCTTAGGAGACGCTTATTACAAGCTCTTCAATGGGAATGAGAATGAAAATATTTTTTCCCTCTATGCCCCCGGATGTATTGAAAGAAGAAATGTCTCTATGGTGGTTATATCATTAGTGTTGTGCTCTAATTTTGAAAAAATAAGATAAAATAAACTTGGTGGTGGTGGGGAAGGGAATGATTGAGAAGAGATGATTGTAGGAGGGAAAAATGTTAATCAAAATGGGTAGTGATTGCTTTATTTAGGAGAAAAAATAATGTTATTGATTATTTTTTTTCTCGTTAGCCACCATAATTGTCTTATATTAATTTTCATTCCTATTAGCATTAAAGAATTTTTAACAAGCCCCCTTAATGCATTCTCTTTAAACATATAAGGTATATACACGTTTTTGTTTAAATAAAGAAATCATCAATCTATATTACAAAGCAATGATTTAAAATTTTTTATCTCATACATAGAGATTTTGGGCGAACTAAGAATTTATTAAAATATTTTTTTCTATTATCAACTAAACAATAGAATTACAAGGAACACATTCAATATCATTACCCACTAATACTTTCTTTTAACAAACCAAACCATAGGAAGATTTTTAAAAGCCACTAATACTTTCTTTTAACAAACCAAACCATAGCAAGATTTTTAAAAGCACTCCGAGCTCGAGATCGACTTGTGATCTTATATCTCTAGATTGTTTTTTTCTTTATTAAATCTTTTTATTTGCCACCCCCAAAAATCTCGAGGAACGAAGATTCCTGAATTTTTAGGATATAAAATTACTATAGCAAGAAATGAAAGTGTTGTACAAAACACTTATTTATATTCCTTTTTCATTCCTCACCTTCAATGTTCCTAGCCAAACACTCCTGGAATAAAATGGAAATATAAAATAGAAAATCATATATAGAAGTATGTTATCTTTAAAAAAAAAAAATTACTCAAACAGAATCGCATAATACAAACACTTTGTCACACTAAACATATCACGGGATGATAAAGAGGAGCAATAAACCATATATATACAGGGAAGACATTTATATATGTGATGTTAGAGATAAAAAGAGAGGGTCACACATTTATATCCATCCGCCTTGATCTCGCACCGGTGATATCCCGGGAAACAAATCTTGGGATATTGTTGCAATTGTCTGGCGTTGACATGGGCCGCCGAGGGTAAAGTGTCGGAGGCGGTGCCAAATTGTGCCGAGCAGAAGGGAGGCAGCACATTATAGTTGTACGGGTCACTCGTCGTGCTAAAACGAGCAAAAGATGAAGTAAGAACTATAGCTGAAACAATCAAGAGGCAAATAAAACCAGGTGGTTTAGCCCACCTCGCCACCGGGTTCCTCGGTTTAGTGGGAGACCCAGTTCGATTCCCTTTAGGAACGAATTATGGAGTTATAAGGTGGCTTGGAGAAATCTAGAAGTGTTTGGGTGCTTGGTGAACTAACTATTAACAACTAACATTCACCGATCAAAAAATCAAGAGGCAAATGACATTTACCTAGCCGCCCCTTGTCCTAAACCAAGGGGGTAGAGTTTTGGTCGACCATGGCAATATAGGTGGTGTTTGCAGACTCTAAAAGCGAGAAGATACTCACTTTTTTCAAAAGCTCTAATTCACAGCTTTTGAAAAAAAAGTGATTCTCAAAGTTGTTTTTATTGTTTGCAACACAAAGCAATAGTACCAATGTCTCCCAATTTTGTTTAATTTGAGGACAAATTTAGTGGAATCAGAACCCTAAATCGTTGCCTTGTTTTGAAAATTTGAGTAGGATTGAATATAACTTTATATCAAATCAAATGTGTAAGAGAAGATGAGATATTACTCCCTCTCGTCCCATAATAATTTGCACACTTTCGTTATTAGTTCGTCCCATATTAACTTGCACTTCCTAAAATAGAAACATCACACAATATTAACACCCTCACAATACCATTTAAATTTAAAAATGTCACTCTTGTTTTACTTTACTTTATTCTCTCTCCCACATTTTATCTCATTCAATCACCCAAAATACCCCTACACTTTATTCTCTCTCATACACTATTTACTCCAAAAAGTAATTTTTCTTAATGTGTGCCCAACAAAAGGTATAAATTGTTGTGGGACGGAGTGAGTATTATGTTATTGTTGGATAAACTTTATGTCAAATCAAGTGTGTAAGAATAAATATGTATTTTGAAATCCAAATGTAAAATCCTGAAATGTAACAAGACGGGAGACGTAACATCCCGCATCCGGTGGGGCAATCCCAAAACAAACACGCCCAAATTTTGTAATTTTCCCCATAACCAAATTATATCTCATAAAATTAAGGAGAATTTTCAAGTCTAAGGAATAAAAAATTATAAGAAAAAAATTACCCAGCAGGGTTCCACATATCATACCTTGTAGTTTTATACTGCTTGTTCTTCATCACTCGAGAATTTCACCAGGGAATGGTTGGTTAACTTGGGTGGACCACGGCCCGGCAATTCATCCGAAAAGTATCTCCGTCTGATTAACTATATATATATATATATATATATATATATACACACACACATAAAACTCATTAAAGGGGGTCTACACTAAATGTAAGCATGGAGTCTAAGGACACAATACGAACCATTTGGAAAAATTTCATCACTTTGCTTCCTTGTCATATCTCGGCTTCCTTAGCAGCCTGCATCGAGAGAAACAAAAAGTCGTTAGTAGGTGAACACGAGAAGATTAGCACGAATGCATGTTCTTCCATTCCTCTCCATAAAAGTAAGGGCGCTTGGTTGAAAATTCCTCAATGGGAATGGGAATGGGAATGAATATAGGGAAACTATAGTGGTTAATGAGAAAAAAAAAAAAAAAAAAAGAAGATCAATGCCACTACATTCTCTCCTAAATAAGGTAATCATTAAATTAACATTTTCCCCTCCTATAATGGTTTCTCCTCAATCACTTCCCTCCACCACCACTACAACCTTCTTTTGTCTAATTTTTTCCCAGCATTATAGCACAATACTTGTGATGTAAGTATGTAACAACCATGAAAACAATTCTTCAACCAATATTTTAAGGGCATAGAGGAAAAAAACATTTCATTCTCATTCTCATTGAACAATTTACAACCAAACGCCCCTAAATGATATTGTTTTCTCAATCTCACATGAGAGCATTGCCAAATTGAGAAACAACAAGAATTCAAACACATTATCATACATAATCATAACAAACTCATGAAATTAGATTATGCAGAGAATGTGTATTGATTAAAGGTCTATTAGTTTATATAGTATCAAAAGTTCATCAAGCAAAATTTTTATCTTCAGTTTAGCTACAATGATGTCTTTTCAACTACTCGTAACATAATGTAGTATAGCGAGAAAAACTGAACAGCTTTTACGATGCTTTTGCGAAAGTAGATTATATTTCGATCACATTTGGCAAAATTGGAAGTTTTACCATACACAAACTCTCTGTGAAAATTGTTCACCGTATGAAATTGATACCATAACATTCATTTAGTAAATACCATTGCACTTATAAACTAATATCACGGTGTAAAATGTTATCATATTAGTTATAAGAGTAATGCGAATGAATGTAACGGTATCAACTTCAGTTTCATACTTTTATTCGGTGAACAAGTTTCATTGGACAGTGATTCTTATACCATATTAAAGCTTCACAATGATGAGCATTTTAAAAAAATATTACTATTAGCTTAATGAACATGTGAACTAGTGAGGCATATGTGCACCATCAAGACACACAAAGTCAATATGGAGAAAAATCAAGGGTTAATTGCATTTTCAATATATGGTTTTAAGATTTGTAATTCAATACACAAATTTTTAAATTTTGCAATTATATCATATAACTATTTTTCGCCACTTATGCCGACATGGCATCTCGTAATTTTTTTATTAAATTCACAACCTTTTAAAAAAAAAAATCAAATTCCATACACATCCACGTCAATGGGCTTGCCGGAAAATAGTCATGCGATAGAATTGCAACAATTTGAAAGGTCATGTATCGAATTGCAAATTTAAAAAACATATGTCGTACTAGAAATGATGTGAAAAGGTCATGATTTATTTTGCAATTAAACCTAAAAATCAAAGAACCAAATCAATGCATGAAAAAAATCAGCATATCGAATTACCGGATCAAAGAATCAAAATTAATGAAATGGGAAAAATCGACATACCGCTAGAAGGCCTCGAGCTAGGAAAGCTCTCAACTAAAGGAAGATCCTCGGTGGATGGAAGTAAGCCCTGTTTCTCAACCCACCGGCGAGCTATATCTACAAGGTTACCACCGCTCCCTCGTGTGACTTCTTTTGAAGCAATATCTCGCTTTGTTCCCGATAACAATGTAGGGTACGGGAAGGCCTCCAGGACCACCAGACGATAAAGGAGCTGAAAATGTTCCCGTTGCTGCAATCTTAGCTGCCCATTTCGCAAGCTAGTCTTCGTCCTTCTTTGAGAAAGATCATGAACAAATATAACACCTAAAAAACAAAATTCATTGCGAGAAAAAGAAGAGAAAGGTCTTATAATCAAAAATCTTAAGGCATATTCAATTAAAGTGATGTACTATATTTAAGTTTTGACAATCGGATATTTAGTATCATAGGGTGCACCAAATGCCCGTGCTAATATTCTCGGAAAACAATTAATACCGATCAACTAATACCATTTAATAATAAATTTGAATTGCACGGTGGAACTAATGCACGTAATCATTTGCATTTGATTTAAGATATTGGTCAAAAGTCAATAGTAATCTAGCACCAAGGTTAGATGGATATGCATAATATTTAGGCAAAATTACTCGTTCAAAGAAAATATGAATTTAGCTATAGTTTTACTAAATGAACAAGTCTCGCTAAACTCGTAAGCCAATAAATAATTCTTACTAATATATGCCTGGTTATCTACCATTAATCTGTGAATAGAGCAGAGATTGGCAATCCTTGTATCTTTCATGTCCCGATATATCCCGAGTTCGACAAAAAGTCTCTCTCCGAGTCCCCTCCGATGCTATTTGATGAGTTTCAGAACTCCCGTACGTAATATGCTTTGGAAAGGGGCGAAAAAAATGAAAGACTTTAATTTCATCTAGAGTATTAATTATATACTCATTTGAACATATGAAAAGAAATATTACCTTGACAAAGAACATTGCACCCGATTGTTTGAGAAGGTTGCGCAATGGAAGAGCCTCTCATAATCAAATGAACGAGAGAAGTTTTCCCCACACCTAAGGAACATATATAAACCCGGATAACAATTTTATGAATCAAGTACACCTATTAACCGATACTTATAATTGAAAATAGGACCATTAATGCAATAAGCATGCGAGAAGATAACCATATAATGAGTAATTTAAACCACCTAAATCCAAATCTTGAGAATTTATGTTTTCAAATTTCAACCACATAAGGAATTACAACAGGGGGTTCTCTGATTTTAACACCATTAGTACACCACAGTACCCTAAACTCATCGAATTAACATAAATCTCTAAAATTTAAAGTAGGTCTTGTGTGAGACCGTATCACAATGAGACGGAGCATAATTTAGCAGTGGCGTTTTAACACTTTGGAAGTTAATTTGTGTTAATTGTGAACAGTCTCGCACAAATTTTTGTCGAAATATTATTAGCAGTTAAACTACCATAAGCAAGATCACTAAACTCAAGAACATCCACAAAACCAAAGCAAATAAAGAACAAAAGTATAATCAATATAACTTCACCTAAACTCATCGAATTAACATAAATCTCTAAAAATTGGAGCATAATTTAGCAATTTCGCCTTAACACTTTGGAATTTAATTTGTGCTAATTTGTGAACCAAACCGCATGTCAAATAATGAAAAGTGTTACTCAATATAATTGAAAAGAATCATTGAAAAAAAAACCATAATTGAAACAGGTGTTATGTTTAAAACAGAAACAAGAATTATAAAACGTATCATTATCTCAAGTTCTAGCATACATATATATATATATATATATATATATATATATATATATATATATATATATATATATATATATATTTACCACAAGCAAGATCACTAAACTCAAGAACTTCCACAAAACTAGCAAATAAGGAACAAAAGTACAATCAAATATGCACGAAAATACACACACAAGAAGAACAAAAGATGATAAATCGAAAATGAACTCACTGAATCTCCAACAACTAGCACTCTCACTTGCCCAAAAGGGGGCCCACCACCCTCCTCTTTCTTCTCCCTTACCCTATCCCTCCTAAACATTTTTTTCTCTCTCGCAATGATTTGCCCTTCAAGAAAATCTCGAGAAATTCCAAAAAATAATTGCTTTAATCAACACGAACAAGCTTTCGTTCCCTCAAGAAACACACTCATCTCTGAATTATGAGCTCTTTATACCCACGTTAAACTAATGAGATTAAAAACAAAAAAAAAAAAAAAAGGACCATAGAATAGGGCGGTTCTCAATAATTTCACTTGGGTTTTCTCTTGAATCTGGATATGCGTCCTCGGTGCTCCATTAATCGCCAAAAAGAAAACGATTTTCCCGCACAATTTGGTGGGAGATAAAATCGGTTTATGGCAAATTTGATCTCGTTAGCCTTTCGGTTTGCTAAAACATCATCATCAAGAGTAAAATGTACGAAAGCATGCCTTCTTCGAAAAAATAATAATAATAATAAAATTTTCTTTTTTTTTTGAAGAAAATAAATAAAAATTTCTAGAAAAAGTAAAGCACCCACTTTAAAAAAAAAAAACAGTATATATTTATTTTTTATTTAAGATATGATCAATTTAATCATATATTTTTTTATTTCTAATAATTCTAGTACATACTATCTTTATCAAATAAACATAAAAATAATAAATAAATTAGTTTAATAAATATCTTACGTTTTTTAAATTGTCAAATAATAAAATTATTTTTAAATTATATAATTTAGAAATAGTATTTTTTTCATTGATATTGTCTTTGTTACATATTAGTTTTAACGGATTATACAAATTAATTTTAATTTAGTATATTTTCAAAATTCTATATATAGGTCATGATAATGGGCGATTATTGATGGGTTTGACTGGGAGTGTTCGAGGTTGGACACGTGATTTCACTTAACGAATTGGTTTAGGCCATAGTTTTTGTAATCCTCCTCTTGGAGAGGAAACTTCATAGAAGGCTGGTCGACTCCTAGCTTCGCCACAGACCCGACCTAGGGGAAAATATAATGGGAGAACAGTGGACCGATTAAAGTCTTTATAGAGCGACAAGCTCGGCAATTGGCTTTAAAGCTTGAAATGACTACAACGTCATTCGTAGGCCTGCCACTAGACATCATAAGGCTATATGTCTAAGGCCATGATCCCAAGTGAATGGTGGAGATCGACCCAAATAGATCACTCTTGTAACACTATAAAAAAGTCCAAGAAATAAGGGTTGATCTATCTATCTTCGTTGAAATACACTTAATACTAAGAGCATTTAAGAAGGAAATTTCAAGGAATCCCCCAAGTCTTGTCTTCTAAACATTTGTAGTTGCATTTTATACATATTTTGTTTGGTGAATTGTCCGTTGAACATAACAACAACTACACTAAACACCTTCGATCCAATCTAATGAATGAGATATCAAGCACAATGCCATCTTGTTAAAGAAAAACTCATCACACTCAATATAATCATTTTTTTATATGATAAATAGTGACTCAAACTCATGACCTCACAAAGATAGGTAGTGGGGCTCTAACCACTTAATTTATGTCACTTCGTAAAACTCAATATAATCATGACACATGAAAATATTGTTGAACCCGTAGCTAACACGTTCCTTTAAAAAAATGGGTCAAATAATTCAGTTTCCAATTCCTTCACATCCAACGTTCCTGCTCATCGGCATCCCACTTTTTCTTATTCCCCGTGCCCGGGGTTTTTCTTCCTAATCTTTTCAATTTCACAGTGTTCATAGTAATTTGGAGTTTGGTCGAACCGATTCACGTTATTGGCTTAAGAGGTAAGAGTTTTTGTTTCAATTTCTTCTTCAATTTCAATTGATTTTTGTTGTTATTATAATTTTCTCAACATTGAAACAAATTTAGGGCAAGTATATGTTGATATCAAATCAACAAGAAATTATTTCATTTCCTAGAATTAATTCCCTTCAAAGAAAATGTTTCATACATCAAAGCAACATGCGTGCATATATCCGATTTTTTTAAAAAAAAACCACATATACGCACACATAAGGTTTATCGAGAAAAAAAAGCAGAAGACATTTAAAAGAGTGGAGAAGTTTTATGGTATAAGGAATGATTGTCCTCCCGAAAAAAGAGCATTATCTTAGGAGACGCTTATTACAAGCTCTTCAATGGGAATGAGAATGAAAATATTTTTTCCCTCTATGCCCCGGATGTATTGAAAGAAGAAATGTCTCTATGGTGGTTATATCATTAGTGTTGTGCTCTAATTTTGAAAAAAATAAGATAAAATAAACTTGGTGGTGGTGGGGAAGGGAATGATTGAGAAGAGATGATTGTAGGAGGGAAAAATGTTAATCAAAATGGGTAGTGATTGCTTTATTTAGGAGAAAAAATAATGTTATTGATTATTTTTTTTTCTCGTTAGCCACCATAATTGTCTTATATTAATTTTCATTCCTATTAGCATTAAAGAATTTTTAACAAGCCCCTTAATGCATTCTCTTTAAACATATAAGGTATATACACGTTTTTTGTTTAAATAAAGAAATCATCAATCTATATTACAAAGCAATGATTTAAAATTTTTTATCTCATACATAGAGATTTTGGGCGAACTAAGAATTTATTAAAATATTTTTTTCTATTATCAACTAAACAATAGAATTACAAGGAACACATTCAATATCATTACCCACTAATACTTTCTTTTAACAAACCAAACCATAGGAAGATTTTTAAAAGCCACTAATACTTTCTTTTAACAAACCAAACCATAGCAAGATTTTTAAAAGCACTCCGAGCTCGAGATCGACTTGTGATCTTATATCTCTAGATTGTTTTTTTCTTTATTAAATCTTTTTATTTGCCACCCCAAAAATCTCGAGGAACGAAGATTCCTGAATTTTTTAGGATATAAAATTACTATAGCAAGAAATGAAAGTGTTGTACAAAACACTTATTTATATTCCTTTTTCATTCCTCACCTTCAATGTTCCTAGCCAAACACTCCTGGAATAAAATGGAAATATAAAATAGAAAATCATATATAGAAGTATGTTATCTTTAAAAAAAAAAAAAATTACTCAAACAGAATCGCATAATACAAACACTTTGTCACACTAAACATATCACGGGATGATAAAGAGGAGCAATAAACCATATATATACAGGGAAGACATTTATATATGTGATGTTAGAGATAAAAAGAGAGGGTCACACATTTATATCCATCCGCCTTGATCTCGCACAGTGATATCCCGGGAAACAAATCTTGGGATATTGTTGCAATTGTCCTGGGCGTTGACATGGGCCGCCGAGGGTAAAGTGTCGGAGGCGGTGCCAAATTGTGCCGAGCAGAAGGGAGGCAGCACATTATAGTTGTACGGGTCACTCGTCGTGCTAAAACGAGCAAAAGATGAAGTAAGAACTATAGCTGAAACAATCAAGAGGCAAATAAAACCAGGTGGTTTAGCCCACCTCGCCACCGGGTTCCTCGGTTTAGTGGGAGACACAGTTCGATTCCCTTTAGGAACGAATTATGGAGTTATAAGGTGGCTTGGAGAAATCTAGAAGTGTTTGGGTGCTTGGTGAACTAACTATTAACAACTAACATTCACCGATCAAAAATCAAGAGGCAAATGACATTTACCTAGCCGCCTTGTCCTAAACCAAGGGGGTAGAGTTTTGGTCGACCATGGCAATATAGGTGGTGTTTGCAGACTCTAAAATCGAGAAGATACTTCACTTTTTTCAAAAGCTCTAATTCACAGCTTTTGAAAAAAAAGTGATTCTCAAAGTTGTTTTTATTGTTTGCAACACAGAATAGTACCAATGTCTCCCAATTTTGTTTAATTTGAGGACAAATTTAGCTGGAATCGTAACCCTAAATCGTTGCCTTGTTTTGAAAATTTGAGTAGGATTGAATATAACTTTATATCAAATCAAATGTGTAAGAGAAGATGAGATATTACTCCCTCGTCCCATAATAATTTGCACACTTTCGTTATTAGTTCGTCCCATATTAACTTGCACTTCCTAAAATAGAAACATCACACAATATTAACACCCTCACAATACCATTTAAATTTAAAAAATGTCACTCTTGTTTTACTTTACTTTATTCTCTCTCCCACATTTTATCTCATTCAATCACCCAAAATACCCCTACACTTTATTCTCTCTCATACACTATTTACTCCAAAAAGTAATTTTTCTTAATCTGTGTGCCCAACAAAAGGTATAAATTGTTGTGGGACGGAGTGAGTATTATGTTATTGTTGGATAAACTTTATGTCAAATCAAGTGTGTAAGAATAAATATGTATTTTGAAATCCAAATGTAAAATCCTGAAAGCAGTAACAAGACGGGAGACGTAACATCCCGCATCCGGTGGGGCAATCCCAAAACAAACACGCCCAAATTTTGTAATTTTCCCCATAACCAAATTATATCTCATAAAATTAAGGAGAATTTTCAAGTCTAAGGAATAAAACAATTTATAAGAAAAAAATTACCCAGCAGGGTTCCACATATCATACCTTGTAGTTTTATACTGCTGTTCTTCATCACTCGAATTTCACCAGGGAATGGTTGGTTAACTTGGGTGGACCACGGCCCGGCAATTCATCCGAAAAGTATCTCCGTCTGATTAACTATATATATATATATATATATATATATATACACACACACATAAAACTCATTAAAGGGGGTCTACACTAAATGTAAGCATGGAGTCTAAGGACACAATACGAACCATTTGGAAAAATTTCATCACCGCTTCCTTGTCATATCTGGCTTCCTTAGCAGCCTGCATCGAGAGAAACAAAAAGTCGTTAGTAGGTGAACACGAGAAGATTAGCACGAATGCATGTTCTTCCATTCCTCTCCATAAAAGTAAGGGGCGCTTGGTTGAAAATTCCTCAATGGGAATGGGAATGGGAATGAATATAGGGAAACTATAGTGGTTAATGAGAAAAAAAAAAAAAAGAAGATCAATGCCACTACATTCTCTCCTAAATAAGGTAATCATTAAATTAACATTTTCCCTCCTATAATGGTTTCTCCTCAATCACTTCCCTCCACCACCACTACAACCTTCTTTTGTCTAATTTTTTCCCAGATTATAGCACAATACTTGTGATGTAAGTATGTAACAACCATGAAAACAATTCTTCAACCAATATTTTAAGGGCATAGAGGAAAAAAACATTTCATTCTCATTCTCATTGAACAATTTACAACCAAACGCCCTAAATGATATTGTTTTCTCAATCTCACATGAGAGCATTGCCAAATTGAGAAACAACAAGAATTTAAACACATTATCATACATAATCATAACAAACTCATGAAATTAGATTATGCAGAGAATGTGTATTGATTAAAGGTCTATTAGTTTATATAGTATCAAAAGTTCATCAAGCAAAATTTTTATCTTCAGTTTAGCTACAATGATGTCTTTTCAACTACTCGTAACATAATGTAGTATAGCAGAAAACTGAGCAGTTTTACGATGCTTTTTGCGAAAGTAGATTATATTTCGATCACATTTGGCAAAATTGGAAGTTTTACCATACACAAACTCTCCTGTGAAAATTGTTCACCGTATGAAATTGATACCATAACATTCATTTAGTAAATACCATTGCACTTATAAACTAATATCACGGTGTAAAATGTTATCATATTAGTTATAAGAGTAATCGAATGAATGTAACGGTATCAACTTCAGTTTCATACTTTTATTCGGTGAACAAGTTTCATTGGACGATGATTCTTATACCATATTAAAGCTTCACAATGATGAGCATTTTAAAAAAATATTACTATTAGCTTAATGAACATGTGAACTAGCTGAGGCATATGTGCACCATCAAGACACACAAAGTCAATATGGAGAAAAATCAAGGGTTAATTGCATTTTCAATATATGGTTTTAAGATTTGTAATTCAATACACAAATTTTTAAATTTTGCAATTATATCATATAACTATTTTTCGCCACTTATGCCGACATGGCATCTGTAATTTTTTTTTATTAAATTCACAACCTTTTAAAAAAAAATCAAATTCCATACACAGTCACGTCTGGGCTTGCTTAGGAAAATAGTCATGCGATAGAATTGCAACAATTTGAAAGGTCATGTATCGAATTGCAAATTTAAAAAACATATGTCGTACTAGAAATGATGTGAAAAGGTCATGATTTATTTTGCAATTAAACCTAAAAATCAAAGAACCAAATCAATGCATGAAAAAAATCAGCATATCGAATTACGAGATCAAAGAATCAAAATTAATGAAATGGGAAAAATCGACATACCGCTAGAAGGCCTCCGTGAGCTAGGAAAGCTCTCAACTAAAGGAAGATCCTCGGTGGATGGAAGTAAGCCCTGTTTCTCAACCCACCTGGCGAGCTATATCTACAAGGTTACCACTTTGCTCCCTCGTGTGACTTCTTTTGAAGCAATATCTCGCTTTGTTCCCGATAACAATGTAGGGTACGGGAAGGCCTCCAGGACCACCAGACGATAAAGGAGCTGAAAATGTTCCCGTTGCTGCAATCTTAGCTGCCCATTTCTCGCAAGCTAGTCTTCGTCCTTCTTTGAGAAAGATCATGAACATATAAAACACCTAAAAAACAAAATTCATTGCGTAAAAGAAGAGAAAGGTCTTATAATCAAAAATCTTAAGGCATATTCAATTAAAGTGATGTACTATATTTAAGTTTTGACAATCGGATATTTAGTATCATAGGGTGCACCCGCTGTACTGCATAATATTCGTGAAAACAATTAATACCGATCAACTAATACCATTTAATAATAAATTTGAATTGCTGTGGAACTAATGCACGAGAATCATTTGCATTTGATTTAAGATATTGGTCAAAAGTCAATAGTAATCTAGCACCAAGGTTAGATGGATATGCATAATATTTAGGCAAAATTACTCGTTCAAAGAAAATATGAATTTAGCTATAGTTTTACTAAATGAACAACTGTCTCGCTAAACTACGTAAGCCAATAAATAATTCTTACTAATATATGCTGGTTATCTACCATTAATCATGAATAGAACAGAGATTGGCAATCCTTGTATCTTTCATGTCCCGATATATCCTGAGTTCGACAAAAAGTCTCTCTCCGAGTCCCCTACGATGCTATTTGATGAGTTTCCGTAACTCCCGTACGTAATATGCTGGAAAGGGGCGAAAAAATGAAAGACTTTAATTTCATCTAGAGTATTAATTATATACTCATTTGAGAACATATGAAAAGAAATATTACCTTGGCACAACATTGCACCCGATTGTTTGAGAAGGTTGCGCAATGGAAGAGCCTCTCATAATCAAATGAACGAGAGAAGTTTTCCCACACCTAAGGAACATATATAAACCCGGATAACAATTTTATGAATCAAGTACGCCTATTAACCGATACTTATAATTGAAAATAGGACCATTAATGCAATAAGCATGCGAGAAGATAACCATATAATGAGTAATTTAAACCACCTAAATCCAAATCTTGAGAATTTATGTTTTCAAATTTCAACCACATAAGGAATTACAACAGGGGGTTCTCTGATTTTAACACCATTAGTACACCACGGTACCTAAACTCATCGTAATTAACATAAATCTCTAAAATTTAAAAGTAGGTCTTGTGTGAGACCGTATCACAATGAGACGGAGCATAATTTAGCGGTGGCGTTTTAACACTTTGGAAGTTAATTTGTGTTAATTGTGAGCAGTCTCGCACAAATTTTTGTCGAAATATTATTAACAGCTTAAACTACCATAAGCAAGATCACTAAACTCAAGAACATCCACAAAACCAGCAAATAAAGAACAAAAGTATAATCAATATAACTTCACCTAAACTCATCAGAATTAACATAAATCTCTAAAAATTGGAGCATAATTTAGCAATTTCGTCTTAACACTTTGGAATTTAATTTGTGCTAATTTGTGAACCAAACCGCATGTCAAATAAGCGAAAAGTGTTACTCAATATAATTGAAAAGAATCATTGAAAAAAACCATAATTGAAACGGTGTTATGTTTAAAAACGAAACAAGAATTATAAAACGTATCATTATCTCAAGTTCTAGCATACATATATATATATATATATATATATATATATATTTACCACAAGCAAGATCACTAAACTCAAGAACTTCCACAAAACTAGCAAATAAGGAACAAAAGTACAATCAAATATGCAGAAAATACACACACAAGAAGAACAAAAGATGATAAATCGGAAAATGAACTCACCCGAATCTCCAACAACTAGCACTCTCACTTGCCCAAAAGGGGGCCCACCACCCTCCTCTTTCTTCTCCCTTACCCTATCCCTCCTAAACATTTTTTTCTCTCTCGCAATGATTTGCCCTTCAAGAAAATCTCGAGAAATTCCAAAAAAATAATTGCTTGAGAATCAACACGAACAAGCTTTCGTTCCCTCAAGAAACACACTCATCTCGAATTATGAGCTCTTTATACCCACGTTAAACTAATGAGATTAAAAACAAAAAAAAAAAAAAAAAAAAAGGACCATAGAATAGAGCGGTTCTCAATAATTTCACTTGGGTTTTCTCTTGAATCTGGATATGCGTCCTCAGTGCTCCATTAATCGCCAAAAGAAAACGATTTTCCCGCACAATTTGGTGGGAGATAAAATCGGTTTATGGCAAATTTGATCTGTTAGCCTTTCGGTTTGCTAAAACATCATCATCAAGAGTAAAATGTACGAAAGCATGCCTTCTTCGAAAAATAATAATAATAATAAAATTTTCTTTTTTTTTTGAAGAAAATAAATAAAAATTTCTAGAAAAAGTAAAGCACCCACTTTAAAAAAAAACAGTATATATTTATTTTTTATTTAAGATATGATCAATTTAATCATATATTTTTTTATTTCTAATAATTCTAGTACATACTATCTTTATCAAATAAACATAAAAATAATAAATAAATTAGTTTAATAAATATCTTACGTTTTTAAATTGTCAAATAATAAAATTATTTTTAAATTATATAATTTAGAAATAGTATTTTTTTCATTGATATTGTCTTTGTTACATATTAGTTTTAACGGATTATACAAATTAATTTTAATTTAGTATATTTTCAAAATTCTATATATAGGTCATGATAATGGGCGATTATTGATGGGTTTGACCGGGAGTGTTCGAGGTTGGACACGTGATTTCACTTAACGAATTGGTTTAGGCCATAGTTTTTGTAATCCTCCTCTTGGAGAGGAAACTTCATAGAAAGGTGGTCGACTCCCTAGCTTCGCCACGGACCCGACCTAGGGGAAAATATAATGGGAGAACAGTGGACCGTATTAAAGTCTTTATAGAGCGACAAGCTCGGCAATTGGCTTTAAAGCTTGAAATGACTACAACGTCATTCGTAGGCCTGCCACTAGACATCATAAGGCTATATGTCTAAGGCCATGATCCCAAGTGAATGGTGGAGATCGACCCAAATAGATCACTCTTGTAACACTATAAAAAAGTCCAAGAAATAAGGGTTGATCTATCTATCTTCGTTGAAATACACTTAATACTAAGAGCATTTAAGAAGGAAATTTCAAGGAATCCCCAAGTCTTGTCTTCTAAACATTTGTAGTTGCATTTTATACATATTTTGTTTGGTGAATTGTCCGTTGAACATAACAACAACTACACTAAACACCTTCGATCCAATCTAATGAATGAGATATCAAGCACAATGCCATCTTGTTAAAGAAAAACTCATCACACTCAATATAATCATTTTTTATATGATAAATAGTGACTCAAACTCATGACCTCACAAAGTATAGGTAGTGGGGCTCTAACCACTTAATTTATGTCACTTCGTAAAACTCAATATAATCATGACACATGAAAATATTGTTGAACCCGTAGCTAACACGTTCCTTTAAAAAATGGGTCAAATAATTCAGTTTCCAATTCCTTCACATCCAACGTTCCTGTTCATCCGCATCCCACTTTTTCTTATTCCCGTGCCCGGGGTTTTTCTTCCTAATCTTTTCAATTTCACAGTGTTCATAGTAATTTGGAGTTTGGTCGAACCGATTCACGTTATTGGCTTAAGAGGTAAGAGTTTTTGTTTCAATTTCTTCTTCAATTTCAATTGATTTTTGTTGTTATTATAATTTTCTCAACAACTGAAACAAATTTAGGGCAAGTATATGTTGATATCAAATCAACAAGAAATTATTTCATTTCCTAGAATTAATTCCCTTCAAAGAAAATGTTTCATACATCAAAGCAACATGCCTGTGCATATATCCGATTTTTTTTTAAAAAAACCACATATACGCACACATAAGGTTTATCGAGAAAAAAAAAAAGGTAAGACATTTAAAAGAGTGGAGAAGTTTTATGGTATAAGGAATGAGGTATGTATTATTTGTTGTAATTATTTGTTTAAGTGTAGTATAAGGTTTAATAGGTTTGGGGTTGTGTTTAATATCGTGTTGTAAGTAAAAAAATTAATTGAGTTCATGACTCTAATGTTTAGTTGATATATATATATATATATATATATATATATATATATATATATATATATATATATATGTGAAAATTAAGTTACATAGCACTCATTTCAATCTTTGCCTCCCTTTGTTCCCTCTCTATCTCTGTGTATATCTTATGGTATTAGTTTTCTTGTGTAATAGTATTAATGATGGAGGATATGGTATTAGCTAATAGATTATTTGATACCAACAACAAAAATTAATTACAAAATACAAGAAACAACTTGACAAAGATCTTCACACATAAAATATATTTAAAACACTTGAAGTATCAATGCATTTAATGATTACACTTGAAGTATCAACTTGGCAAAGTAAACAAAAGTTGCAATCACCAACTAAATTAAATGAAGATTCATTGTTTTTTAAGAAAATTTTAAAGACGGTGCCGATTTCGATGAACTTGTTCGCTTTCTTTTGTTAAAATAATTTTTTATACCTTGACTCCTTCCTTTTGTTTTTGCTCGGGTTGGGTCTAACACAATCATGGATGATGCCGACTTGGAAGTACTACGTTTCAACCGCTCTGTGGTTTTCGGTGCATTTATAGCTTTCGAATCTCTAATGTAACTTTGTTCAAGAATTTTCCTTGCAGCCTAACTTCCTTCACTTACCGAGATCGATATATTTCCCTGCTCATATTCTCGTTTCCAAGGGACTCGCACCGACGATTTCTTACCCCGCATCTCTTGTCTCGATTTTTGTCCCAAATCACCGATTTTGCAATCTTTGTCCATCTTTTAGAATGTAAGCCTCGGGTATTTGTTGGATAGAATTTACGTTTAGGATCATCAAGCAATGATAGCACAACAATCCACTTTCCTCAAACATCATGCAACTGCATTGGATTAGCTTCAAGTGACGATCATGTACCACTCTTACGCTTTCTTCACCACCAGTTGATTCAACATCGTACACCAATGTGCTACATTCAAAAATATATCTTGTATTGATAATGGTATAAGTAGCATTAATGCACTTGATGAATACATTTTCAAATTTTCTAAAGATTTTAGTTGTATATACTGCATTGCATACTTTATCGATCCTCTTTTTTCTAAGAAAGTATCGGGTTACGCCCTTGAACAGTTGAATTCATCTTCTTCTTCTTCTTCTATCCTTCTCCAATTGTTATTGTATATTTGAAAAGCATGTAAAATTTAGTTAAATTTGTGTCCTTTCTAGCTTTGAAACTAATTGAATAGTTTGTGCTCTCACTTCGTTGTGATAATTTTATTCCAGTGAGAAGTACTTCTTGTTCGATGGTCGTACACCACTTCTCTTTTAATCCATCTTGTTGATGTTATGACGAGTGTTACTCGTAATGTGCCAACATTCCGGTCACAACATCAGAATTCGTCCTTCCACTTTCACTAACCCTTAACCCACGTTTTGTCTTGTTCATTGACTTGTTCTTTCAGGATTGAAGACTTACGGCCATTCACCGAAGTCATGCGGTTGAAAGAGGCAAGCAAGAGAAGTTATAAAGATCATGAGGAAGTTACATAGAAGTTACCTATTTTCAAGGGAGATGTGGAAGTTATCTTCAAGCACTAAGAGTGTCCAGAATTCTATAAATACACGCTGCTTATGAAGATTAAAACTTGAAGTTGAGGGAAACACAATCTAGCATAGTCTATTGGCATAGATTATAGAGTTTACCGTTCGTTTCATACTCGATACTTCCGTTGGTGAATGTTCCAACATTTCACTCAACATTGGGTCATTATTTGTATTAGTGATAGGTTAGATTGAATATTATCTAGTCACTATATACGTAGATCCATTCGCGGTGTAGCTTATGTTTTCACCGATTGTATCACTTAACAATTATTAGTGATAATACGCCGTTTGGCGATAGACTTATTTATAGTCTATACGAAAATTTTGATATCCATCTTGCAACATGTTTAAGACTTCCGTTGTGTACATTTCGATTATTTATTTGTGCGTGTTGCTCTTCGAATATGCCAACATTCGTGACAACATTCTCGCAAAACACGTACGCACACTTTCAAGTGGTATCGAGCCATAAAACTCGTTATCCTGAGTTTAGATCCTGTGTTTGGTGTGATTTATTGCAATGGATTATCCATTGATAGCTCCAATTAGACCACCCGCTTCTTGATGGTACAAATTATGCAATTTGGAAGCCTAAGATGCGTATGTACATCAAATCCATTGATGAACGTGCATGGAGGAGTATATTGACTGGATGGACTCCACCGATTGTTCCGGTGATGACACATCAAGCTCAAATCAAAAAGGAGTTAGAATGGACAAATGATGAGGTGACAACGGCCGGTTTCAATTCGAAGGCACTCAATGCCTTATTTACCTCTACGGATGTATCCATGTTCAAAATAATTTCTAATTGTGTATCTCGCAAAAGATGCATGGGAGAGATTACAAGAACATTGTGAAGGATACGAGAGTGTAAGAAGGACGAAGTTGAGGATGCTTGGAACCAAGTTCGAAAATTTAAGGATGAAGGAAGATGAGACCATATCCTCCTACAATGAACGAATCACCGAGATTTCCAATGAATCTCAAGCACTTGGTGAAGCTATATCCAATACAAGGTTAGTACATAAAATCTTAAGAACTTGTTCCTAAACATTTTGATGCTAAGATATGTGCTATTGAGGAAGCTAAAGATATCGATGCTATTACTCAAAATGAGTTGGTGAGTATTTTGAAAACGTATGAAATGAATTTTTCCCAAAGAGATAGTGAGAAATCCGAAAGGAAAATTTCTGCATTTTCAAAGGAGAGACTTCTTCATGTGTTGATAAACAACCGTTTATTCTTGAAATAGATTCTCGATGAAGATGTTGGTGACGATTGTGCCGACAATGCCGATAACATTGCTTTCTGACTAAGCGGTTTAATGCATTTTTGAAAAAGAGAGCAAATAGACTTAGAAATAATTTGCAAATTAAGAATCAAGAGAGAGAACAGATGGTAGTTCACGCCAATTGCACGATAGAAATCGGAATGTTAATCAACCTAGGCAATTTGATAGAGGTAACAAGATCAAATATGATCCGAGAATATAGAAAAAATGTTAAATGTGATGCATGTTCTGGTTTTGGTCATTATGCTAATGAATGTGCCAACACTCTTTTGAGAAAGAGGGTAAATTTCAATGCTACCTTAAGTGATGAGTCCGATTGTGAAGAAGATTCGATAAGAATGAGGAGTTTGCTTTTTCTCGCAAGAATTTTGTATGATGATACTCTTGATGATTTACTTGGATGATTCTGATGTTGAGTCAAATGTGCCAACATTTGAGGAAACATTGGAGGTTCCAGAATTTAATTGTTTCTCAAGTTCTTGTGTAGATGAAGCAGGTACTTCTAATATTGTTTGCAAAGATTGTAAGTCCAGTTATCTAAAGCTTGAAAAGGAGTTGGAATCCACTCAGAAAGCCTTGAGGGACATGACTATTGAAGAGTCATATCAAAAGGATTTGGTGATAAAACTTGAGGTCATACTAACAAGGAAAGATCTGGAGTTATGCAACCTCAAAGAACAAAATTAAAGGAACAACACCGAATTTCAAAAGATATTCAGAAAGTTCACCCAAACTTGATGAGGCAATCGACAATTGGAAGTACAAGTAGACATGGTCTAGGTTATAATGGTAATATCACTCAGTTTTTAAATAATAACAAACTGTTGTGTTTACAAAACCTTCGTTGAAACCGAAAAGTTGAAAAATGATTACGAAAAGAAGGATGTTTGTCATTATTGTTTTACCGAGGGTCACAAACGACTCAAAGCTGTTTTAGAATGAGGCGGGATAAAAAGTTTTCTAAAATGTCTTTGAAAATGTTGCCACATTACGCTCAACATTCAAAACAGACTTTTCAAAAATCATTTCAAAACCTCGTTCAAAAATCTACTTGGGTGAAAAAGTCAAATACTGTATGTAATGTTGTCTATACATCTTTAAAAGCATGTGTTCCAGGACTATGGTATTTTGATAGTGGGTGTTCTAGACACATGACCGGTGAGGAAAGTTATCTCACTGATTATAAGGCATATGATGGTGGAAATGTTACATATGGAGGAGGTTCAAAAGGTAAAATTATTGGTATAGGTACATTGAATGTTCCTGGTTTTCCTAACTTGACAAAAGTCTTACATGTTAAAGGTTTACTTGCAAATTTGATTAGTATTAGTCAATTATGTGATGATGACTTGCATGTGAAGTTTGACAAAAGTTCATGCTATGTGCTAAACGGTGATGATAAATGTCTTATGGTTGGTAATAGATCGGTTGATAATTGTTATTTAATCGATTCAAATCAAGCATGCTTTAATGCTCAAACCGATGAAAGTGTTCTTTGGCATCAAAAACTTGGACATGCTCATTTTAGAAACATAATCAAATTGTTAAAATTTGATCTTGTTAAAGGTCTGCCTAAGTTACATATACGCATGTCGAATGTATGTGGTTCATGTCAAAGTGGTAAGCAAGTCAAAATATCACATGAAATGTTGACACAATGTACTACGAAACATTGCTTTGAACTTTTGCATATGGATTTAATGGGACCAATGGAGACTGAAAGCATTGGTGGTAAGAGATATTCTTTTGTCATAGTAGATGATTATTCAAGGTTTACATGGATCGAATTTCTTAAGGAAAAATCAGATGCTTTTGAAGTTTTCAAAATTCTTTACAAACGTTTTAAAAATGTTTTTGACACTAAGGTTAAGAGAATAAGGTCCGATCATGGTAGGGAGTTTGAGAACAGCTTATTCACTAATTTTTGTGAAAACAAAGGCATAATTCAAGAGTTTTCTTCTCCTAAAACACCTCAACAAAATGGTGTAGCCGAAAGGAAAAATCGAACTCTACAAGAAATGGCTAGAGTAATGCTTTTATCCAAGAAACTTTCAAAAAGGTTTTGGGCTGAAGCTTTGAATACCGCCTGTCATATTTCAAATAGAGTTTATCTTAGACCTAATTCCACAAAGACACCTTATGAATTTTTGAATGACAAAAAGTCTAATCAAATACTTTCATGTCTTTGGATGTGTTTGCTACATTCTGAATGATAGAGACCAACTTCATAAATTTGATTCAAAGAGTGATAAGGGTTTCTTTCTTGGTTATGCTAGAAACAAGAGAGCTTTTAGGATTTATAATCTTAGGACTGATACTATTCAAGAGTCTATGAATGTTGTTTTTGATGATAATGCAAGTCTTGCAGATAATGCTATTGAAGAAGATGTAACTGATCTTATTGAGCAGATGCAAAGTTACGGAATTTCGAACCGATTGAGAATGTTGCTACAAATGTGCCCACATCCGAAGCAACATCACCTCAACATCCAGAAATTAATAGAACTATGCCTTATCTGCTACAGTACCATCTTCTAGAATTCTCAAAAATCATCCACAACAACAGATCATAGGTAAGCCACAATCAGGTGTACAAACGAGGAGAAAATTAAGTTTTGACGCAAGACATGTGGTAAGATCAATTTGTATGACATCTATGTGTAACAAGGTGAACTTTGAATGTTTTCATTCTTTCAATGAACCTAAAAATGTTGATGAAGCTATGAAAGATGAAAATTGGATTAATGCAATGCATGAGGAGTTAAATCAATTTGAAAGGAATGATGTTTGGATACTTGTGTCTAGGCTCGATGATGTGAATGTAATTGGTACAAAATGGATTTTCAAAAACAAAACCGATGAATCCGTAATGTTGTAAGAAACAAAGCTAGATTAGTAGCCCAAGGCTATACACAAGTAGAAGGAATTGATTTTGATGAGACTTTTGCTCTGTTGCTAGAATTGAGTCCATAAGACTATTACTTGCTATTGCATGCTACATTGATATAAAACGGCATCAAATGGATGTTAAAGCCGCATTTCTAAATGAAATTCTTATGGAAGAAGCATATGTAGAACAACCTAAGGGGTTTGAGAATCATGATTTTCCTGATCATGTTTATAAACTTAAGAAAGCCTTATATGGTTTAAAGCAAGCACCTAGGGCATGGTATGGTAGATTAACCGATTTTCTAGTTAAATTCGGTTTCTATAGAGGTGAAGTTGATAGAACATTGTTTATTAAACATTCTGGATATGACATTATGATTGCTCAAATATATGTTGATGACATTGTATTTGGTTCTACATGTGAGAAAATGCTTGAATTATTTGTACATGAAATGACCACTACCTTTGAAATGTCGATGGTTGGAGACTTGAATTACTTTTAGGTCTTCAAATTAAACAATGCAAAGATGATATTTTCTTTTGTCAAAGTAAATATGCCAAAAATCTTGTGAAAATGTTTGGTTTAGACAATGCTAAACACATGAAGACACCTATGGGATCGACACAAAAGTTGTGTAAAGACAGGTGTTGGCACAAATGTTGACCCAACATTGTATAGGTCGATGATTGGTAGTCTTTTGTATCCGACTTCTAGTAGGCCAGACATCATGTTTAGTGTTTGTTTATGTGCACGTTATCAAGCCGATCCTAAAGAATCTCATATGAATTGGTTAAGAGAATAATTCGATATGTGGCGGTGCACATGTGATTATGGAATATGGTATAGCAAAGATACTAATTGTTCTTTGATTGGCTATAGTGATGCAGATTGGGCGTGTGATAGTGATGATAGGAAGAGTACAAGTGGTGGATGTTTCTACATGGGTAACAATCTTGTTTCTTGGCATAGCGAAAACAAAATTGTGTTTCCCTATCTACGGCTGAATCCGAATACATAGCCACGGGGAATTGTTGTACTCAACTTCTTTGGCTCAAGAAGATGTTCGATGACTACGGTTTGGAGAGCAATACTCTTACCGTTTATTGTGATAATACAAGTGCGATTAATATATCTAAGAACCCTGTGCAACATTCGTTAACTAAGCATATAAGTATTAGACACCACTTTATTAGGGATCTTGTAGAAAAGAAGTTGTAAAGTTGGAATACATTTCTCTTGAAAAGCAGATTGCGGAACATTTTTACTAAAGCCCTTGATAATGAGAGGTTTTCTTCTCTTAGAAAATCTCTAGGTTTATGCACTAATTAGACCAATATTTGTTGTGTGTTGTAACAAATGTGCCAACATTTGTAACAGACTAGAACAATTTATTTAAATTTTTCTAAGTATTGTAATATTTAGTGTTTTTGAACTCTCTTGTGTAAATAGTATTAGAACCTCGTGATAAAATATATTGTCCTGGACACACTTCTCTCAAATGCAATAGAATAAACTCACGAATAGATGCTATGTCATTGAGTAACTATGGGACACGGAGTTGCCTACTACGATGTTCTCTTTTCAAAAGATGACTTGAATGCATCAATATATTCACAATCCATTGAGTAATTATGGGACACGGAGTGACAACTACGATGATCTCTTACGGAAAAATGGATCAATGTGAATAAGTGGGTAAAGCAAAATATAGTGCAACACAAATGAATTTATTTCATGTAAAAACTGTGTTGAGAAGTGTGTGTGCCGACATTCGGTGAATAACATTCTGGTTCTCATATGTATATTTACCTCTATGAGTTTGAAAATTTCCGAATATTATTTTATGAAGATCGATTTATTTTAAATTGTTCCCAGCAATATTATATAGTCTAATTTAATTATTTGTGCGGTTAATTTTTATAAAATCAGGCGGTTTTTAGCATGTCATTGAAATAAACTTCCAACATTTGATAATGCCCTAATTTTTAGGGATGTGATTATTTCTTATCTTTTAACTTCGATGTGTTCACAACTTACGCAATCTTTCTATTCCCTATTTAAGGTCCTTAATACTCGGTGTGTTCTATACTTAATTTCATAGTTTCGAATTTAAGCACAAAATTTGAAAGGTATCATTAATCATACTTTGTGGTATTAGTTCTTTCCCTCAAATTCTATTTATATTCAAATTCATTATTTTATTAATTTAATTTGAATAGTGTTTGCAGTGATTAATATGGCTGATCGAAAAGACCTCTCACCTTCACAATCAAAACACTCAACCTCTCCAAAGATCATCTTCGCCTCCGTAAACCTTCGACTTCTTGCTTCAATGGCCGTCGACAATGTGTTCGAGAATGTTGGCGCATCTCGCCCAACATCACCCTCTTCGATTAGGGTTGGCTCGGTTGATGTTCCTCTCACCCTATGATATTCGTTCAAATCCTCGAAACTCCGATTTTGGGCGGAACGCCACAAAATCCAGTTAGCGGCGAAGCCAGCGAAGCCCCGCTCTCAAGACTTACCCAATGACGGTTGAGCTAGCTGAAGGAGCCACCTCCGATCAAATCGTCTATGCATTTAAAACCCTCACTAAGGCACGATTTACCCCCGTTGTCAAGGTAGGCGACGTGGAGGTTGATTTCCAGCATACAAACACTTAGTGTTTACACCGCCACAATCACCGCAAGATGCTCCAAAGAGAAGACCCGCCGATCGACTCGACCGACACCGGTGAACTCACCGCCGCTTTGAAACCGCTCGACAAAAGGCAACAAGCTCCAGGGACACGGTCGAAAAGGCGTTCTTACCGAACCATGGGAAAAAGAGTTGATTACTGCAAAAAGGGAAAAAGGTAAACATGATGATGGTGTTGCTTCAAAACCGATTCAAGTGTTTGATTCTCAATCGTCTCAAGAAGAGATGGGCTTAAGCTAGTCCCAGTAGAAGGAAACGAGCGATCAAGCCTCTGTTCCTGTTCAGCCCGAGGGGAGTACCGAGGATTCGTAAATGAATCAAACATTGGCCGACATGGCTGCTCGCTTGGAAAAGAGGAGCAAAAAGCGAAATGATCCGCAGGATGTGCAGAGGATGTTGGCACACCAATGGACACATCGTCCTCTAACTCGAGTCTTCTTCATCCGAAGCAAGTAAGGCTAAACCTCGATGAGGTACAAACTGATTCCTCTCTCGAATATGACTTCATCGATTCTCGATGATAGCTATAATGGTGTGGATAGTGATAAGTTTAGGACTTTAAGAACTAGACTGATTGTTGGAGAGAGGATAATTAAGATGGATGACTTTGTTTCTATGAATTTGGTTGGTTATCCGGAAGAAAGATCTTTGATGTTTGCACTTCAATTTGCCACTCCTTATCCGATTGAATGGGTGTATGAATTTTATGCAAACTTAAAGGGCAAAGGTGTGTCTATGGTCGGTTCCAAGAATTATGGAAAGGTCAAGTTTAGAGGAAAGGTTATTGAGGTTACTCCCGCTAAGATTAACAGCTTTTCTTAGAACTAGAGATGATTAGGATCCTTCTATTGATAACTTGGATGAAGTGATTAGTGTTATCACCGGGGAAGGATTACTGACATGGAGGTATAGGATGAATTCCTCGGTTTTAACAAGTTTATATAGTGTCTTGCACAAGCTAATTGTGTACAATTGTCGCCATCATCCAACACCACTACCCTTACTTCGAACAAGCCGTACTTATGTACAAAATTGGCCACTTGCAAAGATTTAATCTTGGGAAGACAATTTTTGACAATATGATGACATATTACGGAAGGGTGTCAAGTAAAGGACTGCCGCCGTATCCTAGTCTGATTTTTATGATGATTTCAGCTCTTGGGTTTCAAAGGGAAAATTCAGAGATAATAAGTTCGTTTGCTCCGAGTTTAGGGATCTCACATGTACCGAGGATCGGACCACGTGTAATTGATCTCGCCCTACAGAGATCCTAATGCACTGAACTCGAAGTTCCTACCGATCAAACAGCCGATGTGCCGAGAAATGTTGGCACACACGCTAACACTCGCATTTACAGCCGCAATTTATCCGAGATCAGATTGCTATGGTGAAAACTTCAATCGCAAATGTCAAATGTCTGCTGAGCAACCTTGAAATGCACAAGAAGGTCTGGGAAGCTATACTTTCTACCGTCACGGGGAGTAGGACACGATGTTGCCGCATCAAGTTGATGCTCCACCGGATGTTGGCCGATGTTGCCGCCAACAGTGAAGATGGAAATGCTAATGGTGATGGAACCAAAGGAGGACTAGATGTTGATATTTGGAGCTGGAACAAGTGCGGCTCTGCACCGAGACAAGGTAAATCCAGAATGCGCCGGAGAATGTGCCCACAAATCTCGACAACAATGATGGACCCAGCACTCGAACATGGACGTAGATGCTGAGAAGATAGATGCGATGGATTGGGATGATGAAGATCTCATTGTACCGTATGATGATTTGGATGATTGGGGACATTAAGCAAGGGGGAGCTTTCGAAGATAGAGAAGCTTGAAGATAGGGGGAGTTCGTGCGAGACTCTTGAAGATGCATTTGTTATTCTTTACAACCCAATCCTCTCCTAAACCTTCATTTATAAGTTTTATCTGTTTTGTAAAGACTCAATTTATTTTTTTCTGTTTTTATGTTTATGTCTTTTCGAACTTATATTACGTGTTAGCTATATCGATGAACTTAATAGTATTATGGTATTTAATTAAGTTCGTGATACTATGCTCGATTTTGTTTTGGTTAAGTATTTTTATCTTTAAGCTCCGATTTTAGTATTTATGTGTTTTTGGTTAAGCTTCCGATTTAAGTTTTGATAAGTCTAGTATTTTGTCTTTGTGTTATTACTCGATTTTATATTATTGTATGCTAGCTCGATTTTGTTTAGTCTATGTTTTGTTCATAGTATAAGTCCTTGTGATGTTAAGTGTTTATTGTTTTTATTTATGTTTGTTTTGGCTAAGTAAAAAGATGTCATTTACTTGATATTAATTTACTTATCTCTATTGTGTACACATTCTCGCATTTTGTTGCAACATCATGTGTGTTCCAAGAGAAAGGCCGAATTGGGGGAGATTGTTGATGTTATGACGAGTGTTACTCGTAATGTGCCAACATTCTCGTCACAACATCGAATTCGTCCCTTCCACTTTCACTAACCCTTAACCCACGTTTTGTCTTGTTTATTGACTTGTTCTTTCAGGATTGAAGACTTACGGAAGTTACCTAAGTCATGCGGTTGAAAGAAGCAAGCAATAGAAGTTATAAAGATCATGGGGAAGTTACAAAGAAGTTACCTATTTTCAAGGGAGATGTGGAAGTTATCTTCAAGCATTAAGAGTCCAGATTTTATCTATATATACACGGCTGCTATGAAGATTAAAACTTGAAGTTGAGGGAAACACAATCTAGCATAGTCTATTGGCATAGATTATAGAGTTTATTGTCTGCTCCATACTCGATACTTCCGTTGGTGAATGTTCCAACATTTCACTCAACATTGGGTCATTATTTGTATTAGTGATAGGTTAGATTGAATATTATCTAGTCACTATATACGTAGATCCATTCGCGGTGTAGCTTATGTTTTCACCGATTGTATCACTTAACAATTATTAGTGATAATACGTCGTTTGGCAAGATAGACTTATTTATAGTCTATACGAAAATTTTGATATCCATCTTGCAACGTGTTTAAGACATCCGCCGTGTACATTTCGATTATTTATTTGTCTCGTGTTGCTCTTCGAATGTGCCAACATTCGTGACAACATTCTCGCAAAACACGTACGCACACCTTCACATACAATCTTTTGAACCAAGGGTGATCTTCAAGATCATATTTTTAGTCATGGCATTCCAACAATCCTGAAATTCAGTTTCTTCAACACACTCGAGACAAGCATCTATTAAATGCATCCTTAAAAGAATTTTGAGTTTTTAATGCCCCCAAAGTGCGATATTGCGTTACGATGAAGGTGTCAAAGGCATAATCTATGTCTTGCCTCTGGAAAAATCTATATTTATTATAAATTAAATATTAAACTACAATATTGTAACTATAAAGAAACTTTAAACATAAAAATGCAATATGTACCTTCTCTATTCCATTTGCAATTATCAAATCTTGGTCTCGTGAATATTGTTATAGGATATTTGTCTCCCATTGATTTCCCGAATTCACCGAACAACCACTCAAATGTTTCTATTTTCTCGTAAATGAAAGCACATCCAAACATGACATTTTTCCAATGGTTATTAATGCCGACAAATGGTGCACAAATGAGGTTATACTTATTTATTCTATATGTTGGGTCAAACACTAACACATCTCCATATACGGTGTAATGATATTTCATAAGAGAGTCTCTCCAAAATATATTAGACAGTCTTGCTTTATCATCCAATTTCATACCGTAGAAAAATTATAGATCCCGAGAATTTTGAGTTTGGATCATATTCACAAATGTTTGCGCATTGTCGCCTCTATTGCTTCCATCTTCATTTGAGCTACAAAGTTTACATGATCTGATTAGTGTGAAAATTGCTTGAAATTCATGTGATTAATTTGCTTAATTTAATAGGATTTCTTGCATTATTTACATTAAATTGACTAATTGCACTTGAGATGAGAAGGGTATTGTTTTGCTATTTTTTTGTAGGTAAATTGAGCATTATTTGATGCAAAATATATGATCATTATTTATTGAGTCAATTGAAGGAGAACTCAAGAGTCAAGCAAATTACGAGAAGAAATTATAATTGGGCTCAATGAAAAAAATAATAAAAAAGAAATTGAGGCCCAACAAATGGAGGCCCAAACTAATTGATTGGCAATTGGGCATAAGGCACGTATTCGCAAGAAAGAAAAAGGGATAGGAAAAAATATCTAGGCCAAATGGGCCCATTTGCAAGGCCCAACAATTCATTGCCAAGAAGAAAGAATAGGGCACGTACAGAAAAAAAAGGAGGGGGATATGCGTGAACAGGGGAGAACAGAGAGAAAGGCGTGAAGCAGCGTGGAGTTTTTTTCTTTTGAGGCAGCTTTTGAGAGTTCAATTTAGGGCTTCCTTTTTCATTCTTCCACACACAAACATACACACATAGATTAGGTGTTCTTCAATTCTATTTTCAATTTCTTGCAAATTAGTTTTAGATTTGAATTGATTCAAGTGTCTCAACACATTTAAGGTGATACCCATACTTTTCTCTTTATTAGTAGTGGATTCTTTCTTAATTCTTATGTTCTCTTCTCATTTAATTCTCTTAATTTTTATGGATTTTGTTGAATTGATGATGAGTGGCTAAATTCCTTTTGTGTTTGGGTGTGATGATCCTTGGATGAATTAATTTTGATGATCATGTGATTGGGTGTTTCATTTAATGAGGTGATTAATTATTCTATTGTGATTTGCATGATTTAATTGTTAGATTAGGTTTTGATCCTTTGTTAATTGATTTAATTTGCTCAAAGAGATTTGGTTTATTAAATTGATGCTTAGGCGTTAGGCTTGGTTTGGTAATTTAATTCAATATTGGATTAACGCAAGGAGACTTGGTTAATTTTCATTAGAACCTACATTAGAATACGTTAATTGTTTGATTCTATTTCTTGTGATTAAGTGAGGAGACTTAGGGTGTCGTCTCTAAACTATCTTACGTGCTTATTTGATTTATTAAACCTAGGCTTATCAAGTACGGTTGATATATGATTTTTGCTAGATAACTCCTATTATCCCTCGCTAATTGAAACCCCGATCATGTGTGATTCGTGAATTAAGGATTCCTTGGTAATTTGCACCGAACACATTTTTCTCATATAGTTATCTCTTGGTAATTTGTTTGTTGCTTCATTTTAGTTGATTATTTTAGATTTAATTTTTCATACCCGAGCCCGACTCTATAATACCATGCCAACTCTTAGCTTTAGGGATCCTTGCTCGACTTAGTTCCTTTGGGCTCGATAACTTGGTTGTGTCTTAAATATACTTACTCGAAAAGCTGCAATCGGATCCTTCAAAGTGTGACCTAAGTTTTCTTCTCCCCCACCCACACACACACATCATGTGCCATGTAATGGTATGATTGATTGCTTTCATTCCCGACAAAATCATATGTTCAATAGCTTCGCTTTCTCATTTGTAATATGCCTCTGGAATGATGATAATGGCTCCACTGTTCTTCGATGTGGATGATTATGTGATATTTCATGCTTTACAACTTCATAAACACCCTCTTTCTTCAATTTAACACTCATCAATGTTTTGCAATCCGTCCTTGTAATTCCAACCCTTTTTTCCCTTGGAGAAATTGATATTTTTCTCATTCCAACACAAGAGCAAACAAAAATTTTGCTAATGCAACATTATTGCTCGAGTATCTTATAATTTTTTTCTGTACACTAAATCCTCTTCCTCGAGCATGTTGACAATACAACTCGTACATCTCTTGAAGTGTTACTCTTGTCATCCCAAGTAAACTACCATTCACATCTTCAGATTGAGCATTATAATCCGTTTAAGAATGATGTCATTTCACATATCGGTGATACCATAATGTTTATCAATTGATGTCATAATAAAATACTTTGATACTATAACAAAAATAAGTTTTTATCATGACACAAAAAAAGTGATACCATAATGTTTATTAAATGATACCATATCAATAATTCACTAATACCATAACAAAAGTACGATGATATCATAAGGTATATACATTGATATCATTACACAACTATGGATTATAAGTATTTGATGGATCCTCATGAATGCAAGCATATATTACAATTGATCTTGTGACCACATTAGGTGGCCCTTGAATTACAAGTATTCATGGGTGTATATTGTATTGTACATATATTTATCAAGAATAGACACATGACAATCAATCCACATTAGTTTTTTCCAATGTCTTGGCAAATTATAACGTCGGAGTGCGGGGTAGTAACTTAAATAAGTGATTTAATATAGAAGACGTGAAACGCTAAAGTGTGTTAGAGATTAAATAAACAAACCTTACAGATTCAATCCACAATTGAAATTTTATACACGGAATTATAATAACATTAATATTTCCAAGGCAAAAGCTCTAACAATATATACGAAGGTGTGCGTACGTGTTTTGCGAGAATGTTGTCACGAATGTTGGCACATTTGAAGAGCAACACGCATAAATAAATAATCGTAAATGTACAATGGAAGTCTTAAACACGTTGTCGATGGATATCAAAATTTTGTATAGACTATGAATAAGTCTATCTGCTAAACGACGAATTATCACTAATAATTGTTAAGTGATACAATCGGTGAAAACATAAGCTACACCGTGAATGGATCTACGTATATAGTGACTAGATAATATTCAATCTAACCTATCACTAATACAAATAATGACCTAATGTTGAGTGAAATGTTGGAACATTCACCAACGGAAGTATCGAGTATGAAACGAACAATAAACTCTATAATCTATGCCAATAGACTATGCTAGATTGTGTTTCCCTCAACTTCAAGTTTTAATCTTCATAAGCAGCGTGTATTTATAGAATTCTGGACACTCTTAGTGCTTGAAGATAACTTCCACATCTCCCTTGAAAATAGGTAACTTCTATGTAACTTCCCCATGATCTTTATAACTTCTCTTGCTTGCCTCTTTCAACCGCATGACTTCGGTAATCGCCGTAAGTCTTCAATCCTGAAAAGAACAAGTTAATGAACAAGACAAAACGTGGGTTAAGGGTTAGTGAAAGTGGAAGGACGAATTCGATGTTGTGACAGAATGTTGGCACATTCTCGAGTAACACTCGTCATAACATCAACAATCTCCCCCAATTCGGCCTTTCTACCGGAACACACCCGATGTTGCAACAAAATACGAATGTGTACACAATAGAGATAAGTAAATTAATATCAAGTAAATGACATCTTTTTACTTAGCCAAAACGAACACAAATAAAAACAATAAACACTTAACATCACAAGGACTTATACTATGAACAAAACATAGACTAAACAAAATCGAGCTAACATAAAACAATATAAAATCGAGCAATAAAACAAAGACAAAATACTAGACTTAACAAAACTTAAATCGAGCACCTTAACTAAGAAAACATTAATCGTAATATGAAAAGAACATATGACAAAAATACGAACATAAATAAGACTTTAAATGTAACTAAAATCGAGCATAAAAACGAAGACATAAACATACATACTCAAACTCATACTAAACTAATAAGTTCAGAAATTCAAAAGCATAGGTATCAACACACAAACCTATTGTTGGATCAAGAGGTTTTGATGAGTTAAAGAGCAGATCGGACTAATCACCAAACCGAAGAACAGTGAGGATGTAAGCCGATCGTACGGGGTCATGCATTAAGCTAGTCACCGAGGTCGATAACTTGCTAGTCATCCGAAGACAAGTTCAAGTCTAGTCATCTGCAGGAGACAAATATGAAGAGCTCGGGACGAGGTCAAGATAAGCCGAGTAGAATAAGAAAGGCGAGTTTTCACCAAGTCGGCTGCAGATGAGTATGAAGAATCACCGAGGTCTAGAGCGGTTTAAGTTTGTTAAGTAGCTTCAAGTTTGTTAGAACTAACTAACAAACTAACCTGTCTTCTCGGACTTATATATAGGTCTAGGTTTTTCATTTTCATATAGACAACACTTATGCATTTTTGATTTACATAATTCACTACTTCAGATTTCACAATCTTTTCACAAGAAATTCTAGAGAGGTCTCAAAGAGTTCTAAGTGTTTGTAGAACACTTTTCCAAGAATCTTCAAAATTCGATACACATTGTATTAGTTAGATTTCTAGAAGTAGAGTCTAGGAGATTGAAGATTTGAAGAATTGTACAAGTTGTAAGTTGTAAGTCGGAAGTGAGAAAGTAAGCAAGAAGCGAGTCCCTTCTTCAAATTGAGGAAGGAGAGTGGATGTAGGATTTTAAAATCCGAACCACTATAAATCACAGTGTTATTTCTTGCTTTCTTTAATTTTTGTTTATTTTACAACCGTGTTACATCAAGAGTTAAATTCGAGAATCTTAACTAAAATCAGTATATCAACCTTGCTTTTGATCTTTTAAGAAGTTGAGAATTTAATTGATATTTTGAATTGATTTTGAAAGATTTGAAAAATCTACAAAATCTATTCAAACCCCCTTTCTAGATTTTGTTCTAGAAAGCTTACTCAAGGTTTTAATCAACTCAACTCTCCGGACCAACACCTATACTACTATAAGTTTATAGAAATTAAACACATAAAACAGAAATTAAAATGAGTCTATTACAAGAATAAGAAAAAGCTTGTAAATGAAGATTAGGAGAGGATTGGGGCGATAATAAATAACAGTGCATCTTCTAGAGTCCGCATGAACTCCCCTTTCTTCAAGCTTCCTTATTCTTGAATGCTCCCCTTAGTCGGATCACCGATGGCCCCAATCATCTAGATCATCATACTGACACCGAGGTCATCATCTTCCCGCCTACGCCTCAATCCTCTCAAAGCATCCACGTCCATGTTTGAACCGCTAGGTCCATCAATAGTGTTGGTCGGGTTTGTCGGCACATCATCCGGCACATTCTCGTGTTTCGTTTCCATTCCAAAGCATTAGGAGCCGCACTTGTTCCAGCTCCAGATATATCAAAGATCTCGGTCCTCCTCGGTTACACCAACATCGGCATTTGCACCTCCAAAGCATCTCCATCACCGAGCAGAGTCTGCTCAACAAAGAATATCAGCAGCAGGTTGAGCGGCAACAGCAGTCCCTACTCCCCCTGTGTGAGTAGAAAGTAGCTTCTCCCATATTCGTTGTTGCATCTCAATGTTGGTCGGCATACATTTCAAATTAGAAATTGAATTAGCTGCCATTGAAATTTGATCTTGAAGGAACCGAGGTTGGAGTTACGGAATGTTGGCGGTGTTTGTGCCAACATTTTGCGGCACATCGAATGTCCTTCGGAGGTGCTTCGCCTGTTCATTTGGATCTCTCGATTGGAAGGTCAATCACCCTTGGACCGATTCTCGAGAACATGAGAAATTCCCAAACTCAAGTGCAAATGAGCCGATAATTTCATTTCTTTCTCTTTGAAATCCTTGAGCGTAAATTAACATATGAATCAAACTGGGGTATGGCAAAGCAACCCTTTGCTTGACACTCTCCGAATATGTCATCATATTGTCAAAGATTGTTTTCCCAAGATTAAACTCCCTCGGATGTCCAATCTTGTACATTAAAATAGCCTCGCTCACCGGTCAAAGTGGTTGTGTTTGAAGAAGGCAGTCAATTATACACAATTAACTTGTGAAGAACACTGTAAAGGTTTGTTAAGACCGAGGAATTCATCCTATATCTCCATACATTAACTCTTCCCCAGTGATCACCTTTATGACCTCACCCAAATCATCCACTTGAGGATCATCACCATCCCTAGTTTTCAAGACCTCATTAATAACAGGAGTTATCACAATAACCTTTCCCTAAACTTCACTTTTCCAAAGTGCCTTGAATTAACTTGAAACTCGACTTTTAAATTTGCATAAAACTCATAAATCCAATCCACAATATAAGGAGTAGCAAATTGTAGAAAGTGCATTAAGGATCTATCATCGAGATATCCAATTAAATTCATAGACACAAAATCATCCATTTTAATAATCCTTTCCCCAACAATCAATCTAGTCCTCAATGTTCTAAACTTATCACTATCAATGCCATGATAAGAATCATCGAATCGAAGACGAAGATATATGCAGAGAGGAGTCGGTATGTACCTCAAAGCAATATTTTCCTTACCGTGTTCTCGATTCAGAGGATTCGGACTCGAGAGGATGATGTGGCCATGGGTGTGTCAACATCGTGCGGCACATCTGCGTTTTTGCTTCTTTTTCCGCTTTTCCAAGCTAGCAGCCATTTGAGCCAATGTTTGATCCATTTCGTAATCCTCGCACTCCCCTAGGGCTAAGCACCGAACATCACCTTCTTCACTAGCCACTTTCTCCGGATTCGCCTCTTCCATTTCATCGCGAGGATTCAGAGTCGAATACCTGGATAGGTTTTGAAGCAACGCCATCATCATGCTTCGCTTTTTCCCAGGTTTGAGTAATCAACTCGATGACCCATTGTCCTATAAGAGCGTCGCTTCTGACCTTGTCCCCTTGAGCTCGCCGCCTTTTGTCGAAATGCAGTTGAAAACGGGCGTGAGCTCTCCGGTGTCCGTAGAATCAAGCATCTTCTTCCATTGGAGTATCTTGGGCGATCGTAGGAGAAAAGACCAGGTGTCTATAATCGTCAAAGTTTACCTCTCGATTACCAACATTGACAACCTGGGTAAATTGTCAATTTGGCAAGATTCTTGAAAGCGTGGACGATTTGATCGGTTGTGGCTCCTCGCAAGGTCAACCGACATAGGGTAGGTTTCAATGATGGGTTCTTCTTGAGCTGCATCGCTATTTGGATTTTGTGGTGTTTCGCCCAAAATCGGATTCTCGAGGATTTAATATCGTGGTTTTGGATTTCGAACGAATATCATAGGCCGGGAGAGGAACATCAACCGAGCCAACCCTAATCGAAGAGGGTGATGTTGGGTTAGAAGGGCCAACATTTTCCGAAACATTTTCAGCAGCCATTGAAGCTAAGAGTCGAAGGTTTCGAGAAGAGGATGATGTTACAGAGAGGTTGAGTGTTTGAATGTGAAGGTGAAGAGCCATTTCCATCAGCCATGATAATTAATAATCTGCACACACTATTCATATTATATTAATAAAATAATCAATTTGAATTACAATAATAAAGGCTGATTATTAACTAATACCAAGTAAGTGCAACAATTAATACCTTCAAACACTTGTATCAAATTGAAAACAAAGATCAATGTGTAGAGCACACTTGAATATTAAGGACCTTAAATAGGGAAAAGAAAGAACGTAGAAGTTGTGTCCACATCGGTGTTGAGAAGAAGGATTTAATCACATCCCTAAGAAATAGGGCATTACCGATAGTGTGGAAGTTATAAAAGAAACATGCAAATAACCGCTTAATAAGATAAAATAATGTGCACAATAAATTAAATTAACTAATATTGCTGGGAACAATTTAAAATAAATAATTCATTTATAGAATAATATTCGAAATTATCAAACTCATAGAGGTAAATATACATACAAGAACCCGAGAATGTTATTCGCACAATGTCGGCACACACACTTCTCAACACGTTTTTACATGATATAATATCATTTGTGTTGCACTATTTTTTGTTTTTCTCACATTTAATCACATTGATCCATTTTTCCAAAAGAGATCATCGTAGTTGTCACTCCGTGTCCCATAATTACTCAATGGATTGTGATTATATTGATGCATTCAAGTCACCTTTTGAAAAGAGATCATCGTAGTAGTCAACTCCGTGTCCCATAGTTACTTAGTGACATCACATCTAATTGTGAGTTAATTACATTGCATTTAAGAGAAGTGTGTCCTGACAAAATTTATTAATCACGAGGTTCTAATACTATTTACACAAGAGAGTTCGAAAACACTAAATATTACAATACTTAGAAAAATTTAAATAAAATGTTCTAGTGTTGCTTCAAAATGTTGGCACATTTGTCACAACACACAAAGAATAATGCATCTAATTTGTGCATAAACCTAGAGATTTTCTAAGAGAAGAAAACCTCTCATTATCAAGGGCTTTAGTAAAAATGTTCCGTAATTTGCTTCTCGGTTGAAATGTATTCCAACTTTACAACTTCTTTTCTACAAGGTCCCTAATGAAGTGGTGTCTTATACTTATATGCTTAGTTAACGAATGTTGCACAGGGTTCTTGGATATATTAATTGCACTTGTATTGTCACAATAAATAGTAAGAGTATTGCTCTCCAAACCGTAATCATCGAACATCTTTTTAAGCCATAGAAATCGAGTACAACAATTTCCCGTGGCAATGTATTCTGATTCACCGTAGATAAGGACACACAATTTTGTTTTTGGCTATGCCATGAAACAAGATTGTTACCCATGTAGAAACATCCTCCACTTGTACTCTTTCTATCATCACTATCACCCGCCCAATCTGCATCACTATAGCCAATCAAAGAACAATTAGTATCTTTGCTATACCATATTCCATAATCACATGTGCTGTCACATATCGAATTATTCTCTCTTAACCGAATTCATATGAGATTCTTTAGGATCAGCTTGATAACGTGCACATAAACAAACACTAAACATGATGTCCGGCCTACTAGAAGTCGATACAAAAGACTACCAATCATCGACCTATACAATGTTGGGTCAACATTTGTGCCAACACTTGTCTTTACACAACTTTTGTGTCGATCCCATAGGTGTCTTCATGTGTTTAGCATTGTCTAAATCAAACCTTTTCACAAGATTTTTGGCATATTTACTTTGACAAAAGAAAATACCATTTTTGCATTGTTTAATCGAAGACCTAAAAGTAATTTAAGTCTCCAACCATTGACATTTCAAAGGTAGAGATCATTTCATGCACAAATAATTCAAGCATTTTCTCACATGTAGAACCAAATACAATGTCATCAATATATATTTGAGCAATCATAATATCATTTCAGAATGTTTTATAAACAAAGTTCTATCAGCTTCACCTCTATAGAAACCAAATTCAACAAGAAAATCGGTTAATCTACCATACCATGCCCTAGGTGCTTGCTTTAAACCATATAAGGTTTTCTTAAGTTTATAAACATGATCAGGAAATTCATGATTCTCAAACCCCTTTGGTTGTACTACATAAGCTTCTTCCATAAGAATTCCATTTAGAAATGCGGCCTTGACATCCATTTGATGCAATTTTATATCTATGTAACATGCAATAGCAAGTAATAGCCTTATAGATTCAATTCTAGCAATCGGAGCAAATGTCTCATCAAAATCAATTCCTTCTACTTGTGTATAGCCTTGAGCAACTAATCTAGCTTTGTTTCTAATAACATTACCAGATTCATTAGTTTTGTTCTTGAAGATCCATTTGGTACCAATTACATTTACATCATCAGGCCTAGGTACTAGCATCCATACATCATTCCTATCAAATTGGTTCAACTCCTCATGCATTGCATTGATCCAGCTTTTCATCTTTCATAGCTTTATCAACATTTTTAGGTTCATTGAGAGAATGAAAACATTCAAAGTTCACCTTGTTGCACATAGAAGTCATACAAATTGATCTTACCACATGCCTTGCGTCAAAACTTAATTTCCTCCTTGTTTGTACACTGATTGAGGCTTACCTATGATCCGTTGTTGTGGATGATTTTTGAGAATTCTAGAAGATGGTACAAAGAGAGGATAAGGCATAGTTACTGTTAGTTTTGGAAGTTGAGGCGATGTTGCTTCAGATGTGGGCACATTTGTAGCAACATTTTCAACTGCCTCGAAATTTGAGAACTTTGCATCTGCTCAATAAGATCGACACATCTTCTTCAATAGTATTATCTCGCAAGACTTGCATTATCATCAAAAACAACATTCATAGACTCTTGAACAAGATGTCGGTCCTAAGATTATAAATTCTAAAAGCTCTCTTGTTTCTAGAATAACCAAGAAAGAAACCCTTATCACTTTTTGAATCAAATTTATGAAGTTGGTCTCTATCATTCAGAATGTAGCAAACACATCCAAAGACATGAAAGTATTTGATTAGGCTTTTTGTCATTCAAAAATTCATAAGGTGTCTTTGTGGAATTAGGTCTAAGATAAACTCTATTTGAAATATGACAGCAAGATTCAAAGCTTCAGCCCAAAACCTTTTTGAAAGTTTCTTGGATAAAAGCATTACTCTAGCCATCTCTTGTAGAGTTCTATTTTTCCTTTCGGCTACACCATTTTGTTGAGGTGTTTTAGGAGAAGAGAATTCTTGTATTATGCCTTTATCTTCACAAAATTTAGTGAATAAACTGTTCTCAAACTCCCTACCATGATCAGACCTTATTCTCTTTATCTTAGTGATATACACATTCTTAAACCTTTTATAAAGAATTTTGAATACATCAAAAGCATCTGATTTCTCTTTAAGAAACTCAATCCATGTAAACCTTGAATAATCATCTACTATGACAAAAGAATATCCTTTCCACAAATGCTTTCATCTCCATTGGTCCCATTAAATCCATATGCAAAAGTTCAAAGCAATGTTTCGTAGTACATTGTGTCAACATTTCATGTGACATTTTGACTTGCTTACCACTTTGACATGATCCACATACATTCGACATGCGTACTTGTAACTTAGGCAGACCTTTAACAAAGATCAAATTTTAACAATTTGATTATGTTTCTATAATGAGCATGTCCAAGTTTTTGATGCCAAAGTACACTTTCATCAGTTTGAGCATTAAAGCATGCTTGATTTGAATCGATCAAATAGCAATTATCAACCGATCTATTACCAACCATAAGACATTTATCATCACTGTTTAACACATAGCATGAACTTTTGTCAAACTTCACATGCAAGTCATCATCACATAATTGACTAATACTAATCAAATTTGCAAGTAAACCTTTAACATGTAAGACTTTTGTCAAGTTAGGAAAACCAGGAACATTCGGTGTACCTATCCCAATGATTTTACCTTTTGAACCTCCTCCGTAAGTAACATTTCCTCCATCATAAATCTTATAATCGGTGAGATAACTTTGCTCACCAGTCATGTGTCTAGAACACCCACTATCAAAATACCATAGTCCAACACATGCTTTTAAAGATGTATAGACAACATTACATACGGTATGTGACTTTTTCACCCAAGTAGATTTTTGAACGAGGTTTTTGAAATGATTTTTGAACAGTCTGTTTGAATGTTGAGGAGAATGTGGCAACATTTTCAACGACATTTTAGAAAATTTCTTGTCCTGTCTCATTCTTAAACAATTTGGTCTCTTATGTCCTTCAAGAAACAATAATGACAAACATCCTTCTTTTCAAAATTATTTTTAGGTTTTCAGTTCAATAGAAGGTTTTATAAATACAACAGTTCGTTATTGTTTAAAAACTCGAGTGATATTACCATTATAACCAAGACCATGTCTACTTGTACTTCCAATTGTCGATTGCCTCATCAAGTTTAGCTGAACTTTACGAATATCTTTTGAAGTTCGGTGTTGTGCCTTTGAGCCGCTCCTTGAGATTACATATCTCCAGATCTTTTCTTGTCAATAAGACTTCAAATCTTATTACCAACTCCTTTTGGTATGACTCTTCAATAGTCATGTCCTTTAAGGCTTTTTGAGTGGATTCCAACTCCTTTTCAAGCTTTAGATAACTGGACTTACAATCTTTGCAAACAATATTAGAAGTACCGCTTCATCTACACAAGAACTTGAGAAACAATTAAATTCTCGAACCTCCAATGTTTCCTCAAATATTGGCATATTTGACTCAACATCGAATCATCCAAGTAAATCATCAAGCGTATCATCATACAAAATTCTTGCGAGAAAAAGCAAACTCCTCATTTTTATCGAATCTTCTTCACAATCGGACTCATCACTTAAGGTAGCATTGAAATTTACCCTCTTTCTCAAAAGAGTGTTGGCACATTCATTAGCATAATGACCAAAACCAGAACATGCATCACATTTAACATTTTCCTTATATTACGGATCATATTTGATCTTGTTACCTCTATCAAATTGCCTAGGTTGATTAACATTCCGATTTCTATCAGGCAATCGACGTGAACTACCAGTCTGTTCTCTCTCTTGATTCTTAATTTGCAAATTATTTCTAAGTCTATTTGCTCTCTTTTTCAAAAAAGAATTAAATCGCTTAGTTAAGAAAGCAATGTTTTCAAGATTGTCGGCACAATCGTCACCAAAGATCTTCATCGTAATCTATTTCAAGAATAAACGGTTGTTTATCAACACATGAAGAAGTCTCTCCTTTGAAAACGAGAAATTTTCCTTTCGGATTTCTCACTATCTCTTTGGGAAAAATTTATTTCACGCTTTCAAAATACTAATCAATTCATTTTGAGTTATAGCATCAAGTATTCTTGGCTTCCTCAATAGCACATATCTTAGCATCAAAACGTTTAGGAACAGTTCTTAAGATTTTATGTACTAACCTTGTATTGGATATGGCTTCACCAAGTGCTTGAGATTCATTGGAAATCTCAAGTAATCCTCTCATTGTAAGATGATATGGTCTCATCTTCCTTCATCCTTAGATTTTCGAACTTGGTTCCAAGCATCCTCAACTTCGTCCTTCTTACACTCTCGGATCCTTCACAATGTTCTTGTAATCTCTCCCGTGCATCTTTTGCGTATACACAATTAGAAATTATTTTGAACATGGATACATCCGTAGAGGTAGATAAGGCATTGAGTGCCTTCGAATTGAAGTGGCCGTTGTCACCTCATCATTTGTCCATTCTAGCTCCTTTTTTATTTGAGCTTCGGTGTTGTCATCACCTGGAACAATCGGTGGAGTCCATCCACTAATATACTCCTTCATGCACGTTCATCAATGGACTTGATGTACATGCGCATCTTAGGCTTCCAAATTGCATAATTTGTACCATCTAGAACGGGTGGCCTAATTGAGCTGTCATAGGATAATTCATTGCAATAAATCACACCAAACACGAGGATCTAAACTCGGGATAACGAGTTTTATGGCTCTGCAGTGCCAATTGAAGGTGTGCGACGTGTTTTGCGAGAATGTTGTCACGAATGTTGGCACATTTGAAGAGCAACACAGACAAATAAATAATCGAAATGTACAAATGGAAGTCTTAAACACGTTGCAAGATGGATATCAAAATTTTGTATAGACTATGAATAAGTCTATATCGCCAAACGGCGAATTATCACTAATAATTGTTAAGTGATACAATCGGTGAAAACATAAGCTACACCGTGAATGGATCTACGTATATAGTGACTAGATAATATTCAATCTAACCTATCACTAATACAAATAATGACCCAATATTGAGTGAAATGTTGGAACATTCACCAACGGAAGTATCGAGTATGAAACGAACAATAAACTCTATAATCTATGCCAATAGACTATGCTAGATTGTGTTTCCCTCAACTTCAAGTTTTAATCTTCATAAGCAGCGTGTATTTATAGAATTCTGGACACTCTTAGTGCTTGAAGATAACTTCCACATCTCCCTTGAAAATAGGTAACTTCTATGTAACTTCCTCATGATCTTTATAACTTCTCTTGTTTGCCTCTTTCAACCGCATGACTTCGGTAATCGCCGTAAGTCTTCAATCTGAAAGAACAAGTCAATGAACAAGACAAAACGTGGGTTAAGGGTTAGTGAAAGTGGAAGGACGAATTCGATGTTGTGACCAGGAATGTTGGCACATTCTCGTAACACTCGTCATAACATCAACATATACTTTTAGAATTCATACCTTCATCCGGTATGAAACTTTTTCACACAAGAGTTTGTCTTTTAAAATTATATCTAGTTTGAAATTTTAAAATTCAATACAACACGTATAAACCTATTATCATATATTCTCATATAATAATTTGTTCTCCTTATATTTTAATATACTTAATTTAATAATATATATCATCCAATCACGTTCCTAAATTTTAAAAACTAATTTTTTTAATCTTTTTCAAAAAAAAAAAAAAACTAATTTTAAAAATCATTTAAATTAAAAAAATAAAACAAACATTACCTTAAACACCCTAGGGAGTGTTCCAAATTACTTTTTACTAATTATTGTTGTCATTGATAAGTTCAATGTTTGACACAAAACATGAGACATGGTTTTTTTTTTTTTTTTTTTTTAAACCTGAGACATATTCTTTTGGTCGACCTCCAAATTGGTAATTACCATTATTTCTGAATCGCATCTCTCAATCCATTGCTTTTCCTACCTTTTCAACTACTTGACTTGTGAACGTATTCACAAGAAAGGTTTACACAACTTTTCCTTTTCAGCTAATTTTCAAAGTCAAAAGTAAAAATTGGGCAGGTCACAACAAATATTATACTCTCACCGTCGCATAGAACTCTTCGTATCAGAAAATGTATATTTTTTAAGAAAAAATAATTATTGGAATTTTGAGATATATTTTTGTAAATCTTTATATATAAAGTAAATAAATTTATTAGATTGTGTGTATGTGTGGGTCCAAAAACAATAATTTTTTATGTAAATTAATGGATATTATTATGGTGGAGTTTATTGAGGATTTTGCATTGGCAAAGTCTTATGTGTTTCGTATACACCGTAAGCTTACGGCGTTTATCGATAGTTTTGGTCAAATATTTGATATTCTTGGTTAAATATTTGATACTTTAAATGTTATTTTTTAATTTAATCAATTTTTTGATACTCTTGGTCAAATTTTTATACTCTCGGTAAATATGATATCATTTAACCTAATTCTTGATATTGCTAATGAGATTTTTAATACTCTTAATCAATTATTTGATATTTTAACTTTTTCAAAATTAGTAACATCAAAAACTTATGGTTTATACGAAACACAAGAAATCTACTCTTTTTCATTTTAAGGATATGAAGTTTATTTTTGTGAAACGGATAAAAAAGGGTGAAATGCTTTTATGGGACGAAGGAGTATAATATATATAACACCATATTACTCAATTCAAAAGAATCGCCTTCCCCCTCTAAAACCTTTTCTAAAAAAATATTGGTATTGTAGGAATAAATTTCACCTTAAAATTGATTTATAATTAATAGTGAAATAACTAATATCATTTTTTTAACATATATGTAAATGATCCTAATTTTAAATGATATTAGTTATTTAATTTTTAATTATTAATTAAGTTATAAAACAACTAATACTCTTTAATAAAATAATTAATACTCTCAAACTTGTTTGACGATAAAACATGTTCACACGATAATTTGTGATAAAGAAAAGGGAAGAATGAAAAAGGAAGAAGAAATTTAGATTTATGCAGGATTTCACTCTTTAATCCCCCTCCCCCTCCCCCTCCCCTCTTCTTCTAATTTCTGCCATTTCCATCCTCATTGATATACGTCAATCTGACTTGAATCAATTTTTATTGCGATTAAATTTAGAAAAAGATATATAATTGTCTCCAACAAAATAGTTAATAAAAATGATATATATAAAAGAAAAGAAAAACTTAAGACCATACAAAAACAAGACTAATCCAGAGCGTTGTCTCCAACAAAATGTGTATAAAAATAATATGATTATTTTTCGGTAAAGAAAATTTGTCGTCAAAAATGTCGTGAGTCTGTTGCGTATCCAATCAATTAAGCATTAATTTCGGTAAATATTAGTTTGTTAGTTCAACCAACACCCAAACACTACGAATTTCTCCAAACCGTCTTATAACTCCATAATTTGTTTCCTTTATAACTCAGAATCGAACCCATGTCTCTCACTAAAGTGAGGAACTCCCGTGGTCGTGTGGGCTAAGTCACCTAAATATATTATTTCAATTGAACTTTATTATGTAATATAACATAAATGACATAGTAACACTCATTTTAGATTGAATTCACTATTATAACTTATGTATTGGACAAACAAAAAATGACTTGCTGTTTTGTTTCTTAATTAGATTAAATTATTAAATATTTTTAAGTTTTAAATGAGAGCAAATGTGAATTACATACATTTGATTTTAAAAAATTTAAATATATAATTTTTTAATATATAATAATCATATAAATAAATTAGATGTATCCTTCATGAATCGCACTCCAAAACTTTTTAAAAAATCGTATTCCCGCACCCGTATCATATCCCTTTCGCACTTACACTCTCGTATACCGTACAATATAGATGATGTACATATAAATTGATATCTGCAGTGAGACTTGGTCTTGTTAAAAACACTGATATATCCAGCTTGTAATAATAAGTATACATGGAGAAAGAAGTGGAACACCACTTGTATCATTAAAAGAATCAAACATTTCAACTGTCAACCAACTTTTCTTCATTCACAAAACAATTCAAATTTCCCAACCAGACATTGTGTGCACGATTTTAAACCAGCTATTAAACCTTAATTTATTCAAATTAACTCAACTTTTAAATTTCTGATTCCATGTTTACTTTTCAGCCTAGTTAAGCACAAGTTTTGAAACATATCTATCATTTAAAGAGTGATATATTTCATAAGCTTACATTTTTTCTGGGCTATATATCAACTGCCATGACTATGCCCAGAAGAAGTTTGCTCAAGATCATCCTCCTTGGAGACAGTGGGTACGTTTTTTCATTTCGATTTATTTGTCCTACTTTTCGTATTTCACTTGATGTTTCATCCTGCTAGATTATTAACACATATCAAGTGATGTATGTTATCCATTGATTATTTTTCATCCATAATATATATATATGGACAAAGTGGAACACCAAATATGAAACTGATAATTCCGTGTGATTTTTTTCTCAAGTTGTTTTTGTCCAATATTAATTTAAAGGGTTTTGTTCATATAATCATAATTGATCATTTTAATTTCTGCTTCTTCTTTTTTAATACGTATTCGTGCTTTTCATCATTTTGCAGGGTGGGAAAGACATCTTTGATGAATCGGTATCCTTTCTCATGAAATCGATTATTTAATTTTTCGTGATATTAATGATGTGCATGATTAAGTACTAATGTAAAGTTTTCCCATCATTTTCTTGGTTACCGAAGATTTAGGGTAAAAATCGTCTAATAACTTTTACTTTTTTCAATTTAATCCCACAATTTTTTATTTTTTCAATTTAGTTCCATTTGTATTCAAATTGTGTCGTTTTAGTTCCATTTGGAATATGTCAGTCACGTCGTGCCTTGCGAAGAAAAACTATTTTTTAGTGTTAAAAACGATGTCATTTTTAGTATTTCTCTGATGATTTAAATACATAAGAGACTATATTGAAAAAGTGAAATAAAATAAAGTAAAAAGTTACAGACAGATTTGATTTTAATCTCTAAGAATTATCATTGCTCGAATTTAACTGATATTGTTGTACTAGATATGTATACAAGAAATTCAAAGCACAATATAAAGCAACAATTGGTGCTGATTTTGTTACCAAAGAAGTGCAGATTGATGATGACAAACTTGTTACCTTGCAAGTAAGTTAAAAGGTTCCAGTTGCTAATTTAATTAATTAATTTGTGGAGAATTTTTGCATGCACAAGTTGGACCATGCAATCGCGTTCAATTTGTAATACCTTATTACTAAATAACTAATACTCTATGATAAAAAAATTAGAAGTGTACGATACTCTTTTTATTTCCGTGGCGTATGAATTGAATTGAAAAGAAAAATCGTCATCATGACTTAAATTCAGATATAAGAAATCAAATCTTGAATTGAAAAAATGAAAATTAAGCATTCAATTGAGATATTTGTAAAATGAGATCTATATTAAGACTTAGTTTTTTTTTAAAAGAAAAACACATTACATTTATATAGATTTACTCCTACAATTGTATGAACTGTAATATACTCCCTCCGTCTCAACTAGGTGGCTTAGCCCACCTTGCCATCGGGTTCCTCACTTTAGTGGGGGACTCGGGTTCGATTCCATTTGGGAACGATTATGGAGTTATAAAGGTGGCTTGGTCAAAATTCTTGGAGTGTACAAATTAACATTTATCGATTAAAAAAATTCTCCCTCCGTCCCGTGATTTTTAGGGCAAACCTAATAAGAAAGTGCAGAATGAGTAGAAATTTGAGGTGTAAATTTGAAAACCTTTATATATAAATAAATAAATAAATGAGTTGAATTGTGTATATATATAAGACTCCAAAAGTAATGACATTTATGTAAAATTGTCATTTAATTGTGGATATTATGAAGATTTATGAATTTTCTATTTTAAGAGTGTTAAAATTAATTTGAAACAGATGAATGCATTAATATAAAAATGGGAATGTTGATGAGCAGAGATATGGGATACTGGACAAGAACGATTTGAGCCTAGGCGTGGCGTTTACTGAGGCGCTGATTGTTGTATTCTTGTGTACGATGTTAATGTTCATAAATCTTTTGAGACACTTCAAAATTGGCATCAACAATTTCTCAAACAGGTACCTCACCATTAATTCATTTAATTTATACATATATTTTCATTGCATCTCCTGTCTACTATTATACTAATAGAGAGTCCGCTCAAGCTTAGGTGTCATCTCATCATTCATTCATGATGATGTGTCATTTTCATGCATTCAAGATAACATGTCATGTTCTCATTAAGTGTATATTTATGTGCGGTATTATGTGGCAAAATAGTATTGAGTATTGTGATGAGGTGAATTTTTTAATTTATTTAAAAATAATAGATGGAAAGATTTTAATAAAATTAATAAATACCCTAAAATCAGCACAATAATTCTAGCTTATTAATAATAAATCCAGTAATTTATTTTATTTTTAATTTTTTTAATCCGAAAATGCTAATAAATACTTATATAATTTTAGATAAAATATGTTTAATGATATGATTGTTGATGCACAATAAATTACATATTTTTTATATTATAATTTATAAATTAAATATAATAGAAAAATACATCATTATAAAATATACATATATATTAGAATGTATATGATATAATTATATATATGTTATACAAAGAAAAAAATATTTACAAACATTCCGCGTAATATGCGGAGTATATCATCTAGTCAACTTATAGTTACTTGCTAGTTGTATATAGAGAAAAAGTTTTTGGTCCCATAACTTGTTGGGTCTCCAGCTTGGGTCCCAAAAAGTTGTCCGCCCAATTTTGGTTCCATAACTTTTAAATTTATTCAATTTTGGTCTCATGTTCACCGAAAAATATAAAACGACATTATTTTTTGTCACATGATATGAGAATTTGTCCAATTTTGGTCCCATAACTTGAATTGTCCAATTTTGGTCCCAATTTTTGCCGGCATGTGCATGTCACATGACAAAAATGACGTCGCTTTAGATTTTTCGGCGAAAATGGGACCAAAATTGGACAAATTTAAAAGTTATGGGACTAAAATTGGCAAATTCAAAAGTATGGGACCAAAATTGGACAAATAACATTTTTGGGACCATAACTGGAGACCCAATAAGTTATGAGACCAAATTTATTTTTTTCTCCTTGTATATATATTAACTTGATAAATTGCAATACTAGTCTCACATGATTTTTCTCAAACACTTGTGATATCTATGTTCGAAAATGATCTTTTATCATAATTATGATCTGACTATTAGACATAATCCGAAGGTTATCCAGAATTTTAAAATTCATGTAGGACCAAAATTGATAAATTTTTTTATCAATTTCGTAGTATCTCTAACGGCGCGTGTATATCGCGCATCAACATGTGTTAGCTTGTATGGAAAATTCATATGGGACTAAACTTGTTTTAAAAAAAAAAAAGAGGTTAATCCTATATTATTTCACGGTCTTTAGACTTAATCTCAATTTAATCAAGACGTTCAATATTTTTATAAAAAAATCACCACTTCTTTAGTTATTTCAATCTGATACACGGAAGGCAATTTCAAAAAAAAAAAAAAGATGCATGTGAGTGTGATAGTTCTTGGATCGAAAATTTGTGTACATGGATGAAGTCGTTTCAGGAATGCCAAGAGAAGTATCACGCGTGGTTGGAAAAATCATGTTTTCTCTTCAGAGAACCTTTCACACTTGATTTTTTTAACGGTTTTGTGTGAGAGTTATTTCATAGTAATACATTTATAAAAGTTATTTTATATGAATGATATGCTAGTTGATCTTATTAACTAGCATATCATTCATATAAAATAACTTTTGTTAACGTATTACTATGAAATAACTTCACACAAAAATCGTTGAAAAGTCAAGTGTGAAAGGTTCTACGGAGGGAGTATAATTTAAAAGTGTGTACCAAATTAAAACAACTAAAAATGTGGTAAACTTTTATAAAAATATTGAAAGTCGCTATTAAACCGAAATTGAACCCAAAATTTCGTGAATTAATATAGAATTAACCCTAAAAAATGATTATTTTTGCGAGAAAAAATCTTATAGAAGTGAAAATGCAATTAACCCGTATTAATACTTGAGATTTCTAATTAAGTCGAGCTGCAGGTTGATCCGTCGAATCCTGAGTCATTCCCGTTTGTCCTGATTGGAAACAAGGTGGACATAGATGGTGGAAGCAGTCGCGTGGTAATACCTTTTTTTTTTTTGAAAGGGGATAACATTAATTATGCATTTGTATTATGGAAATTAAATTAATTAATATCCAGTTTAGCTTAATTAATTATATCACAAATTCTCTAGCGAAATTTGTTCACGCTATGAAAATGATATCATTACGTACGTTAGTAATATCATTGGGATTGAGTTTTTAGGTCCCTTAACTGCTCGCTTTTTTGAAAACGCCTCAAAAAGTTAATTTTTTCAATTATATCCCAATTTTTAGCTAAGTGTACACTTTACGTCCTAAAGTTCGCCGAAAGAAAAAAACGTTATTGTTTCACCCCCAATTTAAAAATCATGTGTGCAACAAATGGGTCGAAATAATAGCGTTTCGACTTCTTCGATGAATTTTGGGACGTAAATTGTACGCTTAACAAGAAATTGAGATGTAATTGGAAAAATTAACTTTTTTGGACGTTTTTGAAAAAGGCAAATAATTATGGGACGAATAAACTCTATCTCTAATATCATTGCACTTATAAGCTAATAGTACACTATAAAATGTTACAATATTAGTTTATTCAAGTAATGATTTGAATGAATGTAATGGTATTAGTTTCATACGGTGAACAAATTACACACGAGAGTAACTCTAATTACATTTGTGTGTGTGTGTATATATATATATATATATATATATATATATATATATATATATATATATGATGGATGGATGCAGGTATCAGAGAGCACTGCTAGAGAGTGGTGCATTTCGAAAGGGAACATACCTTATTTTGAGACATCAGCAAAAGAAGACTATAATGTAGATGCTGCATTCATGCAAGTGGCTCAAATTGCACTTATCACTGATCCACTTAACATGTAAGCTTCATCAACCCGACCGATTTTTTATCGAACAAATGGTGACTCGAAGTTTCGAGCCTATGATATCACATTATAGATAGTGGAGTCATACCACTTGGTCCCCACCCGATTTTAATTTGCTTGGCTCGAATAGGATCTATTAATTAATTTCTTCTTCTGCATATATAAATATACTTTTCAGTTAAGGTAGTAAATAACTTTTTTTTCTTATTATATTTTGCTTCAGATGGCCTCTAGAGGAAGATATGCCGTATCCATTGTGAGTTGAAAACCTATCTCCCTCTCATACCTTATATTGAAATAATCACTTTTCTCTTCACCTTTTTCACCATTAATTATTCAAATTGTCATGGAATTTTACTCACAAATAATTACTTTTGTTCACAGTATGAAATTGACTGTTACATTCATTTAATGATACCATAATACTCATTTAGTAATATAATTTTACTTAAAAATTAATATCACAAAGTGTAAAATGTTATGGTATTAGTTTATAAGGCTAATAATATTACTAAATGAATATGATGATATCGAATAGATTTTACATAAGATTACTAATATCTGGAAATAATCATATATCCGACACCTATCATGTGATATCACATAAGCAATTAATTAAATAACAACTCGGTCCCCTATTTATGTAGGGCATCACATAATAGACAGGTGAACATATAAATTTATGTCCACCGGTGGACATATGATCAATTTCATACTAACATCATGGATGGAAGGGGTATAACTAGGTGTTGTTTTGGGGTTTTGGTGCAGTGATCTTGGAAGAATTTCAGAATCGATTTCTGGGATTAATGATCAAGCAGGAGGAGGATGTGCTTGCTGACAAACTAGCTTATATAATCTCAAATTAATGTTGTAATTAATCAACACCAAATATTTGCATCATATTATGTTTATTTAATTTATTGGTTGGAGAATTTTCCCATCTATGTATTTTTAGTTATGCTAGGTGTTTTTATCTCAATATTCATGCATCTCTCATGGATCATTTTAATTCGTGCCTATGCATTTATTTATTATAATGTTCTTTTTGTTTTAGTACTGATAAATATTAGTTCCGACACTAACTAGTATCAAATTGATCTTACCAGCTAAAACACAATTGGATGTCGTTTAATGGGGCACTCTTGTGTGAGACCGTCTCATACATGAGACGGAGTCACTTTTTAATAAATTGTTATCACTTTTACACAGGGCGGACGTAGAAATTAAATTCAGGGAGGGCACAAAATTATATGAAATAAAATAAAAATAAAATTTAAATGACTTTTTTATAATTAATCTCAAATTTTATATTAAGTACCCAATACATTAAATTAAATGGTCTAACGGTGAGACATATCATAATTTGATAATGTTGTTTTAATACTTTATAATGAGTGAATGATAAGAATTTGCCTATAATAATATAAGTTGTATTTTTATTTAATATTTTTAAATAAAATATGTGGTTTAAGAACATTACGTTTAAAACATAACATAAAATCTCAAAAAAATTCTACTTATATTGCTACAAATTAAAAAAAAAAAGATAAAACTTATAGCATTTGGACAAAGTTGTACTCAAATGTGTGTCACTTGGGCGGGCGAAGTTATACTCAAATGTGCGTCTCTTCACTATAAAACTGAAAATTTTAGCATTATAATAAAATTAAATATGTAATTAATATATGTATATAAGAAATTACTTAAAACAAAATAATAAAGAAATGTAATAAGTATTAAATATGTAATTAATATATGTATATAAGAAATTACTTAAAACAAAATAATAAAGAAATGTAATAAGTATATGCAATTAATATATGTATGCATGTAAAAACTACTTAAAAGTAAGATAATAATTAAGTGTTAAAATTTAGCACTAAGTTAAAGGAAAATAACAAAAAAATGTTACATGTGTGCCAAAAGTGGAGGTTGAACCCACATACCATGATACAAACAAATAACTAACTCACCATTACACAATATTTCACAATATTAAAACATTTGACTTAGAACATATATATATTAGATACCAAAATTCAGGGCACTTGACCTCCCTTGTCTGTGCGTGCGTCCGCCCCTGCTTTTACATAAATCGCTATCATTTTTTTATATATTGTTATCACTTTTCAATTTGTTATCAATTTTATACTAATTTGTATCACTTTTTAAAAAAGTGATAACAATTTATTAAAAAGTAACTAGGTACTATGCATTAGAGGGTCTCTGACAAATTTTTGTCTCATTTAATATGTAGACCAATTTAATTTCTCAAACGCCTAATTAAACCATCTGATCCAAAGTAGGCTGAACATTAGTTGAGAAACAAGGTAAAGTGACAATTTCGATCAACTGAAAACATGCATGGAAATAAGACAACTTTAATGGGAGGATCACGGAGTATATGAGGATGGACAAATATCTTTAGATAAAAACATGTGTGGGGGTGCATACTAAACTCTATTTTTATTATTATTGTTTTCATTATTATTATCATACACATGTATTATCACCTGTCATATTTATTTATAACGGCGCATTTGCATAACAATAACATTAATGATAGTGCATGTATATGACAGTTGATAGTTAAAATAGAATTCATCGTATGCACTTTGGTTCACACAAGTGTTACTCATATCTTTTTGGAAATATTTTATGGAAAAGTCAAAATTACGCGATCAAATAAATTTTTACTCATTTCTCTCTTCAAGTTAATGGGCATATTTTTTTCTCTTCAATTTTCTTTCATATATTTGTATTTTTTACTATCCTTCTTTCTATTTACCCCATTTCTCACATGTATTTTTTTCACTCATTTCTCTATTTTTTTATATCTATCTCATTCGATGTGGACGGCGAGTCATTACGCTATTTGGATGCCCGTGATCGCGTTTTCAAGCCTAAAGTTTAATTTAATTATTTCTCTTTATTTCTTTTTATTTGAAGCCCATCTTATTTTTATGTTGGACCCTTGCACGGACCTTGAGCACTATTTAATTGAGTTTTGAACACTTGTTTAGGGTTGATGAATTTGATTATCGAATAATACTTTTGAGATTACGCCTAGTATACGTAGTATCTAGGCCGATTCTCTTCGTGTTTGATCCTTCCGCTACGTCACATTCTCTTGAGAATATGTGAATTTTTCTCCTCTCTTTCTTTTATTTTCTCCCATATATAAATCTTTCTCCCTCTATTTTATCTATTTTTCTCATTTTCCTAATTTGTCTTATACATATTCATCTTTTTCTATCTTCTCTATTTTTATAATTTTCCATGACGTTAATCTCTTTATATTGTACTTTCTCTGCCTCTCAAATCGGTTTCACACTTTTCTTTTTTATTTGTCCCACATTAGTTTTCACATTCCTAAAAGAAAACTCTTCCCGAAACTCCACCCTCACAATACTCATATATTTACACAAAATATCATTATTTTTTACACTTAATTCAACCACCTCCCTTACTTTAACAATAAAAGTTTACAAAATTACCCTTCAATACTCCACTCATTACATTTTTTTAAATGTGTGCCCAAATTAGTATGAAAACTAACTGGAACACAGGGAGTATATAATTTTATAAATAATAAAAATTCAACATTTCAATTAATTTCATTTCCAAATAATGATTTGATTTTCTTCAATAAACTCATAATAAGTTCAAACAAATAATTTTAGAATAGTATATTTTAAACCTATGAAATCTCAAATCAATTCATTTGTATTTCAAATGTCTATCCACATACTCCCTCCTCCAAGTGAGAGTGTCTCATTTTTTTATTTTTGTCCATCCCGATCAAAGTTTCCTATTCTTTTATTGGTATACCCTAATAATATATTTTTACACTTTTTCATCACACCTTTTTATCTTTTTTTCATCATATCACTTGTATTTATACTATTATTCTACTACAATTCTTTAAATTTTGTGCCAAAGAGCAATGAAAAACTTTCACCGGACGGAGGGAGTACAACTTAAAAAAAAAAAAACATGATCATCACCTCCCTAAATTACTCTTTCCAATTAAACCCTAATCTCCTCTATTTTTTTTTCTCTCGACGCTAACCTCTTCTTCTCTCCACTCTTTCTTTTCTCCGCCACTAGCCATTCTTTACGCAATGTGTCCATTATGACCTATAAATTCATATTCGTCAATGTTTCTCTCTCTATTCTTCCTCTTTTTTAATATGTAGAGTCGGTCGTGATTTTTCTTTCTTATTTTTCTCAAAATTTTACTCTCTATTTGAATTTTTTTCCGATTTGATATTTTTTCAAAATCTGGTTATTTTCTCAAAACAAATATATGAAAATTTGGTTTCAATATTTTTTTATTTTCTTAATTTCTCGAAAAAAATCTAAACTTTTACCGCAATTAATGATCGAATTTTTTTTTTTAAAAAAACTGGTAACTTTCAAAATAAAAATTGGCTTTGTTGATTGCATTTATTTTGAGTATATTCATTTGTTTTGATTATTTAGCGGTCAAACACGATTGTGTATAAATTTTCTTCTCCAATATCCTCATTTCGCCGTCTATGCCGCTCCCTCATTTCTCCACGGCTACGCACCGTACTTCTCCTCACGGCCACCTTCTTCGCCTCCTCCTCCCTCAAACGCCGTCCCTTCTTCTCTCCCCCATTCTCCTCCCGCCGCCTCCTCTCTCCGTTGTCTCCTCTTCCCACTCTTTCATCCACCGCTCCGCCATCGCGTTCCATTATTCCTCGCCGCCTCTCTCGTCTTCTCTCATCAAGCATCTTCGCCCTTTCTTTGTCATTGTGCCGTCAGCGCCGCATCTTTCGGTACTTTTGCTTTCTTTTTTATTTTTACGTATATTTTGAAAAAATAAATATGAATTTGGGAGTGAAATATTGTATTTTTTTCTCGTATTTTTTATATTTTTCTCGTATTATAAGATTGTTCTTGGAAAAAAATCGATTTGAGTCTATATTGTTCGAAAAATTAGAATCTATCCATCAAAATATTGTATTTTTTTCGATTTTTTTCCGAAATATGTGTTCTGTTCGAACAAAAAAAGTCTATTATAATTTATTTATTCTTTTTCGAATTTATGGGATTTGTCCAAAAAAATTTTCGAAATGTTATCGTTATCTCGAAAAAAATCGAAATATTGAACTGATTTGAATTTGATTTTCGAACAAAGCTAATTTGTACTTTTTTATTTTTCGTTTATTTTGGAATTTTTGGGGATTGTTCGTTTCTTTTTTTTCGATTTTAAAGGGTTTGTTCGATTTTTTAAATATTGAAGTTCTTTCAAATTTTTGTAATTTTTTATTTTCTCATTTGATTTTGGGTTTTGTTCGTTATTTTTTATTTTTGTGTGATTTGATTTCTCGAATATTTGTGTTAAAAAAACATTTGAAATCTCTTCCAAAAAAAAATCATTTGAAATTAAATTTAAAATTTGATTCGGTGGCGACTAGGCGTGGACTCGGTGGCGTGGTTAACACGAGGGTGTTGTATATAAATTAGGTTTTAATTTATTTATATTAATGGAAGGGCAATATTGTCCTTCCATATGTAATTTTTTTATCAAAAATTTTGGACGGTGTGTATAAAAAGTATGGTGCAAATAACTCCGAGCCTTAATAAAAGAGAAAATTACAACCTAGTGCAAGTCCCAAGTGTTTATTACAACCTAGTGCAAACACCTTTTTATAATTATAAGCAGTACAATTGGATAAGTGATCTTCCAAAAATACCCTTACTTTTGTATCACTTGCTAATTTTGGATTCTCTCTCATACTTACTCGTAACGCTTCCTTGACTTGGAAAAATCTCGCCCATTCTCGACGTCAGTACTGGTTGCATCGGTTTTGTTGAATGACGATCACATCGTCCTGCGTTCCCGTGGTAAATCATTCAAATTCAAATTCAAATTCAAATATCTTCATATTAATCTTACCTCCCTTCTCCTCCATCCATATTTTTTTCCCTGTCTCGACGAACATATCATATTCATAAACAATTTACGGTGGGTTTTCCGGCTTGAAGGAGAAACTGATTTAGTCGGCCCAATGTAAATTGTTTGGGTCTCTAGTTACATGCCGATGATTTCTATATTTATCCGTGTTTTCACTAATCTATTGCTTTCTCATTGGTTTTAAGAGGGGAACAGTTTTTATTCATTCTACCGTCTATGGAGCAAAAATTGTTGCAAGTTTGAAATTCCGCCACCAGCGTAGGTTGCTTTCACCGAATGTTGATTCAACGTTTGGTTGGTTCGAATCACAGTGCGTGGGACCTGGTCTAAGTTCTGATCTATTCCAGTTTCGTTTGTTTTCTCGGTGGGTGATTATGCGAATACATGTTTAAATTGTGAGGATGACTTCTTGAATATGATTTTTTGTGCCGTCACTTAAAATTGAGCTTGGTGGATGTTGCTGTGTCTGTTGTAATGATGATGATCGTGGTTTGGGGAATAGTACTATTTCGTCTAGGAATGGATTAGGGTTAAGTGGAAACACCAATGGGAACGATTTGGAATGTTATGAACAAATTAATACTATCCATCCAAAGTTAACAATATTGATTCTAGATTAAATGGAAACGACCTTGATGTGAACGAACAATCGACCCTGTCGAGTTTACGATATTTGTCCACGGCCTTTGAAGACTCCTAAGCTTTACGATACATGGGTTAATATAATGAATCATGGTGTTGGTCTTTGTTTTCCCGAGGGTGGGGTTAGTTCGATTTAGGATTTGAACTTATAAAGTATTGTTCAATCCTAGGTTTTGGGTTTATTTACATTAGGAACATGAAAAGATATGTTCATGTTATGCTGTAAGGAAAATCGGGGCACAATGTAAATGGTTTATAAAAGCAAAGGCTGCACTGTCTCTAATCACTTCATCGTGTATAAAGCTGATCTATTTCACTCGTGCCTTTGGGAAGTTGGTGAAGGATGAAGTCTGCGTTTATGTCCGAAGATTATGTGTGAATTTTTATTCGAATGTGTGCAAGCGCCCAAATTGGTGGTAAAGAGATTGTAGAACTAATGCGATTCAATATGGTATTGATATCACTTATTCCAAAGCTTGGAGAACTATTGAAACCGCTAAAAATACCATTTTCGGCAGTTTTGGTGATTCGTATTCCCACTTGCATTGGTATTGTGAAGCCATTAGACGCACTAATCCCGGTAGCGTAGTTGTTGTGACATAGAAATAATTTAAGGGGTGATGCTCGCACGAAGACGCGAGCAGATGCCTTATAACGAGCATAATGTGTGTCCCGGAGGGCTCGCCTCTATCACGCGAGGAGAGAGGTCCCCGAGGACCCCCGGCAAATGCCAATAGGCGACGGCCGGGGACAACCCTCCCGAAGAAGGGAAGAGTCCGACCGCGATCGGAAGGAATCGCCCGAGAAAAGGAAAGGATCTCGCCGCCGGGAGAGATTCCAGCAATCAAGCCACGTGGACAATCACGAGAGGGGTCAAAGTATGATCCTCCGGCAAATACCTTGATAAGCGCATCTAATTTTGTTCTCGTCCCGTTAATTATACCCAATCCCGTGGGATTTGGGAATGGCCAATTGGCATGTATAAATAAGACCTACAAGGCATAATTACAGGGATCGAAAAACATCCAACCTTAAGCACAGGACTCACTCTCCCGGCCAGGTCTTCTTGCATTAATTACTTTGCACCTATAACAATTAATCTTAATTTAGTTTATTAAACAGTCGATTAAATACCCAAATAACCAGTCGTTGGGTAACTTAATCGGCGTAACAACGATAGTCTCTCTCAAGTATAACCCCGAATCTTTCCACTTTGAACGCCTATTTGTGTCATTCAAGGCATGTATTGATGGGTTTCAATTTTGCCGCCCTATGCTTTTCCTTGATGGTACTTTCATGAAGGGCCGTGCACATGGTACTCTTCTTGTTGCTACGCTAAGGATGGGGATAATGGTACGCATTTATGCATGAAATTCGTATTTCATTTACGCTGAGAAAACTGAATGATTCTTCTAATATATGTAGGGTAAATAGTCTTTCATTTTAGATGCTTTTTCATTGCTTTGCCTTCCTCCATTGTTCTTGATGTTGTTTCGCCGAGGCATGCACGCTAAATCTAGAAATCATTTGTATATTTTTGTAGGGCTGTTTCCAATTGCTTTTGGTGTTGTTTATTTGAGACCACCGATAATTGGGTATGGTTTCTTGAAAAAATCCGTGATCTTGTGAGTCATAAAAATCAGATATTTTATCTTTCGGATAGGAATTGTGGGTTTGATGTCGGCATTTAACATTGTTTTTAAAGAGCCGAGTTCACTTTTTTGCCTTTATCATCTATTATCTAACTTGAAAGGCCGTTTTTCAACCGGTTGGTCCAATCTTAAGCGAGCGAAAATGGGTGAACATTTTAGGGATCGTGCCTATGCTCCTAATAGACGTCTATTTGATCAAAAGTTGGCAATATTTAAAGAGATTGGTGGTAGTATTGCAGAGCAATGGTTAGAAGACCTTCCATATGAAAAATGGGCGATTGCGTATTCCCCACACATTATTAGATACGATGAAATGACATCTAATGCCGCCGAATCCTTCAATTCATGGATTCTTGATGCTAGATCTAAACCCATCGTACGAGATGATAGATCATATAAGAAAAGACATTTGTCGATGGTTTGTTGAGAGGAGAGAAGATTGTAATTCTTGGATCGGGGCATTGGTCCCCCATAAAGAGGTTTTGTGGAATCATCTCACCGATGTTAGCCGTGGTCGGTTTGTTGCCGAATGTCCAGTGGCAATTATGAAGTTTCGTCTACACCTTCGGTTCGTAAACCCGATTGCAAGAACTTGCACCTGCTATCAATGGCAGGTTTTAGGATTTCCGTGTGCTCACGCTGTGGCTGTTATTAAACGGCATCGTTCTTCTATTTCCACTGTGTAGATGAATGTTTTTTCACCACCGATTACTGAGATGCTATGAAAGTGATATTTATCCGATCCCCGAGACCGAAATGTATGAAAGTCAACGTGAAGATCACCATATAATACTTCCTCCAATCCTCAAACGCCCCCGGTGACGGCCCAAAATCCCGGAATCCATCGCTCGGTGAGTGGAGAAAAAGGAAACCTTTTTTTTGTACAAGATGCAAAAAGGTGTCCAAGCATGATAGCCTCACGTGTGGATTGCTATTGGATAAGTCTCCCAAAAATTAAAGCTATTCAATTTATTTTCTAAGATTATGTTTAAATTGTGATTACAACCTCTTTGGATTTTTCGATTATTTTTTATATCTCTGTTTGTGTTCTTCGGAGGTTTAGGCCTCGTTTAGGGTGTAAAGCACATTGTTTGTTTTGTCATTTGATCCTGGAAAACGTGCAGGCCTGCGAGAATGTGTGTGCAACTACGGGCTGACAAATAATAAGGTTTACGATTTTTTTATTATGGTTATAATAGTGTAGTTCCCGACTTAAGATTGGGGTTTATGAGCACGAGGTTGTCGGATTTGGTGATGTGGTGTTTTACTTGTGTAAATCCTTATGGTGTAAATCCCCTTATGAGCCATGCGTAGTACATAAACATGGATGTTAGGTGATTATATGTTTGTTTCGCTATATTTACTGCCTCGTATGGTTGTTCACAGTCTGTCATGCTTGTGGATTCTATAAATCACATGGTTTGGTTCGCCGCCCGATCCTGGAACACATTTCAGTTTTTCTCTACGTGTTTTGCAATTCGGTGCAATTAGAAGGTCTCGTAGTGCTTTTGTTTTCTAGGTTTGCTTATAATAGTTTAGCAGTATATCTTATGTTAGGCTATTAGTCTTTTGAATAGATGGGCGATTTAATGATTTGGCTTTTACGGCTTTTGACGGTCACTGCTTCGGAACTTATTATGTTTTGCGTCATGATTGTTATTTTAGATGTTTGTTAGCTGCGTTTTGTGTATCAAGGGGGAAAATCGAGGCATCCGGCCTTTTTATAAATAGATATGATTCTTACATTCGATGTACCTTCCTACTCGTCTAAATGTTATAACTTATGCAAATAGTGCCTTGATTAAACCAGTGATGAATCAAGACAAAGACACACGGTAAGGACATTTGCCGAGAAATAGAGCCGGCATTGTGCGTATCTTGTTGTGCAGTCCTGGAATTAGCTTGTGCGGCCTAAATGCATTTTGTTTGTTGCACTTGTAATATCTTCTTTTTGCCGTTGCAAGTTTCCGATTTACATGCACACACCATTCACACCATCCATGAGCATCACAAATGTGATACAGTCTTCCCGGGTTTTTACTCGATTCGAAACTCGATTCTTTGTGATGATACCACAAATTGGGCACCTTAATCTCTTGTATCTCAAGTAGTCCCCTCCCGAGCTATAGCTCTTTGTTGGATGACATTGTGCGGTGTTGTTTTGTTCCCTGTTTGTGGTTATGTCTTGGGTTTATTCTTGGTATATATAATAGATGGAAAGCTTCATTCTATATTTGCCTTGTGTCCAACGGTCAAATTGTATCTAACGGTAGATTTTTCTAACGGTAATGTATCTTGACCGTTTGTGCATGTATGTAATACGCAGATGTTAATAAGCAAACCAATTACATTCCTTGTATAATAAAATAAACATTTACATATGAAATTAATAGCAACTAATCATACTTTTTTACCTTATGTACTTGTTGAATTGATTATACATTAGCTCGTTACATAGAATTATTTATCTTCGATATTTTCGATTCATAAAATAATTAATAATATAGCAGAAAATAAATATTAATATTTTGTGTTTGAATATTATTTAAATCACATTCTTGAATAATTAGCTCCTTATGCGTGATATGCGAGAATAAATTATTTGTTTCATACGTAATAACCGCTAAAGTAGAAAATAAATATACGTTTTTTTTTTTTTTTGTTTGAGACATACCTTCTGAGATATAATTTGTGTGATGATACATCAAAATTAAACTAATAACAATGGACTACGTGTGTACTAATATAAAAATTGGTATTTTTAATGTCTTAAAAGATTGGTTTTAATATCACTATGTATCTCTATTAACTTGTTTGCATATATTTTTAGACCTACTCTTCGTCAATGTATTTACGAAAATAATTTTGACAATATGTCTGATATGGCGTTCTTTATTTACGAAAATAATTTTTACAATATGTCCGATATGTTGTTCTTTATTTCATACGGTGTATTGTGAGGAATCTCTAGCTTTGTTAATGAGCACCACGATGTAAATTTTTAGTAATTATCAAATATGTTTAACATATATATAATAGATATAAACTTACATTTTATATGCATATAAATTGAATGTGTTGTTGCTAACCAATGATGCTTGTGGGTTACTAATAGGCGTCTAAGTTTACATCAAGGCATTAATATATATGTTAAACATATTTTAATCTTTTTACAATCAAATCATAAAAAAGGTGCATAGGGAATTGTTGAGGAATAGTAACTAATAATTTGGATTCCAACGGTGCCTCATACTCCCACATGTTATTGGGAGGGTTAAAAGGGGGATTACAAGGGGGTACACACTCTAACACTTTATTACAAATAGGTGCAAGTCTTTTTTCTTATCACAAGGGGGTACAAAAGTCTCATGTAAAATTCCAATTTTAACCCTCCCAATAACATGTGGGAGTATGAGGCACTGTTGGAATCCAAATTATTAGTTACTATTCCTCAACAATTCCCTATGCACCTTTTTATGATTTGATTGTAAAAAGATTAAAATATAACAAATACACAGGAACCCACCGCTTTGCTCACTTTTGGAAGACGAAATTCAAAAATATCACCGCTGATCGGCGGCGAAGAAGGAGCCTCGCTGCGACAGCGTTTTCCTAAAAGCCCGGCCATTAATTGCGGCGAGAACGCCGTATGTAGCATCGATAGGAACTTCGGCACCGTAATCCTCCAATTTGCGCGCTTCAAACCAAAAACGTTTTCAAAATTCAACCCTCGCCGACGACAAATACGAGGCTTCCGGCACCGATAACACTTATTTCCGAGGAAGCCGGAGTCTTTCGTTGACGCTCGGGACGAAGATATTAGGCAACGTTTCTACCTCTCTTGTGCCGGAGTTCTTGAGACGTCTATTAGGAGCATAGGCACAGTCCCTAAAATGTTCACCCATTTTCGCCGCTTAAGATTGGACCAACCGGTTGAAAAACGGCCTTTCAAGTTAGATAATAGATGATAAAGGCAAAAAAGTGAAATGACTCTTTAAAAACAATGTTAAATGCCGACATCAAACCACAATTCCTATCCGAAAGATAAAATATCTGATTTTTATGACTCACGGCATCACGGATTTTTTCAAGAAACCATACCCAATTATCGGTGGTCTCAAAGAAACAACACCAAAAGCAATTGGAAATGTACCCTACAAAAAATATACAAATGATTTCTAGATTTAGCGTGCATGCCTCGGCAGAAACAACATCAAGAACAATGGAGGAAGGCGGCAATGAAAAAGCATCTAAAATGAAAGACTATTTACCCTACATATATTAGAAGAATCATTCGGTTTTCTCGGCGTAAATGAAATACGAATTTCATGCATAAATGCGTACCATTATCCCCATCCTTAGCAGTAGCAACAAGAAGAGTACCATGTGCACGGCCCTTCATGAAAGTACCATCAAGGAAAAGCATAGGGCGGCAAAATTGAAACCCATCAATACATGCCTTGAATGACACAAATAGGCGTTCAAAGTGGAAAGATTCGGGGTTATCTTTGGAGAGAGACTACGCTACCGGGATTAGTGCGTCTAATGGCTTCACAATACCAATGCAAGTGGGAATACGAATCACCAAAGCCGAAAATGGTATTTTTAGCGGTTTGAATAGTTCTCCAAGCTTTGGAATAAGTGATATCAATACCATATTGAATCGCATTAGTTCTACAATCTCTTTACCACCAATTTCGAGCCGCTTGCGCACATTGGAATAAAAAATTCACACATAATCTTCGGACATAAACGTGCGGCTTCATCCTTCACCAACTTCCCAAAGGCACGAGTGAAATAGATCACTTTATACACGATGAAGTGATTAGAGGCAGTGCCGACTTTGCTTTTATAAACCATTTACATTGTGCCCCCGATTTTCCTTACAGACAACATGAACATATCTTTTCATGTTCCTAATGTAAATAAACCCAAAACCTAGGATTGAACAATACTTTATAAGTTCGAGTCCTAAATCGAACAACCCCACCCGGAAAACAAAGACCAACACCATGATTCATTATATTAACCCATGTATCGTAAAGCTTAAGAGTCTTCAAAGGCCGTGGACAAATATCGTAAACTCGACAGGGGTCGATTGTTCGCTCACATCAAGGTCGCTTTCCATTTAATCTAGAATCAATATTGTTAACTTTGGATGGATAGTATTAATTTGTTCATAACATTCCAAATCGTTCCCATTGGTGTTTCCACTTAACCCTAATCCATTCCTAGACGAAATAGTACTATTCCCCAAACCCCGATCATCATCATTACAACAGAGGACAAAGAACATCCACCAAGCTCAATTTTAAGTGACGGCACAAAAAAATCATATTCAAGAAGTCATCCTCACAATTTAAACATGTATTCGCATAATCACCCACCGAGAAAACAAACGAAACTGGAATAGATCAGAACTTAGACCAGGTCCCACGTACTGTGATTCGAACCAACCAAACGTTGAATCAACATTCGGTGAAAGCAACCTACGCCGGTGGCGGAATTTCAAACTTGCAACAATTTTTTGCTCCATAGACGGTAGAATGAATAAAAGCTGTTCCCCTCTTAAAACCAAATGAGAAAGCAATAGATTAGTGAAAACACGTATAAATATAGAAATCATCAAAGATGTAACTAGAGACCCAAACAATTTACATTGGGCCGACTAAATCAGCTTTCTCCTTCAAGCCGGAAAAACCCACCGTAAATTGTTTATGAATATGATATGTTCGCCGAGACAGGGGAAAAAAATATGGATGGAGGAGAAGGGAGGTAAGATTAATATGAAGATATTTGAATTTGAATTTGAATTTGAATGATTTACCACGGGAACGCCGGACGATGTGATCGTCATTCAACAAAACCGATGCAACCTGTGCACTGACGCCAAGAATGGGCGAGATTTTTCCAAGTCAAGGAAGCGTTACGAGTAAGTATGAGAGAGAATCCAAAATTAGCAAGTGATACAAAAAGTAAGGGTATTTTTGGAAGATCACTTATCCAATTGTACTGCTTGTAATTATAAAAAGGTGTTTGCACTAGGTTGTAATAAACACTTGGGACTTGCACTAGGTTGTAATTTTCTCGGGTTAAAATTGGAATTTTACTTGAGACTTTTGTACCCCTTGTGATAAGAAAAAGACTTGCACCTATTTGTAATAAAGTGTTAGAGTGTGTCTGCAGAATTCCCCTAATAAAAATGGAGTGCAAATAACTTGGGTCAGGAATTTACTAAAAGCCCATTCCTGCTGAAGCTAAACATTAAAGCCCATTTATTGGCACTTTTATCCAGCGCCGCCGTCGTTGTCCCATCACCGCTGCCGTCGTTCCAGCGCCGCCATTGCCTTACCCACCTCGAACGACAACTGCTTTCCGCTCAGTTTTTTCCACCGCCACTTTGTAGCGCCTTCTTATGATCTGCCATCTGTTTCTTTCATCTTTCGATTAATCAGTTTGGAAAGAGACTGTATTTTCGACCTTCTTAACCGAAAAAGATTTTTGAATATTTTGGCCGAAAATTCAGGTATATTTCGTTTACAGTTTCCCATTAATTTTCGGGTCTGATAATTTATGGGTTTGTTTAATTTTTTGGTTATGAATCATGTATGTATGTATGGCTCGGAACCTTCTCCGATTTGAAATAAATCAATAATTGCTTTGGATTGTCGGTTCTATATCATGGGAATAGTATTCCTAATTTCCCAATTTCAAATAATTTGATTTGATTTGATTTGAGACCTAAACTAGAGAACCCCTCTCTTTCATCTCCTCATTGTGTTTCTTCTTGCAGTGTGCCTGGGACGAAGAATTACAATGGCTTTCTCTCAGACCTTGCACTCGCAGACAAAATTCAATAAACGAAGTTCGATTTTCTCCTCTCTCTCTTCATTGTCTTTTGTTTCCTTCCGATATTCCCTCCATTTCTCAACCGCAAGAGACCCCTTTTGTCGATCAAGTCAGCCTCTGGAGGGTACGAATTTTATTTTTTTCTTTTGCCCTGCTGTGCTGTGCATATGAGTTTTCGATTTTTGTGTTTATTTGTACATCTATATATCTGTGATTGTGAATTTAGAAAATATGTTGAGCAGCCCCAGGATTAAAGGGAGAAATTATCTCTTGTTGTTGGTTGGATTTTATATTCTCTGTTCTTGTTAGATAATTCTAATTATTCGTCAGTTTATGTGTTGTCGATTTATTTCATATATTATCATTTAGAGCAATTGTTGGATGAAATTAATAGAAAGGCAGCTAGATCAGTGAAATCAACTGGACAGAGAGAGAAAAGGAGAGAATTATATGAGGCATCGAGATATAAAGTTGAATCTTTTGGTGTGCATGTTGAGAAATTGAGTTTGTAATGCTGTATTAGCATCACGTGTTGGTGTATCCTATTCATCTATATCAACTGTTTGGTTCCAGAAGTTTAAAAATTTCATGATCTATATTTACCCGCATACCTTTTGTTGCCAAAAATAGATAACATAACAGGCTGAGTGACTTTTGAGAAGAACAGACTCGAAAGGTTTGAGAAAGCCTTCATAAAGCCAGTTGATCGTTCTAGCTTCATAATATATTTGCTTAATTTTAAATATTAAAGATACCATGCTTGAACATGTGCAAGCCTTGGAGCCTAGCCATTTACTTGATTGAAAATTTTAGGATATTCTCAAATTTTCCATATGTATTCACTTCCGAAGATATGAGTATGCATGTTAGAATAAAATTTGGGGAGTTGAGATTTGTGAAAATTCATAGAAAGAAACGAATGTGATGTCATATTATGAAGAGCATTTTATATGTCATTCATACCACATGCATTTATATGCTTCATTTTATTGTGAACTTTATTAAAAAATAACATTGGCATTCATTTTATTTTCTTTGCTAATTTTGTATGTTTTAGTACCATCACCGGAGGTTACTTATGAGCCAAGCTGCTTCATTGTCGCCACAATTGCGCCACCTCTTCACGAAACTCCGCCACTTCACCGACCAAAAAAGCATTCCTAACGGAAAATGCCTCCACGCCCATCTCTTAAAAAAGGCGTATTCCCTGCCTCTGCGATCCTTTCAATCAGCCTCCTCAACTTCTACGTCAAATGCAACCTCTTCTCAGAAGCCCGTCGTCTGTTCGATGAAATGTCGTGCAAAGGCGTTGCCCTTCCCTGGAACATGCTCATCAACAGCTATTCTCAACGGGCCCTTCCCCATTACTCATTCTCGGCTCTTCAACTCTTCAAACAAATGCTCCATCATTGTAGTCTACCAAATTCCCATACTTTCGCCGGCATTTTCTGCAGCTGCTGTTTTGGAGGATGCGGTTATGGCCCGTCAGGCGCATTGTTTTGTTGTGAAATTGGTTGGCTCTTCTGATGTGTTTGTATACAGTTCTATGTTAAATGTTTACTGCAAGTTGGGTTTTGTAAGCGAGGGTCGTATGTTGTTTGATGAAATGTCTGAGAGGAATTCTGTCACTTGGTCGACTATGATTTCTGGTTATGCTATGCAAAGGCTGGCGAATGAGGCTTTTGAGGTTTTCAGAGTGATGGTTTCTGAAGGAGAGGAGGGGGTGAATGAGTTTGTGTTAACTAGTGTTTTGAGTTCTTTAACATTTCCTGAGTTTGTGAATAAGGGGAAACAAATTCACTGTTTAACAATTAAGAACGGCATTTTGAACATTGTTTCTGTTGGGAATGCTATTGTTACTATGTACGCAAAGTGTGGGAGCTTAAAGGATGCAGTTCAGGTGTTTGAGCTTTCTACTGATAAGAATTCGATTACATGGTCTGCAATGATCACAGGGCACGCGCAGAGTGGGGAAGGTGAGACAGCCCTTGTGCTGTTCAAGGATATGCATTCTTCTGATATGAAGCCAGCGAGTACACCCTTGTTGGAGTACTTAATGCATGTAGTGATACTGAAGAAATTAATGTAGGAACGCAAGTACATGGATATTTGATAAAATCAGGATTTGAATTTCAAGTGTACATTATGACAGCTTTGATTGATATGTATGCTAAATGTGGCTTTATAGTAGATGCACAACAGGGTTTTGACTATCTTGATGAGCCCGATCTTGTTCTATGGACATCCATGATTGGAGGCTATGTACAAAATGGAGAAAACGAGAGTGCGTTTGGTTTGTATTGTAAAATGCAAAAGGAAGGGATTTCTCCCAATGAGTTGACTATGGCCAGTGTGTTGAAAGCCTGTTCGTGCCTTTCAGCTTTAGAACAGGGAAAACAAGTACATGCCCATATTGTTAAAAACGGGTTTAGTCTTGAAGTCCCGATAGGAAGTGCGCTCTCAACTATGTATGCAAAGTGTGGGAGCTTAGGTGATGGATATACTGTCTTTACAAGGATGCCTGCTAGAGATATTGTTTCATGGAATGCAATGATTTCGGGCCTTTCTCAGAATGGTAGAGGAAACGAAGCTCTTGACCTTTTCGAAGAAATGCTTTTAGAGGGTGCTAAACCTGATTATGTTACCTTCATAAACATTCTTTTTGCATGTAGCCACATGGGAATGGTGGAGAAGGGTTGGGAGTATTTTCAAATGATGTCGGACAAATTTGGTATAGCTCCGAGGGTAGAGCATTATGCTTGTATGGTTGATATATTGGAGTCGTGCAGGGAAGCTTCTAGAAGCCAAAGAATTCATTGAATCAGCAACTATAGATCACGGTCTTTATTTGTGGCGTATACTTTTAGGTGCTTGTAGAAACCATCGTAACTACGAGATGGGTGCTTATGCAGGGGAGAAGTTGATGGAATTGGGGTCAGAGGAATCGTCGGCTTATGTGTTGTTATCGAGCATTTATTCAACATTGGGGAGATTAGACGACGTTGAGCGAGTGAGGAGGATAATGAGCAAGAGGGGGATAAGCAAAGAACCTGGATGCAGCTGGATTGAGCTCAAGAATCAGGTTCATGTGTTTGTTGTTGGAGACATGTTACACCCGCAGATCAAGAGGATAAGAGGTGAGCTATCGAGGCTTACCAAACTGATGAAGGAGCTTTACCAACTGGAATTTGATTCAATTTTACAAGAATAGAAGCTGCAGGTAAAGAAAATGATCACTGCATTTGTTCAATAGTTAATATCACAAATCATCATTTATTTGCAAAAGTTTGTTTGGTGAGAAATGATTGATACTAGTATAGATGCATAGAAATTTCCTGGAAATTGATAGGATACAAGTATTAACACAAGAGTTTTTGGCCGATTTTTATGCTCCTTAACTTTAATGCACAATCTAGCTCCATAATGTAAATGGAAACAATTGGGAATAGCCATTCCTCTTGGCACTTTGATAATGGATTTTTCATGAACTAATAAGAATATAGTTGCTTTGCATGTATGAGGGAGGATAAGAGATTTTGGTGTAACTTGGTCACTGGAAATCTGACTTGGAAACTTGCTTATGATATATATATTTTTTTATTCGGTCAAATGGTGACTCGAATTCATGACCTATGACATAGATCATCTTCTTCTGGTAATGGTTCCTATGGTCCTACTATTTGTGCTTTGTGTTTTAGATGATCTTCTTCTGGTTTGCTCTTTGGTTACCACTTTTTTCCATTGTTTGGTTTTAAAAACTCTGTTGATAATTTGAAGGGGGAACTACTTTTGCAATATGCATCTTTCATGAGTATCTCTAATATCACATCTGTCTTGTACTAACACAATCCCTATATAAGTTTCTCATTTTATCTATTCATATAAACCATTTTTTTCATTTATTGAGGTATCAAAAGACACTTATACCTTCTGTCAAAAAAATTTTAGGGGCGCTTGGTTGGAAATTCTTCAATGGCAATGGGAATGAGGATTAATATAAGGTAATTGTGGTGCTTAATAAGAATAAAAGATGGTGAATGACATTATTTTTCCTCCTAAATAAGGTAATCATTACCCATTATGATTAACTTTTTCCACATCTACAATCAATTCTCCTCAATCATTCCCCTCCACCACCAATAACAAGCTTCTTTTTGTCTCATTTTTCCAAAATTGGAGCACAACACCAATGATGTAACCAACATGGAGACATTCCTCACTCCAATAAACTTGGGGCATAGGAGGAAAAGTTAATTTCATTTTCATTCCCATTGAAGATCTCGTAGCAAGCGCCCCTTATACCTTTATTTAATATAATCCTATTTTTCTCAAAAATATTGATGCACATTAATTACATCAATCAACCCCACTATTCCTTGATTGTAGGAACCACATTCATTTCATTGTTTTTTCAGCAATCTCTTATAATAGTAGACTTCTTATTCACCAAATTCTCTTCTTTGACACTTAAATTCTCTATTTTTCTTGCATTTGAAATAGTAGTAGTATTGCCTATATGGAGTAGCATGTATATACTACTGTATTTTTATTAAAACACAATTAACATTAATCACAATTATTTCAATCTTAAAAGGTAAAAAAAAAAATTATTAATGTACATCAAAATAATAAATTAATTTTGTATTCATTACCAAATAATTTATTAGGAGCTGAAAGCAAATTTAGTTAATGATTCGAGAGGTTGACTATTGGAAGTGGGTCACGACAGTACTTCAATTGAGGAATTATTAGTTTTTGCAAAACTGGGAATTGTCTTTGTTCCTCCAAAACACAAGTCTGCAATTGATTTTAGGTGGATTAAGCCGCTAGCAGGATGAGTGAAGATTAATTCGGAATGTAGGTGTTTGAGATTTTCTTATGCTCACTTTTGTCCCGCAATTAACTTCACACTTTTCTTTTCGGACGCTCCACGCTTAATTTCACACCCCTAAAATGAATATCCTTCATAAATTACACCCTCACAATATCATTTCAATTTAAAAATGTCACTCTTACTTTATTCTACTTTATTCTCTCTCTTACACTTTATCTCATACAACCACTTAAAATATCTTTACATTTTATTCTCTCTCCTACACTAATTTAAATTTTCTTAATAAACGTGTTTCTTCCCATGTGAGGGAGTATATGATATAGATTTTCATCATGTATATGTTATATGATCCGTAAATTTATAACTCTATCCGCATCATTTTTAAGTAGAGTGAAGTCTAACATTTGATTTAATATGTTTTTCATTTTTTCAAGGTCTTAATAAATTCACAAAATTATTTATTTCATATCTGGGGCATGTTTGTTTAGAGTTATTATTAAGAATATAGTTTATTTTCCCTAAAATTCAAGTGTTTGTTATTGTTGATTTGTATTCACCTATGGCGCAAAAATGTTAAAGTCTAACATATGTTTTTCCATTTTTTGAGTGAAAATTGATCCCTCCCTTTATGAGGTATTAAAATTATCATCCACTTATTATTAAGTTAATTGACAAAAATATCCCTTTTTATTTAAAAAAAAAGTAAATGGAGGTATGATTGTAAAATTTTAACTTATTACACGAATTAAATTTCAATACAAACACTTGAAAAATTATAATTCATGTTAAACTACGTTGTAATATATATTAACAAACATTTGATTTGTATAACTTAGTAAAACATATCACACATAAAAAGTCAAATGTATCACATGTTTCACTATCCATCAAAATTTAATACCCAAAAACAAACGGGTCCTTGGTGTTTTATTTTGTGTTTTATATTATCGATAAATAAAGTGAGGGTGTTTGGTTTGTTGGAAGGAATTGAAATGATAATAGGTTTGAAAGTAGTGAGGAATAGTCTTGAGTATGTTAGTTATTGTTGATTTGTTTAGTTTATATATAGGCATGACTATCATCATCATAGAAAGTGTTTGGTTTTAATAAAAATTATTATTAACTCTTTTTAAATATTAAAAATATATTATATGATAATCATGCTTATAATATTATAAATAATATTAATAAATAATTTAGAAGGCAAAATACATTTTTTAAAAAAATTATATATGAAATTTAGAAAAGAATGACTTTCATTCCTTTCAAAATGGTGAGGAATGAATTTATGTCTTTAATGGGGCACTCTTGTGTGAGACCGTTTCATGCATGAGGCGAGTCACTTTTCAATAAATTGTTATCATTTTTTCATAAATTGTTATTACTTTTTGTAAATTGTTATCACTTTTTCATAAATTGTTATCAATTTTATACTAATTTGTATCACTTTTTATAAAAAGTGATAACAATTTATTAAAAAATGATTCGGTCTCATGCATGAGACCGTCTCATACAAGTTTTTGTCGTCTTTAATTACTCACTTTTAAAATATCAAACATTTGATTCATCTTAATCATACAACACACACTTCTATCATTGTTATTCATTAACTCTAAAGGTGTGAATCTGACGAAACCTCCTCCCAAATTTATTATAGAAATGGCAAAAACTTGTATGAGGCCAATCACTTTTTAATAAATTGTTATCACTTTTTTAAAAAGTGATACAAATTAGTATAAAAGTGATAACAAATTAAAAAGTGATAATAATTTATGAAAAGTGATAACAATTTATGAAAAAGTGATAACAAATTATGAAAAAGTGATAATAATTTATTAAAAAGTGACTCCGTCTCATTATCGTCTCATGCATGAGACGGTCTCATGAAAGTCTTTTTATAGAAATTTGCTTGGTGTTATTGTGAAACTAAGAATAAATATCTTCCCATTCAGTGGCAGCCAAAATTCTATAAAAATACCTTCCAAAAAAAAATCTATAAAAACGCCCCACAAAATTAGAAATAAATCATTAAATAGAAGAAAAAAACAAAAACAAAAACAAATGTCATGTGCCGTGGAAACAAGAATAGAATCGTAAATCGGAAGGCTCGAGCAGAAAAAACATTTCTTTTTAAAAAATTATATCATCAAATTTTAAAAATTTATATTTGATCTTGTTCTATAAATTGTTTGAGACGAGTTTAAACAAGTTTTGATCAAGCTATATACAAATTGAGCTCGGATTGTTAAATGTTTTTTTATTTATCTAGCTGAAGCTTCAAACTTTAATATATAAATATATTCAAAACCACATTTGGTGTTTACCCAACTCAAATATAAATAAATTCACTTTCATTATAAATAAATTCACTTTCATGTTAAGTAGTATCATGTCATTTTGGATGATTACTTAAAAATGTCAACCATTACTTTTATTTTATTTTATTTTTGAAAAAAAAACACTCAAAACAAATCTGGATCAAAATACTGAATAAAAACATAAAATTTTCATGTGGGATGAAATATGCATATAAAAACCCTATTTATCGCATAAACCACTATGCTTGATAAAAATATGCACGAAATTCTCACTGACTATTTACGTTCAAAGCACAATAACAACGTCTAATTAAAGAAATTATTGTCTAATATATAAACTAAAATACGCACCCAACAAAAACACACACCCAACACATAGACGCAAGTCGCAAAACATGTGCATATCACAAGGGTAAAAAAGTAGATGGTGGAGATTTTGTGCATGCATTTATCAAATATAGAGGACTAGATTAGTATCCCGCGTTTACGCGGATTGTTCTCAAATTAAATTGATTGATAACATAATATATTATATAATATATATATATATATATATATAAATTAATTAATTTATTGTGTAAAATAATATATTTATATTATAAAATAAACATATTCAACTAATATATATATAAAAGTATGTAATAATTTTTACGTATATTTTAAAATTTTATTTTTCAATACATCAAATTTATAAAGTATTTAAATAGAATTTTATTTTTCAATACATCAAATTGTAATATAATATTTATACTCCTATATATTATTTAAAATTATAATATAAATAGAATAATCATTATACTCAATATTATGATTTAAGAATTAATCACTATACTCAATATTAAGATTTAAGAGAAATCACATATTTAGAATTATATTATATGAAGTAAAATAATCACATTAATTTAAAATTATATAATATCAAATTTTTATAAAGAGAAATACTTTGAGATAATATACTTACTTTAAGGGATTTATTAAATTAGTCAAATATTCCAAAAATTAATCATTTCATAAGTTTTTCTTATTTTACTTATTGACACATCATCACATTATTCAAAATTATGATGCCACATAACACAATCTATTTTAAGGTATAGATATAAACTTAATGAAAAGAAGACACATCATCAAAATGAATGAGAAGATGACAACTAAGCAAATTAAAACTCCCTATTAGTATATAGGGATTTTATGCATTTAATGAAACATGTGAAGTGAATTTCGTGTATGCTTTTATCAAATACAAGAGATTTTATGCATTTAATGAAACCTAGAGAGTGGATTTCCTGCATATTGTTATCAAATACAAATGGATTTTATATATTTAATGAAACATAAAAGATTTTTTTTTTTTTTTGTCAAAGAAAGAAATAGATTATATACAAGAACAAGTACGAGACACAATCAAACTATTTTCCGGGCTCAAACAATCGCTTCAAACCAATCGAGAGGAGTGGAGGGACTAGCACAATCTTTGCCTACCGAGAAAACCGGTCTTTGATCTCAAAAGAGAAAAATTCGGATAACTCAAGAAATTTCATTTTAAGAAGTCAAAGACAAAAGACAAAAGACAAAGATCCACCAAGAGTCAAATCTCAATGTGTCAAGGACTCACAATCAACCTCCATAAGGGAGGGAAGATTACACAAGGTGAGAAAAAGGCATCGAGGCTTCACCACTGGAAGACGAAACCACTGTTTTGAAGCCGGTTTGGACCGACCGAACCGGTTGAACCGAAACCAGCCGGGAAACCGGTCCAAGCCCCCTTAAAAATCGCTTTTAATGGTTGAACCGGTCAAAATCGGCAAAACCGGAAAAGCTGAAACCGGTTTTTATAAAAAAATTTATTATTTATTTTGATTTCGAATTGAAAATTAAATTTAAAATAATAAATATTAACTTGAATGAACATCCCTCATTTTATAACTTAATAATTATATTCATTTTTCGTTCCCATTCGATGTGAGATAAAACTTGAGTTAGTGAGAGTGAGAAACCACTTATCATTTTATATAACAATAACTATATTTATTTTTCCTTCTCATTCGATGTGGGATAAAGCTTGTAGTGAGTAAGAGTGAAAAAATACTCCTCATTTTATACCTCAATAACTTTGTTCATTTTTCTTTCCTACTCAATGTGGGATAAAGCTAGTGTGTTCATTATCAAATTCATGTCAAAATTTTATTTTGCATATTAAATTGCATTACTTTACAAATCCTCACAAAAATAAATAATAATAATAATATAATAGAGAAAAATCTTACGAAACTCATTTCTAATATCTAATTTATAACTAATAAATTGTACAAAAAGTGTGAAATGTGTCTTTTTATTTAGTTGACTTTTTATTATCTTGGGTCGTCTATGATTCTATTGTGTTTATTTTAGTATGATTATAATAAGTTATAATTTTAATTTTTTATAAGTACATATTTTTTAATGTAATATAGGAAAATAAAATATTAAAAAATAGGTATGGATTAATTTTAACGAGTTGGACCGCGGTCTAACCGGTCCGATCAAGTTGAGCTGTGAACCGGTGTCCAATCTGATTTAGTCACGGTCCAATTATGAATACATTGGACGAAACAGTGGAAAAAATTGTTGAGCGAAAAAAAAACTAAGAAACATAAAAAGAAAGCGAAACTATAAGACCAAAAACAACACCAAAATCGGAAGACAAAAAAAAACACCAAAAAATGGATCAACAAGACGATCCGTCAACTAACCGTCGCATGTTCGGCATTGTTGGAGAAGTCGTCCCGTTGACCCACGAACAACATCGGTGGTCAAGCTAGCGGCGGCGAAAGGTGGGCGGAGGCGGCCTTGTTCTTCTTTTTTCTTCTTTCTCTCCCTAGATTAGCGTTGAAAGTTTGTGCCCAAATGAGTTATGTAATGAAGAGAAAGAAAGAGGAATGAGTTTGGGGTGGGGAGGGGCGGTGGAAATGGGGATAATTGCATAGAGGAAGAAAAGAAAAGGGAAGTTCTAGTTTTCCAACACCGAAAATTAATACATGGAAGAATTTTATGCATACTTTTATTTAAACACAATAAATTTTGCATTTAATGAAACACGTAAAATTTTTGTATATTTTATCAAACACAAGTGGATTATATGTCTTTTACCCTCAAATATCTAATTGGTGAGTTTTTACGTACTTGCAATCCTTCCGCAACTCATCCAGATTTTGCATCGCAACTACAACTCGCATGAGAACGCGTCTCATTCATTATATGTGTTTCATTCCTCATAAGAATCCGAATACATTTGCACACTTATTTGGACACAAATATTAAAAAAAGTAGGATTGCGTAGTTTTGTTGACTTTTCAAAGGGGTAAAATAGGCAATTTTGTTGGTGAAAATGAGGAATGATGTAAATATAGTGGGTTTAGTAATGACATATGTGTAAATAAGTGTATATTTTGAGGGTCAAGTGTGTAAGTAGGCTTATTATTTTTAGAGTGTGTAAATGAGTGTGGGACGAACGAAAAAGAAAGTGTGCAAATGAGTGTGGACGGAGAGAGTATATATGTGAGAATATCAAATATATTGTCGTAAGTATAAAATATATAAACGTATAAAATATATAAGCAAGAATATCAATTATGTAAGACGAGTCGAGTTCAAACCTAATAGTGCCCAATTTTCTAACATGGCAAAAACTTGTATGAGATCGTCTCATGCATGAGACCGAATCACTTTTTAATAAATTGTCATCACTTTTTAAAAAAGTGATACAAATTAGTATAAAAGTGATAACAAATTAAAAAGTTATAACAATTTATGAAAAGTGATAACAATTTATGAAAAAGTGATAATAAATTATGAAAATGTGATAATAATTTATTAAAAAATGATTTCATCTCATGACGTAGATGCCTCACACAAGAGTCATTCCTTCTAATATATATAATCCTAATTTCTGAATATCAAATAATTCAATTTTATTTGAGACCCTAATAAACTCTTCCATTTCCAAATTGTGTTTCTTGTTGCAGTGACGACGTATTTCAATGGCTTTCTCTCAGACCTTGCACTCGCCCTCTGTTTCTCCCATACATAAATCAATAAACGAAGTTCGATTCTCTTCTCCTGTGTCTTCTTCTGTTTCCTTCCGATGTTCCCCTCCATTTCTCAACCGCAAGAGACCCCTTTTCTCGATCAAGTCAGCCTCCGTCGAGGGTACGATTTTCGATTTATCTTTTGTCCCGATGTGTTCGATTTTTGCGTTTATTTATATATTTGATTGAATATTATGTTTCTCTGTTCATGTTCCTGTTAGATACATAAATTGTTCTCTTTTTCAAGAGATTTCGATTTAGTTCATATATTATCATTTAGGGCAAACTCTGGATGAAATTAATTGAATAGAAAGGCAGCTAGATATAGTGAAATTAACTGGACAGACAGAGAATTATATAAAGCGATGAGAAAGAAAGTTGATTCTGTTGGTGTGGTGAGAAGCTCATGTTAAGAAATTGAACATGTAATGCTATATTAGCTTTATGTGTTGGTGTAGTCTATTTATTTTCAAACTTCAAAGCAATATACCTTTTCTTCATCTCTAATTTGCGGCATATTTTACCAGATGTTCTTTAGCATAAACTGATCATGTGTAATTCACTTATAACAGTATTTCATTAAGAAATTTTTGTTTGGATGTTTTGGTTGTTTTTAGAGATCGTTCTAAGTCTCTTCTGCGTTTTGCCTCTAATGATACATGGGAATACCTAGGTTTGGGCTTTTGGTTTTGCTGTATATCTATTGTTTGGTTTCTGGAGTTTAAAATCTGATGATCATCTATATTTACCCGCACACCTTTGTCATCAATATAGATAAAATATAACAGGCTGAGTATCTTGTTGAGAACTAGAACGATCATGAAAGGTTTGAGAAAACAATCATAAAGCCAGTTGAATTCTTCTAGCTTCGTAATATTTTAGCTTAATTTTAATATTGAAGAGTGTACCAATGTACCATGCTTGAACATGTACTTGCCTTAGTAGCCTAGCCATTTACTTTGATTGTAAATTTTAGGATATTCTCAAATTTGCCAAATCTATTCACTTCCGGATATTTGAGTATGCATGTTGGAATAGAATTTGGGTGGTTGAGATTTTGTTAAAATTCATTGAAAGAAACGAATTTGATGTCATATTATGACGAGCATTTTATATGCTACTTAGTGCGTAGGGCATACCACATGCAGTTTTATGTTTATTTTTTGTTGTATAGATTATTGTTATGGTAATAACATTGGCATTCATTTGATTTTATTTGCTAATTCCATATGCTTTAGCACCAACCCCGGCCGGAGGACTAGCGCCTGCTGTTGCATTGACAGACAATGCGCTTAGGCACTTAAATAAGATGAGATCTGAGCGTAACGAAGATCTGCGTCTGAGAATTGGTGTGAAACAAGGTGGATGCTCTGGCATGTCTTACACTATGGAGTTTGAGAGCAAGGAAAATACAAGACCTGATGATTCTATTATGGAGTACAATGGTTTTATTATAGGTATAATCGCATTGCTTTATTACTTTTCTCAACCACACAACTAAACATTTAGAACTTGTTTGCTTTATAGGATTGATATGGATAGTTTATCCCAACTAATTTATCTCACCTAATTACATCTTACTATATCTTATCCCGACTAATCAACTTTATCCTATAAAGCAAACGAGCCCTTATTATACATGTGAAATCTAAGCATTGAGAAGTGAATAACATTTGAGATTTGAGTCCATAAATTGAATATTTTCAGTTTGAGGACTTAGTTGTGTTTTCTTATCATCTGATGCAGTGTGTGATCCGAAAAGCCTCCTCTTTCTTTTCGGGATGCAACTAGACTACAGCGATGCACTCATTGGGGGAGGCTTTAACTTCAAGAATCCAAACGCTACCCAAACATGCGGTTGTGGTAAATCATTCGCTGCAGAGATGTGAATCTAGTGTATACTACAATTCAATATAGAATACAATGGTTAAAAAGACTCTGTACTCCAAACTCTTTATGCTTGTACTAATGTTTATTAGTAGTTTGATGGTCTACTTCTGCTGAATTGTCGCCATAGACTACAGCATACATTTGCCCAATCAAAAAAAAAAAAAGATAGCATACAAGAATGTGAATGGAAATTCATGCTGTCTAATCTTTATAGATTATCCCAACTAATTTATTTCATCATACTCTATCTTATCCCAACTAATCAATCACATCATATAAAGCAAACGAGCCCGTAAATGCTTATTATCATATGTTCCACAGGTACATTTCATATTGCGTCTATTCATTCATTTGGCAAAGGAGTGTGGTCATTTTACTTTCTTGCATAAATAGACCATAATTGTGCTATACTCCCTCCTTCTCATACTAGTCGTTATATTTACTGTTTGACACAAATTTTAATGTAAGAGTTGTTTAATAATATAAGTTGTTATTTAATGGGGGCAGGGTAGTCTTTTCAACTTTAATAAGAGAGTTATTTAATAGTATTAAATTGGGTTAGTGTGAGAAAAGTAGTGGCATATGGTGTAATATTGTAGTGTTTGAGAGGATAGATTAAAGTGAAAAAGTTGTTTTATTATCATTTAAGAAAATGATACAACGAGTACAGACGGACGTTTTTGGCAAATGTCACAACGAGTATGAGAACGGAGGGAGTATAATTTTGCATGTAAATGTACATTTGTATCGGTGAGGCTGAAGAAAAAAAAAGCTGTTGGCATTTGGTTTATTTCTCTTATTTTTTCTGCTACTCTCATGCCCTTTGGATGACCTGGTAGTGTTATTTTTACCACTTAGTTATCCCACTTTTCAGGTCTTTCAGATGACTCGAATATATGATCTCACTAGTCTAGTAGAGGTACTTTTACCACTTTATTTACCATTAACTTTTGGTGTAAGAGGAAGTTTTACATGCCCTATATTATTAACTGAATGGCTTATTTGTTAGAAATTTTATTATTAATTGAATGGTTTTATTTGTTAGAAATTTTAAAAGTTTAAGTCCCTAATTATAATAAAAATTAAGTCTGTTTAATTTGTACCCAATCCAATAATTCCTTCATCCCTTTGGTTCATACCAGACCAACTCCTCGTTAGGGTGAAGATATTTTTCAAATAGAAATCTGAATGATTCGAGAGAGGCCTCAGGTAAGTTTCTTGCAGCACCCTAACTTGCAAATAAAATTAGCTTAACGCCCTAAAACCACAACAATGTGGACAAAAATTTTGCATGAAAATGTACATTTGTATCGTTAGGCTTCCTTGCCTATTTAGACTACAACAACAAATGCCTCAATTGCATAATAATTAATATCCAAAAAGCTAATATGATGGAAACACAGAAATTGGAAAGATAAAAATAAGAACTTAAAAGAATGGGACATTGCATAACATAAATATGGTTAAGACTTCCTCTTCTTGTTTGATTTGGAACTATGGTCATGTTTATTTCTCTTCTTGTCACTCTTTTGGCTCTCCTCCTCTACCTTCTTCTCAGCCTTTTTCCGATCTGATTTTACGCTAATCACACCTGTGCCTGAGAGAAGCTTCCCGCTGCCTTTTTTCAACGCATTCTCAAAATCAGCTTCTTTATCAACAATGGCATATTGTTGAAGGAGCTCCAGGTTTAGGGTAACGTTGAGCTTTGATCTCATATTGTCCTGAATACACAGCAACCCTCGAGTTAAGACCACGTCTTATTTAAAAGGGAAAATAGATTTTTTTGTCCTGTGAATTATTTATATTTTGGTTTTACTCCTGTTGACGAATTGAAAATAGTGTTGATTCATGTTAGTCCAGTAACCGGCTGTAGAAGTTGATATCCGCATGGTCAACCGGAAGTTTTAGAGCCGGTTATCGGACCAAAATATTGAAAAAGTGAAACTTACGGGACTATTTCAATTCTTGAAAAGAGTCGACAGAATTGAAATCAAAATATGGGTAACTTATATGATTAAAAAAACTATTTTCATTATTTAAAATTAAGGAAATACAAGAATAGTAGTAGCAAACCTCGACTTGTTTTGCTGCATCGTTCAGATCATCATCGACAGATACTGGATGAGGCTCCATTGAAATCTGAAAACAACAGAGATCGATCGGTAGGAAAGGAGGAGAAAAATGGGTCTTGATAAGGAGTACTCTCTCCGTCCAAAAAATTTATTCTTCATTCTTTTGGCACAGGTTTTAATGAATATTGATAGTTTATGTGTGGTGGATATCTGGTGTTTGGAGTGATGATCAAGTAGTGTGAGACAAAATTATTACAAAAATGGAATGAGAATAAATTTTTGGACAAACCAAAAGAAAAGTGAAAATAAATTTTTGGATGGAATAGGTTTTAGTTCACTTACATCTTTTAGGCGAGAAACGGTTGGAAGAGTGTCTTTGGATGCAATTCCACTTAAATATTTATAAAACTTCTTCATGACTTTCAGATACAAAGACAATATTTGCTGATTTTCCAGCTTCAACTCTCCCTATGGACCAAAAAGGATGTTATAAGACATCAAAATTGTTAGAACAAGTAGCAATTTTCAATTCCAGAAACCAAAACAACAATCTGCTAGAACGTAACCGGGAAAACCTCCCGTCCAAGCCAAAGGCCGATCAAATCATTGTTTACAAGATACGATCAAGGATGAAAACATTGGTATCGATGGAAATATCGATATCGAATATCAATATCGGTAAAAATAGAAAATTAATGAAAATTTTATTAAATGATGAAAATTTAACATGAAATTTTATAAAATATTATTATTAACATTGATACACAATTTAACTTAAAATTTCAACAAAATAATTTTTTATGATTAACATATCAATAAAAAAATACATAAGCAGTGTAAAATTATACAATAATTATTCATAATTATTTAATAATAGATAATTAATATTTAAAATAATGTCCTATTAGGCTCAAATGTAAAAGAGATAATGTCATCTTAATCTAAACAAGATCTTGATGTGTTTTTTTTTTATTATTTTTTTAAATCGACCTCCCGATATTCAGAAAGTTTTGAACTACAACTCACCGATATCGATACAAACATATCCCGATATTTTGGAAAATTTATCGTTCAGGTAGATATTTATATCAAGAGTCCCCAAAAACAGATATATCAGGGAAATATCGAGAAAATATCGGAATATTTACTTTCTTGGATACGATAACATCAGCCTAACACACAGTACTTACTTGAATTGAGAACAAATAATAAAACTGGACTAATTAAATATAATAAGGCCTGAGCCCGTAACTAATAATAATTAATTCTAGCCACGCCTATGATAGACGATAAGCATATCAAAAGTGCTCCCAGGTAGGATCAGAAAATATAAAGAGTTTACGAGCCCGAGTCATGCTTTCTTTAATGCCTCAGAGATTAGATTGCAAGGTTCCATAATAGGTCTTTCAACACTAAATTCAATTTGTGAAATCTAGACTATTATGAAGAAAATTATGATGTTACCATCATACAAACCAATTTGTTTCTTTCTAGTCTAGAATCTGAATGGCTCTGGAAACAGCAATTAAGAGGAAATTCATTCATGTCCCACCATCAATTATGAAATCTGGAACTACAGGTTAGTTACAACCATCCTCCCCTTTTCTAATAGGGTCGTTACAAATTTGCCTACTGCAAAGTGAATTATAATAACCTCCCATATAACTAAATGGTCTTTTTCGATGGTAATGCATCCTGAGAATTGTCAACGATACCCTCAGGCATGCTATGTTAACTTCAGGTGATGCTATATAACCACCCTCTCTTGCCATATTTGGCATCAGTAATTTTAACTGCTCTTAACAAGACCAGAGTAATTCAAATTGGAGAAATAAAATATGCTTTGGTGTATTAATGATTTGTATTGATAAATCTATGAAGATAACTGAAACTTATTTTGAGAAAAACACATAACAGCACTATGTGCCTACATAATCCCTTGCAAGATCATAATCCTTAAAAAGATAAGTACATCAATGTGATATGGTGCGATTAAACTGAGAGAAAGTTTAGTACCTCAATGCGGGACATACTTTTTCCCTGCAAGCCAAAGCAGAGCAAAATAGAAGCTTGGGCATATGACACTGAAACTGGAATCTTCTCCAAGAAGTATGAGCGCGCTAGTTCATCCACAAAATCTTCAGTCTGCAACATAAAAAATGACTCAAAAGTTCACCTTCACAACTCAGCACAAAATAAGTATTGAAATGCAAGACTAAAGAAATTGTAAATTTGGCAAAGATGAGAATATCCCATTCAATCCCAATACTGCTTAATGTTTATGAAGATAGATCTAGCTTAATATAAATTGTGATCAGTTATCAGCAACCGGAAATGCATAGGAAAATCCCATCAGTATGTAAAGATAAATGACTAATTACCTGTAATGTATTACAAATTTCCTAGTAAGATGATTACCTTGTAAGCTTACTTTTATTGTTTCTATTTGGTCAAATTCCAATTCAGCAAAATTGAATTCAATCTGCTTCCAGTTCCAGGTGAAATATTTTCTTTAAACTTAATAACAAGAAGCCATGTGCTATAATATATTGCAAACTTAAAAATATATTATTCATTACCAACGAAGTAATTTCATAACCGTAATGAGCACAGAGGAATCCTAGTTCCTCTGGAAAATTGCAGACTGTTGATTGGCCTTTAATGTAACTGTTTGGATAAATATTGATCCTACAATTTTCCTTACAGAACTTCTGTAAAAAGCTATTTGCAAACTATTGTCCTACTTTGAAAATATGTTGTAGCTTCAGCAAAAGCAAATTTAAATATATCATCATCAGTGTATGATCATACCATCTGATGAGGAGCAAGATTGTTTGTATATGATTCCAGTTGGACCATAGCATAGGAAGATAGTGTTTCACTGATTGAATTTAAAGATTCGGTAGAAGGGGACACCGCATTCTCCACCTCTGAGAAGTTGATCTTTGGATCCAAAATACTGCAAAAGCCAGGAGCATTAAATCACTGGAGTCACTCCCAAAAGATGGCAAGCAAAAGACAACAATCATACCTCATAGCAAGCTTGTACTCCATTTGTCGAAATGTACGAGTCAAAAGCTTAATAAATTTCTTCTTGAACACTGATAACAATATGAAAAGGATGAAGCTTCCATCAAGATTAATAATAAAGGCTACCATAAAGAAAGTATTCTGATGAAAATGAATTTGGGCAGACCTTGATAGAAGGGGCTGAAAAAGCCCAACTGATCCGATCCACTAGATTCAATGTCATCACTTTGTAATGCCTTCACAACCATGCAACTGTGCTCACCAGTGATGCTATTCTGATTATTGAAATGATATTCCATCATTAAGCTAATCAATTATCACATTTTTAAGGTACACATATACAACCCAACACGAAATGAAGACCAAAGGTTGAAAATATTGGTCAAATATCAAGACCTTAAATTTGTGGAAATATCAATATTGGTAATTTCAAAAAATTATGAAAATAATAATTTTTAATACATAAATTTAACAAAAGAATTTGAACAAATTTTACATTTGTGATAAATATACATTAAATATAAAATATAATACACATATTCTATTTATCTATATTTTACGAAATTTATCGACATTTCTCGACACTTTGCTAGGCTCAATTACTACAACAAATTTCTCGATATTAATTGATATTGTAATATTTATAGATATTTCTTATTTTTTTACAAATATTATGGAAATATCAGTTTCGCCAGTATCAATATTGGTGACCATGAATATTGGATATATTGGTGAGATATCAAGATATTTACTTCCTAGTCAACAACACAATAATGAAAAAGTCAAAATCTTACAGCAGCAGAAGCAATGTAGAATGGAGCAAAATTATGCTTCCTCCAAAAGCGGAAAAGGTCTAGAGTAAGACCAAAAGAGACTCCAAGGTAATGGAGTTTCTCCGCTCGCCGTTCACGAAGAGGTACAAGCAACGGCGGAAGATCGGTTCTTGGCTTTATATTTTCTTCAAGTAGAGACGCCTACAAGCAACTCAACTTTTTTCATTAAGATCAAGATATAGGTCAGTTAATAATTAACACAATGTTTCTGCTGTAGACCATGTAGCTACTCTAATATTAGAAAAACAAATTCACAAATGATGCCATGAGGTTTGCATCCTCTTTGCAAGAACCTAAAAAAGCTAAAGATACAGAACGTAAACCAAAGACAAGACACAACCAATGAATGAAAGAGAATTAAGATGTGGACCTTCTCTGCAGCATCAACTACTCTGACTTCAGAATTATCTGGTACATCTTCAACATCTAATTCAGAGATTCCAGTCAGCTGCCCCTCAAAGTACCTACGAGCAACAAAAGCTTCACTCAATGTCTCCAACAAATTTTATTGTGATAGTTGGCAAGCGTATGCTATAGATAAGGGGAGTGGCATGACCAGTCCCTGTTATAAGTTGAAAAATCTTCTCAAAAGTGTGTGCTATCAGTAGTCCCAAGGAGATTAAAAATAAAAAATCTAAGCTAACCTTTTTGTTCACTTCAGGCCTACAATTTAGTGAAGCAAACCAAGGGAAATGCTAGATCAATGAAAATACTTTATATTTTCGTTTCTAGAATCATGAATACACATTTGAAAAACCTTTCAGAAACAAGAGACGAAATAAACTTAAAGAAAGCACTAGTAAGAGAGATACGATGATAACTTATAAACATGCAGGTCCTTCGTGTTTTCCATGTAACCAAAAGAAAGAAACATGTATGACTAAAGCCAAGAGCAACAAACTTTAAAATTACTACGCAAGAACCTTAAAAGACAAAATAGTACTGCATGTGATGTGAGTCAGTTTCACTACCACCCCCAACGAATTTTCAGAAAACATGGTAAAAGACCCAGATTAAAAGAAAGACAAGTATCTAGAAAATAAGCTTACCTTGTCAAAAGTTCAATAGCAGCTGAACCATAGCCAAGCTGCAACATTTGAAACACATTCAGGTAGGGTATGAAGAAATATTACTCATTTGTTTAAAGAAACTAACACTAGATTACCCTCATTGCATTTGGATGTGTGGCGATGCGTACAATACGAGCGCCTGAAAGACTTGGGAAAACTGTGTCACGGAACTGCTCGCAGAATTTCCAGGGTATTACATCTCCAGAGGGCTGACGTCCATCATTTAAGCTTTTAATTGCAGATTTACGAGAAATTTGTCCCTCAAAGCAAATCTACATACAAGTTCACAAAAATTTATCACCAGTATTAAGAAAGTCAGTTGTTCAATCTTAGAATGCTGTTTGAGACAGATACAAATGGTCAAAAAAATTCAAATAAAATCTAAAAGAAGAACATACCGAGCTATCAAATGCAGCTATTAATACAACTTAAATAAAGAAAAATGCAAATTTTGGCGGCAGCACTTCAAAACTTTTCACGACTTTTTCCACGTGCACTTTATTCTCAGCTTTCTGTCGACTTAATTCAGGAAAACAAAGGGCAGTGTCCAGTGGCTTAATCACATTTGATGAGCAAGCACTTATTATGTACACGAACTTCACAATAATAGTTAAATAGTGAAGGATATTTTTTCAACTTGAATATATTTTCATTCACAACAACGAATTAATTTAGTTAAATAGTAAAGGACACATCAATAAGCTAAAGGCATAACACACATCAAAATTTGAACTTCTACCAAATTCTCTAAACCAGCAATAAGAGCCTCAATTATGTATATCAGAAAATAACTATTCCTTTTTAGAATGTTAGGCTAACACCTCATCCACAGGACGAAAAAAACCGTGATAAAGTCACACAAGAAAAAGGCATACCTGAATGACACACAAAATATCAGGGAGATGGTTCTTGGATTCATCAACGGGACCTGTGGAATGATAAGTTCAATACCAAATAGCATCAAGTAGGTACACAGATACCACATACTATTATTTATACCAAGTAGCACAAACAAGTGGTGGGCTGGAGCATCAGCCATCAATTGCAAATCATCTGGCGTATTCTTGTAGTGAGAAGCAACACAGAGCGCCATCATCCTCTGCACAAGTAACATCAGAAATGAATAAACCCAACATATTAAATATGAATAAGGGTTGGAATAGAAGCACAATCGCTGTTGTGTATGCTTACCTGCAAAAATAATTCACTATCCTTGTGAAAGGAGAAGAGTGTATCTCGATTGACATAGTAAAGATCACATTCGCTAGGTGAGGGTAGCCTGTAACACAAAGAATTAGCTCAATGGAGAAAGAATAACCTTCCAGCTTTGCCTGACAAACAAAACATAAAATACAACCTGCTGATACTAGGAATGGAATTCGTTACATCCAGACATAGTAAAGCATTAAGCCAGGATTCAATGGGATCACCAGAAGCATATCTGATTGATTCACTCAATTCGATCTTTTGAAGAGCCGGCCTACAATAGAAGTTTATTGACATCAGGTCATTTACTTGCAGAGACAAACCGATGAGAATTTACAAGCGTAGACAAATTACATCTTAAGTGTGGAATCTCATTAGATAGTAGATAACATAACAACCAATAAAGTAACAAAGAAAACTTCTTTCCTACAGCGAAAAAGGCTATATATATTCAAGTTTCAACAGCTATGGCAACAATGGAAGGCAGAAATAATTCAATTTTAAATACTGGAATCACAGATCAACATCTTCTGCTTATTGTTTTTACTATAAATTCTCTCGTGTGATTCATGACTAGTATCTAGTAGTATATTGTTGTTCGGAATAAATCTGGAATAATAAAGAAATAATAGAAGAGAAAAATAAAGAACACAAATTTGTTGACATAGTTCGTCAAGAATGACTGTGTGTGGGACACTACCAAGCCAGGAGATCTACTATTTTGTGTGAAGCGAAATACAATGAATCAGAGGGATAATTATACCCAAAACTGGGTTGTAGCCCTAAAAGCTCATTGATCGGCCTCCATAACCCAACAATTAACATTTTTTGTGTGAACAGTGTAATGTCAGACGGGCTGTGAGACGGATATATAAACACTCAATTCATATTCAATTAAAAAAAAACATCAAATCACAAAACTCCATATTTCAGATCTAAAATTTTGTCTTTATACATGCAACATGGGTTTCAAATTAAAGATCCTAAAAATCATTATTTTATAAATTATGTGTTAAATGGATTTGAAATTACACAGAATGTCTAACGCTTGTCAGGTGTCATGAGCCCAACACCAATTTTTTTCTAAATTTCCATTTTTTAAAATGTGGTTTGGGCGTCATAATGTAAACAGACTATCTTGTTTTTAAATATATTAGATTAGATTTTATTTATTTTACATATCTTAGTAAATGGGTTCACAGTCTGAAACACAATTATTAGAATTTTCCTGCAATGCACACACACAGGCAGACTACACTATAACTGGAATCACTTATTGTACATTTGTTTGCAAACATTTTATGCGGTAAGCATTATGAGAATAGCCAAGATCAGGAGAACATGGATCTCACTGTCGCTCTGGAACTACATCCTGAAACAGCTACTAACAACTAAAAAGTAGCAAAGAGAGACAGTGGTAGAACAAATTGTCTTATGTCATGGTCACAATCTCAAGAGAAAGATTTGACTGAAATTTCAAGAAAGCACAGTTAAGTCAATCATTGTATAATTGCAAAAACAGCACAGGCTAAAGAGAAGGAACCTAATTATGAGTAAAGATAAGCAGATTACTGATACAGAATAGCAATAACAGAACTTCACATTCATGACTGGAGTTGATTACCCATTCCATATTAAAAGGAACTTTTAATTCATGACTAAAAGGGATTACTTAAATCATATACTAATTACAAATTACTTCCACCATTTCCACAATCTGTTGCAGTGCACTGTTTATGATCTCAGTGGCAGACTATGTTGCTAGAAGTTTATAAAAACTCAGAACAGATGAAATTATGAGAAAATCCATATACGAAGTGCAGAAAAGAGTAGTAGCATAAGCATATTAATTATGGAAAAAGTCAATAGAAAACTTGGGGAAAAGTATTGCATTAAATCAGCTCATAGAGTAAAAACCTGAAACAGCAGTCTCTACGCTTCTACTTGATATCTGGTTTTGCTCCTCAAGCTGCTTTATCAGTTTTAGGGATAAAGACCTTCCTGTACCTTCATAGCTTTGGAAAAACAACAAAGTTGAATTAGCCTCACTTTTGTATACAGGTTCATTTTTTAAACCAAGAGAGAGTGAGAGGACAAATAAATAGACAGGAGTGTTCCCGGAAAATTCCTCAAAGAAGCTCATAATATACAGAAAGTGTCTAGTATAAGATGGGCAAAAGAAACCACGTTAGCAACTTAGTACAAGAACATGTACCCATTCACGGTCGATGAAAGGAATACAAGGTAAGGACCAAGCAAGGACTTCACAAATGGTAAAGGTATAGCTGCTGCTTCATCAACAACCAGCAATTCTACTTGTGAGAGCTTTTCATGTTCATGTGGCTCTATGTACTGCACAAGACAATAGGTATATCCTCTATTAATTCTTTATTGGAAAGTAAAGGTAATCGTTAAGCCCTCCTCACAAACACATACACAAAGGAAAGGAAAATGAAAGCACAAGTTTTTCCTCTTTCCCGGTCTTCACTGAGGAAAAGAGAGTAGGGGTAGCAACGAATATGTTCATTTCCTCAAAAAGATGAGTTGCTCGAATAAAAAATAAAAGTGAAAGTCAGGAAGAATTAAAGTAACAGACAATACAGTAGTATGACTGATAAATTTTCTCAAGTCAATAAAAGAGCACATGATTTTTCCTGTCCTAATTCTACCCACCTGAATAGTCTGTCTGTGCTGTTTGTAGATGTTTATCCGCACAGTTGCTTTCTTTATATTGAGGGTTTGTGCTCTTCACCACATCATAATCCAAGTGCTCCTATAAACAAAGGTGCAATAGTTTGTCAAATTCGATAACATATTTCTATTCCTTGCACATGAATTTGCATAAAATCTCAGCACCGACTGACTGTATTAAATAACTAAATGTTGTGAAACATTGAGAAACTAATGGATCTGTTTGTTTCTCAACTAGCAATAAGAAAGAGAGAGGTGTCATACCATGTACTCAAGCGAATCGAATCCCTTACATATGAATTCAAACAGTGTTTTCAGATTCTCTGGGCTTGGTGCAGTTACAAAAATATTGGAGTACCTATAATCGCATAAATTCTGAATAAGCAGCAAAGGGAAGAAAAGAATGAAGATGGTTATCAAATATGTTATATATAACTTGCATACATTACCCTGCTGCAACAGCACCAGAAATTGCCAGACCAAGAGCAGCTGACTTCCCACGTCCACGACTAGCTAGCAAAGCAACTGTGCTTCGGAGATTCTTGTCCAGAATTGCATCAAGGAACGAAACAACAGCTTTTCCCTATTTTTTTTTTTTTAAATTAGGGTATGGAATTTTCAAACTCCAAAAGAATGTTTGTGCTGCCAATCGAACATGTATTACCTGGTCCATTGTGCAGCACTTTCTAATTAGAGGGCCAACAGGAAAGTCATCATTCAGTTGCTCCTTCAAAGCCTTCAGTTCTCTTTCAGCTTCTGACAGCCCTTCCAAATCCTTTGAACCAAAACATTTTCAAATAAGCATATATAAGGGTTCCGGAGGAAAAATCATTCATACTAGCAATATATTTACGCAATATCAAAAACAGCCAGAAACTCGGGAAGTAGTTGCAGAAAGTGTATGGCATTTTGATAAGAATCTGTTAGAATGGTTGACATTTTACAATTGAAAACTTCTTAAAAATGCCATACTACCATGGAAAATATTGAACATGGATAATAATATTTTATTAACATGTCTATCTGTTCCATAGAGCAAGCAGTGTACCTCTTGAATCGACACTGATGTGATTGACCTCATATGAGAAGAAATTGGTAGAATGTTTAGTTCGTCATCCATGAAGATGCAAGCTTTGCATGAAGCAAGTGATAGTAAGAAACGCTCATTAAAGCGTGCAGTAGCCAGAGAATGAGATTCTGTACGGAATCTCTCGTGAACATCCTGGAATTAATCCAAGTTCAGCAAGTGCCAAAACTAAAGTTCAAGAAATGATAAAAGTAAAGGAGAAGGAGATGAAATCTCTTTGAAGTCCTATATGTTTCTTCAAAAGTCGAACTCTTTGTTCTAAGAATCATTTCTCCAATTGCAATACTAAATAAAAACTTAAGAAGAGTTTACAGCTATACCATAACCATAGTGTAAAGACTGGTGAGTGAGGAAAGTGAGCGAAGCAGCAATACTATCAATCCACCACCTTCAACTGTTTCAATAGTCCTAGCTAAGAGATTTGGTGTCAAAGCTTCAAAATCCTAGCATGAAAAACAGAAACATGAGAAAAAATGCAAAAAGAAGAGATTTAATAAATGCTGATAATTATACTAATAAATGGCAATTGAGTTTTGAAGATAGTACCTGTAATATACACATGCCGAAAGTATTTCCAAGAATTCTTTCGGAATCTCTGTATAAGCAATATGTAATGCCAGTAGTTTCAACAAAAAGTGAAAAAGGATCAGCCTTCTCAGGATCCAACAAGCCCCTCTGCATTAGCTTCTTCACTTGCTTGGCCCGCTTTTTTTTATGACTATATAACAAAAGAACTAGACCGGATTAAACCAATTTGTCTTTACGGCAAGCTATGTGTTCGAGTAACAAGTAATGTTATCAAAAGATTCAAAAGCATGCAAAGTAATTGAATAAAATATATTTAATCAAGTCTATTGAGACAACATTACAAGAACGATGCCCAAGATAAGTAGGACCCTAAAAACATTTAGGATTGACACATATATGTCCATTCGAAATGGCAGAACATCAGACCTTAACCAGAAAAAGATACTTCATGAAGAAACACTAAAAGTAATCTTATCTCCATGTGCTAGCAAGTTCTAAAGTTTTCTCATCCAAACATGTCAATCTTCAATCACAGATAGACAAATTAAAAGACTTCAATAAAATCCATCTCTAATATTGCCCAAGGAGAAACCATATCATAACTTTAAGGAGAGAAATAAAACCTGCTAAGCTCCAGTTTGTCCTTGTAACACCATAACACACTCGGCCTTGACTTCGCCACCGATTTGCTCAACATGTAATGCAAATTCACTATCTGTTTCAAGAAATGGAAAAAACAGAGTAATCAAGCACATCATTTGGCATTAACATGAATAGAAAAATAGATGTGCAAACAAATAATCACCCCTAACGTACCTGATCGCGTGACTTATCACCAATAATGACGAACATGGAGCGATGACGGCCTTTGACGCCATTCTCAATTAGGGTTCGAATGCGTTCGTCTACCTTTTCCTCATTCCTTTCCTCGATTGTCAATTCCCTTCTTTGCTGCGGCGGAATTGGAGGTTTTAGAGGCGGGCAGCGGTAACGAGATAATCAGAATTCAGAGATGGCTATTTTTGTATTGCAGTTTTGTGCGCTGCAGGTGGTGAGGGTTTAACGTGCTAGGGTTTAGTGAACCGGGTTGATTTTTGTTGTAAAATCTTTTTTTTTTTTTTTTAATGTCTTAAAATAAAACATTACTACCACTTGGGACCATAACATTTTTTTTTTTTTATCATAAATATTAGTTGTTAGTAGTTAGAAATTAGTTATGTCTCTTGTAAATCCAAATTCTCCAATCCTCCTTATACCTCCCATAGGGGTGGGAATAGAGGCTCAGTCAGCTGCATAAGAAAGTCTAGGCCCATAGGGGTGGGAATAGACCAGGGTCAGGCTTTGCATAAGAAAGTCTAGGCTGTTATATAATTTTTAGGCTGAGTCCTGCCTATTATCTACGATAGGTTTTTTTTTTTTCAAGGCTTCTGCCTTTTTAGTAAATAGGCTAGCCTAAAAGCCTTTAAAGGCCTATTTCACGCAAATTTTTATTCTTCATCAAATTTTAAAAAATCATATTTTTTATATTACACCATAAATACTATAAAACTCAAAATACTAATAAAATTAACATACAAAAATTATCAACTAGCAAAAGCAACAACAAAATCTTCAAATAGTGCAAAAATAATACCCCAATGACAAATAATTCACTAATGTCTTCAACTATTACAAAGAAAAATAAAATATGAACCTATATATATTACATATATATTATTATAATATATTTCTTATATATACTATTTTCGTATCGTAATGTTATTATGTTATCTAATATAATGTATAATATATATTTTATACCATATATTACATATATATTATTATATATATAAATATAAATATAATATATAATATTATTATATATATTTAAATAAACACTACAGGCTTAAAAGACCTACAAAAACTTAAGTCCGGCCTATTTAATTAAATAGGCTTCTTAAAAGGCCCGAGTCCTGCCTATTTATTAAACGGGCCGAGTCGAACTAGGCTTTAATAGGCCAGCCGTAGGCCCCTGTCGGGTAGTCGCCTATTCCCACCCTCCCACTCCAATTCGTTCCCAAATGGAATCGAACTCAAATCTCCCACTTAAGTGAGAAGCCCGGTGGCTTAGGACCATACCATATTTAAAATAGAAGTACGTTTTAAACTTTTATATAAACATATACTCCCTCCTTCCCGTAAAAGCTCACACTTTAAGAAAAAGAGTAATGGTTGAGATTTTGAGGAATAATTTTGTAAACTTTTATGTATAAAGTAAAAAGGAATTATTGAGTTATGTGTATGTGGGAATAAAAAGTAATGACATTTGTGTAAATTAATGAAAATTGTTAGGGTGGAGATTATAAAGGGTTTTCCATTTTAAGAGTGTGAAACTTATAATGGGATAAACGAAAAAGAGAGTGTGAAAGTTTTTATGGGACGGAGGGAGTATTTACGTAAACTATTATTCATATTATTTAAATTAAACTCACAAAAATAAATAAATAAAACTAGCGTAGTTCCTGTGTGTTACGTGATTTTTTATAATATTTTATGTATAAATATTATTAAAATCATGATAAATATCATACTCGATTAAGAAATATTATATAATTATTTTAAATTTTCAAACATGAAAGGTTATATATAAAAAGACTCAACGCCTATTAATAAAATAAATAAAATTATTGTGTTTTCAAGACAATATAAATAATAATTAGAATATTAAGATTTAATTAATGGATTAATCAATTCATCAATATATTAACTATATTAAATTTCATACTTTGAAATACACAAAAATTAAAAAAAAAAATACATGATTTTCTCAAATATACTAAAATAAAAAAAAGTTGATACAATCACAAATTTTCTTATATACATTTATAGGCTTAAGTTAAATATAATATTATGTTTAAAAATTGTCATACGGTAAAATATTAGATATAAAATAGAGTTTATGACGTGTTCAATAATACAGTAGATTCAAAATATTTAAAGATTTATAGATTAACTTAATTATTAAACAACACAGAGATTATGTAAGAGATTCAAACTTCAAACCTTCTAAGCAATATTATTCTTAATTAAACTCTATATCAAAATGTCATTCTTATTATTTTTTTTTTTAAAGGTCAAGGAAAAATTCCATTAAAATTGAGTACAAGGGGTACTCAACCCATTATTACAAATCATCCCTTTAAGGAATTTAGACAAGTCCAAGGATCTCCTAACCAAGTAGAAACATTAAAATTAGACAACGAGACCTCTTTGCATGAGATCCAGTGCCAAATCCTAATCTTGAGAATGGTCATCACCCTATCTAACATAAAATTACAGCTTTTGAAAACAACATCATTCCGCAAATTCCAAATAAACCAGATTGTACCCACCCAAATTGTGGTCGCCACTTTCTTCAACTTCCCTTTTCCCAAACAATCTCCAAATTGAAGAAAATTGATCATAGGATTAATATGCACACCGTTGAACCCCAACCATTTGAACAGATCATACCAGATTGAAGAAGCAGCTTTTACATTTGAAGAAAATATGGCTCTCGTCTTCATCTATTTCCTTACATTTGAAGAAAATGTCATTCTTATTAATATAATAATAAGGATATTACCAGGGATCATATCATATTTAAAATAGAAATACGTTTTATATGAACATGGTTCACGTTAAACCACTATTGAGGAGAAATTAAGCCGAGAGAATAGCTCTGTATGGACTCGATCCATCTCGGGAATTGTTTGCATCTAATATGCTTGAACTCCGAGACCTATAAAGCATCACAAAGCTCTCACCACTAGGTCAACTCTATTTCGTAAATTATTTTATTTTTTTGTATTATTAACTTTTGTATATAAGAAAAAATTGATGTTTAAAAATAATAAAAATAAATTTCAAACACAAACAATTAAAATAAGTAGCTTAGATGGTGTGTGTTGTTTGACTTCTTCCAAAAGATCTTGTGTTCAAACCTTCATTGACTTTCTACGAGTTCAAATCTCAATCTGCTTTTTTTTTTTTTTTTTTTTTTTTGCGTTATCATTTTTTTATATAAAAAAATTGATGTTTAAAATGATAAATAATAAATTTTAATTACAAGCATTGAAAAGAATATTTTTTGTATTATCATTTTTATTATATAAAAAAATTTATATAAGAAAAATTGATGTTTAAAATGATAAATAATAAATTTTAATTACAAACATTGAAAATATATAGCTTAGATGGTAGTGTTGATTGACATCTTTTAAAAGGTCTTGGGTTCAAATTTGAATTATTTTTTTGTATTATCATTTTTATTATATAAGAAAAAAATTGAACGAATATAATCGTCACCAATTACAATGAATATCGTCACCAAACAATATTGTGATAAAATACGTGCATCACTAATTATTTTTCAATAATTAATTATAAAATATTGCATCGTCACGAAAATATTATATTATACGATCGATACGGTACAAATATGTTGTGGGCCAAGTCCGCCCAAATAAGGGTAGAAAGTTGAAAAATGAGCGAGGGCCCAATAAGAGCCCAAAGAGGAGTTCGGGCGAGAAGCATGAGGATAAGCCCAAAGTAAGCCCAAATGCCGATATAGGATCGATTAACGGGAATATCGTAGGTAGTTAGGATAAGTACCAAGCAAAGGGGTGGGTTAGGATAAACCGCTAGGATAAGAAGTTAATTGAGGAACAAGCCAAGACTACCAAAGAGGGCCCAAAGAGAATATCAAGAAAGATCTCGAAAGGAATATTCCGGGAATAAGGAGTGGGACGTGGAGGATGGACGTGAACGTGGGAGGAACACGATGAAGAGTGGAGAGCTTCATCGGGGGTGGTGAAACCGTCCATTTCTGTGTATTATTTATGTAGGATCCATGGAAAGAAGAAGGTACGAATTCACTTACTTACTAATCACACTTTGAGCACGTAAAACCGATCGCAATTAGCATCTATTCAGCTTAACTTATATTAGCTCCCGCAGGTCCCTAACCGGGTATTTAGGGCCCTCCTTTTGCACAATTTCCGATCACCGACTTGAAGCGTCGAGTCCCTACGCTGGGGACCCTCCGGCGTGTTTTGCAGTGTTCAAGCTCGTGTTCGGGTTCGGATTACACTGTTTTGGCACGTGTTTGAAGAGTGATCTCACGAATCTCGCACGAGGTTCGATCCTTGTTAGCGTGACTTTGTCTTACGCATCATACGACGGATATTATCGTCACCAATTACAATGAATAATATCACCAAATATTATTATGACAAAATACATGCGTCACTAATTATTTTGAATATTTAGTGACAATATATTTCATCGTCACAAAAATATATTATTATACGACGAATATTATCATCACAAATAACAATGAACATCATCACCAAATAATATTATGACAAAATATATATGTTACCAATTGTTTTAAATAATTGATAGCAAAATATTGCATCGTCACAAAAATATATATATTATACAACGAATATTATCGTCATCAATTATAATGAACATCGTCACCGAATAATATTGTGATAAAATATGTGTGTCACTAGTTATTTTGAATAATTAGTGACAACACATTGCATTATCGCGAAAATATTATATTATACTTACGAATATTATCGTCACCAATTACAATAAACATCGTCATCAAATAATATTGTGACAAAATAAATGTGTCACTAATTATTTTGAATAATTAATGACAAAATATTACATCGTCACAATAATATATTATTATACGATGAATATTATCGTCACCAATTATAATATACGTCGTCACCAATTAATATTGTGACAAAATAAGTGTGTCACTAATTATTTTGATTAATTAATGACAAACTATTGAATCGTCACAAATATATTATTTTTTATGACGATGAATATTGTCCACAATTATTATGAATATTATTATTTTTGACGAATTTCTTGTCAACGTTATGAAACTTATAAATTAGCAACAATTTTTTTAATTAATTGTGATAAAATTTTATTTGTCGCAAATTTAAGATTTATGATGCCGAATATAAAATTTGTCACCTTAGAGTAAAATTATGATAAATTTTATGTCGTTGAGAAAAAATTTATCATGAAAAGTTTAATTTCTTGTAGTGATGTTTGACTTTCAGACCCCATGTTACAATAAAGAACGCAATCACCCCATGTTACGGTAAAGAACTGCAATCAATATAGTCTTATATAAGGAAAAATTATAAATAGGTTTAAAAAATTAGCAAAATTATAAACAAGTGTAAAAGTGCAAATTTTTGTGCTTTGTGCAAAAAAAAATTTGTGCTTATGTGCAAATTTTTACACCTAGTTGTAATAAGGCTTACCTCTTTTTACCTTATTGTAAATGGCCCATTAATATAAGTTGCTTGTATATTTACAATAATAAATAGAGTCTTTTATTAATTTGTAATTATATTGATAATGATAAGTTTTATTTTACCAAATAGGCCACACATTAAATCATATCTACATTAATAAGCAAGTTGCTTTATAGAAAGTAGAAAACTATCAAATGTTTACGTATGTAATTAATGCTAGCAATCAACGTCAAAAGTTGTATAAATGAAGCAAATAAAGGCAATACATTAATAAAGATAATAACTTTTTTATAAGAAAAATTCTAAGAAGACAACAGGGTATTACACAAGTTTACATATAATCAGTACACCCAACAAATTCCTATAAATCATCCAAATTCTAACAAATCAATCATCCTCTAATACCTACAACTACCATCAATCATTGTCACAATTTCATAGCAAGTTCACACGCCTTTCTCATTCTTGAATTTTCACAAAAGGGGGACGCGAGAAGGTAAAGTACATATTTAATCATTAATCATTGTGGTTTTGTGAGTTGCGTGAGTTGTGAAGACCAAAAAAAGACGCAAGAAGGTAAAATACAAGAATTAGATTAATACAATTGAGAGTACCTGGCAAGGAACAGACGACAATGGTGTACTAAGCGAGCTCTCTGCAGTGTTGCCGCTGCTGCGTAAGATTAGAAAATAGAAAATAGGAAATAGGAAAATAAGTAATAGCTCTGAAGGTTAGTAAATTAAAAAAATAACCGGGATGACGGGCCAGCCCGAAAAATCAGCGAATTAACTGGTATGGGCCAAAAAGGCCCGACTTTAAACGGGTCATTGAACCCCCGACCCTAGCCCTATATTTTTCAGTATTAAACGGGTCGGGTCCACTACGCCTTTTAACATCTCTATAATTAATATCATTCAAAACTAATATTTTATTGTAAAAATAATAAATAAATCTTTAAAAATAAGTATTCCCTCCGTCTCATACTCGTTGTGACATTATTTGCTTGACTGTAAGAGTTGTTTAATAATATAAAGTTGTTTTTTATGGGGGTAGAGTAGTCTTTTTAACTTTAATAGGAGAATTGTTTAATAGTATTAAATTGAGTTAGTGTGAGAAAAATGTTGGTTTATAAATGCACCAACGATGACTTTTACAATATTAGGGACGAAAATAACCAAATAAAAGAGCAAGAAAATTACAAAAGGAAAGAAAATTACAAAAGTAATACTTCTTCAACTAAAAAGTATTAGTAACTTTCTTGATCACGAACGACTTCAACGACCGCAACAACAATGAACTCAAGCAATACGAACAAAGATGTAAGTCGAGTCAAGGAAATGATCATTTGCTGCAAAACAAATACATCCATTAGTGTTCACGGTTCAACGTAATGTTTCCAAAGGTGAAGCGACTTTCGTCTCGGATTCAAGTAGCACCACTTGAAAACGAGCTCCAACAAATCAAGAACGCAAACCGAATCATGCATTTACTAGAATGTATGCGAGAAAAGCTGGACGTAAAAATACAAAACTTTCGACGTGGGTGTATATGCTAATGTAGGGGTGCGTTTGTTAGGGTGCATGCGAGAATGAAAATGCCTCATATTTAAAGGCGGACACACGAGATGTTGAAGAGCCAAGAGACTCAGGATTTAAGGCAATCAATGCCAATCCGTTAGGTGAAATTCCGTTTTGGTAATAGCCAATTGTTACACATTTGACTATTGAGACGCCACGAATCTGGACATCCGTCTGTCCATTCATTTATGACTTTTGAATTCAAATTCAAATTCAAACCAAATTCAGATTCACATGAAATTCAACCGAAATTCACACGAAATTCAAATTCGGATGAAATTCAACCTTGTGAGCCCGACTCGGATAGGGCCTTAACTTTCGGGCTCCAAAAAATTATACATCCACCACCCCAAGTCCATCCAAAGTCCAATTGTCAATATCCAAGTCCACGGGCTGCGGCTCGGCACGGCCGACGGACAGGCGAGCGCGCGCACGCGTGTGTGGCCCATTTATGTATTCATAATCCACTTATAATTTGAATTCTTTTAATCACTTCTTACATATAAGAGGTGAGTTACCTCCCACATTAACCGATGTGGGACAATTAACACTTAAGTTAATGTAACACATTTAATATTTAAGTGTAATACCTTAACATCTCAACATGTATATCAATTTCTCACTCGCGAAATTCGGTTTTAAGAAATTAATTATACTATCAATATAATCTCGTTTAATTTACGGAAATTAAACCTTAAATTATTTTAATTAAATAATCAAATAAATTGATTAAAATAATTAAACCTAATTTCTCCAACAATCCCCCACATGAGTGAAAATTCCGCCAATAGTATGCGGACTCCACAAATCCAGGTTCTCGAGAAACATTATTGCATCGGGACGGTAGCTTGTAGCTTTGAACCTTCCATAGTTAAACACCATCGAGTATACGGCGGCTTAGTGGACGCAATGCCTTGAACTAGTCCTCCTTAGCGTATACCTAATCAACGGTGCTAACACAATAAGGTCTCCACGCACTCTGTTCTCACGTTTGTGTCCGTTTCGGCCATGGACAACCCTTTGGATTCATAAGTGTTACCTTGAAGCGGCCCTCACTTCTCACTTATATAGGTGACCTTCTCTTCTAGGTATCCCGCTATACACTTCCTCCTTGAGGTGTCGTGAGTCATTAAAAGTCGAGACTTATCCTATTACCACAACTTTACTGCAATCGACACTTGGTAGTGTGCTTTCCAAGAATGATCTCGTATCATCAAGTGTGCTCAACCAACATCCACAACTTAGTTTTCCCATTGAACCAAGATCTTGGGATCTCGATCAACTTAGTTGGGTTACCACTGTTTTAGTTTTATTTTGTGGATTTTAGACTCATTCCTTCTAGCAACTTGTACATTTGATCTCGATTTAGCCCTTTCGTGAGCGGATCCGCTAAATTGTCCTTTGATTTCACATAATCAATAGACATTATACCACTTGAGATCAAATGTCTAACGGAATTGTGTCGATTTACAAATATGTCGTGACTTTTCGTTATACATATTGCTCGAGCTCTACCTATAGCGGCGACAATCACAATATACCATTACCGATGATACCGGTTTGTTCCAACAAGGAATGTCTTCAAGGAAATTCAAGCCATTCGCTTCTTCTCGGCTTTATCCAAAGCTATAAATTACGATTCCATTGTGGAGCAGGCTATACACGTCTGTTCGTTGATTTCCATGATACTGCTGCGCCTCGATAGTGAACACATATCCACTAGTTGAGAACGACTCATTTGTGTCCGAAATCCGGTTGGCATCACTGTACCCTTCAAGTCTGCTAGGAAACCTTGTGTAATTAAGCCCAAAATGAAGGGTGTGTTTCAAGTACCTCAAAATCCTTCGAGCGCTCTCCAATGCTCTTCATTTGGATTACTCGTGAACCTACTCAACTTGTTCACCGAGCAAGCAAAATCGGGGCGTGTATAGTTTATAATGTACATCACACTCCCTATGATCCTTGCATATTCCAACCGAGCCACCGAATCACCTCGATTTTTCTTCAAATGCACATTGAGTTCCATGGGCGTTTTGCGGGTGGATCATCAAACGCATTAAACTTCTTAAGGACTTTCTTGACGTGAGTGAGACCGAGTCAAAGAAATGCCGTTTAAAGTCCTCACGATCTTAATTCCCGAGAATTACATCAGCTAACCCCATGTCTTTCATGACAAAATTTCGACTCAACATGCGTTTCGTGTCTACGATCACATTATGACAGCTTACTCATGATTAGCATGTCGTCTACGTATAGACATAAAATTACAAACCCTTTAGACGTGTCTTTAACATACACGCATTTGTCGCACTCATTAATGTGAAATTCATTCGACATAATTGTGTTGTCAAACTTCACATGCCATTGCTTAGGGGCCTTTCTAGACCATACAATGATTGAATAAGTTTACACACCTTTTTCTCGTTACCTAGTGCTACAAACCCTTCTAGTTGATCCATGTAGATTTCTTCTTCTAGTTCACCATTCAAAAACGCAGTCTTAACATCCATTTGGTGAATCTCGAGATCAGGCAAAGCAAAGAAACGCCGATAAGCACACGAATGGAGGTTATCCTCGTTACAGTGAGTATGTATCAAAGAAAGCATACCCTTCTTTTGTCTAAAACCCTTCACGACCAGGTGGACTTTATATTTGTCAACCGACCCATCCGCTTTATAATTTCTTTTAAGGATCCATTTGCATCCTAAGGCCTTGCAACCTTTGGGAAGATCAACCAATTTCCACGTGTGATTTTGCGAGAATAGAATCAATTTCACTATTAATAGCTTCTGCGAGAAAGGTGTATCCGGGTCTTGACAGAGCGTCTTTGATAGGCGTGGTTCATCTTCCAACACATAAGTGATGAAGTCAGACCATAAGTCTTAGCAACTTTAGCTCTCTTGCTGCGTCTAGGTTTTTCACTCTCCCGAGTGGAAGGACCAGTGATTTCATCTAAACTATCTTCAAGTGGTCTCATACTAGGACTCACACTTACCTTGTCTCTACAAGGAAGATATTTTCAAAGAAAATTGCATTCCTTGATTCAATCATAGTGCCTTTTGTCATATCTGGTACTTGATCCGTGAATCAAAACCGATAAGCACTACCGTTGAAAGCATACCCAACAAAAATGCAACCAACCGTTTTAGGGCCAATTCTTACTTGCTTAGGATCTAACACTTCAACCTTAGCCAGACACCCCCACACTTTTAGGTATTTGTATGAAGGTTTCCTTCCTTTCCACATCTCATAAGGAGTCCGATCCTTGGTCTTGTTTGGTATTTTGTTCAAAATATGGTTGGCCGATTAATAGCCTCACCCCACATATTTTGTAGGTAGACCAGAGCTGATTAACATCAAGGCTCATCATCTCTTTTAGTGTTCGGTTCTTTCGTTCCGCAACACCATTTGACCGAGGTGAATAGGGTGCGGTAGTTTGATGAATTATGTTTGATTCGCACAAAACTATTCAAACGTAGCCACATATTCTCCACCTCTATCACTAATTGCTTTAATTCGATTACTCAATTGATTTTCTACTTCACTTTTGTAAAGCTTAAAGGCTTGAAAGCCCCATCCTTGCTTCGCAAGAGATAAACGTAGCAAAACCTTGTGCAATCATCAATAAAAGTAATGAAATACTTTTTACCACCTCTAGTTTGCACAAACTTTAAATCACACATGTCTCAGTGTGAATTAAGTCTAGAGGTGCGGTGTTCCTTACCACCGATTTAAATGGTAACTTAACCATTTTAGCTTCAACGCATATTTCGCATCTTTTAGGTGCATCAATATTGGTAATATTGAGTAAATCAAGATTTACCAATCATTTTATAGCTTTTAGATTTACATGTCCTAATCTTAAATGCCATAAAGAGGAACATTCAATAATATAAGCAGTAGATGCGTTTTCGTTAATAACTTTCTTGCCTTTACGACTTACAACCATTACATTCATTTTGAACAACCCGTTCTCGAGATAACCTCGACCGAGGAACCTGTCGATACAACTTTATCGAATTTAAAAACTAGTCTAAACCGATGACTAATTAACTGGAGCCCGATATCGATTCTTGCGGATGTCCGGGACATGCAACACATCCTTCGCCTTAAGCTCTTTCCCGCACGTAAGCTTGAGCACAACACTTCCAACCCCAATCACTTCGGACGTAGCCTGGTTCCCCATGTGAAGTTTTCTCCCATCAGCAGGAGCATAAGTCGAGAAAGCACTCTTCTCGGAGCAAACGTGGCAAGTGGCTCCGGTATCCACAAACCACTCCTTGGGGTTGTCCACCATGTTTGCCTAAAAACGACTACAGATATGTCCATATTAGTGGCCTTATTTTCAACCATATTTGCACTTGATTGAGCTTTGCCCTTATCTTTTCTTTCTTTTCTTTCTTTTTATCTTTTTCGGGCTTTACAATCTCATGTCATATGGCTAGGTTTGCCACAATTGTAATAATCGCCACGAAGTTCGATTTTCTAGGAATTAGTTTTTATCATCATTAGGTCTTTTTCTTTTCTTTGATGGTTCACCACGTTCCATCAAGTTTGCTTTAGCTTCCATGTTCATTTGTTTAGATTTAATGTCTATTTTTCGACTGCCTTCTTCAATTCGGAGTTTAACAATTAATTCTTCAAGTGACATTTCCTTTCGCTTGTGTTTGAGATAACTTTTGAACTCCCTCCAACTAGGGGGTAGTTTCTCAATCATCGTAGCTACTTGGAACGCCTCCGGTAAGACCATCCTCCGAGAGGATATCATGCAATATTAGTTGAAATTTTTGAACTTGTTCGACGACAGATTTCGGTCTACCATCATAAAGTCCAAAAATTTAGCAACTACGAACTTTTTAGTTCCGACATCTTCGATTTTATACTTGCATTCTAAAGAACTCCATAGCTCTTTCGCAGTACGAACCGAACAAAGATACGTTATATAACGCATCAACTAGTCCTCCAAGACGTAGTTGCGGCACAAGAAATCTCCATGGCCCCACCGATCAAAAGCAATACGCCCGGCAGGTTCGTGTCGTTTTCATCGACCACGGGCGGATGCCACGGATCCTCCCGGAGGAACCGCGCAGGTGCGGCGTAGTGAGGTAAAACAACATCTTTGCCGCCACCTTTTAAAGTCACTTCCCGAGAACTTCTCGGGTTTCTCTCCATGAACCTGAAAGGTGCAGGAGTCATGAGTCATAAAGGGAGGTACAATAGAAGTTGGAACCATAGGGGAGGGTTTGATGGTTCACCAACTTCGATGATAGCGGGTGGATTTTGGTTATCGTTTCCACCGTTATTGTTATTTCCGCTTCGGAAGCCATTGTCACAATCCGATATTTGTTTTGCGATTGTTGGTTTATAAGTGCACCAACGATGACTTTTACAATATTAGGGACAAAAATAACCAAAGAAAAGAGCAAGAAATTACAAAAGTAATACTTTTTCAATTAAAAAGTATTAGTAACTTTCTTGATCACGAACAACTTCAACGATCGTAACAACAACGAACTCAAGCAACACGAACAAAGATGTAAGTCGAGTCAAGAAAATGATCCTTTGACCGCAAAACAAATACGTCCCGGCTAATGCTCACGCCACGTAATGTTTCCAAAGGTGAAATGACTTTCATCTCGGATTCAAGTAGCACCACTTGAAAACGAGCTCCAACGAATCAAGAACGTGCAAACCGGACTGCTTTACTAGAATGTATGCAGTAAAATCGACGTAAAAATACAAAAATTTCGACGTGGGTGTATATGCTAATATAGGGTGCGTTCTTGGGATGCATGCAAAGCATGAAAATGCCTCCTATTTACACATTTCGATCGTTGGAGACGCCATGAATCTGACATCCGTCTGCCCGCATTCATTTCGACTTTTGAATTCCGTGCAATGACGCAAAGACGAACCTTGTGGGCTCGACTCGGATAGGGCCCAAAATTTTTGGGGGTCCAAAATTATACATCCACCACTCTAAGCTCAAGTACACCCAAAGTCTAATTGCCAAGATCCAAGTCCAAGGGCTAAGACGGCCGGCGGCGCGCTGCAGCGTGTGACCCATTTATGTATGCATAGTCCACTTATAATTTGAATTCTTTTAGTAACTTTTACATATAAGAGGTGAATTACCTCCCACATTAACCGATGTGGGACAATTAACACTTAAGTTAATGTAGCACATTTAATACTTAAGTGTAATACCTTAACATCTCAACATGTATATCAATTTCTCACCACCGAAATTCGGTTTTAAGAAATTAATTATACTATCAATATAATCTCGTTTAATTTCCTAAATTAAACCTTAAATAATTTTAATTAAATAATCAAATAAATTGATTAAAATAATTAAACCTAATTTCTCCAACAAAAAATTGTAGCATATGATGTAATATAGTAGTATTTGAAGGGATAAATAAAAATAAAAAAATTATTTTATTATTATTTAAGGAAATGATGCAACGAGTACGAGGCATGACCTTTTTGGCAAATGTCACAACGAGTATGGAACGAAGGGAGTAATACTATTAAAATTAGTTTTATGATGAAAGTTATTTGCATAAACTTTGCCTCTATGAAGACTATTTTGGAATGAAGGAAGTAATATTTAAATTCGAATTAATAAATGGAGTTGAATTGTATTAATAATATTTTTTTAATGTTATATTATGATTCAAATGCATAATCTGAATTAAATATATTTGGCAAAAACTTGTATGAGACCGAATCACTTTTTAATAAATTATTATCACTTTTATAAAAAGTGATACAAATTAATATAAAAGTGATAGCAAATTAAAAAGTGATAACAATTTATGAAAAGTGATAACAATTTATGAAAAGTGATAACAATTTATGAAAAAGTGATAACAAATTATAAAAAGTGATAATTATTTATTAAAAAGTCGATTCCGTCTTCACGTCTGGCCTCTACGTATTTGCATTGCCTCACACAAGAAGTCTTCAATATATTTTATCCGATTGCATTAATAATGGGGTTGGGCGCACTTATTTGACTATTGCCAATGCCAAAGGTTGCGTCTTAAGATTTGAGTCTGAAATTGTGTTGACGACAGCTTTCCCTCTCCGTCATCCTCCCTTCCTGTCGTTTTTATAACTACCAAATACGTTGTGTTTTTGCATATTGTATAATTTGTATTGTATATAAATATCTCCATTGATAATAAATAAATAATTTATAATATGATAAAAAATTATTTTTCAAAAATTGAAATAAATCGTGTATTATAATTCTTGTATTCTTGAACTTTTACGCATGCATATTATTGAAAATTAAACTAGTCAAGTTACTTAAAATAAAAGACAAAGTCTTATATGTTTGCATAATAAGTTTATGGTGTTTTATTGATACTTTTGGTTAAATATTTAATATTTTTAGTTAAATATTTGATTAATTTAAAGAGACGTTTGGTTATAAATTCTTCAATAAGAATGAAAATGAAATATATTTTTCCTCTACGCCCTAGAATATTGGAGGTAGAATTGTTTCAAAGATGATTACATGACAAGTGTTGTGCTCCAATTTTGAAAAAACATGGAACAAAAGAAAGTTGTAGTGATGTTGAAGGTGAATGATGGAGGAGAAATCATTGTAGGGAAAAAAATTAATCAAAATTGGGTTATGATTACTTTATTTAGCGGGAAAGTTGTAACAAAAGAAAATTGTAGTGATGGTGCGGGTGAATGATTGAGGAGAAACCAATTGTAGGAGAGTGAAAAATTAAACAAATTGAGTAATGATTACCTTATCCGGAAGAAAAATTGTAACATTAATATTTTTTTGCTCTCATTAACCACCATGGCCGCTTCTATATTCATTTTCATTCCTATTTCGATTGAGAAACTTTCAAACAAGTGCCCCTAAATGTTACTTTTCAATTTTATCAAATTTTTTATACTCGATCAAATATGATATTATTAACTCTAATTCCTCCTATTACTTATGAAATTTTTAATTAAATAATAAAATAATAACATCGTAGATTTATTGTGTATATGAAATGAAATAAAAGAGCCCTACTCAAAATGAAAAAGTAGACAATTATTAGTGTTATAAATAACAGGTTGGAAACGTTTCCATTGCTGAACCGGGGTGCCCTCCGACACACAGCTTCACTTGTTTCTACGCTCACTTCGCTTTCCATCCCAGGCGCCGCTCCCCGCCCTCTCTGTCGTCCAGATATTCGGTTTCAGGTTCTACTCATTCTTTCAAATCTTGTTATAATACACAATCAAATCTACGAATGAAATACTATATTTTTACTGAATCATTACGCAAATTTGTTTTTGTTCCCGAAAGTTCAGGATGTTGATATTCGCCGATTGATGAATGCGATCGCTTGTTTTGACCTACGTTTTTTTGGTTAAATTTGCAGGTTCTTTGCTTCTGATTGTTCTTCTCTTCTCCCTGGCGGTGGTGGTGGAAAGAGTTGAGCATTCGGCTCTTTCTTCTTCCGCGGACAAACTAATTCAAAATTTATTAGTCGAAATTTCTCCACTGTTGTGCGGTTAATTAATACGACCACTTTATTGGTAGCATTTACTATGGCAACGACATTGCATTTATGTGGAGTCAAAACACCCTACCTGTGTTGCTCTAAAAGGGCTTCTTGCGTCCAACCTGTTCGGAGGCAGCAGAGTCTTCATTCTGCGGTATCCCTGCCTTCAGTTGCTGCTCAGTGTTTGCCGTTTAATGGATTATGCCGGACGGTTGGGCAGAGATTCAGATGTGCGGTTGGTGAGGTTGATTTGCTCGAAAGGAATGATACTCAGAACTTTGATTCTGAACATGCTGAAGAGGAGTTGACGTGTGTGATGAAATTCGGTGGTTCATCTGTTGCCTCCGCGAATAGAATGAGGGAGGTAGCTGATCTGATTCTGAGTTTTCCAGAAGAGAGACCTGTTATTGTTCTTTCTGCCATGGGGAAAACGACCAACAAGCTTTTGATGGTACACTTTTGGCTGTGCTTCTGCATCTCCTTTATTAAATTCGTTTCTGTCTTCTAATGAGCCTCGTTTATAGGCTGGAGAGAAGGCTGTTAGTTGTGGTGTTTCAAATGTGTCTGATCTTGAAGAATTGGACTTCATCAAGGATTTGCATTTGAAGTTAGCGTCCTTTCAATTTGCATTTCTCTTTTCTGATTCTTTCATGAGAATGTTTTAGCATTCTGATTTCTGCTTTGTTGTGCTCAGGACTACAGATGAGCTTGGCGTGGATGCATCAGTTATATCTAGTGAGCAACACTTCCTCCATAAAATTCGATTTTTTCAGATTCCGTTCCTTGCTAGATTCTATGCTTAAGCATCATTTAGATGCTTGCAATAAATAATATTTTCTCTGGAAAGGAGTTTCACGACACCTGGCGTTTCACCTTTTTTGTCATTTAACTCACAAAAGCTCATTGACTTTCATATTGCATGTGTCTTGGCTGTTACTTGATATATTAGCACATTTCAATGCATTATCTGTTTCAAATGCGATTACTCTGTACAAATAATGCATTCTATGCTGTTTGATAAACTCCTATGGATAATCTTCTTTATTTTGCTAAAGTCTTCTGTTACATAATTGCTGCTAATTGTCAGTTTCACCTGTTTATGATTGAACCTTTGTTACTAAACAATTCTCCAGAGCACCTGTTCGAGTTGGAACAGCTTCTGAATGGAATTGCTATGATGAAGGAGATGACCCCAAGGACAAAAGATTACATAGTGTCTTTTGGGGAGTGCATGTCCACAAGGATTTTTGCTGCCTATTTGAATAAAATTGGTGTAAAAGCTCGCCAAGTATGTCTTGTGTTTCTTCCACCTTTTAATTGTTGGTTCATGAGTTAAAGTTAGCTCTCTTATGGTCGGTTAAAGTGGAACAACTCTTTATTGTATATAATTATTTTACTGGTAATCAATGCCTTTGATTTGATGACAAATCAACTCTTCGTGGTTCTCATTAGTAAAAAAATACGAGGATGATTATGTGCGACACTGGGCAGCTATCATAATGTCAACATCTAACACACTTTACAAATCCACTTAGGCTATAGCTGATTTCATTTTCATCTGACATTACTACCCGTTCATCTGTAAACCGGTTTGATCTCATTGCATGTTTTAATGAGTCAAATACTTATATTCTGTTTGTTCCTGAAGAGTGACATGAGTAGTAACAAAATTGCTTGGGTAAATAAAATAGTTTGCTTCCTTTGCATGATTAACTGACAATTAAATATTGTAAACACATTGATATCCGTAGATATTTGATTGTTTTCTTTCTTTTCAGTTGTTTTTATTTGATTTATCTTAAGCCAAAGAAATTCTTTGGGCAAAAACTAATTGCACATTCTCGAATCCTTTTAATTGACTAATGCTTGAATTATTTTGATTTTTGGACCATGTGAAGTACATTCTTAAAACTGCATTGACTCATTTTTTGTGGTTGCTATCAAACTTGTCAACTGCTGCATGAAATTTTAGTTGTGCTAGCATTTAGAGAACAACATTTTCAATCACCGCACTCTTAAGTTATGGGTTTATTGTAAAATCTGTGTATAGCGTAATTAGTGTTTTTGTTATCTGAGTCATAAGGTTCACTGTGGCCTTCTCTTTTGCTGCTCACTATTAGTAAGAATACTATAAACAAACCTTGTTATTGTATAACTGCAATATTTTGCATTTCTCTGCAGTATGATGCCTTTGAAATAGGTTTCATAACAACTGATGATTTCACGAATGCGGATATTTTGGAAGCAACATATCCAGCTGTTGCAAAAAATTGCATGGAGATTGGATTAGTGATCCTGCTATTCCTGTTGTGACTGGTTTCCTTGGGAAGGTTGCTTCCTTGCTGAAACCCGTGTATTTTTTTATTTTAGTGCATTTCCTTTGTACATTTACTATATTAGTTATTTGTTATGATGACATCTTGACCTAATTGCATTCAATTGTAGGGTTGGAGAAGTTGTGCAGTGACAACTCTGGGAAGGGGTGGTAGTGATTTAACTGCCACGACAATTGGCAAAGCATTGGGGTTAAGGGAAATCCAGGTTAGCTGTTGTTGTCTCTTTACATTTTTACTCTGCAGTCCCTTTCATATCAATTTTTGTTTGTACTATATTCTCAGAGATTTTTGGTTTATACAAATGTGAAGTTCATTACCAGGAGAAATCTGGAGAAGCACTTATCACATTTGTGCATCTTCCGCTCGAATCTCATATTTAATTTTTTTTTTTTTTTTTATCTTTTGTATCAAGTCTTAGAGTTATCCCCATCTCGTATTTGTTAGATACTATAAAATGCATTCATTTTGATATATCACAATATTTGATTTGGTTAGATAAACCAGTTGAATATTTGTATTCGTTTAAAATTTGAATTTAATTATTATTTGTATTTGAATCATTCGATAGTATTCAATTCAAAATTTTAATTCAAATTAGTTTTTTTAAAAATATATTTTTAAAATTATGATATATTTCGAAATGATATATACTCCCTCCGTCTTGTATTAATTTGCACTATTTGGTGGACACACAAAAATAAGAACGTAGAGTAATGAGTTGAGTTTTGAGGGGTAATTTCATAAACCTTTATGTATAAAGTAAAAATGAGTTGAATTGTGTGTATGTGTGGGCCCAAAAGTAATGACATTTTGTGTAAAATTTTGGATAATGTGAGGGTGAAATTTATTGTAGGTTTTCTATTTTTGGGGTGAGCAAGTTATTCCGAGACGTGCAAATAAGGAAAATACTACCTCCACCCTCGTTAAGTTCCCCTTTTGCTTTTTGCACAAGGATTAATAAATATAGTATTAAATGTGTAGTGGGTGTGTTTGATAGAAAAGAGAAAAGGTAGAGAGAGAGAGAGAGAGAGGGGGAGTGGGAGGGGGAGGGGGAGGGAGATGTGGGGACAAATACTTCAGAAATTAGAAAAGAAGAAGCTTAGCCTGGGACGACAGTTTTGGCAAAAGTGGAAGCTTAACAAAGGACGGAAGGATCAATTAATAATATATATTTTATTAATATTTAAAAAAATATATATATTAATAGAATACTCGTGAATACCTAATCAAATATGCTCGTATTCAAATTCGCATTCAACTACTTTTCGAATCAAAAATTGTATTAGAATCTTAATATTCAAATATTTAATGCTGATTCGAATCAAAATTATTTGATTCTTTTACATCCCCAGTTTGGATGCTGTATTGATGACATTAGTCAACTGTCCTATTCTTTGTAGGTGTGGAAAGATGTGGATGGTGTTTTGACCTGCGACCCTAATATATATCGTCATGCAGCACCTGTGCCTTATCTTACTTTTGATGAAGCAGCTGAACTTGCTTATTTTGGTGCTCAGGTATCAATTGAACTTCTCAAAATCATTTCCTACTGTCTGCATTATAAATTTCACTTTCGCTTTTGCACGATTACAAAATCAACGAATTTTAGTTTTCTAGAGATCTTTTGGGTTTTGACCACATAATTTCATTATTTTCAGAACCATCCCAACTCCAAAGGAAAAGGCTAGATAATTTTTTTAAGAAACTTGGCTGATATATTTAGTTACCTTTGGCCACTTTTCAGGATGGTTTTCATCTAGGAAACTATTCAAATGTTGCTCTCAATTGCTCTTATGCGTCCAACAATTAGATGAAGTTGCATTTTCAGGGCTTCCATATGAGTAAATGGTCCTTACTTGTTTGTGGCTAGAGAACAGATAATACTAGTTACCTAGTAGTATTCTCTTTTTTCTTGAAATGTTGCATCTTAATCTGTTTCTTTGCATTGAAAGGTCCTCCATCCACAGTCCATGAGACCTGCTAGGGAGGGTGACATTCCCGTGCGAGTGAAGAACTCTTATAATCCAAAAGCTCCAGGAACCCTTATTACCCGAACAAGAGACATGAGTGAGGTTAGTTGCATAATCGTGTTGAGAACAAAATGTTGATCATTATAATTGCGGGGCACTTATTTTTCTTGTGTATTTTCAGGCTGTACTTACTAGCATTGTCTTGAAACGGAATGTCACAATGTTGGATATTGCTAGCACAAGAATGCTTGGTCAATTTGGTTTTCTTGCCAAGGTCGATCACTGCAGAAATTCTATGCACTTGATTGCCACTTCCATCATTATAGATATCCTGTTTCTTAATGCAATTCACTCGATATCGTGTTCTTTTTAGGTTTTTGCTATTTTTGAGGACTTAGGCATATCTGTTGATGTTGTTGCCACTAGTGAAGTGAGTATATCGTTGACGTTAGACCCTTCCAAGCTTTGGAGTAGAGAACTTATCCAGCAGGCAAGCGTATGACATCACTCTTTCATTTTCCCATTTCAATACCCACCCTTGATTCGCCTCAAGTTTTCTTAGCTCTTAGTACATGCTTTTTCACTTTGTTTTAAATTTGTCTATCCATTTTCTCATGTTAGTTTGTTTTCAAATTTTCACAATATAAATTTGTAGCTTGAAATATTTTAGATTTGTCTTTCCATTCTCCAATATAACTTGCTACCTTTCTTGTCATGTCCTAATCAGGAACTAGATCATGTGGTGGAAGAACTAGAAAAATTGCAGTTGTAAATCTTCTACAGCACAGATCTATCATCTCTCTCATTGGAAATGTTCAAAGGTCCTCACTGATACTAGAAAAGGTGATGCCGTAATTCTAATTCAATTACATTTTATTTTTCTTGAATTATATGGAACACTTTTGGGGGCGCTTGGTTGAAAATTCCTCAATGTGAATAGGAATGAGAATAAACATAGGGAACTATGGTGGTTTATGAGAACAAAAATGATCAATGTCATTACTTTCCCTCCTAAATAAGGTAATTATTACCTAATTTTGATTAACCTTTTCCCTTTTACAATGATTCTCCTCAATCACTCTCCTCTACAACCTTCTTTTGTTTCATTTTTTTCCCAAAATTGGAGCGTAACACTTGTAATGTAACCATTATTAAAACAATTCTTCCCCAATATTCTAGGAAAAAAATATTTCATTCCCATTGAAGAATTTACAACCAAACGCCCCCTTAGTTCATTGGGTGATACTGTGACTCAATCCTATTTGTGATGTATTAAGTAATACGGGCAGGCCTTCCATGTGCTTCGAGCCAATGGTGTGAATGTTCAAATGATATCACAAGGTGCTTCAAAGGTTAATATATCGTTGATAGTAAACGACAGCGAAGCAGAACAATGCGTTAGGGCTCTTCACTCCGCCTTCTTTCAGAGTGATCTTTCGGGGCTCGTTTTACAGGACAATTCTGAAAATGGTTCGGCAATGTCTTGATTGGATATGCTAAGAAAGAAAGATAACTCCCTTCTCCCACATATGATTAGTGCACCATTATTCTTCATCAGTTTATAACTGAAACTATCTATATGACTTCTTAGCTAGCTTTTGTTGCTCATTTTAGTTGGGGTATCCGTATCAGAGTCTCATTATTGTATTGTAGGACCTGTTTGTTATATGCAGCAATAGGCAATTTTTGTAAGGCAGATTCATTCAACATATATTTTTAAGTCTTGCTCCCTCCGTCTCATACTCGTTGTGACATTTGCCAAAAAGGTCCATCTTATACGTGTTGCATCATTTTCTTAAATGGTAATAAAATAACTTTTTCACTTTTATTCACCCCTCAAATACTATAGTATTACAACATGTGCTATTATTATTTTTCCACACTAACTCAATTTAATACTCCTTCCGTCCTCAACCTATTTGCACCATGTTTTTGCATGGAAATTAAGAAAAGCTACTTTTTACATTGATGAGGGGAAAAAGGAAGGGTATTGTTGTCCTTTAGTGTATTGGTAATTAAGTTAATCATTTAATTAGCCATTTCCTTCCAATAGTGTATGAAGGGAATTTTGAATTTAGTGTATAATTAAAATTACATGTAAATTAATTCTACGAAATTAAAAATACGAAATAAAAAATTAAAATACGTAAATAAATTGAAATTAAAATACAATAATTAAAAAAGCTGAAATTAAAAAAATTGAAATTAAATTTACACCACCAACGATACAAACACTAACATAAATACGAACTTAAAAAGCTGAAATTAAAATACAAGAATTAAAAAAAAGAAATTAAATTTACAAAAATTAAAAAGCGAAATTAGATTAAAGCAGTCGATCCAATTGATCGGTCTAATGTCAAATCATCGACTAAAATGCCTAAATAATTGGGTTTCCCACCATTTAACACCAAAACCAAAATTACAAATTTCCCTCCAACTTAAACACACAAATTTAAACCTCAACAATGAGTCTTAAATGCCATAATTCAAAAATTACAACACACAAAAGACCTCAACAAAGAGTCTTAAATGCCATAATTCAAAAATTACAACACACAAAGAATTTAAGGTCGCTCTTAAAGACACTTTAAGGCGACTCTTAAATTCAATGACAAGATCACGGCTGAAGCTTCGATGACCGGAGGAATCGAATGACACAATTCCTCTTTGCAATAAGACTAACGGTGATAGCGCATCACGGGAAAATTTGTGAAGCTTACGCATTATTTGGGGATTGTTGAAGAACCGTCAAATACATTTGGGTCAGCCGCACGGAAACAAAGTTAGTCAAGGTCTTCCAATCATGATAACATCACAAAGGAAAGGAAAATCACGAGAAGAAGCGCTTACGTGTAGATATTGAAGATGTTATGAAGGACATAGCATTTGAGAAAAGATCAACAATTAGAAGTCTTGCTAGAGAGTTGAAGATTAGCAAATCTCATGTTGGTAGGTTGGTAAAGAGTGGCGGATAAGAGAACACACCGTGCAATCAAACCCGAGCTTACAGAAAAAAATAAGCTACAAAGGTTGAATTTCGGTTTGAGTGCCTTAGTTATTAATAGAGTGCCAACATCATTGAATTTTCGGGTATATGCACAATGTAGTTCATATAGATGAAAAATGGTTTTACATGACAAGAGCATGTGAGAGGTATTATATCTTTGCCGAATGAGGAAGAGCCATATAGGAGTTGCAAAAGCAAAAGATTCATATCAAATGTTATGTTCATGTGTGCAAAGTGGCTAGACCACAATACTCAAATGATGGGCAACTCCTATTCGATGGAAAAATAGGCATTTTTCCATTCACAAAACAAGAACCAAAGACAAAGGAACTCTAAAAACAGAGTTAGGGGCACAATGGTGACTAAACCAATTGATTCTATAACAAAGGAAGTCATCAAGGACTGTCTTGTGAATCGAGGTATGGTTTTATCACAAAAGCGCCGATTTTATTCTCATCATCCAGCTTTATGCATATTAAGTCTCCAAAATAGGTTTTTCAATCCTATTGGTGACATTAATTTGCAATATCATGTTCAATTTTCAGATAATACCAGCTATAAAGGCAAAATGGCCTTCTAATGCATCCAAAAGCATAATCATTCAGCAGGATAATGCCAAACCACACATAAATGACAATGATCAAGAGTTTCGGGCAATGCAAGCTCGATGGATTTGATATCCAGCTTGTGTGCCAACCCCCAAACTCCCAGGACACTAACATAAATGATTTAGGTTGGTTTCGGGCTATCCAATCACTACAAGTTGACACTCGCAAGCTATAATGTGGATGATTTGGTGAAGAATGTGATGTTGTCATTTCAAAATTTGATGACCATCAAATTAAACAATGTATTCTTGAGTTTACAAGGGTGTTTGATTGAAATCATGAGGTGCAAAAGACACAACAAATACAAATTGCCACATATGGGAAAAGAAAGGCTTATCAGAGAAGATAGTTTGCCTATGTGTTTACAAGTGGATGAAGAATTGGTTAGGGAATGCATTCAATGTCTCATTGAAGAAGGAGAAATTGAATCACCACATATGATATTAGTAGCTTAATGACGATTTAGGATATTAGTGTAGGGGGAAGAATGAAGATACAACTCATTTTGTGTGTTTACACTTAAACACAAATTCACAATGGTGGCCTTTTTTATTGTAGAAGTTGTTTAGGCTGTAAACAACACTTTTGTGTAATGAAATGATTTGCTTATGTGTTTATACCCTTAGAGAACACTCATCATTAGGCAACAAATGATTTAAGCTACCAACATGCATGTGATTGCATAAAAACTAGCCTCACTACATGCATGTGATTACATTAAATCATGAATGCATGTGATTGCATAAAAACAAGCCTCCTACATGCATGTGATTGCATTAAATCATGAATGCGGTTCAATCACCAACATTATCAGTGTATTAGTTCAACCACCAACAATAAATCATCAATTGAATGCCAATAACATACCCTCAGACAAATAAATGCCAAATCATCGGGTTACCCAATATCAGTTCACATAGAGTATCATCACCACCATTCTCTCTGTCCCAAACATAACCAAAGAATCATGCTCATCGGGTAAACAACAATCATGCCCATCGGGTAAACACCAATCATGCCCATTAGGTAAACACCAAGCAGGATATAAGTGTACTAATATCAAGAAATCGACCAAACAAAAGACCAACAATCAAGCTCAACAGGTTCACTCAAACATGCATCGGGTAAACAACATCGGTATTCGACCAAACATATACCAACAATCAAGCTCAATTCGATCAAACATGCATCGGGTAAACAACATCGGTAATCGGCTAACATGCATAAAAATAGAAGAGATAGTAGAGACACCTTTTTAACAAACATCTAGGTGATGGAATCCACACACAGACTTCCTAACGGCATACTGTCGGAGTTCGAGGCAAGTTGGACCACAACGCCACCAAACAAAGCCGTAAAATCATCGTCAATTGGGACATGTTCATTCCCAATAGAATCGGGTACCACAAGATGTCTGGAATAGCAAATAGGTCGGGATCGGAGTCGCCACCGTTAAACAGCCGGCCAAGGTCGGAATGGGCCATGGGTGAGAGTCGACAATCGAGATCGGCCATGGGTTGAGAGTCGGCAATTGAATCGGCCACCATCGGAGGCGACCACGGTGAGATTCGCCCACCTTTAAACAAATGGCGAAACACATATCGGCCACCGTGAGAATCGGCCTTCTTTAAAAAATGGCCAACGTTAGATCGGCCACCATCTGAGTCGGACCAGAATCCACCACCACCAAATCGGAGTCGGACCTTAATCCGCCACCACGGAATCGAAAATTGAATCGGCCATAAAGGCAGAGTTCAACTCCGACGGGGTGGGGTTTCGCGGAGTTAGGGAGACGAGGGAGATGGGGCTAGGGGTTAGAGTGAGACGAGAGAGATGGCAAACTAGGGTTTTCAGAGAGGTAGAAGATTCGAGAGAGATAGAGAGAATGAGGGTGATGATAGGTTTAGGGAATATGTAATGGGCCGAGTTTAATTAGGGAAATAGATTTGGGCTGGGTTAATTAGGGTTAATTAGTTGGGTTTAGGTTTTAATTGTCAGAATAGTGTAATGACATTTTTGAAATTATGTAGAAAAGTTGAGGGTTTTAATATTTTGAGTTTTTGCCATTTTTAGTGTGTGCAAATAGGTATGAGACATACAAAAAAGGAAAGTGTGCAAATAGGTATGGGACGGAGGGAGTATTATTAAACGATTTTTTTACTAAAGTTGAAAAGACATAAAAAAATCAACTTATATCATTAAATAGTTATTATATTAAAACCCGTGTCAAATAGTAAATATTACAACGAGTATGAAACGGAGGAAGTATAATATTTGATGGTGTAGTCGTTTTTCGTTGGCTAATCGTCAAGGTTATTCGTGATTTCCTTTCTCTTTACGTGAGGACAGGGGCTAAATGCGAACTGTATAAATCACCTGGTGTTGTAATAAGGAGACTTGCTCTAGACGTGAGACTTCTCCACAATTCTTTTAGTTTTTCTTCCCTTTGTGGGATTTCCCATGGATTTTTCGATTAATTATTAGCATTTCTTGAGATCGAGTCTTTATCCTTTAGTGAATTGTTCATTTTACTGTCTGTTTCTTGAATTTTTGGTGGAGTATTTGGGGTTAACTTGCGACACAAGCTAGGTCCTGTTTGGTAGGTACGAAAAGGTCCAGAAAAAACTGTTTCCAGCCTTTCATGGTGTTTGGTAGCACATAAATAATTTTTCGGTAGACCGGGGAAAACGACGGGCAATGAAAACGTTTCTGCAATAACACTGTAGCTCTTCGTAAAACCCATCTTAGCTCCCCCTTGATATGTTTTCAGAGCTCAATAATGAAATGACTTTGTCGAAATTGCCCAACGACCTCCATCTTCTCCGCTCCTTCCAATCGTCTTCAGCTCACTTTGATCATATTTCGCCGCTGCTATTCTTCCAAAATTGTTTTGCGGAAGGTAACTCAGAACTGATCGCATTAATTCTCTTCCATAAAATTAAAGCTCCAATTCGATTTCAAAATTTTAGCAATTTGAAGAATGACGTTGTGGCTCGAGATCTTGCAAATTTCCATTTGCTGGTTTGTAATTTTTCTTTTGTTAATTAATTCTTTGTGGGATTTGAGTTTTGCTATTTGCTTTTAATTGTTTGGTGCTCCATTAACTTTAGTTCGTTGATTCGTTGGTTTGCAAATTTCCATTTGTCTTATTGAACGGAGGAGGAAGAGAAGAAACACAGATATTATATTTACCTTCTTTGCATGAAAAGACGTTTGATAAAATATCTTTTTGAAATATAATTTGTATTAGTTTTAATTTTGTAATGGAATTTGTTATTCTTTATATCATAGTTTAATTGGAGTCATTAGTTTGCTGCTATTTGTGAATTTGTTGTGACGAAGTGACACATTTATTGTAATGAAGATGACATAATTTTATTTCAAGTTAGACAAATTTGTTTTGATGAAGAGGGTATATGAATTTTTCCTAATTTTATAGAAGAGGTAAAAAAATATTTTCATCATTTTCTTATGAATTATATCTTCTACTGAACAAAATTATCAAAATTTATACAATCTTAAATATATCATATCAAACAATAACAAAATTATTTTATCTTACACTATCTTAAGAATCCCACCATCTCACTTTTTTCACCTCACTTTTCTTATAATTTCTTATCTTCCCTATCAAACGGGGTCTTATTATAGTATTGTAGGACCTGTTTGTTATATGCAGCAATAGGCAATTTTTGTAAGGCTGATTCATTCAACATATATTCTCAAGTCTTATTCCCTATTTTTCATACTCATTGTGACATTTATCAAAAAGTTATGTTTCATATTTGTTGCATTATTTTTTAAATGATAATAAAATAATTTTTTTCACCTTTGTTCACTTCCCTCAAATACTACAATATTACACCATATTCACTCAATATCATAGCTAAAAACAAATAAACAAATAAAAAATAATAAAGTAATAGGCTGTGGCGCCAACTCCATGACATTGGGTTGGCTGGCCACCCCAGTGTCATCAAACTATTTACATTTATTGTTTTAAACATTTTACATATTAATTAGTTTTTGTAATTTTTTTAATATAGTTAAATTTGTAGATATTGAAAATAATACGTTATAAATTATATATATAAATATATTTAAATTTGTAAAAATTCTCTACAAATAGAGTTTAATATTGAAATATTATGAAATACAAACTAATTTTCTCTCTTTTTATCATGATTTCTATCATTTTCTATTTAATATTTTATGCATCTATTTGTAGTTTTTTTTTTTCAATTTCGTATTTCAGACCTTGTAATTTTAATGTTGTTATTATTGAGTTAGTAATTTATTTAAGTATATCATAATATTTTTTCCTATTATAATTATGAATTTAGAATGTCAAATATTTTTTTATAAATCTTTTATACATTAAAATATAACAAAAATTGATTATACATACACGTATTTAAAAAAATGAAGAAAATAATTATTTTAGGTTGAGTTGATATCACCGATAAAGTATAAAAAAATTAAACTGGATTTGTAGATTGTATATGTAGATAACCAAAAATTAAATATTATTAGAAGATTGGATTAGATGGGTGTCACCGATAAATATAATGTTAGAATAATATGGCAGGACAAAGCGAGATAAGATAAAGTGTGGTGGAAGTTCATTTGGTATATATATATATATTTTTTTAATTCCACCACACTTTGGTATTGAGTTGCATGCTTTGGAGATTGTTTAATTAATAAAGTATTGTGTCCCTCTAAAATACAACTAACTATTTTAGTGAAAAATGCAATATAATATTATTCTTTCAATTTTTTTTTGTTGTTCCTCTCCCTATTAAAATTTGTAATATTATTCCGTCCAAAATTTTATTTCATACTTTGTTTGACACACATATTTAAAAAGTAATGGAATAAATAGAGATTTGAGAAATAATTTTTAAACTTTTATTTATAAAGTAAAAAAAATGAGTTGAATTGTGTGTATGTGGGGTAAAAAATAATGACATTTTGTGTAAATTTGAAAATATTGTGAGAGTGAAATTTAGGAAGTGTTTTATATTTTAATGGTGTAAAGCTAATCTTGAGAGGGTCGAAAAAGAAAGTGCGAAATTAATTACGGAACAAAGAAAATATTTTAACATACAAATGACTATATTTAGTAAAACCAACTACGCTTTTGTGAATTTATTTTTAACTTTAAAAAAATATTGTTTAATTATACGAACAAGTACTTTACAACATGTGAAGTAATACATTTTATTTAGTACCCATTTGGTAGGCTAGTTAGTGGGCGAGATAGGCCACTTATCGGCCATTATTTATGTTTGGTATCCATCTTCAAGGCCCAATACAAATGAGACGGCCCATGAGTAAATATTGTTATCGAAAGATTGGGACTCATCTCAAATCGGTGAGTTAACTTACTGCTCTTACCCAAGTTTATTTGTTTTTGTAGACAACTTTGCCCTTCCACAAGATATTTTGTGGATTCCATTCACATATCATTCCATACTCTCCGAGAAAATGAAGAGTGAGAGAGAATCGTGTGGAGGCGATTTTGGGCGAGGTGAGCAACGCACAAATGCATCGAGAATGCGGTGGAACCTCGATAAAGTGTTAATCGGTGAGATTTATGTTTCTTGACAAAGACTCATGTATTTCTTAGTACCGTGTTGTTGTTCATTTTTTTAGCAATGATTTTCTTCGTATTTTTTCCGATTTAAACCCATATTTGCTCGTGGGGTGCACGTCACGGAGCACCGTGGTGATAGAAGCCGATCGGTGCACTTGCGCACCGTTAGGTATCTTGCTCTTGTCTACCGCGGCTTCATTGGGGCATTAGGTTATATTTAGGGCTTTTACGCCATTGAAGATTGATTAACGAGGTACGTGGAAATACAGTGAATTAAAAGGGACACTAGTACACATATACATATACATATATTTGAGTGGTATGTATCGACTTTATTATGACACTTGTATGCTCTGGTAATCGTTTTCAAGCACTACGCTACACACATGTTCCCATTTTATGTTTTAATTAATTTTTTAAGTAATTACAGGGGTTTTCTTTTTGAATATAATTTATTTGAGATTAACCGTATGGCATGTAGTTCGTGAAATTGAGGTTTAAATCATGCGCGAAACATTTCTATCAACGCTTGGTTTTATTTGACTATGTACTATTACTGAAGCAACCGTGTATTTTTTAAATAATGAATGTCTTAAAATTTGGTATGGAATGTTTTGGTATTTGTAGAGTCGGTAGCGGTTGAAATTATTAAGAAATGACATGTCTATAGGTTCTTCCTTGTACTTTCGAATTCATTGAACTGGTTAAATTTTTGTATGATCGTAATAATTATTGATGTGATGTCACTATATGCAAATTGGTTGTTGTTTGTAGTGGAGAAAAATAGGATGAATTCTTTGTGTAGACGGGATGAGGTCTTGATCGTGTTGTTTGAAGAAATGGTGCAACAAACCATTATCGTGGTTAGTTTCATTATTAAACACATGAACCGTTGCAATAGGAGGCAGATTAATTGGGTCGGATACAATATGATTGATCGATTCCCTACCAAGTTCAAGAAATGGAAAGATTGGTAGGGAATTATGACTAAATCTTGTTTTGATAATCTTGAATTAGTATGTAATACGTTTGGTAGGCTCATTTTGCTTAAGAACTTTGGTGGACTATCCGGGGTAAGTTTGTATCGATAGAGGAACATGTTGCGATATTCTTATCCATTCTAGCGCATCACAAAAAATAGAGTCGTTAAATATAGGTTTCACCGGTCTAGTCGGACGATCTCCCACTATGTCCACGCAGTCCTTGCAGGTACATTCTCTGATTACATGCGATCTTATTGGTGAAGCTAGTGCCCGTACCCATTGCACTAACCATCGTTGAAAGTGGTTCAAGGTATAATAAGAGTCAATTAGGGTATATTACATTTTATGTTGTGCCTAATTACATAATTTATTTATGTCTTTCTTATCCGAGTGTTTAGGGGCACTCGATGGTACGTTCATTAACGTACATATCCCGAGAGCCCGATAAAGGTTGTTACAGGACAAGGAAAGGTCACATATCTACCAATGTGTTAGTTGCAAGGATAAAAATATCGCTATCACAACAAATATCACAACTTTAATTTTACGGATATATCGATGGATATATCGATATCGAAAAAAATTGAAAAAAATGACGAAAGCTTTATTAAAATCTTGAAAATTTAACAAGATATTTCGGGGATTATTATAACATATTATTATGCACATATTCCATACAAAATTACAATAAAATTGTATTTTTAAAGCTGGATAATAGATTATATAAATAATGTCGGCCTTGAAAATAAGTCTAATTAGTTATTATAATAAAAAAATAAAAAGCCATAAGATCACACGTTGATCCAGGAGGCGAAGCCCTCATAATAAGTTAAAAAGGGTCAAACCGAACCCCTAAAAAAGAAAAGAAAAGAAACACTTTACAAAATTCCAATAGAAACTCCTACCACTACGGTATATCGTCTTCACACACATATATGTCCAACTCTTAGAAACCATGGCTCGCATTGCTTTAAGAGCATTTGTATCCACCTTCGAGGTAATCACGTAATTGTTGTCAAAAGGAGGCAAAATCTACACTCTGTTCGACTAGATTTGCTTCGCAAATTATATTCTGCGACACAGTCTTAGCACCATTTTTACCTTTTTGGAAGAAGCTTTAGAGGCATGAACAAGTGAACTACCGAGTTCGAAGACGAACTAATAGAAGTACCAGCGTCCCTCGGCTTGTCAACCGCGGCAGTGGGTGGCCACCACAGAAATGATTCCGCCATCCGATCAATATCTATACCTCTGTCCTCATGTATTATTGATGACAATCCCTTATCGATATCAATATTATCCAAGCGCTGCTGGTCGTGCACCATATTCTCTCCTCCAATTCAGCTAATGCTTCATAACCATTTTCGTGAGAATGAGCGATGGTGGAGCCTCCTTAGATTGTAACTCTGTTGCTCTTCTTTGCAGAGAACCCTTATAAAGCCAGCCCTCCTCCGAAACCCCGGGGGAGGTATGCATTGGACTCTTTTCTTTAGCATAAGATTGCTTATTTTTGACACTACTTGAACTGGTTCCATGTTTGCATTATTTTCAATTGGAGGCTCCACAAATAACTCATTTTTTCGTACCCATTCCCTCTCTTTCAAGCTAGGGCATTGCAGCTTCCTTGTAGCCTTTGAGACCTTAGCACCATCGGTATTATGGCGATATCTTTGATCGACAATTCTCAAGTGAATGTCCTACAATACCACAATGGTTACAAAAAGAGGGTATCTGCTCATACTTTAAAGATGCAAACATAATTTGCCCCTCCGATTCAAACATAATGAACTCCTCACATCCTTTTGTCATATCTATCTCAATTAACACTCTAGCATAATGATACATTGAACTTTATCTCAAATACGATCGTCAATTTTTATAAGCTGTCCCAAGGCGAGAAGCCAATGCATGTATGATCTTGGGCTGAAAAATTCCATAGGACTTTCGAATAATCGACCCCAACTTGTGCCAAACTAGAGGTAGCCTTGTATGGATTAAATCCACGCACCTATCTTTGAACACGAAAAATTAAGGTTTCATAATCCACTCTCTTCTCAAGAATTCTATTTCTATCCTCCAAAGAGGGAAGTCGCACATTGTAATATCCTCTACCAAGAGGGACTAGCTACCGATTCTCAAATAAACCCCATGCATGACTTAATTTTCTCATTAATCCTTCCAAAGAGTATGGTTTATCCCCTTGTGAAAGAGAAATCTTACCAATGAGTGTGATGGAAGTCTGAAATCCTCTCACTTTTGAGGGCATCGTCTATTTTGATAGAGATAAAATCCTTTCCGTTATGGCCGCATATCCTAAGTGTCATCATGACTTAGGTTATTTAGTTCCCGTGTTGCCGTCTTAGGACATCAGCACCGTTGGAAAAAGAGGGCCTCCGTTGGAGCCTCGAAATCATCCAAGCGACTTATTGTCATGCCACTGCAAATATATGCCCATCGTCATGACCACCGAAGTTGGGGTGCGATGGTTTCCTCGTGTGTCGGTAGCAGGTTTGGTTGTGCCAAAGATGCCAAATTCATGTAATGCGTCGTTTCGGCTGAAAAGAGTGCGGAAGCTTGTGAATCTCTTTCGATGGTGAGTTATGAATCGGGCGACAATTGGATCGGAAACCATGGAAACCGATTGCGAGAGATCGCAAAATATCGAGGGACTAGGGCTTGCATATGTTTTGAAGTTCATCCGCATGCTGCGGTGACTTATTGTGCCATAAGTGAAGAGATCGGTTCGATTGTGATCCGCCATGACGGGGGTGAGTAGAGACGGCGCCGCCTCTTTTTAAAGTTTGAAATCCTTTTACGTAACTTCTTCTGTCCTTATAAGTGACAATATAATACATAATACAATACAAAATGACTAAATGTACATAATACAATACAATTAATACCAAAATGAAGACATATGAGGTTCAAATGTATTAGGTGGAATCAAGGATTGAAATATCGTGATATATCGCGGATATATCGCAAAAATTGAGGTTGGGATACGGATATTAGGGGTAATGTATTTTTCTCGGATATCGCGGAAATATCGCAAAATATCGATATCGATATAGGTCGGGCGTAGCACATTTTTCCTGAATATCGTGGAAAAATCGTAAAATATCGCAAAATTTTTAAAATCACGATTTTTATATTTTATAATTTATTTTTTATTTTGTTTTTTCCTACAAAGAATATAATATTTCGGACATAGCTCAAGTGAGGATGGAGGAAATAGTGATGGGGAAATGGTGGAAATGAGCTGTGATGGTGAAAATAATCAAGATGATTATTTTTCAAATCAAGTGTTATTAAGTCCGTTCACTGGTGAGACCGACTTCACTCATGCAACATAAGATATGGACCATGGAAGCAGAGCATAAGGTCCACGGATATGTGCAATCGGAAAGAAATACATAAGAAGGCGTGTCTTGACTCAAGAAGAAAGCTCAAATACGATATTGAACCACTTTCGATCGGTTTTGATTCAATGAATATGAGTGACACTAATCATAGTGATATGTTTCAAGATTCATATGCTCCTTACACATATGAGTGTTCCCAATTCGATTGGACTACTCAAAATGTGTATGGAGGTCATAATGTGTATCAATAAAATGATTGAATCGGTGGACATTATCCAATCCATGGTGAAGCGGTTGGAAGAGATCGAGAAATATATGAAGCACATGTACATAAATATGTCCAAAATTACTCTAATGTGATGAGTTGGTATCAATATTGTTTGGACAAAGATGACAAATGACAAAATTCACTTTGTTGTCATGGGAGAAACGATGAAGTTCATGAAAGAGACAAATGAGAAATTTAACAAGATGGACTCAGGCTTTTGACACCTTGGAGCAAGAAATAAAAGATTTTGGAGCTCGAGTGAATGACCTTCAAGCACTTGTGAATTCAATTACAATTCAAGTTGGTCAAGTAGCTACAATTGAATGACAAATTCAAAATGAAAAATCTCTGTCTAATACCGAGTTCTACCCAAAAGAGCATTGCAAGGCCATAAACATAAAAATGGCATCAATTTGGAGGATGAGGAGCAAGTAGTTTTCTCTATGTACAATGGAATTGAACATTATGAAGAGAACATCAATATTGAAGAGTGCTACAAGAGTGATCAAGTGGAAGTATTGCCCAAGCTTAAAGCTAAATGCTTAGAGATAAGCAAAAGAGCGAGTTTGGGGGAGTTTTAAAAACTCCCCAATTCAAAATAATCCTACTCACATGATACCTTAGGCAAAACTTCAAGACTTTGTGATATGAGTGAAGACTCAAATGGAGTGTCCCTATGTTGTTCGACGGGCCCATGGATAGAATTGGATTCAAGAAGTATCGGGTCAAGGGACAAAGTGGTGTCACTTGATTTTGAAAAGGAAGTTCGTCCGACATGGGACGTTAAAAATAGTTCTTCTTGGGAGGCAACCCAAGATTTTACTTGCTTTTCTTTTATTGCTTTCTTGTTTTGTTATTGATAGCTTAGTTTTCTTGTAGGTGTGGATGATTTTTTGGAGCTCGGTGAGAAATCGAAAGAGAAGAAAAGTACCATGGGGATGAAAAGAAATGAATGCAATGGTGATTTCAACAAAGATGCTAAGATGTGCAAGGAAAATGGTAGCTTATTGATGCCTCAAACTTAGAATTGTCACTTATAGTAACATTTTAAGTTTGGGGGAGTTTATTTTTAGTTATTGCATGCTTTTGCTACTTGTTATCCTTACACTGGCACACCATTCTACTTGTAGTCATATTTTGCACTCGCGCACGCACCCATGGTGCTTCTTATTGTATAGTGTGGTGTTTTCATTGCTTGAAAGTTAGTGGTTGTTGACATTTTTGAAGTCTAGTTGAGCTTGATGGTATTGATTGATGCTTGCTTGTTTACTTGCTTATGTGAAAAGTTGTGCTTGGTATTGTGCTCTTAATTCGTGATTCGACAAGCCCGTGAGCTTTAGAGCCTATAGACTTTCATATTTATTGGTCTAATTTCCTTCTTGTGAGTATCGTTCATGCTTGTGTGCTCTAGAATCTGCCAATTGTCTTGTTTAAGGCTACATTTTGTGTGAGATTTTTTGAAAATGATATAAAGCCATCTATGTTTTGATTAGTCACTTGGCCAAATTTTTCTTACCAAATGAAATAATTTCCGTAGCAAGCCGCTTTGAGCCTATTGACCTATATTTTTGGCAACCTATGAGAATTTAGCCTATTTGTTCTTCTTTTCGAGCTTACCTTTCCTATAAACTAGTGGAGCTTTATTGTTGATAAATATGGTTGAATTGAGCTTTAATGTAAATTTGAAAGACTAGTTGTGCTTATGTGAAATGAGAAGAAAGAAAGAAAGAAAAAGTGAAAGAAGAAAGAATGAAAAAGATGAATTGTTGAGAAAAAAAAAGAGGAGGAAAAAAGAAGAAGATTGAGTTGTATTGAAAAGAGATTGAATTTGAAAAAGAAACTTTCTTGTGTATAGTTACTTTGTAGTGCTTCAAGTTCATAAGTGTTTAATGGTTTTGGTGGTAGAGAATATTCTTAAAGTTGACAAATTAATTGTGGGCGTTGGAGTTTTGAGTTGCAACTTGATCAATTGCAACTTTATCTTGAGAAGTTTTTGAGATGTTCCGGTCGTTTTTACCTCTCGCTCCACTAGTTTACGAGTCACTTCATCCAAATCTTCTCTACCTTAACCAAAGAGTCTACATTACAACCAAATGTGAAGTCCTTATTGATTCATAGATTGAAACACTTGACACATGATGGAGAACTTAGACATTTGACAAGCTTATGGTGATACATTTGTATGAATTGATTTTTGAGTGCATACACGTCCTTAATATACACTTTGAGTGAAGAGTTATACACTTACTTGAGAGGGATTGTGAATTGAAAACTTAAATTTGCATTAATTTGAGCAAAACTTGTGAACTTGCTTGTTGATTTTCTGCCCGGTGGCGAAAGAGTTAATCAAGTAATCAAGATGCCTCCTAGTGATAATCTAGAAGGGGGGATGAATAGATTATCAAAAACTTTTTCAAGCTTTGATGATCTATCAATTCCAAAAACAATCTTACAGTGAAACAACTCTTGATTAAACCCAATTTAATTAGGATCTAAAGCTTATCGGATATTGAATTTTGTGATCAAGAAATAATCAATGTAAACAAGTAAAAAACAATAAGAAGAACCAACACAGGATTTATAGTGGTTCGGATTATAATAATCCTACATCCACTCTCCTTCTTCAAACTTGAAGAAGGGCCTTCACTTACTTACTTTCTTCTTCTTGCTGACTTACTTACAATGATGAATCTTCAACCTTACAATGGATTCTTCCTAATTTCTGAATATCTATAGCTTGAAGATCTAATGAGAAAAGTGTTCTATAACACTAAGAACTGAATACGTATAAAACGTTTGTGAATGTGTATAATTTATGTAGCTTGTGAATACAAAGTATATTGATGAGTGCAAAGTATCAAAAGTTGATTCTAAATTAATTTCTATCCCTATTTATAGAGATCTTCACTTGGTAGTTGTAACTCCCTTGAATTCGGTTTTGATCGGTTATAACAATATAAGCTGAATTACGTAACTTCCTCTTGATTAGTTAAAAGCGCTTCTTGAGACTTTGTGTCATATTTATCTAACACCTCATCGTCGATACTTACTTCACCTTGTCCTCATCTTCATTCCTTGTCTAGGTGTTTGTTTGTAGTAATTCATCTCAATCTTCTATCTGTTGTCCTTGTCTCGATATCTTGACCTCGTCGACATTTTCTCCTTATCTCGGGATTTGTCCTTGTACGATATCTTGACCTCGTCGATATTCTATACTTAGTTTTATTTATAAAGATATACTTAATTTGTCTATACAAGATGCTCATTTGGTCATCCTATTTTACACTTTTAACACATCAAAACTAAATACAATTTTTCTTTTCCTAACATGCACACATCTTCACGCATGGATCCCAATATAGAAGATATAAACGAAAGCAGAAAATTTCTTGAGAAAATAATTGACATAAGAGCACTTTATATTCCATAGACTCCTTTAACAATTTATACGTAGAATTCCACCGAGTTGAAACATCAAGAGAAATTTTTTTGGATGCAAACCATTATTTCTACAAAATATTTTCCATTTTTTCATCAAACTACCACGTCTCGACATATAAACAATATAATCTTTAATAGGAGCAATTTGTTCTTTCAAAGCATGTAAACCATCACATAAATTTAAAATATGATACATATATATATAACATGAAAATTCCACTAAGGCACGGTAGACAAATATTTTTAAATCTTCGATACTAGCGGTATTAGTACTAGCATTATCAAAACCAATTAAAAAAATTATTTGTCAAAGTATAAGTATCTAAAATATCATGCAATTTATCTCTTTATAAACAATCAATCATTTGTGTAAAGTCCATGAATCATCAATATAAGAATATTTTTGAAAATTATCATTCCAAATATCGGCACAAATTGAAACTTTAACTTTGAGGTCGACAAAATTATTAATCATAACATATTTATATTCACCAATAAATTTAGCAATATCACGAGTGCAAGTAGAACGTGAAATTTTTTTGCGTTTGGTTGGAGACCAAGTTGAACCATTTGAGTAATTATAAAATTATCGGGGTACTAAAAGGAAGATGTTGAACACATATCATTTTAGTTAAAAGTTTTCTATAAGAAATTTAATCATATTTTTCATATATTAGTAGGATTAGAAGCACTTACCTCGCCTTGAACTCCGCCACCGAAGGACTCGATAAATTCGTGACTTGAAAGTTGTGTTTGGTTTGTTCCATCTCCCAACTCGGGCGCATGCTTGTTCCTCATGTGAGTTCTCAACGTTCCATATCCATTTCCCTTTGTGAATGCATATTTATTCTCACAATAGTTGCAAATTGTTTGTACTTTATCATTCGACACTACTGACCTTTTTAAAGTGACGTGTAAAAAAATTGGACTTTAAAACTAGCTTTGATCGGTTTGATTCGGAGTTGGCTCTTGATCATCACTTTCTTGAGGGGAGGAACTCGTGGTGGAGGAGGTGACATTTGAGGTTGATCATCATCATCATTCGAAAATTTTTTTGATAACCGGGACCAAGAGTTTCTTCATGATCATCTTCAAGATTAAATATCCGAACATTGCTACGAGGTGGTTGAGTAGGAGGAAAGGGGAAGAGGAGGTGGAAGGAGCTTTGGCTTTGCCCTTTGATGATTTTTTGAAATATATATATTGTTGTAACCGGTAATTATTGATGAGATGATGTGGCTAACGAAGTTACCACCAACAATGATTAAATCATCTGAACGCTGATCGTACTTATGACGGGAAGAATGTCATTACTACGAATGATTGGATTAGTAAATGCATACGCTGAGAAAACAATAAAGAAGACGGCGATTGCTTTGGGTGGTTTAGGCCTGGAGCAAAGTGTGGATTGTGTAATCCTTTTATTGTGCCTTTAAGGCGGTATTTATAGGACTCAAATCTTGCCCTAGTATCCACGAAATTAAGGGCCTTGCATTAAATGCATGGATCCTTAATTAATGCCGGATGTACGACCATGTACAAAGATAGCGACGGCCCATTCCGGCCGTACGCGATATTAATTGCTCGGTTAACTATCGACAACCGAAGATACGCTATTACTATTCTCGAGGAATGTTCGCATTTAATGCGATCAGCTGTTGGGAGATTTACTCTGTTGGGGCGATTCTCGGCAGTAGGCGTGCGGCCCTCGTTCTCGGCTCGGTCGCGTTCTTCGGATGGTTGTGGCCGGATCCGAAGCTCCTATGGTCGGTCCTACTTGCATGCGGCGGGCGTCTTCATATCAAGCTTCTCCGAACAGCCGCCCGGTCCGCGCTGCTCGCTGGGCAAGACTGATCGGCCGGATACCTCCTGGAGACTACGCCGCTGTAAAGGGAAAGGGCCTGCCCTTGGTGGGCGAACTCTCGGTTGGGCCGAAGCCCATAATCTATTTCACAACAATTGCCCCTCGCCTTGGCCTTTGGTTTTGTCCAGGGGCCGAGGCGATACTCCGAGCAACCGACTGGGACGCCGAACCGGGCAGGTGCCGTGTGGCCAGGCTAGCTTGGAGCTTCTCGGGACTCGGCGGTGAGGGTAGCGTACTCGGGAAGCGATGGGTCTCATCCGAGAATGTGAAGAGTCTACGGGAGGTAGCCTATGCGCGCGTGAGCGTAGGCTATGATGGCGCTTGCTCCGCACGCGCCACCGACATGGTTACGCTAAACGGTCATAACCCGCCCGAAAATTTTCTTTTGGCCCCTAAATTTGAAAATTAAATTTCACACGAGTCCCTCCCGCCTTTCATAAATAGCGGTTCCGCTTCCCTATTCGAGGACTTTTCGACCTTTGAGTTAAAGATCGTTCCATCGTCTTGGCGCATTCCCTCTCTGTCGGAGATCATTCTTGGAGATTAGCGGTCGTCCCTTCATCCGTGGCTTGTTGGTAAGTTTCTATTAAAAGTGCCCTTCTCTTTCTCTCGCATTTACTTGGTTTCCGTTAAAATGGTGAGGTCCGCGGTGGTGCTTACAGGTCACGCGGTGTTGGGAGTAGGACCGTCGGACGGGTTAACCGGGGTGAGTCGTCCCGTCGCGTCGGGCCTGCGATGATGATGGATTGGGGCGAGTCTTCCGCCAGGTTGGCGAGGCGGAGGCCGGAGAGGCGTCGGTGGCGGCCTCTGCCAGGAGTCGTTTCCGCGAAGGGGACGGGAAGTCGGCCTTTGAAGGCTTGTCTGACACAGTGGTCGAGATGGGACTCGAGCGTGTAGAGGAGAGGCGGGAGACGGAGGAGACAGGTCGGGAGACGGAGGGGAGAGGTCTCGGAGACGGAGGTGAGGAGGAGAGGGTCCTTTTGGCCGAAGGGGATAGGGCACAGGAGGGAGGAGACGAATGAGGAGATGGCCGGACGTCGGTCGAGAGAGAGGAACCGCGAGGTTGAGGCCGGGTTCGAGTGTGGGCCGAGTTTATGGATCGGTTGGCGGCCCCAGTTGAGTTCGATTTGGGGGCCTACTGCAGGCCTATCCTTACAATCCCTCCGACCGGCCGAGAAGGTTGATTCGGGTTGCCCGGCCTTCGCCTGGGCCGTGAGCTCCGAGGAGTGGATGAGCTCCATCTCCCGTGCCGATCTGGATAGCCGAGGGTGAACTGGCGGATCCCGCTTGATGTGCACCTCTATGCTCCCGATCCCACCGAGAGGGCCGACCAGCCTCCCGAGGGAATGGTGGCCGCCAACGTGGAAATCATGAACGCCGGCTCCGCTTCCCCTTCCCATCAACGTGTCTCACCTGCTCAACTTTGGGAGGTGGCCCCCTTGAGATCCATCCGAGCGGGTGGCTCCGTGTTCATGCCTCGATGACCCTCACGGGGTGTACGAGACTTTACAGGCACTCCCACCCCGGGGAGATCACCCACCGGTGAGCCTCAACAAAACCCCGGGCGGCCAACCGAGGGCTCTACTATATCAAGAGCCGGAAGAAGGTCGTGATTGAGGGGATCACCTCGATCTGAAGGACTGGAAGACGAAATGGTTCTCGGGTCTGCGGGGCGTGGAGGTGCGATTGGTTCCCCTCCCGGGAAGTCCTGGTCCCCACCTCCTTTCGAGAGAAGAAGAAAGGTAAGCTTGCCCCATAGCCTATGAGCCGAGAAGAGTGATCTAATTTCTTTCCCTGTTTTGCAGATTACCGGTTCCCAAAGGAGGGGGAGCTGAACTTCGACTTCGGTCTCGGTCCGGAGAAGCTTGGGCCGGTCCCAGCTTCCGAAGGCCATCCGTGCCGCCTCGCAAGTCCGGGGCCCGCCGCCGTGCCCGACTGTCAGCTTTCCGCGGCATCTCGGCCGACGAGGTATTGCTCTATTTGTCCGTTCTTTCCTTAGGTTCTCTCGCTCTGATTCTCTTTTCTGCAGAGCCCGACTTTCCCATATACTCCTCCCTGCCGCCGAGTGATGGATCGGATGCGTGTCTTTGGCGCTCCTAGGGGAAGAGCCGCGGGAAGGCGAAGAAAGCGCGACACACCCTACCGGGAGGGTGGTCATCCGGGAGCAGTCCCCACTCTCTGTTGCGGCTACCCCGCCACCTTCGGGAGTCCAGCCACCCCGTGATCAGCGGTGTCCCCTCGCCGCGCCCGAGCTTCCGATCGCCTTGAGCGGGGAAGGCACGCTAACCCGGCCTCGAAAGGGCGGGAGCCGGGATTTCCGGTGTTGCACTGAGTCTACAGGACGGCCGGTGGAGCTCTCCGAGGAGGCGAGCTCGAGCCCCCCATTGAAGCGGCCGCAGAGGGTTGTTTCTGCCGGGAGGGGACATCATCGCCCCGCCCGAGGGATTCGAGCAGGTTGCCCTGCTGTCCCGTTCCCGCCGAAGGCCTTCCCCGCCTCGACTCCGAGGAGGGACGGCTCCGACCGGACTGGATGGGCCGCGACCAACGTCGCTTCGAGGAGTAAGTATTCCTTGACCCTTTCTCTTTCCTTGATCCTATTCTCGACTCGAATCTCCCGGTTTCGGGATGTTTACCGAGGACGTCTTCCAGCCGGACATTCTGCTGAATTTCCTATCCTCGCGGGACGGCTGGGGATGTATCTGCTCTCTCCGGCCCACCTCCAATTTGGCTATCAAAGATATTCCGCGGCACTGGAACCCGGGATTTGGAGGCCGTGGCCACCTTCCCGGGCGAGCAGCGTAGTGGCCGTCCGAATCTTGGCGGCCCTGTGCCCTGGTCATGGCCGAGAGGTCGGCTGGAGCGAGATGAGGAGGTCCGCCAGTGCGCCCGGCCGGGCCCGTGCGGAGACGGCCGGGAAGGCCACGGGAAGAGGCCGAGGCCCGGGCTGCCGGGTCCCTCCACCGAGCAGAGGCTCGGAAGGCGGTTGGGGAGATGGAGTCCCGGCCGCTCGGGTGGTGGAGGCTGGAGGGCTCCTCCGGGAACGGGAGGCCGAGGCCGGCCGGGCCGGGGAGGCCGCTAGCTGCTGCGCCTGCTCGAGGGCTTGAACAGGGGAGGACCGAGGCGCGGGGAGGTGGCCGCTCGGGAGGCTGGAGAGGTTGAAGGCCAGGCCTCCCGGACGTGCGATCCTTTTCCGAGGAGGCTCGGGACCGGGCTCGCCGGGGCCGACGATCGAATTACCAGCCTTGAGAGCTAGCTTCGGGCCTCCGAGGAGACTGTCCCGGGACTGAGTGGAAGCCCGGCGCCGCATAGCCGCTCTGGAGGAAGTGGATCGAGGCGGAGGCGGGGAGAGCTTGAGTTCAATCCCTATGAGGATGTCGGCTGCGGTATCGGAGTTTGCCTATTACATGGCATTCGCGAGGCCATCCGCACGCAGTCGGAGGAAAATGTGCCGTCCGCCCACCTCGAGAGCCGTTTCCGGACTTATGCCGAGCAAAGCACCCTCTTCACCCGATTTTCATGTTCGGATTAAAGACACAGGTGGAGTTGGGTGTTGATCTCTCGGTATCCTCGCCGGGACCGGCTGCTCCTCCCGGCGAGGCGTCTCACGAGATCTGCGGGAGACCGAGTGAAGGCATGGGGGAAGCTAACTTTGGGGAGGCAGCGCCTTCGGCCCAGAAGCGCGAGCTAGTTGGCGGGAGAACCGGTGTGGGGACACAGCCCTGGGAGATGGGGCTGCTTTGGAGGAGCAAGGAATACTTTAAACTCCCGTTCCCGTTGCTGCTGACAATCTCCCTTTTTGATAGATACTTTGAATTCCAAGGGATATCTTGGACTCTCCACGGCGTTGTAATTCTTGTTTCTCTTTTGGTTTATGGTTTAGGGTTTAGGACTTTTGTATTCGGCCGATGGCACCCCCTTGTAATTAATGAAATTTACATCTCTTCAATTTTCGCCTTCATTTACTCAAGTTTTACGTACTTCGATAATCTTGGATGTATGGTCGACTCCGCCAACCTTTGATCATAACATTGTCTTTGCTGTTAATTAGATACTCAGGAAAACATATCGAATATGGAATAAAATAAGGTGGTTCTGCCCGGCCCCCAAGGCGAGGCTCGGCTTTAACGCTAGAAAAATTTTCGGAAAAATCCCTCCGATCAGTAGAACTGTTCGGCCTCTAAGGCGAGGCTCGGCTTTGATCGGTGGAACTGCTCGGCAGGTGTTTGAGTTCCGTACCCGCTCTACCGTGGTGGTCGGTCGGTTTCCACGACACGCAGTGGTGCTCTTTGAGGGATTAGATGTCGCTCGAGCTCATTTGCCCTATCGTGACTTTGCACGCATGCGGGTCTTGCCCTACGTGAGCCGGTCACGTGTCGGGGCTCGAACGCCCGAAACTCATAGGAATCGGGATACCTCGAAGGCAATGTTGCCCGTTGACCTCGGCCGTAGCGAGCTCGTGACGAGGATTTGGGGTGGTGTGCCCCGCTTGTGATAGGTTCTTGTTCGTTCACAAGGCTTGTGGAGTCAGTGTCCACTCGCGAGGCTGTGGTCGGGTGGGTCGGAAAGATTTGAGATGATAAAACTGAATTTATTCATCAATTCTACAACTATTACATTTGAGAGGTACAAGACTTTCCTACCGACCTACCCGACCAGGCCTACCGGTGGTATTTTACGAGATGGCATGCGTTCCACGGGTATTGGTCGGTGTGTCGTCCAGGATGCTCTAACTCGTAGGCTCCGCTGATAACCACTTAGATATTCGAATGGGCCTTCCCGGTTGGGGCCGAAGACTCCTTGGGCTGGGGCCGAGGACCTTCTTGAGGACCGATTCGCCGACACAGGAATTGACGGACCCTAACCTTGGAGTTGTAGTATTTTTCGAGCGCTGCTTGTATGCCGCATTCCTATGCATTGAAATGAGTCTTCGCTCTTGAGCATGTCAAGGTCCATTCTTCGGGCCTCGTCATTACTGTCGGAGATCGGAGTAGAGGTTCTCAATGTAGGGATGGCGACCTCCGATGGTATGACCGCCTCGGTGCCGAAAGCTAGGGCGAATGGGGTCTCTCCCGTGGAGTTTCTCGTGGTAGTTCTGTATGCCCATAGGACATCGGGTAGACAGCTTGCCCAGCTTACCCTTTTTATCCTCCAATTTGGTCTTCAAGATGTGTTTCAAAATCTTGTTAACCGCCTCCACTCGGCCATTGGATTGGGTGATATGGGGTGGAAAATAATCTTTTAATCTTCCACCTTTCACAAAACTCCAAAATTTCTAAGCCGCCGAATCAAGCTTTCCTATTGTCCAAGCGATGGCGTGGGGAGGCCGAAACGACAAATAATGTTTTTCCATATAAACTTTATGATCCGCCGCTGGTCGATCTTATTCAGGGGTTCGGCTTCCGCCCATTTCGTGAAGTAATCGTCCCGCGACATAGCGGCAGATTTACTGCAACAGCCTCCGGCGGTCGGGAGGGGACCTATTAGGTTGATGCCCCACCGAGCAAATGGCCAAGGATGTAGATGGATTTGATTGTTCGGGGCCGACCAGATGCTCGGTGCCATCGGTTGGCACTTGTGGCACGCCTTAGCGTATGCGATTGCATCCCTCCCGAGGGTGAGCCAAGAGTAGCCTTGCCTCATCGCTTTGTGGGCGAGCGCTTGTCCCCGGCGTGGTTCCCGCAGACTCCTTCGTGAATGTCCGCCAAGACTACTTGCCCTTGCTCGGGCGTGATGCATTTAAGTAACGGGAGGAAGAAACTTCGTTTATAGAGTACGTTGTCAATTAGGGTATACCTCGCCGCTCCGAGCTCGAGCTGTTTGGCTAGAACCCCGTCCTCCGGCAAAGTCCCATTCTTGAGGTAGGCCACGATTGGGGTCATCCAGCTTTTCTTCCTCTCCCTCAACCATGTTGATCGACCGACTATGAATCGCCGAATGGAGCCGCCTTGTTAGAACAATATTGGACATGTCGGCCGCCCCTGAGGTTGCCAATTTGGACAATGCATCGGCTTGGGAATTCTCGCTTCTCGGAATTTGCTCGATGAGCACTTGTTGGAATTTCCCACACATGGCTGCCACTATCTCTAGATATTTCGCCATCCGCTCTCCCCGCCTCGAATTCCCCTTTAACTCGGTTCACTACGAGCAGCGAATCCATGAAAATATGCGGTCGGCGGGCTCCCACGGCTTCGGCGAGCTCAAGACCCCTGCCGGTGGCCTCGTATTCGGCCTCGTTGTTTGTGGCCGAATTCAATCGGACCGCGTTGTGAAGCATCGGCCTCGGGGCCAATCAATACAATCCCGCCCCCGAGCAGAAGACGTGGATGATCCGTCGACGTATAATCTCCAAGGAGGGAAGTTTACTTTGGACAGGATCGGGGGAAAGTCAGCTCGACCAAGAAATCGCCGTGGCCTGCCCCTTTATCATTGCTCGAGGGGAGTAAATTATCCCGCATCGGGCTATCTCCAACGACCATTTTAGGAGCCAACCGTTTGTGTCCGGCCGATGTAGCACTTGGCTCGAGCGGGAGGGTTGTGAGGACCTCGACTTGATGGTCAAAAAGTAAGCCCTCAACTTTCTCACGCTCATTACTAACGCATACGCTAGCTTTTCCAGGGAGTATATTCGAGCTCGGCCGTGGCAAGCACTGGCCGACGAAATAAATCGGGAGATGCTGCCGCCTCACCGGACTAGGACGGCGCCGAGAGCCGAGTCCGAGGCTGCTAGATATAGGAAAAGCTTTTCGCCGAATTAGTTTGGAAAGAATTTGGGGCTAGCAGACAGTCCTTGATCTTCTCGAAGGCCTCCTTGCTCTCCTTTCCCGGAGAACTTCCCCTTTTTTATGGTAGAGAAGAAAGGCTTACTCTTGTCTCCGAGGCGGGGTATGAATTGTTGAGGGCCGCGGACATCCCGTCGCCCGCTGTACTCGCTTCACGCTCTTGGGCTCGCCCATGTCTAAATGGCCCTTATCTCGCGCGGGGTTCGCCTCTATTCCCCTCCGACTCACTATGTGGCCGAGGAACTTTCTGATTCGACCCCGAAGCCGCACTTCTTCGGGTTTAGCTTCATGTTATATTCCCTCAAGATTGAGAACGCCTCGTTGAGATCCCGCAGGTGGTCCTCCTTCTTTAGGCTTTTCACCACTATATCGTCAATGTAGACTTCCATTGTTTTGCCGATCTGCTCGGCAAACATCTTGTTGACCCGATCTTTGGTAGGTTGCCCTGCGTTTTTCGGGCCGAAAGGCATCCTCAACCATGAGTAGACATTCTTCTCTCGTGAGAAAAGAGGTGTGCTTGATATCTTCCACCGCCATCGGTATTTGATGGTACCCGCAAAAGCGTCCCATGAACGACATCATTTCGTGCCCCGCTGTGTTGTCGACTGTGGTCGATATGTGGCATTGGGAAGTGGTCTTTTGGGCATGCTGCGTTGAGGTCCGTGAAGTCGATGCACAACCTCCGTGAGCCATTTGACTTTTTCACCAACACGGCGTTGGCCACCCACCGAGGTTCGTCCTCGGCCTGCTTCTATCGGCTTATTGTCGGCGAGCGGCTTGACCTCTTACGCCAAAGCGTATTTCTCGCCCGAATTTTCTCCTCTTACTGCGAGACCGGTTTTTTCTTAGTGGTCGATTTTCGTGTGATGGCAGGCATGCTTGGGGTCGATACCGACCATGTCCCGATGGGACCAAGCAAAAACATCCACGCTTTCCCTTAAAAAGCTAATTATTTCTTCCCGCATTTACGAAGGGACTTTCGAGCCAATAGCGACTTCCAACTCGGGTCGGCTTAAGTCGACTGGATGTATTCGAGTTCCTCGACCGGCGCGGTTCTTTTGAGCCTCCGCCTCGGGTCCTTGGGGTTGCCCCTTGGGTCAAGATCTAGCCATTGCGGCTCGAAACCCGGGCGGGGCTCCAAGTCCCGGTCGTCGACTTGGTCGACTTCCATCTATCTTGGGCCTTGGACGGTTTAGAGGAACTTGCCTTGTGAATGGTGTTACAATTTGAATCTAAAAGAGCGTAAAATAAATTTGGACTAGGGTAGTTCAAACACTTTCTTGCCATTTTCTCGGTCGCCTTTACCCCTACGCTTCCCTCGGAAGTGGGGAATTTGATACAATAAAAGAAAGAAGAGGCGACCGCCTCAAAAGTTTCAAAGAACGGTCGACCGAAGAAGCCGTTATACATGTTCTACTGGGTCGACGATTACAAAGTCTACCGGTCTAGTAATCCTAACCTTCTCATCCTTGTGGTCAATAAGCTCCACTATCGCCTTGATCTTCCCGTAGCTGCCACGACCATGTCTCCGAATCCGCGCACCGCAAATCATAGGGCTTGATATACTTCGGCCGATTTCCCATTTGGTCCAGCGCCGACTTGAAGATCAGATTGCAGAAACTCCCATTGTCGACCAAAATTGCAGCCGACAGTCATCCCAAGGATGGTGGAGGAGATCACGAGTGCATCGTTCTTTGGGCAAAGAATGCCTTCCCCGTCGGGCGTTGGAGAAACCGAGCACGGTGGACTTGAGGATGGCCGGTTCGGAGGGAAACCGACTAGGCCGATGTTGTCAATGGCCCCGATTTCGGCCTTTCTTTTCCGGTTCGATTGCTGAAAACCTCCACCATCCGCCGAGGCTCCCGTCCCGCTTTGGAGCATGCCGATCCGGCCCCCGCATGAGCGGGCGGGAGCTCTTCGTCGCGGACTCCTCTGCCAAGTCGCTCAAGTTGCCGTACCACTGGCCGGGAGTTTGCTCTCGGCGGCGGGAGGCCGCTCCTCGGTATGCATCACAGGCGGGCTTCCTAACGAAAGCGTCGAGCTTCGCTTTCCTCGTCTGATTTCCATAGGTGGCGGAGAAGATCACGACACCGACCGGTGTTGTGACCGGGAGACTCGTGATATGCACGTAACTTGCCTCGAAATCGGCTTAGAGGGGTCGGCTTGATCGGCTTGGAAGCCTGCAATAAGCCCGAGTCTTGGATGGAGTGGAAAACCCGAGCAGTGATTGGCCGAGCACATTTACGATTGGGAACACCTCCGATTTTAAGGGAGTTTCGTCGAACCTTGAAGGTTCGAAGTCCCGCTTGTTCCCGCCTCTTTTGGCCGCTCGGTCCCTTCTTGGCAGGGGATGCTTCCCGCCTCGCCGGCTGCTCCTTCCGCCTCCACTTCACCCAGACGATGGGAAATTATCTTCTCGCGGGTTATGAGATCACCCGCTCGTTGTCGGAACTCGGCATAAGTGATCGGGTACTTCTTGGTCATGTGCCCGAACATGTGAGAGTCCGGGCGAAGTCCGCTTATGGCCGCGTGGAGTCAGAGCTTGCCGCCCACCGGTTCCCGGTGAGTAATATCTCATCCAGCCTATCGAGGTACGCTTCATCCGACTCCGTCCGGCCAAGGCGGAGCCCCATCAACCTCCTCGGTTGCCAGCTCGTGGGATTTTAGAGGCGAAGTAGGAAGTAAACTTTTCGCCGAGCTCGTCGAAGCTATGGATCGAGCGAGCGGGGAGCGACACGTACCACTTATGGGCCAGCTCGCCTGTGGTCAGCCGGAAATCGCCGCATCTCGGTGGCGTCCGAGGCTCCTCGGCCCACCATGTAGATCTTATATTTGCTCGAGATGGGTCTCTGGATCTGTCTTTCCCTCGTATACAGGGGTTTGCGGGGAAGAATCTTGGGTTGGACCGGAGCCTCTTCGATCTCCACCGACAGTGGCTCATTCGCTCGGGACTTTTTCGAAGAGCTATCCCCAGAGCCGATCTTTTCGGCCATCTCGTCAATCTTTTTCGCATGGCGGCGAGTAGGGAATCCCGCGGATCCTTAGTCGGCTCGGTGCGCGTGAGCGGATGTGGCCCAAGTCGGTTATGTACCGAAATCGGGCTGGACCCGGCCGGTCCATAACCGATGCCCTCCTCTCCTCTTTGAGGATCGGGCGCAGGGGAGGCTGGAGCGCGCCGCTCATCTGCGCCTTAGTGGGCGCTTTGGTCACCGACTTCGAGAATCGATTCAAAATCAAGTTGGCGGGAAGAACCAGAGTCGTTCGAAAGCGGATCTGGACCCACAGGGACCGACTCGCCCGGCCCGCTCCACCGTCCTTCTCTTCCCTTTCTTCGCCTTCTCGCGGGCCACCGGGGTCCGGCACTCGCCACCTCGAGTTCTTTGCCCCGGGCCTCGGAGCCGCTTTATCGCGGTCCGTATACGATGCCGGAGTTTGATACTCCCGAAGGGGGATGGGGGCGATGAAGCCTCGCCCTAGCCGGCGTCGCGCCTCCCGAATCAGAGGTCGGGAATATGCGTGCCGTCGCGAGGATTGGTCCCGGCATGGGCTCCTCCCCCGATGGTGAATGGTGAGTTCGCCATGATTCCGTCGTGATTTTTTTCTCGAGTTGCGAAGGTTCGTACCCTTCTTCTAGCGCCAATTGTTGTAACCGGTAATTATTGATGAGATGATGTGGCTAACTTGAAGTTACCAGCCAACAATGATTAAATCATACGAACGCCGATCGTTACTTATGACGGGAAGAATGTCATTACTACGAATGATTGGATTAGTAAATGCATACGCCGAGAAAGCAATAAAGAAGACGGCGATTGCTTTGGGTGGTTTAGGCCTGTGCAAAGTGTGGATTGTGTAATCCTTTTATTGTGCCTTTAAGGCGGTATTTATAGGACTCAAATGCCGCCCTAGTATCCACTGAAATTAAGGGCCTTGCATTAAATGCATGGATCCTTAATTAATGCCGGATGTACGGCCATGTACAAAGATAGCGGCGGCCCATTCCGGCCGTACGCGATATTGGCTGCTCGGTTAACTATCGACAACCGAAGATACGCTATTACTATTGCGAGGAATGTTCGCATTTAATGCGATCACCGCATTGGGAGATTTACTCCCGTTGGGGGCGATTCTCGACGGCCGAGGCGTGCGGCCCTCGTTCTCGGCTCGGTCGCGTTCTTCGGATGGTTGTGGCCGGATCCGAAGCTCCTATGGTCGGTCCTACTTGCATGCGGCGGGCGTCTTCATATCGGCTTCTCCGAACAGCCCTGCCCGGTCCATGGCTCTGCTCGGCGACTTGGCCCGGCCGGATACCTCCCAGAGACTACGACCGCTTTGTAAAGGGAAAGGGCCTGCCCTTGGGTGGGCCAACTCTCGGTTGGGCGAAGCCCATAATCTATTTCACAACATATATATATATATATATTTTAATAATAAAACTATAACTACAAGAATGAAGAAACAAGAACAATAATTGAAAATTGAAGATCGAGAGACTTGAGAGTTGAAAATTGAGAGAGAAGAGTGATAATTTGATCACTTTGGTGTAAGAATTGAGTTGAGAGAGTGTGGTATTTATAGACAAAATTTTTAAAAAATTCCAACGGTCAAAACCGTCGGTTTGGCAAGTTCGGTTTGAACCGGTTTTGGCGGTTTCGATCGCAACCGTCCGATCGCCAACGGACACATGATCTCAACCGTTGATTTCAAAATTCAATTTTTTTAAAAAAAAGAAAACTGCCGGTTTCACGGTTTTAAAATTATATAAACCAAAATCGAACCGTAGCTAGGTCAATTGATTCGGTTTATAAACCGAAACCGTCAAACCGCCTAATCGCCAATTCGGCCGGGTTTAACCGATGATTCGGTTTTTTTGAACATGTCTAATGAGAAGGACCGATTAGTAGGAAATATTCATACATGGACTTGGATGGTAAAATGAGAGGTTAAGAAGAATGTGGGTTATGCAAAGAAAGAAGAGTATTTATAATTTTTAAGGAAGGTAACAAGGTACACATTTGTTCACACAATCTAAAAAATTAGGAGAATATTCATAAAGGGAGATAGATTTGTTAAGATATTATAAGTAATTTGACTTGAGCATCGGAGTTCATACGTCGCAAAATTCTTCCACTTGTTTTGCAGTCTTTGGAGCATTAAAGAAATGTGTGTTTTATGGTGGTCTTATTTAGTTCGTAGGATATACATCTTATTGTTCACAAGGTTATGTGAGAGCAAAGGGATTCATAGTTCGATTCTTGGGGTGTGAATCGATCATCACACATTTGTACCCCTACCACGATTGTCACCTACATCTAGCATTAAGTCTTAAGATATTTGTAAAAGTGCTTTTTCCACTTTTAAAAGTGTTATTCACTTTTATTAAGATGTTAGTTATATCCGTAAAAAAAAAAAAAAAAAAGATGTTAGTTATACACCCTCCTCACTATATGTTAGTCAATTACAAAACTTCTCTTTGTAAGAGAGTTTTTCCCGTAAGATTAGGTCATCAAATTATCTTATTCTATCACCGAAATTCTGTAAAAACTTTCTTCTTTATCAATGGAATTGAGAGGCATTTTCTTCAACATGGTATCGCTTATATAATTGATATGCCAATTTTTTTTCGATCCTTCCGATAAGCTTCCGCATTTTGTTTGATATTCCTTACGTCTTTAGATTTCTTTCTAGTTTGATCATCTATTGATCATTATCTTTGAATTTCTTGAATTGCATCTTGCAGATTCCTTTGATTATTTTCCTTTCTTTATCAATTTCTTGAATCTCTGTTATCTTGTGAGCATGGCCGATGTTGTGACAAATTTCACTTCTTTGAATCGGCATTGAATCCGCTCTCGCCCTTTGCTTTACATCACAATGACAACCTTGACCATTAGCATTGTGATTGATCCACTTGTTGGCCCTAATTTTGTCTCCTGAGTCATGCGGTCAAGAGAGCCCTAAGTGTTAAGAACAAGTTACCTCTTATTAATGGTACAATTTCTATCCCTCTTAAAACCGATGATCCTGCGATTTATGCTTCTTGGGTTCGTGCGAATGATCTCGTATTAAATTGGATTTTCTGTGGATATTAAGAAAACATTCGAGTATTTCTCGTGGCCAAAGATGTGTGGGATGAGCTCCATGTTCGATATGCATGTTACGACTTGACTCGTGTTTATCATCTCAAGAAATCCCTTAGTGCTATTAGTAAGGAAAATCCGTCTTTGGTATGCTATTATAATGAATTTAAATCTTTGTGGGATGAACATTTAAGTTTCGGACCAATACTTAAATGTTCGTGTGGTGCTTTGAATGCTTGTACTTGTGAATTACCGGTTTAATGATCAAGCCTCAAGAGTAGGATGTTGTGATGACTTTTTGATTGGTTTACATGACTCTTATTCCTCTATTAGAAGTCGGCTTCTATTGCAATCCCCATTTCCTCCTCTAGCTAAGGTGTACTGCGATGGGATATCGGTTAGTCACGAGACCATCAATCAAGCATGTTTACGTGCGCGGGGAAAGAAACAACCAGAGAATTAGAATTGATTTACCTTGATTTGATCTGTTTAATTATTTTCCTTTTATTGTTCAATTAGCAGCTTTGATAGGTTATTTCCATATTTTGCCTTAAGACTTTGGTTATTTGGAAGGATTGTAGAGGATAGGATTATTGAAAAATTATCTTGGCTAATAACATTTCCACGACTACTTTATTTGGTTACTAGGATAATCCGAGTTCTTCTTCTTGGGTTGCTAGGATTCAAACTACGTGTTCTAACATTTAGCCTCGAGCTGGTTCGATCACTTCGCGCTTGGAGACGATGGTGTCGAATGCATAACGCCTTGCCCGAGATTGGAAGCGTCAATGAAAAGAATGAGTGAAGCGCTACAGCCTTTCCGTGCGTAGCGGGAACCCGATCCGGCATTGACTCCGATGACGGCGACAACGGGACAACCGTCGTAGGGATGGTGAGCGCACTCCGGGATCATTAATGCGGATCGGGGAGGCGACAATTCGAAGGAACTTATTCAATGGAGGAGGGAATCGCGGCGCGGCGAACGCTGCATGGGACGCGATAACCAAGAGGCGAGGGAGTCGGCGAACCGGCGACCTCAAGACGAAGAGCGGCAATGGGAGAGACAAAATCCATTTGCAACATACCCTGATCCTTTCGGGAGAGATGGCTCGAGGTCGGAAACCGAGATCGAGGGGATCGAGTCCTTAGTCGGAGGTCGGAGCGACCCGGGGATCACCGAACCGGGGAATCAAGATGGATTTTTCGAAATTTAGTGGAGACGACCCAATTAATTAGCTCGACAAAAGCGGAACAATACTTGAACTATGGGATGTGAGACAACGGGATTGTGTGAAGATAGCATCGTACTACTTGGATGGGGATGCAAGGCGGTGGTGGCGCCTGGTTTGAGCAAACTAGCGAACACCGATCGATTTCATGGGAACACTTCAAAGAAGGGCTGCTACTTCGCTTTGGAAACTCACACTGGAGGATGCCAACGAGGCAATGAGTAGGCAAAGGCAAACCGACAACTTTCGCGACTATTTGAAGGAGTTCGAAAAGCTGGTTAATAGGGTGCCTCATTGGCCTCCTAGTGCACTGTTGGGGTCTTTTATGGTAGGCCTAAAAACTGAAATAGTGGGGAATTAAAAATGTGGGAACCTCGAAACCTACAAGAAGCCATCAAATTGGCCACACGCAAGGGACGAACAACTTCGATTAAGTCGCGGGGTCCAAGAGGGGTGGGGCCGCAGGTATACGGGTGTAGCACTAACCCACGACCTTGAAACGGACCATTAACGAATAACACCACAACACCGGCAGGTGTACCGAAGGTTGGGGGAACGGGACCGAGTTCCGCAGAAAAGGTCGAATCTCGATTGTCCAGTGATGAGATGAATCGCAAAAGGCGAGAAGGGTTATGTTTCACGTGCAACGAAAAGTATACGTGGAATCATGTGTGTCCCAACTCCAAGCCGATGTGCTTATTTGTGGGCGAGGAGATCGATCACGTGGAGGAGGAGCCACCACGGTACGATGAAGCGAAGGTGACGAATATTCCACGGAGAATGTTGAACCGGCCGGAGGCAAAGGCGGAAAAGATGCCTCAACGACGGGCGAGACATTACATACACTTTCAAGCAATGATATCGGCAAATCCTTGAAGTTTCATTGCAAGATTAGTCTCAACACCGGCCGTTTCCATATGTTAATGCTGGTGGACAGCGGCGCATCTCTTAATTTCGTGTCGGCATTATATCGTGCCATTTCGAATCAAGATCGGTGGTGGACGGTCACTGGAATGCAATGCGTATTACAAGGACGTGTCCATCGAAATTCAAGGATCGCAATTTCGGGTAAATCTCTATGCTATATCTTCACCCAATATTGATATTATATTTGGAATGCCATGGTTAGAGGCGGTCGGCCCGTTAATGATGGATTGTCGGAGTTATCATTAAACGTATGGTGCAATGGAGAGATGTTCTTGTTAAAAGCGGTGGGGTTTCAGCCACCCGAGGCAGTAAACCGGGGACACTTACACCGAGAATGGAGTCAAGGCGGTGAGTTTTACTTGTTAACATCACCTAGTGAGGTGACCAACATTAGCGAAGAGGTAACGCCACGGGACTAGGAAATCCACAACCTTTTAGCCGAATTTACAAAGCAGAATCGTGGCAAGCAACCACCTACCTCCATCACGTGCATTTGACCATCGGATTAGGTTGGTGGACGAGTCTAAACCGGTCAATGTAGCACCCTATCGATGCGCCCATTTCCAAAAAGACGAGATCGAAAAATAGGTTGAAGAAATGTTGGGAGCCGGTTAATTAGATACAAAGACCAGCCCATTCTCATCACCGGTCTTACAAATCGAAAAAAAAAAAGATAACACGTGGCGTTTCGCACCGATTACCGTGCTCTCAATGCGGCCACAATCAAGGACCGATTTCCCATTCCCACGATTGACGACATGTTCAATGAATTACATGGGGTCGTACTATTCCAAGCTCGATTTGAAGGTGGATACCATCAAATTTGTATGCATCCCGACGATGTCCACAAGACGGCCTTCCGTACACATAGCGGCCACTTTGAGTACACGATTATGCCCTTTGGCTTAAGCAATGCTCCGTCCACGTTCCAAGCTATAATGAACCATATATTTCGGCCTCATCTAAGAAAATTCATTCTGGTTTTCTTCGATGATATTTTGATCTATAGTGGTAATTGGGCGAGCACTTGCAGCACCTACGCATTGCCATGAGAATTCTTCAAGACAATCAATTTGTCATTAAGCCGTCAAAATGCTTCTTCGGTGTAATGGAAGTTGAGTATCTTGGACACTTCATATCTTTCCATGGAGTTCGTGTGGATCCTCGTAAGATTGAGGTTGTGGTCCAATGGCGGTACTTGCGAATGTCACGGAATTACGAGGATTCTTGGGTCTTGCAGGTTATTATCGCAAGTTTTGTGTAGGATTCGGGAAATTGCACGACCATTACATAACTTAACCAAGAAACACTAATTTTTATGGTCGGAGGAGGCACAAACAGCTTTTGAAAGACTCAAATTTGCCATGAGTTCGACTCCCGTCCTTGGGCTCCCTAATTTTGAGGAAGAATTCACCATTGAGACCGATGTCTCGGGCACCGGAATTGGCGCGATATTAGTCCAAAGACAGAGACTGCCGTTGGCATTCATGAGCAAAGCTATCGCCGTATCCAAACAAACCTCAGTCAACCTATGAAAAGAAATGTTAGCGGTTTTGGAGGCTATTCGACTATGGAGACCCTATTTAATAGGGAGACGGTTCAAGATAATAACCGATCAGCGAGTCTTCGGTTCCTCTTAGAGCAGTGAATCACCACTCTCGAACAACAAATATGGATCGCTAAACTGGTGGGATTTGACTATGAAATTGTCTGAGACCGGGCGTGATAATAGTGTTGCCGACGCTTTGTCCCGCCGCAAACCAACCGAAACCCTAGCCACCTTGGCTGTCTCTACACCCATCGCCGGAATATGGGCGAAATCGCGTCTGCCACCACCACCGATCCGGAATTGGGGCCTCTCCTAAAACAGTCGTGAATGGCATAAGTAATGATACGCATTTGGCGATTCGAAATGACCGCTTGGTAAGGGCAAACCGGGTGATGGTCCCACAAGGCGATTTACGTTCTAAGCTAATTTGCGAATTTCATTCGTCGGCTTTTGGGGGGCACTCTGGCATCCTTAGAACAACAAAGAGATTGCAACGAATTTTTGAGTGGAAAGGCCTACGATCGGATGTTGCCCGGCACATCCAAGGCTGAAAGTAGGAGCCCCGCCGCCTCGTTGGCCCCGCCGCCTATACCCGAACAAGTCCTGGATCGACCTATCGATTGACTTCATAACGGGTCTGCTCAAGTCCAACGGCAAGGATACCATTCTAGTGGTAGTTGATCGCCTATCGAAGTATGCCCATTTCGTGGCCCTCGGTCATCCGTACACCGCCAAAAGCGTCGATGAACTGTTCGTACGCCACATTGTACGATTATATGGGATTCCTAAAATGGTAGTGTCGGACCGGGACCGAGTCTTCCTTAGCGGCTTCCGATGAGAACTTTTCAAACTTCAAGGCACCGAGTGGAAAATAAGTTCGTCCTACCATCCTCAAATGGATGGACAGACGGAAGTTGTGAACCGCCGCTTAGAGTAATATCTTCGTTGCATGACGTTTTAAATCGAGAGAATGAGCGCCACCTTGCATGGGTTGAGTATTGGTACAACACCACGTACCATAGTGCCATTGATATGACACCTTTTGAAGCGGTGTATGGCCGACCAGCCACACCTATTCCTTGTCACGAACCGGGCTCTACAAATGTACACGAAGTAGACATGTAGCCGCAAGATCATGATTCCTACTGCGTGAGCTGAAGTTCAACTTAATCGCAGCCCAAAACCGAATGCGCCAATACGCCGACGCCAAGCGGCGACTCCAAAGAGTTCGAACCCCGAGATTGGGTATATCTTCGCTTGCAACCTTACCGCCAACAATCGGTGTACGGGAGAATTAATCGTAAGTTGGCAAGCAAGTTTTTGGACCATTCTAGGTTCTAGAACGCCTAGGCCCCGTTGCCTATAGACTTGCGTTGCCCGCAGGATAAAAATACACCCCGTGTTCCACGTTTCCTTGCTCCGCCGCATGGTGGGGAACTCGGATACGGTCGAACCCACCTTGCCACCCTATACACCGACGGTGCACTGCACCTAAAACCCGAGGAAGCCTTAGACTACCGCTGGAAATACACAAAAAGTGGACGTGCACTCGAAGTTCTCATCCGGTCTACATTAACGGCAGATGATGCAACCTCGGGAGTTAACTTACGATATTCGCAAAGCAAATTCCCAACCTTCAACCTTGAGGACAAGGTTCAACTCGACGGCGAGGGTGATGATGGGATATCGGTTAGTCACGTACCATCAATCAAGCATGTTTACGTGCGCAGGGAAAGAAACAACCAGAGAATTAGAATTGATTTACCTTGATTTGATCCTGTTTAATTATTTTCCTTTTATTGTTCAATTTGTAGCTTTGATAGGTTATTTCCATATTTTGCCTTAAGACTTTGGTTATTTGGAAGGATTGTAACAGAGGATAGGATTATTGAAAAATTATCTTGGCTAATAACATTTCCATGACTACTTTGCGCTGGTTACTAGGATAATCCGAGTTCTTCTTCTTGGGTTGCTAGGATTCAAACTACATGTTCTAACATACTTATTATTGTTACAAGAGAAGTCACAAAGAAAATTTAATCTTCCTAATACTATTCGGAGTGATTCTGTTGCTATACATGCAAAGAATTCTAAGTACTTTAAAGATAAGAAGAAACCTCTTTACCGCACTCATTGTGATGTACCCGGTCACACCATAGATAGATGCTTGTGATTATTGGATATCCACCCGGTTGGAAGGGACCTAGAGGACCTAGGCTTAAAAATGGGGATACAAAGTCATATGCTAATGCTTTGATTAAATCTCCACCAAAGGAAGAATCATTATTTCTAACCCCTTGTTCAATCAAGATCTGTTTGAACAATTCTTGAATTTTACAAAGTTACGTAACAATTTGCCACCAAGGATGAAAATATTGCTATCGCAACAAATATCGCAACTTTAATTTTACAGATATATCGATGGATATATCGATATTGCATATTGATATCGCAAAAATTGAAAAAATGACGGAAACCTTATTAAAATCTTGAAAATTTAACAAGATATTTCAGGATTATTATAACATATTATTATACACATATTCTATTCAAAATTACAATAAAATTATATGTTTAAAGCAATCATATGATTAATAGATTATATAAATATTGTCGACATAAAATAATTGACAACATAATATATAATACAATACAAAATGATTAGATATACATAATAAAATACAATTAATATCAAAATGAAGACGTATGAGGTTCAAATATAGTAGTAGAAATTTCATTTTTGTCAGGACAATATTGGTGTCACCTCTTCAAAATATCATTTGAATAATTAAAATAATTAGTAACACAAGTAGTTTCTATCCAATACAATTGAAATAATCTTAATTTAAAATGAAAATAATTAAAATTAATATGATTAGAGTGTGTCTCATTCGAACCAAATTTATACTATTTTATAGATCAATGTATCATATAAAAAAAAATTAAAGGAGAAATTCAAATGAAATAATAATTGAAAATTAAAATTGATTGATATGTCAATAAGAATATATATTTTATGTATAAAAAATAATAAAAATCCAAAAATAATTTTTTTAAAAAATTGCAATTTTTTACGGATATTGCGATATTGTGCGATATTTAGCGATATTTCCACGATATCCAGGAAAATTACACTACGCCCGATCGATATGGATATCGATATCGATATTTTGCGATATTTCCGCGATATTTCTGCGATATCCGGGAAGAAATACATTTCCCCTAATATCCGTATCCCAACTTCATTTTTGCGATATATCCGCGATATATCGCGATATTTGCATCCTTGGTTGCCACAACCCATACACCAGCAGGGTTATTACTACCAAGGATGCAACAATGGATTTTGAAGGTACTCATTTTTGTTCTTGTTCTAACTCGTCTTCATTAAAGCATTCTTCTTGGATTCTTGATACTAGAGCCACCGATCATATGGTTTGTGATATTTTTGTTTACTTCTCAAGATCAGTTTACCTAATAATAATACTTCTATTGCAACACATATTGGAAACATTGTTTTAAATGATTCCTTAACCTTGTACAATGTTCTTTTTGTTCTGATTTCACTTTTAACCTCCTTTCGATAAGTCATTTAACAAGATACTCTAATTGTTCTCACAAGTTTTTGCCTCACATTGTGAACTACGGGAACACACAACTCGAAAGTGATTGGTACTGCTTGAGCAAAGTGGAGGATTATATCATTTGAAGGCTTCTTATTCTCGTAAATTTTACTTGACTTTCCATTCTTCTTTTTGAAACCCGCACTCTAGATTAGGACATTTGAATACTCAACCTATGCGACACATTCCTCAAATAAATATCAAAGTCTCTCGATATGAATAATAATTGCGAAATATGTCCTTTGGCAAAGCAAAAGAAACATTTTTTTCCCGTTAGTATATCTATATCATCTCGCTTTATTTGAATTAATTCACCGTGACATTTGGGGTCCTTTTTCCATTGAGTTTCATTCTCGGTTTTAAATATTTCCTAACCATAGTGGATGATTACGGTAGATGCACATGGATTTATCTAATGAAATCAAAATCAAGTCAAGATATCTCTAGAAAATTTTAGCAATATGGTGAAAACTCAATTTAATGCTAAGAAGTGATAATGGTCCTGAATTCTTACTTCATGCTTTCTATCATACTCTTGGAATTATACATCGACTTCTTGTGTGGAAACTCCACAAAAAAATGGTCTAGTGGAGAGGAAACATCAACACCTCCTTCAAGTAGCTAGATCCCTCCTTTTTCAATCAGATTTACCTTTAAAATTTTGGAGTGATTGTGTGCTTCTTGCTACACACATAATCAACAGATTACCCACTCCGTTTTGAACAACTTGACTCTTTTTGAAAAATTATACAATAAAGTTCCCGATTATTCTTATTTTCAAATTTTTGCATTTGTCTTTGTTTTGCTAGCACACTAATGGCACGTAGACAAAAGTTTGATCCTAGGGCTACTAAGTGTGTATTTCTTGGTTACCCTTTTGGTACTAAAGGTTACAAGGTTCTTGACTTAAACTACGGGAAAATTTTTATTTCTAGAAATGTTAAATTCTTTGAACATATTTTTCCTTACAAAGACAAGAAGTACACCGAGAATTTTATTGAACAGGTTGTCTTCTACACCCCATTTCTTTGATCTTGAAGATGTTTTCTCCGATGAAGATGTTGTTTATCCTTCTTATACTTTACATATTGCTTCTACCGATAATCATCATTCTTCTCACACCGATGTTGATCAAGTTTCTATCACTTCGAAATCTTGACATGTTACATAATGATATGATGGATGAGATTCAAAACAGCTCCACAATTGTTGTTCCTAATATGGCACATGATGATGATGATTACGATATTAGAAGGCCCACTAGGATTAAAACGCAACCTCCTCATTTGCAACTATATGAAACTCATTTGCCTGCTTCTATTTCCCATATATACGCCAATATTAATGTTGCTTTAACAGAAAACAATACTCAATTTCGATTACTTATCCACCGATCAATTATCTCACTCTTATAAAGCTTTTACTACTGCTATAACTCAAATTGTAGAACCAAGGACTTACAAGCAAGTTGTTTGTGATAGTAATCGGTAGAAGGCTATGTAAAATGAAATAGATGTTTTAGAGAAGACTAATACTTGGTCCCTTGTACCTTTGCCAAAAGATAAAAATTGTATAGGTTGTAAATGAGTTTACAAGATAAAATACAAGTCCGATGGTACTATAGAGAGGTACAAGGCTAGGTTAGTTGCTAAAGGTTATACACAACAAGAAGGAATAGATTATTTCGATACCTTTTCTCCTGTTGCTAAGATTTCCACTATTAGAATCTTACTTGCAATAGCCATAAGTAAATCTTGGTATATCCATCAATTAGATGTTAATAATGTTTTTCTTCATGGGGATTTAATCAAGATATATACATGGCACCTCCTCCAGTTATTGTGATAAAACCTGACAAAATAGTTTGTAAGCTAAACAAGAGTCTTTATGGTTTAAAACAAGCCTCTAAACAATGGTTTACTAAGCTTTACGAGAGTCTTCTTGATTGATTTTGTGCGATCCAAAGATGATAATTCCTTATTTACTAAGTTCACCGATGTTTCAATTCTTGTTGTTTTGTGCTATGTGGATGACTTAATAGTTCTTTGGAAACACCTTTTCTCAAATTCTTTTTGTCAAAAGGTATCCGCATGACAAGTTTACAATAAAAGACATTGGTGAACTGAAATATATACTTGGAATTGAAATTGCAAAGTCTGAAAAAGGTATTCAATTGTGTCAAAGAAAATACACTCTTGATCTACTTGAATCATCTGGCTATCTAGGGAGCAAGCCTTGCTCTACTCCTATGGATACAAAATAAGATTTTCTAAGTTCTCAAAACACAAATTACACCGATGCTTCACATTATAGGAAAATAGTTGGGAAGTTATTATATTTGACCATAACCAATCTGATATTTCCTATAGTGTTCAAAATTTATCACAATTTATGAGTAAACCTAATATTTCTCACATGAAAGTTGTACACGTACTACTTAGGTACTTAAAGAGTACTCGGGACAAGGGATTTTCTATCCCATTAAAAATGACTTCAAACTTCATGTGTTCACGGACTCGGATTGGGCAAGATATCCGAGAAACCGGAAGAAGCATCCTTGGATATGCAATATATCTTGGAAACTCTTTGGTGTCTTGGAAATCAAAGAAGCGACCTACCATTAACAAATCCTCGCAGGCGAGTATCGGGCTATGACTGCTACTATTTGTGAAGCTCAATGGATTGTTTATATCCTTCAAGATCTCGAGAGTTTCAACAAGGCTACTGCCATTGTTTACACAGACGATAAATCCGCTTATGCAATGGCTCACAATCCCTATTTGCATGAAAAGTCCAAGCACATATCAATCGATTGTCACTTCACAAGGGAGAAAATACAAGAAGGTGTTGTCAAGCTCGTGCACATCCCGATCAAGAAAACATCGGTGACACGATGACCAAACCTCTACCTTTAGCCACCTTCACAAAGATGAAATCCAAAATGGGCTTATGCAATATCCACGCCAATTTTTTTGGGGGCGTCTTAAGATATATGTAAAAGTGTTTTTTCCATTTTTAAAAGTGTTATTCACTTTTATTAAGATGTTAGTTATACACCCTCCTCACTATATGTTAGTCAGTTACAAAATTTCTCTTTATAAGAGAGTTTTCCCCGTAAGATTAGGTCATCAAATTCTCTTATTCTATCACTGAAATTCTGTAAAAACTTTCTTCTTTATCAATGGAATTGAGAGGCATTTTCTTCAACATTTTAAGATCGCTGAAGTTTCAACTTACACTCAAGCTTAAACCCCCACTGTTGAAACACCCACTATTGTCGAACCCACTAAAAAAGAGCAAATAAAGGAATTTTTTTTTTTTTTTTTGAAGGGGCTCAATCAGGGAGCTAAAGCCTCTGGCTGTGGCTAAGAGTGCTACTGAAGAGAAAATTGAACAGTTGATCAAATCATGAGGCGAAAACAAATTCCAACATCCAAGAGAAGACAACCCACAAAACAACAATTATGTAGGAATAATTTCTGAAGTTAGGTGTTGGGAGTTATTTCATTATTAGAGCACAAACATGCAAAAATAAAAATCAAAATCGAAAATGAGGGCATGGGTTTATGTGTTCTGAGAGAAAGAGTGATAAGGATATTAAAAATAAAAATCGAAAATGAGGGCATGGGTTTATGTGTTCTGAGAGAAAGAGTGATAACGATATTTACGACATTTTTATTTGTATCACACTAATAAGGTTGAATAGCGGGTGAACTTACTAAAAAGGGGGTGCAAACCGGTGGCTTAGCCCACATGGCCACCTGGACTCCTTATTTTAGTACGAGACTCGAGTTTGATTCCCTTTGGGAGCGAGATTATGGAGTTATAAGATGGCTTGAACAATCTAGGAGTGTTTGGACGCTTAGTAAACTAACTACTAACCAAGGATGAAAAAGTCATCGACAACCACCGATATTTCGCCGACATTTCGAATTTTCAGGGGAGTTCGACACGGATATGCACCGGAAAATATTTTTTTACATATTGTCGGTAAAAATATCGGTATCGGTTGACTCAGTTAAAATTTTACAAGATGTCGAAAATATCGGTCGAAATATCGAATGTCGGTAAGAAAATATCGGTATTTTTTTTTGAATTTTTCAAAATGGGAATCAACTAATACTCAAATAGCGGTAAAATAAAGGTGAACTAATGAGCAATGACGAAATTATGCAATTTTAAGTCATAAAAAAGTGATATAAAGGTAAAGCCTGCATGCATATATATATATATATATATATATATATATATATATATATATTTATCTTTTTTGAATTTAAACTCACCGATTGAGAGAGAGAAGACAAAGTGTAGATAAAATAATAGTTGAAAATATCGTCCACACACTTTCTCAACATATAGCTACCATAGTAGATTTTGAGTTCAAATTATATCGGTGAGATGGAGAATACGAGCAAATAGTTGTGCAAATCATTGTGTTAAATTTCCATCATTTTATTAAAATTTCCATCAATTTTATAATTTTTACCGATACCAATATTCGACATCGACATTTTCACCAATATTTCCGTAAATTTAAGGTATCAATATTTTTACCGATACCGATATTTTCAATCTTGCTACTAACAACTAACATTTACCGATTAAGGGGGGTTTAAAAAAAATCAGAGGTGAACTTCTAACAAAATGGGTCCATGTAAGTTGACCCAAATTCGTTAAAAAAGCCTAAAGAAATAATGGCCCATATTGGAAAGCCCAAATCCTGTTATAACCCTAGAGTGGTTATTCAACTTCAGAAATTATCACCCGCCTCTCTCTCTCTCTCTCGCGGCCAACGACAATGGCTTGCACGATCGATTTCCGTTGCCTGGATGAGGGATTCGGTGGAAAAACCTTCAAGCGCAAGAGAGCCGAACAAGAAGCTGAAAAGCTACACTTCCTCAATCCGCCGTCTGAGGATGAAGCCATGGACGTCGACGCCGCTAATCAACCTCCGTCGAAGCGGCACGCCGTGGAGTCGTCCTCAGATCCGAACAAGCCGTCTTTTGGAAACGCCACTTACGACGGCGTAATTGCCGGAAAGGTGTCGGGGAGGAATTGGAAGGAGGTTAGGACACATCGAGCATCGGCGGTGCACGTGAGCAAGAAGCGGTCGACGGTGGAGCAGCGTATGCAGGAGAAGGAGATAAAGAAGGCGTACAAAGAGAGGATGAACGAGCTGAAGGAGGAGATACGTCAGAACAAGCAGGAGAAGCGGAGGCGGCGTGAGGAGAGAGAGAAGAAGAAGAAGGAGAACATTCTGCGGACGGGGACTAAGCTTCAGAAGATTACGAATCCGAAGACGCTTAAGAAGATTGCAAAATCGAAGCAGCGGAAGCTTCTCAAGGTCGTTTCTGATGATGTTCTTAACAGAAATAATGATTCCAACAAGAAGAAGAGCAACAAGTAATGTATTTCATTATATGGATTGCCAAGTTAGCGTTACAATTTTGATGAAATCTCATCTTCCCCCTTTCTTGCTCTGTTGTCTACTCATTTTAGTATATTTACATTAACGTTTTTGCTATATTGAGATGCTTCGTACTTGATTACTTTTGCAAGGAAATACAATACTGAGATATTCTTGTATTGTTTGCGTGCGAGTAGTCCAATTTTTGTTGGCTATGATCAGTGTTGGGTAAATTATTTGGTGATTTTGTGGTGGTTTGATAATAAAGTTAGATTTTGAGCACGTTCCCCCACCCAAAAAGATTCATCACAATCAAGGATGAAAAAAATTAGTTTCTATGAAAGGGGCACTCTTGTGTGAGACCGTCTCATGTATGAGACGGACGTGAGAACAGTCACTTTTTAATAAATTATTATCACTTTTTTATAATTTGTTATCACTTTTTCATAAATTGTTATCACTTTTTAATTTGTTATCACTTTTATCTTAATTTGTATCACTTTTTAAAAGTGATAACAATTTATTAAAAAGTGATTTGGTCTCATCGTGAGACGGTCTCATACAAGTTTTTGCCTCTATGAAAATATTGATAAAAATAAAAAATTGATGAGAATTTTATTAAATAATGAAAATTTAATATGAAAGGAGTGATGTTTTTGTGATTTAAATGATATTGTGAGGGTATTAATATTGTATGATATTTCTATTTTTGAAGTGTGCGTAATTTGTTGGGACAAAGTAAAAAAATGAAAGTATGCATAACTTCACTAATATTACTATACAATCTAACTTAAAATTTCAACAAAATATTTTTTTGTTATGAGCATATCAATAAAAAATAAATAAGCGGTGCAAAATTATATAATAACTATTCATAATTATTTAATACTTCATCTGTCCCAAAAAAATTACGCACACTTTTTTTTTTTCGTCTGCTCCAATAAGTTATGCACACTTTTAAAATGAAAACATCACACAATATTAATACCCTCACAATATCAATTAAATCACATAAATGTCACTCTTATTCTACTCTCTATTTTATTCTCTTCTAAAATGGAAACATCACACAATATTAATACCCTCACAATATCAATTAAATCACATAAATGTCACTCTTAGCTCTCTATTTTATTCTATGTCCTACTTTATTTCATTAACCCTTACACTTTATTCTCATAAAGTCAACAAAATTAATTTTTCTTAGGTTCCATTTGGTTGGAGTGGATTTGAAATCAAGAGATTTGAGGATAATATAATATGCATTCATACAAACTAAAATGGAGAAAAACTAAATGAATGGACCAGGTTTTGTTGAGTATTTGAAATTCTCCCACTTATAAGTAATATTTGTGTGATTCAAATCCATTCATTTAGTTTTTCCCTATTTTGATTTGTAAATGTATGGTGTATTATCTCAAATCCATTGATTTCAAATGACTCCATCCAAATTGAGCCTTAGTTTCCGTGTCCCAAGAAGTGTGCACAACTTCTTGGGACGGAGGGAGTACTAGACAATTACTATTAAAATGATGTCCTATTAGGTTCAAATGTAAAAGAGAAAATGTCACTTTGGTCTAAACAATACGGATGTGTTTTTTTTTAAATCAAAATTTTGAAAAAAGCGATATATTACCGATATTTTCACCTAAATATCCCGATATTCGAAAGGTTTGAACTACAACTCACCGATATCGATACCGATATATTTCGATATTTATCGATATTTTGAAAAATTTATTGCTCCAATAGATATCTATATCGAGAGTCCCAAAAAACAAATATATCGGAGAAATATCGAAAAAATATCGGATATTTACTTCCATGGTCACATATATGAGATTGTCAAATGTTTAAATCATTTTTCTTTTTGTTGCCGGATACCTCGTTTGTAAACAGTGTTCGAAAAGGACAAATTTTTTGATGGAATGTGTTATCTATCTAGGTTATGAAACAATTAAAAACGGCACAGATGATATCGTTACCTTGATTAAGAGGAAGGCATTTCTTTGAACAAAATCATCACTTATTAATTAACCATTTGAGGTGTGATTCTTTTCTCTTCATTTTCTAGTTACTTCTAATTCAATTTTTTGTTGCCCATCTATTCTTAAACAATCTTGACCAATTACAAGGATTTGATTACCCTTGCTCATATTTAACATTTTCTCTGGAATCCAGTTCATATTTAACATTTTCTCTGGAATCCAGTATAAGTTTTTATTGTTGCTTTTGAATACAAAAAATACTTCGAAAAAAAAAAAAGAATACAAAAATAAAATCATAAATGTGTAGTATGAATAATGTGTGTGATGAGAAGAGAAGAAAAAGTAGAACATTAAAATAAAAAGTAATTATAATTAAGTAGCAATAGATGTAAATACGAATGACGAGACGGACCAAATGAATTGGTTTTCCATCCCGAGCTCTACGAAATGGAACCCCATAAGGTACAAAGTCCATAAGAGGTCCCCTTCTTTGTGAACGCTCCGCTTTGCTCGTTCCATTTCAGTTCTTGTTATGCAATGGCACTCTTTCCATCTATTGTCTTGCTCTCGGACCCAATTCACAAGTAGGACAGGAGGTCTATGACTTAGGCGGAGACAAGATTCGAACCTTTGACAACCGGTCGGAGGTGGAAGTACAATTCTTTGATCTTTCAAAAAAATAAGAAACCGTATCCAACCAGAAAATGTATCAACAAAGCAGAAAGTGTCATACAACCATTGCAAGCAATTAAGAAATTAATAAACCGAGGATTTGGAGTTGCTATGGAACTTGCAAACATAGAGGGAACAAATAATTAAAATTGTCATCGTATAGGTATAGCACATGAAAACAAAGCAAGTCCTAGTTACAACAATAATAATACACATTAGGGTCTTGTCAAGGTCAAGAGAAGCAAACAGTTATTTTGAAGGGATGGATGGATATAGTATACACAAGCAAAGCAAAGCAAAGCTTCTTCAATACCGACGCCCACCTGCAGTTGACAGGAGAACTCGGCTTTGCTTTTTCCCCTTCTTCCCGCTTCATTAACTCTAGAACCCGTATCTTGGACTGCTTCCACATGTTTTGCTCTAGATGTTACATTCGCAAATGTGGTACCATTGTTTTTCCATCCTGTACAAATCACCAAACACTAACTCAAACTAAAAACTATACCTATTTTAACACATAATTATTACACAGTTCTGGATATAAGAGTGTAGTGTCTCAAACCTCCTTCCAAATAAGATGGACGGAACAAAAATTTGTTGGATGGATACCTATTGCACTAGAAGAGTCGTTAGATGGATCAATCTTGGGGGCTGTTTGGATTTCTTCTGTTTTCAGAGCAGGAGAGTCATGAGCAGCAGCAAAACCAAGCCTGGCAACGCTTGAAAATGATAGCCTTTCCCCAACGGTGGTGGAAGATGACACAGAGGGACTTCCCAAAGCTAAAGGCAGAGAAACAACAGCCATGAGTTCATGATAATGAAACATGGTATTCCTCAATGAGTAAGTTTTAGGTGAATTGCTACAGAATTTGGTCCAGGAAAACAACAAATCACAACTATTACTTAAAGCACATATATGCCTGGGCGTCAATTTTAGACAAGAGAAGATAACTGGTGAAATGACAAAATAAACTACAATCATATAATTTATTTATGTTAACAAATTATCACCTTCAAAGTCATCCATGGAAAAGCTTGGGGAGGAATCATAAGCATAGTAAGGTATAGGCACAAATTGACTGCCTGCAGCTTCAGCTTTAATTTTGTCGTTAAGTTCCTATTCACAGAAAACCAAGTTAAAGGAAGTTCTAAATTTGACATCAACATAGTGTATGTAAGACATATATCACTACTAGATCTACTATCTCAAGAGAGAACAGAGTATAGCACATCTTTACAGCCAGTGAAGCACTCTAGGCCATTCATATTTATGACAATCTTCACAGCAACACAAAACCTCTTATTATATAATTATGTATAAAAATGTTTCTTCTCTCTCTATATTTCTTCAATTACATAGTGTGAAACGCGGCATTTGAGTTGAAATCAACGAGGCAGATCAATTATATCGGTGAGAGTTTTACCCAAATGCTTCTCAACATACAGCCTTCCAAACCAACAAGAATGAAATTTTCATTAAAACGAAGCATGGTGGCATACCTTCCTAGCTAGTCGATTTCTTTGTTTTTCTCTGTTCTTGATTTCATCCAGAAAAGGAGAAAGAGACTCAGCAGGTAATATATCATCCAAATTGATTTCACAAAGCTGCGAAAAAGCAACATAATAGACAATGATTTACCAAAATTAAGCCTCCCAGCCAAGAGAAAACCAAAATGACAAAGGAAAAAGGGGCTTCTCATACTGGGCATTGTGAGAGTGACATTATCTTACTAGTAATCACCTGAAATGTTGTTGTCAAGGAGAAATGGCTTAAGAAGCGATAACGCCGCCTCATGGCCTCTGATTGTGTCACTGTCTCCAACTGTAAGATCTTTCCGGAGATTCTGGAATGTAGTTCTAGTTATTTCATCATGTGATGAACAGTAAAAAAATTAATTGACTGGTACATGCGGGTTTAAATTTTCTTATGCAGTATTGGAAAGAAATGACATGCTCCATCACTTTCTCATGCAAGTATCAGATGAAGAATAGAACGATAACTTGTTTGATCTCTATGTATGGTAACCCCAAAACATAGAAACTCACTACAAAAGAGCACAAAATTCAGATGGAAATTGTGCAATTTCCTCAAACAAAGCTTTCTCATTAGGTTATATGTAAACAAAAAGAATTTATGTAGATACAGCTACAAGCAATTCAAATTCATATTATAAAAGTTTGTAAGCATGCAACTGCTTATTTATCTCCTTGTTTTACTAAAAATTATTGAACAAAGAGACTCTTCCATTTCACTTGCTTGCGTGTGAGTATGTACAAGTGTGTGTCAGAGAGAATAGTTTATCATGTACCTGTCAGGAAGCCTTTCATAGCTACCATAGTGGTGTAGAAGGCACTTCATACTAAATGGATGGAGGACGAGGTGCTGCCCATCAACGGCCTAAAATTTTCAAAAATAATACCAAAATCTGGTAAGAAGGAAATTCATAGAAAACACGACAAGGATGGATAACCATAATCTCAGCAAATACCTAGATGCCCCTACACTACACTTTTTGTTTTGTATGGGATCTGTCGTCCCTCTGTCAATGTGTACTATTGATTAATTAATCATTTTTTGTTTCTTATCAACACACATTAATGAAAGGTCCCTTCCCTTTCCCAGGTTTTTGGTAGATAAAGATAAAGAATATTATATAGATCAATCACCTGGTAGAAATTATACGAATCCCCATCTTTTCTCTCATTGATTTCATTAGAATGTGTCAGTGGATCATTATTGTTATCATCAAGCGAAGAAGATGAACATTTTTCATGATCTTCACTTGGATCTTTGAACTCTGTAACTTTAGGTGCACCGAACTCATCAACTAGCTTAGCTTGAGATGATTTTTCCAACCGATCCGACTTATTGTTCTTAGCTGAAGCAACTGATGCACTTGGAGGATCCATAGTTTGCCTTGTCCGCATTAGCATTACGATGTTCATTCCAATATTTCTTCCTTCGCTCCAACTGTTCCATTGCAGCACAGACATATGGAAGTTTTTCAATGTCATCAACTAAGCCTGAGTCTGCTCTGGCTATCCAACTATCTAGATCTGACATTGCTTCTCTAAAAGACAGTTCAACATCTGAAGTCAAAGTGAACTTGGTGAAGGAATCCAGAATCTCATCTTGAATATTGCTGCTTTTATTATTTTTAACAGACGAACTGAATGAATCTTTTCCGCGGGTTAATAGCACAAAATCTATTACATCGCCAACATGGTACTGCTCAACATTCTCGACGCAGATGGTGTACAGATCTTTTGAAGAAATCATCGTGAAGCATAATGGGCACTTTTTCCAGCATTCATCTTTAAGATCATTTTCATCCATGGAAAAGTATTGCAAAATGCACGGAAAACAGAAGATATGACCACACGGCGTTATTTGGGGACACAAAGGATTATCCAAACATATGGGACATTGGACAGGAAAAGGAGTGGCGTACTTAAAGCAAATGATATCCTCCCAACACAACATTTTATCGGGATCAATAGACTCAGCTGCATAGTTCCCAGTATCCAGCACTACAAACTTGTAGTTTGCCTGAAAAAATAAGTCCTTGTTATAAGGTCTTCTCTTTTGTTGTCTTCGTGGGGGAGGTGCCCTGAGCTGTGGCCTAGAAACAGGAATAGGATCATAATGAAAATTCAACAAGTGGTTGCAGTTAAGTATCTGAGCTTTTTTCCTGCCGAGTTCCCAGAGCTCGTTTGTGAAGCATTCTGATGGCTGCTTGAGGTTCCAGATGGCTTCCCTCGCCAATCAGAATATCCAACCTGTGGATAAGCAACAACCTCCTTGGGAGTTTTGCCATCATATTGTTGAATTGGACTTTTGCCATGGTCCTTTCTCTCCCTTCCCGTCACCTAAATGAATAGGAAAAAGAACAGTGCAGATAACTAATTAATATGTGCCATGGGGCCCTGCTAGCAAACACGGGCGGGAGGAAAACAACTAGGTATAATGACCTAAGACTTCAAGTTTGCCTCTAATGCAGATAACCAGATTAATTGTGCTATAATAATAGCAGAAAAAGATGAGCATTTTTTCCTACCTCTTTGGCAAATCCACCTCGATTATATGCAGCACGAGCCACATGTTCTGAAAAAGAAAAAGTAAAAAGGTAATTATATCGAACAAGGATCCTTATTACAGAAGCTGCTGAGATGATTCCCAGCACCTAAGACTTAAAAACAAACCAAGCTAGAATGAGCTGAGCTTCACCATTTAAGCTCATTATGATTCCCTATGTGCATATTAACAAACTAAGCTTGACATCAATTCTCATGAACATGAAGAGAGCAAGCTACCCAACTTCACCCAGCATCTGCTTGAACTAAAGCAAACAATGACATCAAACTGGAGCATAATTTCAATCTCACTTTCTCGGAAAAGAAATTCAAACAACTACCAACAAATCTATTAGTTCTACTCCCATGGAGAAACTTCAGGGAAAAATAAATCCTTCTTCCCAAACAAGCCTCAGGACCAAATATTAGGCGCAAACAAGCTCGCTAGCGTCAAACCGATTAAAAAATTCGAACAGATCAGACGATCCCCAAACAAATGGAAGCAGCAAAAACTAGGGCTGCACTCGGAGATGCAACCCCTCCCAAAATAGAAAAACAAGTGAATATAAGCGAATTAAAGAGATAGAATAAGGAAAACCTGGGAGATGATTGGGCGGCGGAGGTGAATCAGAGAATTGGAGGTGTTGGTGGGATTGAGGAGGAGAGAGAAGTCCATGATTGGAGGTAGAGGAAGGTGAGAGCTCGGAGGAAGACGACGACGTTGAACCACGATTCAGGGAAGGCAAGATGGACATGAAAATTAGCTCAGGTTGGATTTGGATTGCTGCTGCCTTTCAGCTTCGCGGGTTTCTCCAATGGCGATAGATTGTGTTTACATATTTCTTTCAACCTCAATAGATATAGCCATACCCAGCACAAGTTCAACACAACACTCGTGGCTTTGTCTCGATTATGGAAAGTAAATTTTAAGGTGAAATTTAGGTCCGCTTAATTTAGGATATTAGAAGTAGGTAATTGGATATTTCATTAATTATTTCTATTGATGATGATTGGTAATATTTATAATTTGAAATTAATTTAAAAATAAAATAATTACTAATTTATTTTGATTACATAATCTCCCTTTTTATACTCAATCATTTAACAATCATTCATTTTTCTCCGCTCAACTTTTTTTGCTCAAATTTTTCGTGCTCAACTTTCTTTCCAAAATTCATCAATGGGAATGAATCACTAGTCATTCTCATTACCTAATTCTAATATCTCCAACCAAGCGGTCCTTATTTATTATTTAAAATAGGGGTGTGCAACAGTGATTCGATATTTAATTGTTCAAATAGGTCAAATTGAGTAGTAGATTGTATTTTATATAAATTGAAAATCAAATCATATTTTTAAAATCGAATCAAGTCCCAAACTAAAATATTTCGGTTCGCTTTTAATTTTTTATCAAACCGAAATACTTTTATAAATATTTTTTTCCACTTTTACGCAACCACACACTAGTTTAATTTAAATAATATAAGTACAACATTAGGTTAAAAAAGTTGAATGCGAGAAAATTTGGTAAAAGCGCTTATAGGGGAAAAACATAATAAATGAAGAACACGAGCAATAGGGGAAGAACTCGAAAGTTCTTTCCTTGAAGATAACTTTGGGTGTCTTCAAGAGACCCCTAGTGCAGTGTTGTATATATGTTGAGATGATAAATGAATTGTCTTTTTACAATGGGTTGAGATACTATTTATTGTACTTCAAACTTTAAAAGTTAAAAAGTAATTCCAAACTCTTTATTTTAGAGTTTATTTACAACCGTTGATCTAAAATAACGATTAGATCTACTTTACATTTAATGGTCTTGTCTTGTCTCGTAAAGGTGTATGTACATTGATACCCTTGATCACTTCGCACTGGAGACTTTCTTTGAATTTGATCTCGATCAGCGACTACGAGGGTTAAGTGCCTAGGTGGATGAGTGACTACTTGGGAGAGGTGAACTCATCGGGGCCGAGGAGGCCGAAGTCGGAGGCCGGAGATCGAGGTCAAGGAGACCGAGATTGGACTAAGGTCGAGCCAAGGTCGGAGTCGAGGCCAAGGGACGAGGTCGAGATACTCCTTTGGGACCTCGGCTCGCCACGATGTGGGGTATCTTAAAGTAATTAGAGTTTCATACCTATGACTCAAAGGTCATGGGTTCGAGTCACCCTTTACCCGATAAAAATATATATATTTGTGTCACAATATACCCCATTTGCTAAACACACCCCATTGAAATTATAAAATTAAATTACATTACTAAACACACCATATTTCATCAATATTTACCCCTTTCGTCAAAACACAAAATTAAGTTGTGTCTCTTCTCCTTTTACTACAAAATTGTAAGCTTCTAACAATATTTTATATATATATATATATATATATATATATATATATATATAATTCCTCCGTAAACCCTAAAAATGAGACAAAATACTTGAAAAACCATTAGTTTCCATACAATAATACTTTTCATGCAAAAGAGTGATACTCTACACATGAATTTTGCAATTATTCACCTAAAAAATCATGCAATTTTTCACTCTCAACATGAAGATCATTCTTCATCTTCTTCTTACTTCTAGCCTAAACTTAGAACTCTAGAATAGTGAGAATGAAGATACAAAGAAAAACTATAAGTGTTCTACAAACATTTAGAAAAAATCTAACAATCGTGATTTTTGCTTAGAGTGCTTTTCCAAAACTTGTGAATCTATAAGTGCATCAAAAGTCGTTTCAAAAGTGTCTAGATCTATTTATAAGAGATTAAAGTTTGTTAGTTAGTTAAAACTAACTCTAACTTCCTAAGCGATTCTTGAAAATGAACCGCTACTCGACTCACCTAATCTTCTTTACGTGTCTTCCGATTTATTCGGCTAAGATCCGTTTTTTCTTATTCTACTCAATTTGAACTTTACTTCGTCATGAGCTCTTCATTATTGTCTCGAGATCGGATGACTTCTTCATGTTGATCTTGAGATGACTTTGAGTCTATAGAACCTAATTTTTTTTTCCATATATATATATATATATATATATATATATATATAAAGGAGAATCTATCTAAACAAACCATGCTCAAATAAATGACCGTTTGGCCAAAGCGTCGTGCGAATTCATGGTTGTTCGGCCAAGCATCGTGTATAGTTTCATGACTATTCGGGCAGAGCTTCGTGCATGGCTTCATGACCGTTCAACACTTAGGACCGAGCACAACTTGTACGATTATTTAAGGCTACAATAACCCACCCCGTTTAGTCACGATTTTGGAGACAATGGTGCTGCACCAAAAATAATTGATTAAAATATTAAAAAAACACACATAACATACACACTTTGATGTACTCTATTGAATTTTCTTGTTCTATGATAATGAATTGAAATAAAATATTTGATCAAAAGGTTTATCGGTAATAATTGAGATAAATAATTGTCCTTGGTAGGGTTTATGAATTTATAATAATTACATAATAATCTAATTTTATAACTATTTATATGAGGGTATCATGGTCATTTTATGTATGTTTATTTATGTCTTAAAAATTATGGGGTATGAATGAAGATTTTTAAGGTGTTTATAGTCAATAGTTTAAGCTGATTTTTGTGAACGGCCTCATGAAATCCGTAAAAAAAAAAAAAAAAAAGGCTAAAACATACTCATGTTAAAAAAATTTATTCTCACTTTCTTTTTGATTAGTCCATAAAATTTATTCTTCATTTCATTTTTAGAAATAGTTTTATCTCACACAACTTTATCATCACCCTCTAACACTTCATATCTACCACATATTTCTACTTTATATATAAATTATTAATGTTCATTAAAATTTGTGCCCAAAGAAAGGGGAATAAAATTATTGGACAAACGGAATAATATTTTCAAAGTAAAAAAATTTTTGAAGATGGAAAATAGAACTTGAAGATGTGCATAATCAGTTACTTACGATAACCAAATCGAAACTAAGCCAAAATATAAATTCGATTCGGTTATCGAGATAATTTCATAAAGAGTCATGTAACTTTGCTCGAATCGATTTGGTCCTTTTTCTTTTTATTTTATCAATTGTGGTCCTTTTAATTTGGATAATTCAATTTTTGGCGGAAAAATTACCGAAAAATATCCGAAAATCTGTTGTAGCATACAAAATGACATGAAAATGTACCAAAATGACGGGTTCGACAAGAGAAAATGAAACTCATAGGCTTCGGCCCTCCCTCTTCGTAAATCACTCGGAATTAGTGATGAAAATTTACAAAATTTTAAAATTACAATTTACGAGGAAGGTGTAATCAAAATTTAAAATTAATTGAGGACTTTACTTCTGGATGAGTGACGATTGAAATGAGACTTAACACAACCGTCAACGTGACAAGAATACAAAATTAAAGCAATTTTTCAAAGAAATATTGGAATTTTTCGGTGAAAATGACCAAAATTGAGACTAAAAGCATCAAAATTGATAAATTAAAAAGAAAAAGAATTAAAATTGAATTAAAGTAAAGATACAAGACCGTTTGTAATTTTTCTCCGGTTATCATAATATTCGATTCCGTTATTGCTAGCAATTTTACCAAATTTAAGTATTTGATTTAGGAATTTAAGCTTAAAATTTTGGTTAATCGTTATCCAAACCGAACTATACATATATATATATATATATATATATAATACTTTATAATAAAATATGTAAAGGCAAGCCCTAAATTTATAAAATTTTATAATAAAATATTAATTCTCTTTCTTTTTCAACTTTTACCGAAATCAATCATTTATATTCGAATTAGAGTCAATTCATTTTGATTTCAATTACTTATACTATAATTTCAGTTCAATTCGTTTTTACAATTTGGATCAGTTCGTTTTAAAAAAAAAAAAAAAATAGTATAATAAAGAATAAAAAAATGCAAGCACTAATTTTAGGAAGAAAAGTATCATGCTCCCGGTCTCACTAAAATTTTTTCAAACATTCATACAAGATTTCACATATAAAATTAACATAAAAAGTAATATTCCATTCCCCATCTCACTAAATTTGTTCCGTAAAATAATCTCATACAAGATTTCAAGTATCTCATACAAGATATCGACTATGCTTCAACAAGGTTATGCAATTTACAGTTGAAGTTACAATTTTCTCCTTCCCACAACAAAATAGGCTCTCTTGCATTTCCAAATTTTGGAAAGCAGCAGAAATTAAAACCTCGTAAGGGCAAAGATGCCACAAAAATAATGAGCAGGTTTTTCAAAATCCAAAAGAAAGAAACAAATAGATGCAGCAGGCTAATATAGGCGCTTTCTACACTCATCTGCGCCACAATAGCAGGACATCTGTCGTATGTTTCCATCAGGATCGAGCACGCTATCCAGAAGATACCCATAATCATATGTCAATTCCTGCACAGATCAACACAATGAATTATGCTAAATAAATTTCAAATTTTGGTATAGAATGAGCTTATGCAAACAATCTTAGGCTCCATTTGGATTAAAGGGATTTGAGAATAATATAAAAATTAAATGAATGAATTTGATTCACTCAAATATTAAGCACAAGTGGGAGAAGTGAGAGGATTTTAAATGACTAATTTAAATCCCTTAATTTCAAATGATTCAATTTTTAGAGGATTTAGTATAGAAGAATTTAAGCATTGGTAGGCAGATGCAATTACATCATTGCACGAAAGCTAACTCTCCCTTTTTGTCAAAACGAGTCAACAGTTTCTTCTATTCATAGGTACGTCCTTTATAGTATAGTTTCAAGACTTTAGTATTTGGAAAAACAAGATACGTGAAATAGAAGAAATAGATAACATCATTGACCCCTTTCTGAACAAAGGGAGAGCTTGCCTAATTTAATATAAACCATGGGAGATTCCATGCAATTTCCAAATAATAATTTCAAATCATGAGGGGATTTCATGCAATAAACCTAAATAAAAAGTTGTGAATTAGAGAAATATGTACAGAATTTGGTACCTACCTTTAAAGGTGGTATGTTATCAGCTGCAATTAGCATGATTCTTGCAAGTTTTAAATCATGGTGATCGCTGAGCATGCACTGGACGAACAAGTTCGGCTGGCAGCTATGATTAATGAATCTTGCAATGTTACCAGTTTGAGCCGCATCAATGCAGAAAGGCACACTTTCTGTTGCCTCTTCACCAGCCTTTTGCAGGTGTGATGGCAAACACACATCCCTTAGCCGACTCTGCACAGCGAGAAAAACCAATCATAAAATAATGTAGTGTGTGACAAAATTATCTAGCATTATCTCCAAATAAAGATGTCAGCAATGAGCACCTCTCGTCCTTCAAGCCCCTTCATCGTTTGCAAGCAGTCTATGTCAAAAACATAACTGTTATCCGCAGCAGGGTTTAAATCAGTAGTTCTCCTAAGAAGCCCGATATATTCACATATTGGAGCACCAGAAGGAATGTAGTCCCAAGATCGAACGCCCCACCCCTTCTTCGACGTACGGAACACCTGTCAATATCAACATGTGTTGAGAAAAGCAAGATTCATTGTCATTGTATATAAAGAGAATGAGATCAAAGAATAGTTTTTGTCCAAACAAACCTCAAGTCGGAACCTGATCCCATTTTGGCTCGTCTTATTCACACACTGTGGTCCACATCCACAATTTGGACCGCATTCAAATACAACTCCCTTTGGTTCAACTAGTCTGATGAGCCAAATGGAAAAACATAAACCGAAAAGGTAAGAGCTTGTTCATGTAATACATTTGGCACATTGATTGATGTGAAATTGCATGTTTATCTTGAGCTTAATTGTCTAGTTTGGATGTGATTTTATGTTTATTTCACTCATAATTGACTAATTGCACTTGATAGAGAAAATTGGTATTATTTTGTAAAATGTGTAGGTAATCATTGACTTTTGAAGCAATTTGAGATCAACATATTTACTAGAATCAAGTGAAAGATGACACCATTGTAAAGAGGGATGAAAGAAGGTCGCAGCAAAAAAAGATATGAAGGAAATAAGTCAAAATTGCTGTATAATGGAAAAGTGCTAAAAAAGCGAGGAGCTCTAGCGAGCGGTTGAGCTCGACCAGAGCTCAAAATTCAAGCGAGCTCGACCAAAGCAGCGGGAGCTCAACCATTTTGGCCAAGCACACCAAATCATCCAGTGCATGTTTTTGAGCTCGACCAATTTTCCCGAGCTTGACCTCGAGCTCGGTCAAGAAGTGTTAAAATTGCTGAATTCGACCTAGAGCTCGAGTCAAACTCCCTCAGTTTTTGACCTAAATTTTCGTGCCCATTTTGCCCAAGAGTATAAATAACCCCCATGTTCGTTTTTTAAGGATTAGCAGCCATTTTAGAGAGGAGAAAAGTGATACTTCTCTTATTTTTCAAGTTTTCTTCATTATATCTCATTAGTTAGCAATTAGAACCTTAGATTAGCTTTAATTTACAGTTGTAATTCAATTATAAGAGCAAGGCTCAAGGTATTTTGTGTATCATTTTCAAGTTTTCAATCAAAGTTTAGCTTCAAAGGTATTATCATTTCAATTAAGCTTTTATTTGGTAAAATTTGTTTATGAGTTTTGTTTTAATTCCATTATTATCTCTTGATATGCTTAGTCATGGGCTAAGTGTTTTATGCTTTGGGTGTATGAATTATGAATGAAACTAATATGATTATGTCTCTATGATTTTGATTTTGTCATTGATGGGTTTTGATGCTTCTATTTTTGGGTTTTGATTGTTTAATTAATTGATTATTGTTAGTAGCTCGTTTATTGGCTATTGTTTATTGCAACGAGAGTTGGGTAGACATTAGAAGGTATTTGAGTGAGGATTTTGAATAATTAATTTTGAATTTAATAGTAATTAACTACAACAAGAGGGGGTTAGTTGCTTAAATCTCCCAATTAATAGATATTAATAGCTTGAATGAAAATTTGGGTGAGTAATGAAGAGACAAAGTTAGGAGTTAGTAACCGTGTTGAAACCTTCCATCCTTCACTACCCTAGAAACCTTTTGAAGTCGATTAGGTGTTAATTGGCTCAATTGTTCACTCAAGCCTCACGAGAGATCAATATACATGTTTGTCGTGATAGCTCTTAGCTCTATTCCTTGACGATGGCAAAATGATAAGTTATAGCTTCGTAAGTAGCATCGGTGGAGTTCATAAGTAGTACACCCGAAGCATTTCTCTCACACTTGCACTTCTTGTTGAAGTTACTTGTTTTGTCAATTTTGTTTGTCTTGTCTTGTTTGTTAATTTTCCTTAGATTCTAAAAAATCACTGTTAGTGACTATAATAACTATGCCGACGTTTATTTAGGGGCTCTATCATTCTCCTAATCTTTAGGGTTCAATAATACTTGGTACAAATACTTACACACTATATATGATATCATACTATTGTAGTTTGTATTGATTGCTAAATACCATGCAAAAATAGGTCCAAGTCACACATGGAAAAAGACTAAAATTACCTAGTTAAACCGGTTTTAATCTTGGCAAAAACAAAATTCATATCTTCAGAAGAGGAACTCAGCCAATTTTTGCAAATTGCAACCAATTTCATAGAATACTTAAATGTAAAAATTGCAACCAATTTCATACCAATTTCTATTGTAAGTGTAGAAATACTTAAATATAAGAATCTATGAACTGTATTTCATAGAATATGTACCTTCCACCATCACGGTGCACATATGGAAAATCACCTCCATTTAGTTTTGCACATCCACAACTTCTAGGATCCGTACACATGCCTTCACAGTTGCATCCAGCGGGAGCAATTTTATGGACTCGTGTATTCTTACTAAATTTCATAGTGTTGATATAGACAAAACCTAAATTTCAATATGTAAAGAAAAGCGAATTAAGTTTGTTGAACAAAAGTTAGTGAAGTTGAAAAGGCATTTTAGACAAGGTGGAAAACTGGAAATCATTGAAAACTTAAAAGCAAAAAGGCAACCCAAGAAAATACAAAATAATGTATGCATGAGCATTGTGTCCAAACTCCTTCAGCAGCAAAACTTCCTAGAAAAATAGGGCAGCATCTATATAATATATTAGGCAAAATCTGGCTTCAGCGTCACAAAACTATAACATAATACATGCAATAACCACTAAATGTTCAATGGCTTAATATCCCATAAAAGTGAGGAGAACTCACACAAAAACTTTGGAAAAACAAAACATTTAAGGATGGACAGTGATTAAGGTCTAAATTATACATCCAACTAACCTTCTGGTGAAATGGGAGGATCATCAACCAAATTAGTAACAGGAATGGGAATCGCCTCTAGGCCTCTAGTGATATCTTCACAAACCAACCTTTAAAATAAACAAAAATTTTAACTTTCAAAATATGAAAAAGCAGAGTATAAGTATGTAAATGTCAGCTATACCCTCTTATTTCAGATATGGATTGAGGAATACGCCCGCGGTAAAATAAACCTGCAACACATACAAAAGAACATTTGAAAATCAAATTTGAAATTATATACTAAAGTATTAGTACACAAAACCAGGATAAAGTTGGCATGACTATATAAAGCTGAAAAAGTTGTGATGACAGTCTGTACAATACACCCTTCATTGTAAGCTGATTAGGGTGAAATTGCATGTGATTATTGTGCTTAATTGTTGTGTTTTAGATATGATTTAAGGCTTAATTCACTCTTAAATTGGCTAACTTTACTTGAGATGAGTTTTGGTATTTTTGAGTGTAAATGTGTAGATAAGTGGTCATGTTTGAGAGCAAATTAAAGTCTTGTAATCCATCCAAACCAAGAAGATATTGCGATCATTTGATAGAAGGCCGTGAGAGGGTCGCGTTGCAAAAAGAATCGAGACAATCGGAGTTAGTGAGCAAAAGTTACGAGGTGATGAAGTTAGGATGGTGAAACAAAGTCACTCGGCCAACATGCCTAGCCACTCGCCCAAGTTGGCCGAGACCTGCAGAGCGCGCCTGTCGAGCTGCCGAGGAATGCCGCCCATGCCCGCGCGCTCCCTCGCCCAATGAAGAAGCCACAGATTTGAGAGTGAGGTTTCACTCGACCGAGTGGAAGATATGCAGAACCATATTGACTCGGGCAAGCTACACGGAATCGACCTAGTCACAATCACAGAGGCCGAGTGACGGATATGCAGTGTGAAGTAGACTCGGGCCACCTTCTCTCACTCGGCCGAGTCATCTGGGTTTTGCGTGATTACAATTTCTTTTTATGAAATTTGAGCACTTTTCAGAGGCTTAAGTGAAAAATTAAAACTCTAACCTAGCTACCCATTATATATACCCTTCATTTTCAGATATTCCTATTACTCTAAACATTTTACTTAGATTAAACACACACACTCACACATAATTTTAAGTGTTCTTCATATTACTTTAAATTTCTTGCAAGTTAGAATTACATTTTAATACAATCAAGTATAACCACACATTCAAGGTGACTTCAATCCTTTTTTTTATCTATTTCAATTGGTTTATTTCTTAAATAGCATATCTCATTCTTCCTTAATTTTTATGGGTTTGTTGAGTATGATGATGTTTGGCTAACTCTTGTTGTGTTTGGGTATAATGACCCTTATAAGAGTTAATTTTGGTGAGTATATGATTGGATGTTTCAATTATTGAGTGGATTAATTATTCTAATGTGTTTTGCATGATTTAATTACTTGATTAAGCTTTGATTCTATGTTTATTGTTTTGATCATCTAAAGGATACTTGGTTTATTGAATTGATGCTTATGAGTTAGGCTTATTTTTGTGATTGAAGTTAATATTGAGTTAACTCAAGGATACCTAGTTAATTTTCACTAGATCTCACATTAGAGTACATTGTTTGTTTGATTATTTGTCTTGTAATTAGTGAGAGGGTTAGAGTGTCATCTCTAACAATCCTACGTGATAAATTGATTATATAGAACCTACGCTTAGCAAGAACGGTTTTGTATGAATTCTTTGTTGGACGTCTCCTATGATCTCTCTTTAATTAAAACCTCAATTGTATGTGATCTTTAATTGACGATTCTTTGGTGAATTGCACCGAAAACACCCCTCTCATTTTTGAAATCTCGTTACTCGAAAGTGCTTGCTTGTTGAATTTCTTGTATGATCTTTATTTGTTCAATTTTCATAATTGCATAACCTTGATCGCCTCTATAATACTATGCCGACGTTTAATTTCGAGGATTTATTATCCTCCTAGTCTCTCGAGTTCAATAATCGATTGGTCTCTAATATTTGTCACTAAACTACGAGGCAATCATACGCCTAACAGCGAAAACAATGAACCAACATGTGAAGTAACAATCAATGTACCAGAATGCACACATGCAATTTAGAAAAAATTTGGTTAATACTGAAATCCCAATCAAAAGCATACCAAGAAATGTAGCAATGCATAACATGATATTATTTTTAGATAGCTTGTCACTCACAAAGAAGACATTTTTAGAGTGAATTTAGATAGCTATGTTGTAGTTGAAATAATTTGGTTTTCAAGGTTGACTGCAATATCTGGACATTGATAGAGGAAAGACCCGTGATAAATTTAAAAGAAGAATTCAACAAAATGTTTCATTATATAGGTAAGGCATGATCCAAACAGGTCAAGCATACACTGATATTGAACCATTAGCTAGCAAGGAGAGAAATTACCTCCTTTGTCGTCAAAGGTGGCTGTCCCTCTAGTCGCTTAAGCCGAAATTTGTATACTGTGAAGCCAGAGACACCCTTTTCAGCCCAATATTTAACAACCTGCAAATTAAAGGAAACTAAGACTTACCATGCATATATATCTATCAAAAGAATATTTATTTTAACCAGAAACATAGCTACCGTGTATAAACCATCATAGGTATAAACCTTTCCCACATAGCTGTTTTGACATTTATGTCCACGAACAACCCGAACAGGCGTAGATTGTTCCATAGAGTTCTGAGGGAAAACACAAAATTTAATTCCCAATTTAGATATATGCCAGTCTCAACTAAGGTTAATGTTTTACAACTTACAAACAAAATGTCAAAACATACAACACAACTTAGGATCTAAACAACATCAGATAAGTAGTCAAGTAAGATGCCAAATCAAAATGAACGTGAACCACTTTATCACAAACAAAGTTTCCATTTTTGCTTTGAAGCCTGTAAAACATCATACGCGTAAAGTATCTAGGCAAGTAGAAGACTCTTCACACAAGGATACAAGTTCAGCAATAACCATTTCCAAACAAGTCAGGATAAAGGCAAAGTCAGCGCTAATTAAGATAATAACTTGCATGCCCACACAGAAAATGATAAGCACATTAGACAGACCCCATGCCACAATTTTATGTAAATCCTAAATGGATTAATGATGAACATACTAATTACAGAATCAACCTTTTAGAAGCAAATCAACTATCCTAGCACATGCCTTGTCACATCTTAGCCAGCTGACTACAAGTTTGAGTTTATAAATTGTAGAAGACTTGTAATCAGTAAAATACTAAAATATACATGCCTTCAGCGCCAAATTGCCTCTTTCCAACACTTGGTCACTAATCTGGCGTTTATCTCCAAGCAAATTATTTCCTCCTTGACCAGTGTACACAATGTCCTCACTATTGTCCAGATCATCCTCGTATTGACCAGACAAAACAATGGATAAAGCAAGTGGAAGCTTGTATCCTTTCACATCCTGCACAATTCAATGTGGTAATGAATAACCCTAAAATACTAATATATTTTTGAGTCTTACTTATTGATCATATTAATTCTGTATATATGTATTTATATATATATATATATATATATATATATATATATATATAGAGAGAGAGAGAGAGAGCGAGAGAGAGATATCTTTGAAAGTATTAGCATTATCATATGTTGACATGCTAATGATGCAACATCTTTGAGGAAGAGGAATTGTAGCTGAGACAAAAGTCTGTCAGACATGTGCTGGTTTGAGGAAAGTGAGTTTAAAACACGTAAAAGATGATTGAAAATAATCTTAGAATGTTGTCATGCAGTTGAGCCACATACTAATTCTAAACTGACTAAAGCAGGAAAGTAACAAACAGAACTTCCTAATGATTAGGAGAATTAACTGCCAAATTCATCATATCAAAATCTTGCTGTGGAAAAATATACGAGTAGTTATACATTTGTGAACCTTGCTCCAAAGCTTTCAACCTTCACATGTGATCAATGTCATAAAAACTCAATTTCAGAATGTTTCATAAGATTATCATCTTTCAAGGTACACCCACATGATTCAAAAACACGAGATCATAAGTGACCTTGGAGAAGTCCAACTTACCAATGCTTTTCCAATTTTATTGGTGGCAGTTTTACCGATATAATTGATTCCATTAAGCCAATGTTGATGGAAGCCCACAACTACCATCTCCGCCCGTGAAAAAATTGATGACCGGCGTCAATTCCTACCATTACCAAACACATTGAAAATCCAATCACATTCCCTCATGATATTTTTTCATTTTGCCAAATTAAATGATTTTCAAATTACTATAACTATTATTTAGTTATATTAATCATACTCATTTGTATAATATTAAACTAAGTAACATCCATTTCCCCTTGAGCTTACTAGACTCTGATTATTTTGCTCCCTAAGCTTTTCACAACAACTATCTTTGTTGTCTTTTTCTCTTACCTCTTTCTTTGGACTAAACTTTACCTTTTAATCATGACCAAAATTATCTTAGGAAAAAGGGAAAAAGGGAAAAAGTAGCGAACAAACAATAGATATTGGGATATGCACCTTAAAGTTGTGTAGTAGCTAAGGATCCTACTAGAAATACAAAAGGTTGAAATTTGTGTGGGAAAAATGACCAAACATTATAAGCTCAAGGGTTGTTGACATATTTATAAACAAGTTCAAAGAGCAAAAGTGGTTCTGGTTGAAGTTGTGGGTAAAATGATAAAAGATCAAGTTTCGGGGTACAGGTTCAGGAGGCCAAATGGTTAACTAGAAGATGAGAGGATATAATGACCAAACTTGACAAGTTCAAATGGTCATCTTCAGCTACAACTGAAAGAACATCAAAAGTTTCATTTAATACTATACCACATGGAATTTATTGTAGGGTGTAGTAATGTAATTGATATCATCGGTTAGCTAGGTATAGATGAAGGGAATAAATACATATTTTTATATTTTTATGAATACCAGGACTCTAATGTCTACCTTGTTGCTTGTGTATTCAAAAGCACTAATGAATGAACAATAGAACTGGATATATGATATGATATAGTCAAACGGTAGTATAGAAATTGCAACATATAATTTGAAAATCTATGTGAAAACCATTAGAAGTGGAAATTCCTCAAGATTAACCCTACAATACAAGGAAAAGGAATCATGAGGCCTTGATCAAAATTTTGAAAGCATTTAACTACAAGTGCTAATGGATAGTAAATATATGCATATTCATCTCCACTCTTTTGCCTCAAATTGCTGTAAAATTCCTCAGTTATATGTAAGATTTGGACAGCCAGCAAAGTCATCTCCAATCAGTCTGTACCAAATTTACACCAAAAACAGTGTTCTCAAAATATCCTCCTATTTTATTTCATTTTATATTTTTATCATTTGTGTACACAATTAAAAATACTTTTCCATATTAAAATTCATATGAAATCAAGCAAATTAAACATAATAATATTTTAGGAAATAAATATATAAATATATCTATGTGATCTTCACATAAATAAACACAAAAACACTATTACTATATACAATACAAGTCAAATCATAAAATACTAACAAAATGGTTAAACTTAACAAAGACATTATCAACAGTACGGCTCATCCAAAATAAAAGAAAAGGAAAAAAAAATACTAATATTAAAAAACTTGGAAAAGAAAAGAAAAAGGAAAGTCCCTCCATGAACAGTATGCATCAAAGTTGTGGCCATGTTTTCCATGGATATCAATATGTAGACACATTTGAAGTATGAATGGAGGAACTTTTTTACCACAATTTGAGGCAGCATTGGAGATGGTCTAATGTTATTTTTGTGCAACTAAATAGTGTTCCATAGAACATCTTATAAGGTATAGTGCATTATTGTACAATAACAAGTTCACAATTGCAATGCAGCCAACCTGGAATGGAGCCAAGTCTTTTCTCAGAGTATAGAGTTGCTTGAATCTTCATCATCTGCCATTTTGATAACCAAACATGTGGCGTGTATGAATGAGTTTTTCAATAGAAGATAACAACATAAACTGGACAGGTGTAATGCAGCAAGATTGTAATATTTTATTCAATCTGACTAAGATATCATGTGCTTTCAAATTTGAAACAAGATTTAGAAAATAAAGCATACCTCAGTGATAGCTTTGAGATCAGGTCGCTTGAAGGCTTTTGGTTAAATCTTCAGCTGTGTCCTTTTTCTGCACGTATTCCAAATAAGAAGTTAGGATCACCCAAGTTTTTAGGTTTTAAAAAAGATAGGATCACCAAAAATCAAAACCCACCAATGCCCAATTACCAAGATCCAAAGCCAAGGCCCAACCCGGTCCGGGCAGACAGCACAAGCGCGTGTGGCACTTGGGAGCATAGCCCCTAAACTTACGTTGGTCCAACTAGTTCCTACCCCTACTTATAAGGAGCTCAAAGTCCTTCCAACTTTCATATGTGGGTCAAGAGCATTTTTAATGCTTCTTGACTTCCCATTTCAATCAACACTAAGTTGATTACAAGTCTCAATTTTGTGTATCAATTTCTCATTCACCGAAATTTGATTTTACGAGCTTAGATACATGACGGTCATCTACTCACGGAGTAGAACGACACTACATCATTTAATTTCCATGAAATCAAATGTAACCCCTTCAAAAAATTGGTCAAACATAAGTGAATGTTACACCCATGAAGCCCAATTAATACCTGTCAACTCAAATAATTTCAAATAAATTATTTTAACTTTATTTCTCCAACACAGTCAACATAATGATTCTGTGTAGATAAGCTACAGTACAAATCTTGTAATAATCAGTAAAACGCTTGTAACAACATGTAATACAGTCAACTGGAAAAAGGGGGTGCGGAAGAACACAACGCATCATAAAACTGAAGGGGAAAGTGATACTACCAAACCTTAGATGTTGAACACTTGATAGCTTTTCGTTTCAGGTCAGCTTCCAACCCTCCACACCTCTTCTCTTCCTCCTACAAGGATCAAGTGATTGGTGAAATCTTCTTCCAGAGAGCAACATTTAATCAGATACACTTCAATTAAACTACTCTACGGCGAAAACTATAAACATTGCCAAATCTATTTGTAGTAAAACCACTTACCTGAATGAAATGCAGGTAGTATTTGTTGAACGTTCGCAGAGTTTCGGTGACCTTAGAAAAGGCACCCTTCCCTCGACGGTGGTAACAGTGGTGTCGCAATCAGGAGCGACCGCCTGAGTCCGTTGCTCGAGTTGAGGCTCTTCAATCTTCCTTTTCTTCTCCGGTTTCTTAGGAGGAACAGGAACCGCAGCTGGCCTTTTACCGGCAGGATTGAGATGGGCATTAGAGGCCTTCAGCCGTGCGGAGGTCCGGCGGAGTGAATATCCGGCGGCGCCATCGGCCTGCAGCTTTTGATCCGAGTAGGGTACCACCATTGTTGGTTTGCAGAGTTTTCTCTCTCTCTCTATGAGTATGAAAAGCTGAGCTGTGCACAACTTTCTTTACTCCAAATAAAAAGGCAGGCAACAAATGTGAGAGGGGCATTGTTATAATGCCCAGTGACAGCAGTTCACTCCCCCACCCCCACCCCCACCCACCCTCCTTCCCCTGGTACAATTTTCCCGCTTTGCATTTTATTTCTCGTCGAAATTCAAATTCAAACAAAAACTCCACCACTTCCAATAATTTTGTAGAGGAATTGAAAAAATAAAGTGAAAATTCAATTCTTACAAAAATTAGTTACTCAAAGGAAATCAGCTGAATTAAAACTTAAGTGAAAAACCCGGCGTGGTCTATTTATGAATAACGTGATAATTTATGAGTAAATATAAATGATAAATTAATTAATTAGTTAAGTGATGATTGAAGGATGAAAATGAAATGAGGCGTGACACAATTTTGGTGGATATAGGGAGTAATAAAAATAAAAAGATAAAAATTTGTATGAGATTGTCTTATTAGGGATGGCGGCAGGCGGAGTCGAGGCAGTCGGGACCGCCCGCCCGAAAAATATTAGGACCGGGACCCGCCCGCCCCGTGTGGGGACCCGTCGGGTCCTACCCGTCCCCGTTTAATATTTTAGTAATTTAAAATTAATTTTAATATATTCAATATTTTTATTTTGACTTTAAATAATTCAAATTAAAATCTTTAATTGCTTAAAATAGCATATAATATTCATCTAACACATAAAAATAACATAAATAATATATTTTCACAAATATATAAACATTAATATCAATATAAATTGCATAATTTCACATATATACATAAAAATATTAATGTATTTATATGTGGCGGAGTCCACATACGGGTTGTGACAGGCGGGTTTTATAAAAACCACGACCCATCCCATCCCGCTGGCCAGGGTCCAAATCGCCCAAGCGGGCGAGTTCAATATGGGTCGGGTTTGAACCCGCCCCATTGTCATCCCTATGTCTAATACATAGAGGTGGTAAAATCGGGCGGGTTGGGCGGCACAGGCCGACCCATCAGCCAAACAAAATTTTCGGGCCGGGCGTAAAATGATCGGGCCTACAAAATGGAGGCCCACTGCCTTGTATGGTGTCAGCTATCGAGCCACCCGACCCATTACCTTTATTTAAAAAAATTACAAAAATTATATATGACAATTGTATTAAAATAGTGATCATATAATGTTTATTTATAAAAAAATAAGTTTAATTACCACTTATACACTACTAATAAGTTTAACAAAAAAGAACATAAAAATAAGTTAATGTAGAATACATAAACTATCATAATTCATAAGCTCATAATATTAATATATTAAAATTCACAAGTCAGAATAGAAGTATCAATGACTCAATTGAATGTTGATGCGATAGGGTTCACTTTCATAATTTGAAAATATTACTCCCTCCGTCCCACTATAACTTTCTCACTTTTCTTTTAGGCGTCCCACAATAAGTTTCTCATTACATAAATAGCAAAAATATACTCCACTACACTTAATCTTTACCCTCTCTATTCAAACAATATTATAACCTAATTTAATTCTACGAGAGATGAGAGAGAAAACTAGAGAGAGAAAGAGAGGCGGGAGAGAGAGAGTTTGGATCGATCCTAGATTCACAGATCCTTCTAATGCGAGATTCCGTCAGACGACAAGTGGTTACGTGGGGCACAAAAGGGGAGTAGGAATCTCAAAGTTTGGTAGTAATGTTAAGAGAAGAAGTACTAGTGGGGAGACAAAGAATACAAAAAGTTGGAGAACATTCTTTTTCGATACTTCCCATCGAATGCAACCTAGAAACACTTAGGAAGAAGTTCAATGAGGTAAGGGTGGTGGTGGATGTTTATTGCCCTAGGAAAATGGATAAGCAAGGTTTACCCTTCGGCCGTGAGGTTCGAGGAGAGGAAGGAAGAACATTTGGAAAGACTGTGGAAAACCTTAACAACCCGTGGATTGGGAGAGTCTATTTACCGAGGTTCGGCGTAGTCGCCAATTTGGAAAACGAAACTCCACAGTATTCGTGCAAATATGGGAGTCATAAAGCCGGGAGATCTTTTGCAGGCGTGCAAAAATTCTATAAACTTTGAGAATCCGATAGAAGAGGAAAGAACGCCATTGGAACTTACATATAATGAGCATGGAAAGCAAATGGTGGAGGTTAGAGTTAAGCAGATGGATACTTCCAAGTCCTATGGTTTTGTGTTCGAGCCCTCGGAGGAGGAGAAGAGTTGGCTTACGGATTCTTTGGGTTGGTCTTTTAAAAGATAAGTTCGTTTGGGAGGAGGTAGAGAATGAAATTAGAAGCGAATGTGGTAATAAGATGAGGATCAATTTCTTGGGGGATAATACTCTGCTATTTAGGTGTAGGCATGACGATCATATCGGAGATTTGATGAAAGACATGGATGAGTGGTGCATTCTTGGATGGAATGGTCTCGACCTTGGAGAGAGTCGGATGTGTGTCGGCGTAGGAGGGTGTGGACAAGATGGAGGGTCCCCTCCATGCATGGAGTTCCAGATTCTTTAAAATAGCTTGTGGTGGTATGGGGAGATTCATTAAGATGGATTCGGTATCCGAGCGTAAAGAAAATGCGGAGATGGCTAGGGTGCTAATTTCCACTTCGATTTGGGAGATATTAGCAGATTAATGGACGTCGGTATTGGAGAGATCCTTTATGATTAAAATCTGCGAAGAGGAAGAGATTATAAAGGGGAGCCTCCATGCCGGCAGACATATCGGATGAGGAGGATGATTCCCGGTGGGAGGGCGGTTCGCAATACCCGATCCGATGGACCGGCCGATCGATGGCTCAAGGCTGGAGTGACGGTTCGAGATGATTCGGAGTAGATGAGGAGACGGTTGGATTACCCATGCACAGCCAGAGCCATGTGGCGAATGAGCATCGGCAGTGTGGCAATCATTTAGAGGATGCGCGAGGAGAGAGGTATCGATGCGGAACATGGTGTGGAGGCGCAGTCTTTACAATTCCAAGACAATGGTATAGTAATTGTGTCGGGGAGAAGTTACCCACGGAGAATACGGCACTGAGGGTGGAGGAGGCCCAATGAAGGATACGCAGAGCCCACGATCCGGGCTGGGTTAGATGGTAGTAAAGAGCCCAAGGAAATTCTCGGGAAAACAAATAATTTTAACGAGGGAAATCTTGGGCCGATTGGGACCCAATCTTACGTGGAGGCTTTAAATCCTCGGGAGGGTATTACAGCCCAACCGCGAAGGAGATAGATCTATAGAGTTGAATAGTCAAAGCGAGAAATAGAAGGCTTCCCAGAAGGGAAATCGCGAAATTGGGGAAAAATTAATAACCAGGGGACATGCAAAACCCTCGAGTCCTTAAAAAAAGCAAAAAAGAAGGAGGAGATGAAGAGATTCAACGTTTTTCTTTCGGATCTAGCGGAATCGGAAGATCGGGAGAAAAGGTTATGGGGAGGTGGCGAAACTTCCGCTGCAATTCTTGAGAAGTTGGAGGCATCGAGGCTATGAATACGTGGGCGGTAGGGAAAATTTTGGGGTTAGAAGCCACCGAGAATGAAGATGTTATTTTGGAGAAATTATCGGCCTTTGTGGGGCCAGAGGGGAAGGAACTTCACGAGATCGAGGAGAATAACAGAGGTATGATCAATGAAGATTCTTAGCTATAATATAAGGGTCTAAGGAGCAAGGCAAATCGAGAAGGTGGATTTGTTGTATCCAAGAAACAAAAATGGAGCATATTGATGACGTATTATGTAGGTCTATTTGGGAGGGGGCGATTTGGTTGGGCATTTAGAGAATCGGAAGGTCGAAATGGAGGGTTGTTGTCAATTTGGAATTGAAGTTTTTATTGCTCGGAGTTGCTGGCACATTCGAGGGGCGCCAGTAATCAATGGGAGTGCAGGGGAGGAGAGGACAGAATGCCGCATCATCAACATATATGCACCTTGTCCGTTATCGGAGAGAAGAGATTTGTGGGGAAGCATCTTGTCGATCATTTCTCAAAGTGCCAATACTTATTCTTGTATCGTGGGGATTTCAATTCGGTTAGGAGAGAAGCTGAAAGAAATGGACGAGGGGAGTCGAAACGGAGGGAGTTTGTAATCTTTGAGGACTTTATAAGGGATAGTGGAATGATCGACCTGCCCATCCACGACAGGACATATACGTGGTATAAAGCTGGACGGTTCGTGCAAGAGTAGAATTGATCGAGCCTTGGTCAATAGTGACCGGTTATCTAGGTGGCCGAGTACATGGCTGAAGGGATTGAGAAGGTCCTTATCGGATCATTGCCCAATCCTTCTTGAAATAAAGGTGCAAAATTGGGGGCGAAGCCGTTTCGGATGGTGAATGTGTGGCTATCGCACCTGTGTTTTAGGAATTTAGTCACGGAGAAATGGAACGGCTATGCGGTGGAGGGATGGGGGATACATAATGAAGGAGAAATCAAGAAGGCTGTTAAAAGCCGATCTCAAAAGGTGGAGCAGTGAGGTTTTCGGGAGTATGGACCGAGAAAATAGAAGGTTTGAGAGAGGAGATTAAGGAGCTGGACATTATAGATGACGTTTAAGGGCTCTCCGAAGAGGAAGTTATGAGGAGAAATGAGAATAAAGCAAGACTTTGTCCGGAGATAAAAGCAGAAAGCCTCCTCTTCCGTAAAGCTAAAAGTCCCCTGGTTAAAAGTTGGCGATGTAAACTCTCGATACTTTCACATGTGTATCAACAAGCGGTACAAATATAATCAAATCTTAGGTATTATGATTGATGGCCATGGAAGGAAGAAGTCATCAAGTAAAAAATGGGGTGTTTAATTTTTTTGAGAAAGCATTTTGAATCATCCGGAGTGGTGAGGCCAAGACTCACATTGGGACAGACGGGCGTAAGAATTTCTCAGGAGAACAACAGGATGTTGGTGGAGGAGTTTAATGATATAGAAGTATTGGAAGCAATTAATTCGTGTGGAAGATCAAAAAGTTCGGGACCGGATGGTTTCAACCTGTGATTTACGGCGGACTTTTGGGATGTTCTCAAAGAGGACTTCCCACCTACATGGCAGATTGGTGAGGGGCCTAAACCCATCGTTTATCGTATTAATTCTGAAAAGGAGGAGGCGGAAGGCCTACACGACTACCGGCCGATTTCACTAATTGGAGGAGTATATAAAGTGATAGCGAAGGTACTAGCGGGGAGGTTTAGGCGAGTTCTTGGGTCGATAATCTCGGAACATCAAACCTGTCTTCTTAGAGGGACGCTACATCCTAGACAGTGTGGTGACGGTGAATGAATCAATAGATGATATCAAAAAAATGAGAGAGGAGGATTGTGTTCAAAATCGATTTTGAGAAAGCCTATGACTCCTTGGATTCGGGCTATTTGAGAGCAATGATGGAAGGATTTGGTTTCGATCGAAATGGGTTCGATGGATCATAGAATGTATTTTGACGGCAAAAGCATTTATACTTGTAAACGGAAGCTCAACGGAGGAATTTCACCTTAAGAGGGGGTTGAGACAAGGTGGCCCAGCTTGTCGCCATTTCTCTTCTTGATCGCGGCAGAGAGGAATAAGTATCATGTTGAACAGAGCGGTGCAAGCAAACATTTTCAAGCCGTTGGAGATTGGGAGAGAAAAGATTCGGATTTTTCATGTACGGTATGCGGGACGACACCATATTTCTTGGCAAAGCCTCTATCGACAATGTCCGTTTCTTGAAGTGTTTCTGGTAAACTGGAGCTAGTTTCGGGTCTTAAGGTGAACAGAGGTAAGAGTTTTATTTATGGGCTGAATATCGGGGAAGCAATTGTACAAAATTTTGCAGAGTTTACGGGTTGCCGTGTGGGTTCTTTACCACTTCTCATACTTGGGTATTAGAATTGGTGGTCTTAGAGGAAGGAAAAATGAGTGGCGGGAGGTGGTGCAGAAAGTCGAAGCCGATTAAAAAATGGGAAGGCGGAAGATCTCGATCGAAGGTAGAGTGACACTTATCAACTCGGTTCTTTCCTCTATTCCTACTTATTTCATCTCAATGTACAAAGTGCCGAAAGCCATCATAAAAGAATTTATTAAATTACAACGGAACTTCCTATGGGGAGGGGGTGGATGACAAGAAGTTGGCTTGGATCACTGGCATGATATTTGTAAAGAAAAAGAGGCGGCGGTTTAGGTGTGAAAGATTTGGAATTATTCAACATGGCACTTTTGGGGAAATGGATTTGGAGATACTTGAATAATGACTCAAGCATATGGGCGAAGGTAATCCACTCACGGTGGGGAGAATTGGTTACCGGGCGAGAGATTCGAACAAGGGGCCGAGGAGGTGTAATTAGTGGTGGTGGAGCGATGTTACGCGGCGACGGAGGCGGGTGGCCGGAGGGTTGGATGGTATCGGGTCTAAGAAAAGAAGTGGGTGATGGGAGGAAGACAAGATTTTTGGATGAGGTGTGGATAGGAGATGTGAGGTTGAAGGAGAGATTTGTGAGGCTGCATAACTGAGTGTTAATAAATCAAGCACAATTGCGGACATGGGGAGTAGTTCGAAGGTGTTTGGAGGTGGAAATGGGTTTGGCGACGCAATTTATTGGAGTGTGAGGAGGGGATGTTAGAAAATTTGTCGCTTATAATCAATGGTTGTGATATAAAAATGCGGGTGGAGGACAGGTGGTGTTGGAGTCCTGGGATAAACAAAGTTATACCACAAATGTAGCATACGTAAGACTGCAATAAGACAAATTGGGTGAACAGGGCCTTAAAAAGGAAGAGTTTTGGTTTGATACGGAATAAGCTTGCACCCCAAAAAGTCAAAGTGCACGCATGGAGAGTACCGTGGGAGAGAATCCCTACAATGGTGCTTCTTTGGCGCAACGCAATATCCTTCCTCCGAATGCAAGCAACAAGCTGCGTTTTTGCACGGTTTGCCTGGCTTGATGCGTCACGTATTTTTGAGTGCGATGTTACTTATAGGCTGTGGATGTTGTGTTTAAATTGGCTGGGGATAGAGTCTGTGCTAAGTTCAAAACCGAAGCTAAACTTGCCGCACTTCACCGTTTGCTTAAGGAAAAGAGGAAAAGAAATAGCAGTGTGTATTTGAGAGTGTATGATCTCGGCTTATCCGGAAAGCAAGGAATGCTATAATTTTCAGGAATGAGCAGTTATGGAGAAAAGAATTATAGATGAGCCGAAGAGCCGTTTGTGGAGGTGGGTGGTACCTGAGCCGCAAAGGGAATGGGCACGGAGATTTACTGATCGTCAACTAGTCCGAGGAGTTTGTTAAATTGCTTTGAGTGTTGGCGAGAATGTTGTAAGCGTTTAAGTGTGGGCTGTTAATTGTTGTAAGGATTTGTATATGGTGGTGTTTTGAGGAGGTATTACTTGTACCTCGGTAATAAAATTTCTTTATTTACCAAAAAAAAAAAAAACAATATTACTATAAATGTCACTCATTACTCAATAAAAGCAACACACTTTTTTCCTCTACTTTAATTTCCAAAATTATCCCCCATTTTTTAACAAAAGTCAACCAATGACCCATAATATATTAATAAAAAAATTCTTAAATAACGTGCAAAAAAGAAAGGAGAAACATATAGAGGGACGGAGGAGTATAAATTATAAAAATTTTGATCAAAAAGTTGAAAATTTTATTAAACTAAAATGGTTCAAGCAAGAGATATTCGTGAGGTCAAAATCTAGTTTATACAGAATATAGATGTTAGTGTATCAAATGCCACTAACAGTATTTAACAAATTTAGATGTTTCTCTTTCACAATCTATTCGCCACAAAATATGATCGTATCATGTCTTTCATATTAACCAAACAACAAATTCTCATATAAATTATAACTATTAGTTACTAATTTAATATTGATTTTAAAAAAATCACGAGCCAATGGGCTGGCCCGCAGCCCGTCGGGTCAAATGGGCCGGGCCAAAACGGCTCGATTTTCGGCCTATAATTATCCCGACCCACCTATGTAAATATGCGGACGGACCGGGCCTAAATTGTCGGCTCTACTTATACATGAGACATGTTTCACCCTTGGAGAAGTATCAAATGTCTAGGAATAAAAATTAGGAAAAAAATTAACTTTTATAATTATCAACAGATCAAATATGTGAGTATGAATATCAAATATCCGAGTAGGGTCTTATGTATGAGACTGTTTCATCCAAGTGTGAAAAAAATGATGAATAGGTGCATTGGATATGAAAAAAGTTTTTCTTTCATTCCACAATATCTTTCACATTTTATTTTTCAGACGTCCCCACAATACATTTTATATTTTTAAAATAAAAATTTTTACATACACAAAATGTTAGTATTATTTTAAGTCTACACACACGTACAATTAAACTCATTTACTTACTTTATAAATAAGAATTTATGAAATTATTTTTAAAATTCCTACCCATTCTTTTTATTTTTAAATTTATAAGTCCTCTCCACATAAAATCTTTTATGAGCTGAGGGAGTAATAATTATAGTTAATGTAACATTTGATTGAATATGCTTTTTTTTTTTTTTCCTAATAGTAGTATGATAAAATTTAGTTGGGTTGTTTTATTTATTTTTTATTAAAATTTGTATAATTTAAATCTGTATGTTTAATATATACATACTTTAATTTGGATGAATAGTTGGAAAAAAACCAGTGCATTGAATATGAAAAAAAAATGTAATAATTACAATTTATGTAGCATGTCGATTGGAAGAAATAGTGTGGTTGAATATGAAAAAACCCTCCCATTAATGTAGCATGTTCCAAATACCTTTTCACAATTTTAAAATAAAATTTCTTCGTAAATTTTATCCACACAATATTCTTAATTTTATACTACAAAATTTTCTTACTTTTGAATTCATATATATACACACAATTCAACTCATTTTTATTTTATACATAAAAATTTATAAAAAAAAACCCCTCAAATTCCTACTTTTTTTATGTGTCATCTCTGCTATAAATTTTTTATTATACCAAGGGAATAATAAATTTTGCTAATATAAGTGGAAAATGTTCTTACTCAAAATATATTTACATTTTGTGAAGGGTTTATATACAGAGGCTAGTTTAGCAATGATTTTAGCTTAAGCTGCTGGTTAACAACTTAACTAACCCTAACTAACTACCTAATGAATTAACCGCTTAATCTATACCACTTGACTTGAATCATCGATTAACTTTAAATCTTAGCAAACTCTTGTCTAGCCAAACGCGTTTTACATTTGGCAAAAATTTATGTGAATCGTGTGAATACTATGAACTTTATTTTTACTACCACTGTCATTCACATGCGTCATTCTTGTCACATTTACTTATAATAGTGCATGTGCATGACAAATGTGATAAAAATAGAGTTCATCGTATGCATAATGCATTTAGTTCACACAATGTTACTCTTTACATTTACTTCTAGTAAACATGACTATTAAAAATGAAACTTAAACCGTATATTACGAGATTCGGTTTTGGTTCCATCAATTCAAAATTCGGAACCGCCGGTTCATATATATAGTATTTTTATATTTAACGGTTCATATATATATATATATATATATACTTATATTTTGTAATTTGTTTGAATTGTAATGTATGTTGTAATTTGTTTGTATGTAATTTGTAATTTTTGTAAGTTATTTTCATGTAATTTTATTGAGTTGTAATTTGTAAATTTTGTATTTTATATTTTAAAAGCTATAAACCTTGTAAATTTGTTTTGTATGACAATTGAATACAATAAAAATTTATTTATATAAATTTTCTTTCCATTTATTTTTATACTTGGAAGTTGTTTAAATTGATCCAATAAAGAAAAAAAAAAAGTTTTGAAATCGGAATCGGCGAACAATAATACACAATTCGGTTTTGGTTCCTTGAAATCGAACGGAAACCAACGGCTCGGAACCGTTGAGCAAGTCTACATACAAGTAGGGTTTATATTTGGCTAAAAATGTGCATTATGAAAACTATGATGAAAATGACTCACTAGAGATAACACTTCGAACACGATTGCAAACTTTACTCTAAAAGTATAATCATTTAAAAAAATTACTTTTTAAGCGTTTGCAACTATTATATTTAAGCAACAAATACATGTTTTTGATCCTAAAGAATCAATTCTCACATTGGGATGCATAAAAGATGTATCTCTCAATAAAAATAGATTTAAAGTTTATTAATGAAGTGATTTTTCTGCAAACACATTCACCTCTTAAAATTACTCTATTTTCAAACAATCTTCACTTTTCATTTTACTACAAAAATTACTTAACACCATTTTTAATTTTTCAATAAAATTTTTAAAACACACTTCAAATCAAACAAAAAAAAAAAAAACTTAAAATACTCGAGACATGTTCTTACCTTTAAGTTTCAACCAACTTTTAATATGAGCATTGTGAGTGAAAAAAAAAGTGAAAAATTCGAGTGTAGAAAAAGAAGGTGATATGAATCTTTCAATTTTTAAAATAGATACAGATAAAAGAAGGTGATGGGAGAATTATTATAATTTAGTGAATATAAAAAATATATTTTAAATCATTTGAAAAAAATAAAATATTTTTATTCTTTAATATTAGTAAGCCCATTTTTGATAAGTTTCCTTTGTATTTGTTGATAATTCTCCAATAAAAAAATTACATTAACATCTCAAATAATTTATTCAGTTAATTTTTAATTTTTTATAAGCTCGGTATTCTATTCAAGGACCGACTAATGCCGTGGATCAATCCCACCGTCTACTAGAGGGTGAATTTATTCTGTTAATTGACTATTAATCAATTGGCGTCTTGATAAAAAATAATTCAAAAATATATTCCCCCATCACATCAAATTCTTTACACGCTTTTTTCATCCGTCCCACATTAAACATTAAATTTTGAAAAATGAAAATTCATTATAAACCTTATCGTCACAATATCTACTAATTTATACTCCATTCGTTACAATTTAAATTGTTCAAAATCAAATGACATGCGTTTTATTTAAAATATTATTTATTAGTATTAAAAGGTGTAAAATGAAGGGTAAAATGGTCTTTTCAACTTTATTGGAGTGGGTAATTGAGTGGAGAAAATTTAATTATAGTAGAAAATTAAGTGGCATGACGTGTAAATAAGAGATGATTGTAAGAGTTTAATTTGAGAGGGTAAAATTATTTATTTATTTATTTATTTATTTTGCTATTTTGGATACATCTTTTGATTTTGAGTCATCTAAATTGTGAAGGAAGAAGTACAAAATACGTATAACTTTTGGACTCACACGTACACACAACTCAATTAATTTATTTACGTTTTATATAAAAGTTTACAAAATTATGTTTCAAAAACTTTCATTATTACTCTTCTTTAAGTATGCATACGAGACATAAAATATAATTTATAACTATTTTTTATGATGATCAAATTTAAAATTGAGGCAAAATTTTAATGATCAAAATTGATATTATCCCAATATTTTTAGGTAAATATTTGTGTGCACATTGTGCACACTAAAAAATAGTATGCACAATATTTTTACTTAATACTACACTGTAACTAAATTAATACTACACAATGTTGCTAATACTATACCGTAATTAAAACAATACGAAAATTCCTGGGTGAGTTGGGATGAAATCTATAGACCAAAAAAGCGAAGGGGGCTTAGGTGTTAGGGATTTGGAATGCTTTAATAAATCGTTAGTGGGTAAGTGGATAGGGAGGTTACTTGGTGAGTCGGAGGGGTTATGGGTTCGAGTTTTACGGTCCAAATACGGGGGATTGGGGAGTGTGAGGGAGATATTGAGTAGTAGGAAGGGCTGGTCAAGTAATTCAATATGGTGGAGAGATATTTGTAAACTCTTTTTGAGGTCGAATGGTGATGGGATGTGTAGAGATTTTACTAGACATTTAGGGGAAGGAAACAACACTAGTTTTTGGCATGATATATGGGCTTGTGAGATGAGTCTTAAAGACAAATTCCCTAGACTTTTTCTTCTTAGTAACCAAAAACTGTAGAATTTCAGAGATGGGGTCTTGGGGTAATTCTAGGCTGGGAATGGGATTTTCAATGGTGTAGGGGGTCTCGGCAAGGAATAGAACTCATCTTGAATTATTACTTTCTATTGTTGGATCTTGTAAACCTTCTCGTGCAGTTCGGATCATTGGCGATGGAATCACACAACTAATGGAGCCTATTGCACGAGCACGGCTTATGACATCCTCGGAGACGTAAACAAAGTGCCCCTCAGCTGCCGAATTATGCAACTCTCCTTCAAGGCTGTTGTGGTCTTCGTGGTCGCCAAGAAAGACGGTTCCTTGTGCATGGAGACTTCTTAAGGGTCGCCTTCCCACAATGGACAACTTGCTCAGACGGGGCATCACTACCTCATCACGGAGCTGCCCACTTTTGTTTGGACGCGGATGAGAACGTGGCGCATCTTTTCTTCATGTGTAAGGTTTCGTGCTCGGTTTGGAATGAAATTACACGCCGGTTGAACACTTGATAATAGCGCATCTGGACCCGATCATCAACTTCCTACAATTCTCCGAGTTGCTTGGGAGAGGAAAACTTTCGAAGGTAGCGGTGACTATTTGGATAGGTACGGTGTGGTCGCTTTGGAACCTCGAAGCGATATTCTCTTTAATAATGGAAATTTTGTATTAGATAAGGTGATTACCATTCTAAAAATTAGGATATGACATTGGATTGAGTGTAAGGAGTTAGCTCTTTCCTCTAGCAAAATTAGTTTGTGGTTGGGAGATCCGTGGGCTTGTCTAGCTCGGCTCTCTTAATTTCTTTGTATTGATGGGTTGAAACTCGTACTGCTCAAGCAATCTTATTTGACCGTTCCAAAAAAAAAAATATTATACATCTTGAAATAATCTTATACTATAACCAAATTAATACTATACTATAAGCTAAACTTTGTCCACACAATCTTTTATTGTGCACAATATGCACACAAATACTAATCATATTCTTACTCTCCCACTCAACCCCCTTCCCCACCCCCTTCCCCCTTTTTCAATCCTCATTTCATTTCCATTTTAGCCTCACCTTACTCTCCTCATCAATGGCGCTCAGCTCCTCCATAACCGCCATAACAGTCACCTCTCTCTGTTCCGGCTTGTCGGAGTAGCAAATTGAAGCAATTGGTTGCATTAGCCTTCTTCATCTTCCCCGCCCCAATTTTTTTGGTTAGTCTATAGACTGCGCGAGCTGTCTTCTCTCTCCAGTAGCAGAAAATCATATAGATGGAGCCTCGTGTCATCTCCCCTGCGCCTTCTCCGTTGTTCCCCAAACCCAAGGGTACTCTACTGATTGAGTCCCCCTCAACCTCCACCTCGATATCATTTACGAATCTCCACGTCAAAAGGACCTCTATGAAGATGTCGTCATCGGGAACTAGGATGACATTGGAGCAACCGGGAGGGAAGATGGTGGTGGAGCTCGTTGGGGCTTTCAATGAGCTCACGCAGAGAATAATGGTATTATCCACCAGCTCCTCCCGCTTGCTCTTCAAAACCCTCAAACTCTCAATTCCTATTCTCCATTCTCTCCCACTTCTCCCCGATGGCCGCTCTCCCCTCTCCAAAGCTTTGTCTATTGCCACTATTCTCGCCGATCTCCAGGTGCTTCATGGATCTAATATGGTTTCAGCTGTTAATTGTTTTTATTTGATTACAAGCACAGTAAAATGGGTAAATATTACCTGTGAACGATAATGCTATATCCAAACTATAAGTATTGAAAGATACTCCTGTTAAAAATGAGTTACTGCTTCTTGATTGATCACTATTCACTATTAAAATTGTGAGGTGAGGCTGACTACATGTTGGAAATTTTTAATAACATGATAACAGACTGAGAGATTGAATGGAGAAAATGGGATAGTATGCTTAAATGGAATTCATCAACTAATATATTTGTCAACTCTGTTTCCAGTTTTGATGTGTTTGAGCATTTATAATTAGGTTTTAAGCATATCTAGCTCCATCCTGGGTGGGGTTATAGTTTAACCAAGACAGTGATTATTGCTAATGCTGGTGTAGATGGATGCCGAGGCTATTTCTGCTGGAATACTGAGAGAAGTGATTGAAGGAGGTACAATATCTCTGCATGAGGTGAGGGACCGTATTGGCACTAACACTACTCATCTACTACACGAAAGCATGCGCTTAAAGAACATTTCTTCAAAGGTGGAAGCATTAGATGATGAGAGTGCATCTGCATTGAGGGTATTCTGCCTCACATACTATGATGTGAGGGCTATTATTCTAGACTTGGTTCTGAAGCTTGATATGATGAGACACCTAGATTATCTCCCGAGGTACAAGCAGCAAATGATTTCTATAGAGGTTATGAAGATATATGCCCCGCTGGCACATGCTGTTGGTACAAACCTTTTATGCCTGGAACTGGAGGATCTCTCTTTCCAATACTTGTTTCCTCATTCTTACCTTTATGTGGACACGTGGTTGAGGAGACACGAGACTGTAAGCAAGCCCCTGATAGACGTATACAAGGAGCAGCTGCTTGAGTCCCTGAGATCTGATCAATATTTATCTGAAATTATAGAAGATATATCTGTTGAAGGTCGTTATAAGAGTAGGTACAGTACAATGAAGAAACTGTTGAGAGATGGGCGTAAACCTGAGGAAGTGAATGACATCTTAGGATTAAGAGTAATATTAACCCCAGCATCTGGAGATAATTCATCTGCAATTGGAGAAAAAGCCTGCTATAGAGTTCGTGAAATCATCCAATCACTATGGAAAGAGATGCCTAACAGGTTCAAAGATTATATCATGCGACCCAAGGGTAACGGATACAAGAGTTTACATATGTCTGTGGATATTAGTGATAAAAGTAGGAAAAGACCACTGATGGAGATACAGATACGAACAGCTGAGATGGATACATTGGCAGCTGGTGGAACTGCAGCCCATGCATTGTACAAAGGTGGTCTCACTGATCCAGAAGAGGTGAGAACTAATCCTGCAAAATGTGGAATAAATTTTTTAGGAGCGTTAACTGTGGGGTAGCAATTGTTGGACAATATGTTTACGGGCTGACACATTTAGGCCGTTAATTTTAATTTTCGCACATTTAGGCCAAATTAGGGTGTTCAGGCTGACAAAGCCATTACTTTTAAATTCCGCACATTTAGACCAAACACGTGATCAACACATGACATTTTAGCCCGAACTGGGGTGTATCAGGTCAGTTTGGCCTAAATGTGGCAGCCCCACAAATATAATATCCTACAATTGCTACCCCCAAATTACAAGCTGGAAAAAATTATTCCCGTGAAAAATACGTGTAATGGCGTACTTGTTTATCTTCAACATCAGCGTTGGATTTCTAAATTTTCATGGAGTATTCCACTTGTTGTCATCAATTTTTGAAATTTTACAAGGTAGCTATTGTCCAAGGTTGTTATATGCAGGATCATGATATAAGGCAAGAAATGCAACTTTTTATAACATTGAATTCTGTAAACTAAAGATCTGCTGCTACCATGAATTCTCAGGCAAAGCGGCTCAAGGCTATTATGATGGCTGCATCAGAACTAGCGACATTACGCCTTAAAGATTTTCCCTCTACAAATCAAATTGATCACAGAAATCGACTCTTCCATCTGCTGGACAAGAATGGAGATGGTAAAATCAGCATTGATGAACTTATGGAAGTAATGGAAGAGCTTGGTGCTGAAGGAGAAGATGCTCGGGAGATGATGCAACTTCTCGATTCAAATTATGATGGCTTGCTGAGTTCAGATGAATTTGATTTGTTTCAGAAACAGGTAGCTATATTGTAACATCCTAAATATATGGTCAAATCTTCCTTACTAAAAACGAAAGTTGAAAAGAGTTTGAAGAAAAGACCTTATCTCACTTTAAGACATCTGAGAAAGATAAAATTAAATAAAACATTTTATTACCAAAGAAAACGTTGGCATTAAATAATTATTCTTTATTAGTTTGCATAATTTTCAATCAACATACTAGATATTAAAAATATTATTTCTAAGCATACCAAATTTTATTCATAAAACATCATTCAAGTGTAGAGAAAATAAATTACTTTGCCCCCTGACATGTCTAATTCCATGTACTATTGAATCATACCACAACAAATTCTCAAGTAAACATTTATGAAAGACAATCATATAAATTCCCACATGTTGAGTTGTGAAGTAGTTGGGTGCACAAGAAGCCCTTTGGGTGTAGCTTTTATGATTCTTCTATACTTTGAGAGAGAACTTTGATGCCAAGTTTGTGGTGAAGAAGAATTGAGATTAAGTTCTGTATTTAGTTTGAGGGAAAATAAAGGTAGAAAACCTTGATATTGGTTTTGCTAACACTAAGGAGGCAGGATTAGGCTTTTCAAGGAAAGTTGACCAAAGAAAAGATCCTACTAAGGCCTTGATTTAAGGTTGAATTATGAGTAGACGAAAAAAATTAAGAAATTTGTGTTGTTACATAAAGAGTGTCATAGTATTATTACTTATTAATGATCACCAGTAAGTATCCATGCCTGCTATTTAGTAATGTGATACGATGATACCTCATGCATCGGAAGCTACGTCTTTTAGAAATACCTCATGCCGTGTGCCTTGTAAAAATTCACCTCTATAACTTTATTGCAACTTCTTCTACTTTCTTTAGATAAAAGTTATTGCCCAACAGTACTGGAATGCAATCTTCATGTATATCTCTATCTGCTCTGTAGGTTGATCTCGTTCGAAATTTAGAATACAGAGATGCTGAATTCAAGACTCTATTGAATGAGAAGCTGCAAATGGAGGATAACAGTAGCAGTGGATTGAGTGATGTATAAATTAAAAGATGAAACAGAGATGGGCAATACAACTGTACTAATCAAGAGCTCCAGAAGAGGCTTCCGGTGAACTAGTTTGTCGTTTATCAGGTAGCACGATTCTAAATTTCGATTTCTGAATCGTATAAATCACAAGTAAATATGTATACAGTGCCTCTTAAGGTTGTGAATTTGGTGCATTATTCTTACACAGTAGACGTAGGCGTAGAAAGATGAAGATTGAATAACAAGAGTTGACAATTCTTGTACTAGCTGCAGCCTTCTGTGCCTGTAAAATATATTGTATTGATATTTAGGAGACGTTTCCAAGTTCTTCAATGGGAATGAGAATGAAATTATATTTTCCCTCCATGTCCCTAGATATATTGGAGAAAAAAATGTCTCCATGGTGGTTACATCATTAGTGTTGTGCTCCAATTTTGAAAAAAATGAGATAAAATAGTGATGTAGGGAAATGATTGAGGAGAAATGATTGTAGGAGATAGATAGGTTAATCAAAATGGGTAGTAATTACTTTATTTAGGAGGAGAAAATAGTGTCATGATCATTTTTTGTTCTCGGGGAAAATAGTGTCATGATCAATTTTTGTTCTCATTAATCACCATAATTGTATTATATTCATTTTCATTATAGAATTTACCACCAAGCGCCCCTTAGTGTGCACAGAATTCTATAACACTTGTATACTCCCTTCGTTTTGGAATTACAAAATAATTTGTATATCTAAAAATAAAAAACTTTTCATAAACTACACCTTTATAATATTTACAAATTAATATAAAAATACCATTATATTTAGGTCCACATATATAAATAATTTAACTTTTTTTTTTATTATTTTAAGAAATTAACCCTTAAAACTTACTCATTATTTCATTTTTTTTTTTAATTTTATATGTTCTTATACATACAAAAATAATTTCTAGGACATAAGATTACATTTATCCACAACCTTTCATAACCCAATCTCTTAATAAATGTTTATCTCTCCTTCACATATACGACCTAATCTTAATTCTCTTTCATCTCTTTTTTCAATTTATCAACAACTCAACCTATAAAATAAATTATTTTTTATTTTTAATAATTACATATATATAATCAATTTTTATTATATTCAAAATTTGTAATTATAATAAGAAAATATATTACAGTACATTTAAAAATTACAACAAAATTAAGAAATAAATTTTAATACATATAAAATAAATTACAACAAATTAAAATTACAAGAATTGAAATGCATAAAAATAAAATTACAAGAATTGAAATTCATAAAAAAACAAATACATAAAGCAACCCACTTGTTGACATTTTCATTAAGTCGTTTAAAACGACCTTTCAGTTGAATTAGAATTTCTTTTATTTATCTCTCCTGGATTTTTTGCTCGAGTTTCTTCGTACATTTTATGCACTCGTGACCACAATGAGACAACCCTTTAATTTTTCCTTGTGTTTCATCTTCACTAATCAAAATCCAAGATGAAATATCTTCTTTCACACGCCAAACAATTTTGTTCTTTTTTTATTTGTCTTTATGAATAAACAACGTGGACATTTTCAAATATTTGAACTTGTTCGAAATAGAAACTTTGTTAACATGTAGAGAAAATTGATAGTTTGGATAATGTTGAGAGTTTGTATAGTTGTGAGAGTTTGAATAATCTTAAGAGTTTGGATAACTTTAATAGTTTGAATAATCTTGAGAGTTTGCATAATTTTCGAAGTTAAGAAAAGATAAAAATTGAGATAATTTTGGGAGTTTGTATAATTTGGATACATGATAAGAGAGAAATATTAGGGGAAAAAAACCAAAAATATCGCGGATATATCTCAAAATATAAGTTTGAGATATGGATATTAGGGGTAATATATTTTTCCCGGATGTCGTGGAAATATCGCAAAATATCGATATTGATATCGGTGTAGTGTAGTTTTCACGGATATCGTGGAAATATAGCGAAATATCGCACAATATCGCAATATCCATAAAAAAATGGCAATTTTTTCTTAATTATTTATAAAAATTATTTTTTTGGTTTTTATTATTTTTCATACATAAAATATATATTCTTATGATCATATCAATCGGTTTTAATATAATAGTTTAATTTTTAATTATTATTTCATTTGAATTTCTTCTTTAAATTTTTTATATGATACATTGATCTATAAAATAGTATAAATGCATATTAAAGGTATGAAATTAAGAATCTCTTCACATCTTTAATTATATGGGAAATTCTTCTATGTACAAGGGTTTATAAATTTTACCCTTTCCTTTTTTCGTCCGTCCCATTATAAGTTTCACACCCTTAAAATGAAAACCCTTTATAAACTTTACCCTCACAATTTTCACTAATGTACACAAATGTCATAACTTTTTACTCTCACATACACATAATTCAATAAATTTTTTTACTTTATACATAAAAGTTTACAAAATTACCCCTTTAAAATCTCAATCATTACTTTCTTTTCCTTAAAGTGTGTGCCCTTCTATATATGAAAACTTTTTCGGAGTCTCATATTATTGTTCAAGTTTAAAGTATCAAATCTTCCCTCCATATTATTGTTCAAGTTTAAAGTATCAAATCTTAAAAAAACGTTTAAAATATTAAATATTTGAGCAAGAATCATTAAGTAATTCATAGCAAGATGAAAATGAAGTTTTGAAAACTAAAAAAGTATTCTCATTCCAACACTGGTATTATATCCATACCACCACCACCATTCTTGAAATGTAATTCATCAAACTTCAAATTCTAATCAAGATAGAGATATAAGATTTGTGATAAGCCAATGTACACACACAGTAAATTTTAAGGCTACTCAACAGCAGGCACACAAACCTATGGCTAGTTTGATTTGGATGGAGCATATTCCTCCATGAGCTGGTCGAGTTCGTCGTCAAACTGTTTCTCGACGGCCATCTCTTTCTCCCAGTGCAGGGCCTTCAGGCGCTTCATCTCTTTCTCCAGCTCCTCCTCCAGCTCCTCCATCTTCTTATTCCTCCGCTCGACCAGTGCCTCCCTCTTCCCAAGAAACTCCTCCACTTTTTATCCTGAAGCCTGATGAATTTCTCTATTTCTTCACTCCTAAAACCAAATTATGAAAACCACATTACTGTATTAACATCAGCTCTTGAAAATTAAACCTAGAGCGAAACCGAACAAGTGAAAAATGAAGATTTAAGGACCTGCGTAGACGCTCCTCTGCAGAAGATTCCATTGACTCAACTTTGGTTACTTTTTCACGAACATTGAGCTGGCTTTCCTCGAATTTCTCCTCCTTCGCATTTCGGGCATCAAACAGCTGTTGGAATTGTTCTTTATAGAACTGCTCTTGGCTGTCCATCTGATAAACAACCAATTGTCAACATAGGTACAAAATAGGATAATCATACAAGAAATGCAATTTTTTTTTAACTGGGAGGAACAAAACTCCATTGGCTGTTGCAATCTATTCATTCTACTCTCAAAAGCCACCTCAGAATCCATAACCAACAGATTCAAACTTAATAAAGTATATCTGTAAAATGCAAATCCAAGCACATTGGATCACACTTTTAACATACCTCTTCTTTATTCTGTTGATAGTGTTTCTGGGTCGCCATCTTCACAGCACGATTGTCAACCATTGTTTTACGCAGCTTTTTGGTCAATTCACCCACCGACTGTTCAAGAGCTATCTTGTTCATCTGTTCTTTGACAGCTTTGTTCTTGAAATACATCAGCTGCTGATTGTCCTCACTCATTTGCTTCATTTGTTTCACGACCATTTCATTATATGAGCACATGTCATATTTCAGCTTGGATTTGCCTATGCATTATGGAGTTTTGAAACAGCTATATTAATTAGTAAATTAATGACAATTCAATTCCACGACATTGACATGAACCTCCCAGACCACAAAATACCCACACATATGTATATATATATATATATAGAGAGAGAGAGAGAGGGAGGGAGAGAGAGAGAGCACCTTGGGAGTGTTGGTTAAAGTTCTCCAAGTCTTGCTTCTCAGCCATGAATCCATATAGTTGACGCTGTCCTCCAGAATAGAATAGAACCCTATTTCTCTCCCAAGCATTCCTGTCTTTAAAGTTATCTTCAAAACTCTTGCTGAGGCGTTCAGCTTCTGCATACCCCACCGCCGAGGACTCAAAAATCAACACACTCATGCCACGGTGTCCCTGAGGTCCATATGAATGTCTTGCCCTTACTGCATTATATCCGCTAAAGCAATCAAGAAGCTCTTGATTTCCCATCCCTTTCCACTGAAATGCAATTCAAAACAAAGAAGGAGTTAGTGCATCATAAATACAATAAACTGCAGAAATAGAAACAAATACAAAATTCTACAAGAGTGTCATACCTTGTCATTGTCATCCTTCTCGAGCTTCGTATTCATGATCACCACCATAGGTGGCCACACTATTTGTTTATCAGCTTTTTCCTTCAAACCTTGCCATTTGCCATATATTTCACCAGCTGGCACAGCTGATGTTCCCCCTCAACCGAAGTTCCTCATCCAGAACTTCACTAAGCTCTCGATGGAGCTTCATCCTTTTGGATTTCTTTGTCCTAGCGTGAGTTATAAGGGGTTGCAAACCAGAGTACCAGTCGATAGCCCCAGGGCCTCCTTTGCATGCTGGGCAATGCCACTGTCGGTCAGGTTCATTAATCTGTTCAACAGTTAATTTGTCGAGAGACTGAAAGAGTTCTTTAAACCATTTATTATTCTTCCTGTTTTCATGGCTCTTGGGCCCTTCATCTGAATCATAACCATCACTCAGAAGCTCATCATCTGAGTCTTCAATGCCATCATCTGAATCTTCGTCAATAGCATCATCATCAACCTCGTCAAGTTTTGGAGCCTGAGAAGAATTGCTTCTATTGGACCATCCCCATCCATTCTTCAGAGGAGGGGGAATAACTGCAGGTGCAGCAACAAAATCAGAATACGCTTGAGGTTTATTAAACCCCCTACCAGCACTTCTCCTAAGATCAGAAGATGGCGCAGGCCCTGTTTGGCCGGAGCCTCTTCCATATCCATCACTTGATCGGAGTCCAAGTTTTTGCACAGTATCAGATTGACCCCAAGCCTTAGGGCTGGAATGCACAGTGTTCCACTGTTTAGAAGCACTGGCCCTATTCTTGTTCTTGGATTTCTTTCCAATTTCCTCCCATCCCGCGGAATCCAAATTACCATCTGAAGGATTTCCAGATCCTCTACTTGAGCTCATATCTGCAGTGACAATGACCAAAATGAGATCACATATTAGAAAATAAACACCACTTTTTGACAGAGATCAAAAAAATAAAACATAATTCCATGACAAACACAATTAATACTGTTGATAAACTGTCAAGGGGACTGGCAATTAGTTTACCATATTCTGAAAGATAAACTTATGATCACTCAGCATTTAGCCAATTAAAGATAAAGATATGACCTACATAGATGTTTGTGCTAAAAATACTGTTGGAAAGATAATTAGAAATTCATAGCAGCAGATCAGATCAAGTCACTTAGATATGATTCTTTAATGATTGAAATCAGCCACTAGCATGCTTGTAAGAGATATCAGGCAAAAGGTAGCCTGTGCTATTTAGTTCGATTCGATTATCAATAAACACATCTTAAAAGAGATGCTACACAATTTCTGAGGGCAGAGTCGGAGGATCAGCCAATATCATCAGAGATACATCAAAGGTTCTATGCAAATCATATAATTTAGAGGTCAATATAATCAAAGCCTTATTGTTTATATAATTATCACTAACAAAATTTAGAATAACATCAGTAATAATATCTCAGGATCATTAGACACTTTTATGGATATAATAAGACTTTCAAACAGGTAAGCCAGTGGAAAGAATTCCAACAAAAATATTTCAAATTAAATATATCATCTACTGAACTTTGTCAGCAGCCTTCAGCAACACAATTTTGTGGAACAATTAACAATTTTTCCCAACAGCAAGGAAACGGTTTGAACTGGGAAATCGGTTCTTGACTGGTTTAGTGAAATAGTCTAAAATAAAATGGGAAAAAAAAAAAAAAACAGAAACGACTAAGATCAACATTATCAGACTTCTTGAAGCGCTATTACGTCAAATGCATGAGTTCATAAGTAAAACCCACATAAAAATTAAAGAAAAGCAAAAGACAAAACAAAAAAATTTCAAGAAATGAAAGTGATTTTGAAATTGAAAATTTTAGTTCACAACAATTTTTTTAAAAAAATAAAAATAAAAATTCCAGCCAAATGCAAAACAAGCACATACAGAATCGTACAAATTGAAGAACATAGAGAGAGTAAACAGAGGGTAAGGATGATGAAAAATAATAACAGAAACGACTGATATCAACATTATCAGACTTCTCGAAACGCTATTACGCAAAATGCATGATTTCACAAGTAAAATCACACAATTTTAAAGAAAAACAAAGTAGGAAACGAATTTTTTTCAAGAAATGAAAGCGAATTTACAATCGAAACTTTCAGTTCACATCAAATTTTAAAAAAATGTTCCAGATACTTAGCCGAAATGCAGAACAAGCACACACAGAATCGTACAAATTGAAGAACATGGAGAGAGTAAAGAGAGGGCAAGGATGATGAAGTGCGAATAGAAAATAACAACAGAAACGACCTCTGGCGGCGATCGAGCGATGAACAGCAGCAGGGGAGAAGAGAAGAGAAGCGAGTGAGAAAGGGCAGTGACAGAATGACTTGAACGTGTATATGTAGAAGGGAAGGGTATCGCTGGACCCCAAAGTGAAATTCAATTTGGTTTAATAAAACATGACATGGACTCAAAAATAATCCATATTGTTTGATAATTTCTCTTTGCTTTTAGAAATTATCATTATCTCTTTGTCACATTTATTTATAAGAAACACTCTTATCTAAGACCGTCTCATATATGAAACGGATATGAGATGAAATCACTTTTTAATAAATTATTATCATTTTTATACTAATTTGTATCATTTTTTTAAAAAGTGATAACAAGTTATTAAAAAGTGATTAGGTCTTATGCATGAGACGGTCTCATATAAATTTTTGCCTACTTATAATAGTATGTATGGATGTACATGACGGTGATAGTAAAAATAGAATTCATCGTATGCATTCGATTTACACAAGTGTTATTGTTTAAGGAATTACATGTAGAATAATAATATAGATACAATGAGGTAATAGAGAGATAATAAAATGTGATGAAAAAGTGTAAAAGTATATTAAATTTATTGTTGGGATATACCAAAAAAAGGAATGAAAAACTTTGATTGAGGTGATTAAAATAGATGGAAGGAGTATTACCCAATTTTTCCCTAGAACTTATTTACATTATCTTTTAATAGTATTGATTTTTAATATTTGTTATACAAAGATTAAGATTTAATAAGACAGTGTTTCTATACACCAATTTTTTTTTTTTTTTAACATAGGTAGTGAAGCTCTCCCAGGTTGACTTATACCATATTAAAAAAACTTATATTTTGTTTGCTTAATTGTTGATGTCAGATATAGGTCTTTTTTTTTCCTTTTTTCTTTTACGTTTATGGTTATATTTTTATTTCGAGATTTTTACAATATTCTTTTATGCGGTAATTTTGCGTGAAATATTTCACGAATCTTATTTCGTTAGATAAGTCCACATTTAATATACATAAGATCAAAACAAACTAAACTCATTTATTTTCTTAATAATATAGGTTCAATGATGTTTCATCTCATAAACTCATTCCGCAAAACGACATCATACTAGATTTTATTTTATACTATTAGAATATTACGGTAATTTGAAAAAAGTCGTGTTATTACTCATACACTCATTCCGCAAAACGACATCACACTAGATTTTATTTTATTCTATTAGAATATTACGGTAATTTGAAAAAAGTCGTGTTATTACTCATACACTCATTCCGCAAAACGGCCCCCACACTAGTTTTTATTTTATTCTATTAGGATATTACAAAGAATCTGAAAGGTTGTGTTATTACTTATATACTCATTCCGCAAAATGGCCCCACACTAGTTTTTATTTTATTCTATTTGATTATTACGGTAATTTGAAAAAAGTCGTGTTATTACTCATACACTCATTCCGTAAAATGGCCTTATTTTGATACTTGTAATTTGAAAAGGTTGTATTATTACTTATACACTCATTCCGCAAAATGGCCCCACAGTAGTATTTATTTATTCTATTAGGATATTATATTAATTTAAAAAGGTTGTGTTATTATTCGGTGAAAATTTATGTGTAATAATTAAAATAATAATATTTAAAGGGCTTTTTTTCTTAAAAAAAAAAACACAATGTTCCCAATCATGTCCCCACGGGTGTCCTTATCCCTCCCACATAATTTTCTTTTCCATTTTAAATTAAATTTTATATAAATTATTCTAAAATACGTATAATATAAAACATATTCTATAAAAATAAATTATGTAAATCATGTCCCCATTACCAAGCCTACTTATTGATATTTAGAGCTTGATATATAGAAATTTGGGCGACTTTAAATTTTAATCCGTCTCATATATGAGACAGTGTGATACGATTTTTGCTAATTATTTTTCAGTTAAATAGAGATATTATCTATTCTCTAGTAATTAATTTTTATTTATTTTGCATTTACTCATTACTTTATCTTATCATAGACTTCTCTTTCCAAATAGTTAACACTTTATTGATACAAAATATTGGCTCCAACCAAATAAAGAAATTATTATTTTTGTCACTATTGGGTGAGATAATCTTATACATAAGATGTGTCTCACTCCTAATCTCGCCTTACATAGTTGATATATTTTCTCACATATTTGATATTCTATTCTCATACATTTGATATTTTCTCATATATATTTGATATTCATTTGAGGGTCATATATGAGACAGTGTCATATGAATTTTTGCTTATTATTTTTCGATTAAATAGAGATATTATCTATTCTCTAGTAATTAATTCTCATTTATTTTGCATTTACTCATTAATTTATCTTATCATAGAGTTCTCTTTCCAAATAGTTAACACTTTATTGGTACAAAATATTGGCTCCAACCAAATAAAAAAATTATTATTTTTGGGCATTATTGGGTGAGATAGTCTTTTAAATATATATATATATATATATATATATATATATATATATATATATATATATATATATATGTTATGTCTCACCCCTAATTCGCCTTACATAATTGATATCTCTTCTCACATATTTGATATTCTATTCTCATATATTTGATATTTTCTTATATATATTTTATATTAATTTGAGGGTGAGACCCGTCTCATATATGAGACAATGTTATGCGAATTTTTGCTTATTATTTTTCAGTAGAAATAGAGATATTATCTATTCTCTAGTAATTAATTCTCATTTATTTTGCATTTACTCATTAATTTATCTTATCATAGAGTTCTACGGGTAGGGGTGTGCATTCGATATTCTAGAATCGAACCAAAATCGAATAGTGAAAACTGAGCAAATACCAAATTAACACTATAAGAAATCGAAATCGAATCGAAATGTGTAAAAACGATCAATACCGAAACTGAAATTTTCGGTTCGATTTCTGTATAATACCGAATACCGATTTTTATTTTTTTAAAATAAATTTTGAGACTTTTCTTTTGGACTTATTTTTTTTTAAAAAAAAAAATCTCAACCAAAACAAGTAAAATACAAGCAAACATAAATCAGTTATACTCTAAGTTTCAAGTTCTCAAGTTCCAACTTCCAACATAAAATCCAAATCCAAAATATCAAAACATCAAGATTAAATATCAAATACAAAATTTAATACAAATTCGTAAAATTATATATATATATATATATATATATATATATATTATTTATAATTTTTCCTATATTATATTATTTTATATTTTAATATATATATATATATATATATTATTAATATACATTAAATTTCGGTTCGATTTTCGGTTATACCGAAATTTTATTCATAAAACCGATACCGAAATTTTCAAATTTTAAAATTGAATACCGAATCGAATACCAAAATAACCGAACCAAATTAAAATTTCGATTCGGTTTGATTCGATTTTCGGTTAAAACCGAATAATGTTCACCCCTATTTATTGGTACAAAATATTGGCTCCAACCAAATAAATAAATTATTATTTTTCAATTAATGGAGATATTATACATTTTCTAGTAATTAATTCTCATATATTCCACATTTACTCGTTAATTTATCTTTTCATAGAATTATCTTTCCAACATCTTGTAAAAAAGATAATATAAAATTTTCACTTAAAAATAATAAAATTAATTTTTAAAACATCACTAACGTTTTCCGAAACATTAATTTTTAGGAGCATGTCTCTTATATTACGTATATACCGTAAGTTTACGATGATGCTATTTTTAAAAAAGTTAATAATATTTGATTAAGAGAGTATTATGAATCTCATACAAGTATAAAAAATTAGGATGAATAATATCATATTTGATCAAGAGTATCAAAATTTGACAAGAATATAAAAATTGATAAAATTGAAAATTAATATTTAAAGTATCAAATATTTAACAAAAAATATCAAATATTTGACCAAAAGTATAAGTGAAACATCGTAAATTTACGATGTATATAAACCACATAAGACTTTGCCTACTTTATGTATGACATTATACTTATATTTTTGTAAATCTTGATGATATAAGGGGTGTTTGCTTCTTTGGATCGAGATATTCTTGATTGATTGCTTAATTCTAAGTAATATTGTATTTTTGGTGGGACTTTGACCCAAGATTAAAATTGAGTCCGAGACCAAAAATAGTTTAATCGCGTGCTCTTAAGACAAATTATTCCGGCCAGGAGGAGTTTGGATTACCTTATCCCAAACTAAAAATTACTACATTATCCTTATATTTTCTATTCTTGTTTTAATTGTTGAGGGCAATTCGACATTTACCCATCAATCCAAACACAAAATTATCTTTATCATTACAAAAAAAAAAAGAACAATCCTACAATCCAAAAATATATTTATTTCGAATATATCAATCCCAACATTCAATCAAATTTAATCTATCCCATCTAACCGACCTTGTCTCGTGAAGCAAACGACTCGGGCTCAATTTTAATTTTGGGCGAGTCCCTCCAAACAAATATAATATTATTTAAATATATATTTAAGCTATTCTAAATTAAAATTGATAATATAAAATAATTTTATAATATAATGATAATATAAAACTTAAATCTATATTTTAAAATAATCTAAGCATTTGAAATATTGTAATTTTAAAAATTATATACTCCATCTATTCCAAAAAATGTGCTAGGACACAAATCTATAATCTATAATATATATAAAAGTGACTAAGCTTTGTAAATTATTTTGGACTATTTTGTCTTTATCATATTTTTTCTAAATCATCCCTACTTTTTATTTTGGCTTTCATCTCTCATTTTCTTCTTCTGTCTCCCTCTCTCATGCGTCTTGGGGTAATCTCATTTTCAAGACTTCTCCAAACAAAATCACGGCGGTGAATCCTACAACATCGGCGATCGTTTGGAAAATTTTAAAAGCAGAAGAGCAGGACATTTGCTGCAAAATGGGGCCGCGTGAGTACCGACAGAGTTGAGTTTCGTGCGGCAAGACCTGGGACCACTCGACATCGGGTGGAGTCGAGCTCCGCCGCACGATCGGGGCCTGGAACAATGACGAATCTATTTTGTGGGCAAACATCTCCAACCCTAGGCAGGGGTTGGAACGCCGCGCACGAAGGCAGAGTCACAAATTCGGTGTTTTAATTTCATTAGTTTTATGTTTTGTCTTTAAATGTCGATTTTTTTAATTTCATATTTATTTTAATGAAAAAACAAAACGCGTTCAAATGTCACATGTAAAAAGACATGTCATCGCCTTCCACTGGAAAACATGCACACGTGACCGACACATGGGCAAATCTTATGTTATCTATTATATAACCGTGAAATCAATAAACAAAATATACGACAATGCCAATGACAAGTTGAAAGTACTATTCGCTTTATCATGTGTCTATCTCTCTCCGAAATTTACTAGAAAATTGCACAAAGAAATGGAGGATCCACATCCCTCCAATATATCTATTTTATACATAAACTATCAATATTTCTTTAAACCCCATGTAAAAAAATTTATGCATACTAATTTTGAACGGAGGAAGAATATTATAGTGAATAACTCATATGTTGTAGTGAAACAACTAACACTATTTAGTAAAATAACACCCTTATGCAACTTCAATAAAAACACATTAACTATCACCGTTATGACGAGCACAACGTGAGTCGCACGTGCTAAAACCTAGTTCTAAGAAAAAATATATAAAAAATATATTATAGCGTATTGTGGGTCCATTTATAAATAAAATTATTATTTATGAGTACGATTTAAGTAATTAAGTGATGGTTGAAGGGTAAAAATAAAAAAGTTGCTCATTTTTAGGAAACAAACAAATAAGACAATTGAATATATTTTTAGGGACGTAGGGAGTAATATATTTACAGATCATTTGCTTTACGTGACAGGATTGATTAGATGGGATATATTAAATTGTATTGTATTGTTGGGATTGATATTTTGAAGTAAATATATATTTGAATTGTAGGAATTGTTCCTTTTTTCTTTGTAATAATAAATGTAATTTTGTATTTGGATTGAGTGAGATTGTTGGGTAAATGACATAATTGCCATCAATAATTAAAAACAAGAATAGAAAATATGAGGACAATGTAGTAATTTTCACTTGGGACAAGGGAATCCAAGCTCCTCTAGTCGGATCGGTTCGCCTAAGAGTATGAGATTAAGCTAATTTTTGGACCGGAGCTCAATTTTAATCTTGGGTCGAGTCCCTCCAAACAAATATAATATTACTTAGAATTAAGCAATCAATCAAAGCTATGATCAAGTGAAACAAATACCCCCATAATACAAGGATATTTAGCCCAACAAAATTTGAAGGGATGAAAGAAAAATTATATGTATAATAAATAATTATATGGATTTATCACTCTAAAATACAATCTTTTACTCTTTATTACTCTAAGATACTACCTTTTTAAAATAACTCTACTAGATACAAAAGGAAATTTTGTATACCAAATGTACCCTTACACACTCAAATCAAATACAAAAGGAAATCTTTCTCTCTCCTTCCCCTTTTAATTCGTCAATCCCTCTTTTATCTCAATTTATGTTTTCAAAAGGTCATCTCTCTCCCCAAATTTCAAACGCCCAAATCGGTCCTAATCAACGACGATTCAAATCGGTGGGTTCGTGGTGTTTTTGGAGAGGCGGTGGTTCTCTCCCGACGAAGACGTTAAGGCGATACCGTCTCTCTAAACTCCCTCCCTCTCTCTCTAAATACCCTAAACCCGCCCGGCCGTCGTCGCCATGAAAGAGATCATCCAGCTGCGCCATTGAGGGATGCGTCGCGACGACGACGACCACCGCGTTGAGACGACCACCACCGCACCGAGAACAAATTCACTCTCTCTCTCTCTATTTTTCTTAAATTTTAAGCTGAAAGTAGAAGACTTTCTTGATTTCTTGATCTACTGTCTTGCTAGCTCTTGTTTATTGAGAAATCGTTTATTTCTTCTTTTTCTTTTGAAAGATTGAGCTGGAAAGGGTGAGTATTTATGGAAGATTCGATCTTTGTTGAGAAAAATAGAGAACAAAGAGTTTGAAAATGATTCAAAATTGAAGAATGTTCAGGTTGTATCAATGGAGAAAGTGGTTTTATCGGATAAGACAAGGTGAGTGAATCGAATTCGTCAAAGATCTGTAATTTTCTACATTTGGTTGTTGATTTTTCTACATTGGATACATGATATTTTTACGCACATGTGCAACATTTCTTGCACATGTGCAACATTTCTTGCACAAGTGCAACATTTAGAATAAGAGGGCAACAAGGTAGAAAAAAATGTGCGGTTTATTTTTGTGAAAGATTTTAACGAATGATGATCAATGTTGAAATTATGTGTTGAATCAATTTTTTCTCCTTCTGCAAAAATATAATGTTAATTTCTCTTGGCCTTCTTATGTTATTTTTTTAATCGGAGACGGGACGATTTGCTTTAGCAGCTTGAGTTTCAATGAAACCCTATAACGATGGAAAAGTAATTTCAAAGAAAAGGTTGGAGCGAAAAATGATTGAGAGATGTAAAAGCGAGGCTCTTGTATAAAGTAAAGGCTGAGAATCCGTACAAAAAATGGCAGAGTAAAAGAAGAAAGTGACAAACACAAACAAAATTTGGATAAAGGGTAAAATTGGAACTACAAAACAAATTGTTGTATCCCGAGCAATTTACAAAAAAATTGTATCTCATAGTTAGGAGACTTACAATATTGTACCTAATAGTCATCCACCCTAATTATATTTGTACTAAATATCTATTTATATAATTTGTATATATTATTACATAAATTAAATATATATTTTTGTAGACTACTATATAGCTGTATATATCACCAAATAAATTAAATATACGCTTTTCTGTACTATCCATATAATTGTATATATCACAAAATAAATTAAATATATGCTTTCATTGTCTATCTATATAATCTATATATATCATCAACTAAACTAAATATACACTTTACGTATTATATATATAATCTGTACATATCACAAAATAAATTAAATATGAGACGACTCGACGTCGGCGAGAGACCAATTTGGGCGAATCTCCATGCGAGTCTCCGTGCGCCGATCGTCATATCCTAAAATTTAAGGGAAATTTGACTTTCTTAGGAATTATTAATGACTGCAACTCTAAGATGTTTGATTTCTGGTAATATATTAAGATTCGTGGAGTTTGAAACCAAATTCTTCTGGCCTAGTGGTTTTGCCGCCGTCGATCGGCGGCTCCACCGTTTCATGGCGGATCCTTCGGCTCTCCTCTCAACACTTTCAGCGGTAATAGCCACCGCAATTTCCAAACAGTTGAGATCCCTAATCCTAGAAGTTTTGAAACAATTGAATCCCGTGACCGGAGCCAAATCACGGCCGGGCGAGGAGAATTAGATAAGTATTCCAACCGAAATTGCTCATGATGTAGTGGATATTCCAAAACCTTCATTCAAGGAGGCACTTTTGCACGCAACTCATGATATGGAACCCTCGTCTCTAATGAAAGCTCAACGGAAAATGCCAACACGGGGCCTTGTCACCACACATTCGCGGTGGTTGCAGGATTTTCACCGTTGCATACGCAACTCCCGGTGAGCGTTTATCAGCATTGCGGGAAAAAGGCTCTTTTCGAGATGTCATTTCGCCGAATGCGGTCGAGCCTGTGATGGGGACTACGAGCATGGTAGCGTGCCAAAATGGAGATTACTATTCTATCAAGATTGATGATACTTTGATAAAGCGGGAGGTGGATCGGTTGCGGCACACTCTAATTGGGAAAATCACATTATCTCATGGAGATTCACCTTACGCCTTACGGGAATTAAAGACAAAGCTTCAGCAGTATAGGGACTATCTCAAATTCAAAATTTAATCCCACTTGGAAGAGGATATTACAATGTTCAGCTAGACCGCCTTGACGATAGGAATCGATTCTAGATAAAAGGATTTGGGCACTTAAACCGGGGTTGTTCGGGGTTCGAGAGATGGATCAGGAATTTTAATCCATATAAGGTGAATACATCCTTAGCCCGAGTATGGGTTCGATTCTATGAGTTGCCAATGGAATTTTTCCAATCTAATATTATCCAAGCTTTGGCCTCGACACTAGGGACTGTAATCAAGATTGATGAACGCACACGAAACCGCACAATGTGTCATTACGCTAGGGTGTTGATTGAAATCGATATGACAAAGGGATGTGAGGACTTTATCATGTTTGAAACGGAAGGTCAAGTTATGTTTTCATCATTGAAATGTGAACAACTCCCAAAATTTTGCAATCATTGTGGAATCGTGGGTCACTCCACTGGTTGATTGCCGCTCGGTTACACGACACGCGGAATGGGATATTAAAGGTGCGAAAGCGGCAAAAGCGGCACAATCTTTGGACGCCCGAGGAGGAATGGGTGCGAAGAGGAAGGTTCAAATTGTTGAGGAAGAACATGGATCACAAGAACAGTTGATGGATGAGCGGCGTCGGGGCTCCCATCAAGTTCTAGGCTTAACTATAAACAATAATTTTGCGGCATTAGCGATTTAGGGGAGGAGGTGCAAGGTCCCCGGTTGCAGGACACTAATGTGGCACGTGATGACCTGGCTATAATGGAGCATTTTGAGGATGGGATGCGATTGCCGCTTCCTAATGATGAGAGAGAGAATGTGGATATTGTTCAACTAGTGGAAGCATTTCTGTGGAGGCCAACGTTCGTGCCGCAGTTGACAAGTTGGGGGATGCGAATGCTTGTCATGAGTTCATCTTCGAACTCTGTCGGCTCACTTGTGCATGCCTCTAAAGTTGCTACCAAAAAGGGAAAAAAAGAACAAGGACGGCGGTATCCCGGGATTATAACTTGCGAAACAAATCTAGTCGGAGGCGGAACGCGGACCTCGCCTCCTTTTGACGGCGGCTACGTGATTACTTCAAAGGTTGATGTAGATGCTTTAAAATCAATGCAAGCCGTGGCTTCTAGGAGTTGGACAGATATGTGTAAGGATGATCTTCCATAGCGGTAGGAAGTTATGACAACGTTTGTTTGAAAGTCACACCTCGGATCGATATGTGATCTTATGGTTTTATTTTTTTCTTTCCTTTTTATATAAGAACTAATTAGACAAAATAAATTAAATATATCTATATAATATGTATATATCACCAAACAAACTGATATATCTATATAATTTGTGTATAACATTAAATAAATTAAATATATGCTTTTTGTAGACTATCTATATAATCTGTATATTTCACCAAATAAATTAAACATACATTTTCTGCATATTATCTATATAATCTCTATATGATCCTCTCACGATCTTACCTAACTTTAAATTTAAAAATCGATTTGCATGCTTTTCACACTTCTTTTGTTGAAGATAATTTTTTTAAGTATTAGTATGATTAACAAAATTTATGTAATTATGAAATAAAATATAAACAAGAATTTGAATAAGTTTTTTTTTCATTTAACTTATTATAGAAAAATATATACGGTGAAATTTCTTTAACCATACTAATCTTTTATTGTGTTATTATTATACAAAAAATGTGAAGGCTTTGAATTAAATAAATATAGTAATTATTACAAACGAGGTTCAAAAGTATCCCAAAATAGCAGATAAATTCATTGTGCAACTATTTTTGTGTTTACGTGCAAATTTATCTTGTGTTGTTGTGCAAATATTTTTGAACATATTTGCAATTTGAATTTTTGAACCTATTTGTAACTGGCCCTTAAATATAACATAAAATAAAGAGATGATCTTGTGTGAAAAATTAATTAAAAAGGTAAGTTTTAAAACCTGCGGGTCTTCCTAAAGAAACGGGTCAAAATAAAAACACACAACTTCTTCTTCTTCTTCTTCTTCTTCTTCTTCTTCTTCTTCTTCTTCTTCTTCTTCTTCTTCTTCTTCTTTGAGTTTTTCTTTGAAAAACAATGGCGGTGGCTATGAAGGAGAAATATGATGGTGATAAAAAATATGTTTATAAATATATCACTCAATAGTGACTTCAAATTCTACACCCAGTTTACCAACAACTTCCATCACACCACAATCTTCTATGTGGTATATTTTATCGTTAAATTTAATGGATATATTCATCGCCATTAATGAATGGATGGATGGTTCTTTTCTATTGCGGTAGCAATTCATCGACTACATCAAATTGAAAAAACAAGCAAAAATATAGAAGATATGAATGATTCCTAAATACTAGAATTAATGTCGCATATTTGTTACTCTGTTTGATTTGTTCTTATAGTAACACATTTTTCTTCATACATAACATGTTTGTATTCATATACTAACACATTTTTCCCACACAAAAAAACTTGCACAAAGACAACAATAAAATCTCTCTCCGGGGTGTTACTATAAGGTCAAACATGTGTTATTGTAAGAACAAATATGTGTTATTGTAAAAATAAGTACGTGTTGCTAATTCTTAAAGGAATAAAATATTTATTCATGTGTTGTCTTGATTTTATTCATATGATAAAACATTTTTCTTCATACATAACACATGTTTAACTTTATAGTAACACAACCTCGAGAGTATTTTATTTTTATCTTTGCGCTTAGTTTAGTACATATATTTGTCCTTACAGGTAACACATATTTACCACAAATCTTATATATGATGATCAAATAGACCCATTAATTTTTCTTAACACATTTAAACTATTTTTTTAAATGTTGAGATCAAATAAGTCCTTCATCTTAATAAAATCACACTTTGTTAATGAAAATAAAGTTATAAAAAATAGAGACTTATTTGATCCACGCATATAAGATTAGAGACTTATTTAACTATTTTTTTCATTTTTTTTTGCATTTGACGAGTATTTAAAACAAATTTGTATTGTTTGTTCTATAATAACACATATTTATTAGCTACACTAACACATGCTTAGCCTAATAGTAACACCACAGGAACACCTAGGAGTGAATTTCTTTTGACCCTAGCGCGAGTTTTTTTGGAAATACCCACAAAACCCGACCCAACCCGTCCATGATCCGCAAATTTTTTATATATAGGTTATTTCACGGATTTTAGATCCATAAACTATTGTATATGAGAATTTATCTAAAATAAATTTACATTGCCAAAATTATAAATAAATAATTCGTGATATAATTGCGAATTTTTACGATATACAAAATTAAAATCAATCAAAATAAATAAAAAATATACATTAATTAATCCTATGATAAATAATTAATTTTTTCTTCCAAACTGATACAAATAAATAATGGAAATTAAATATCCTTTATACTCCCTCCGTCTCAAAAAGATAGTCCACTATTCCTTTTTGGGTTGTCTCAAATTATAGTCCACTTTCTATTTATTTTAATTTTTTTGTCTAAAATACCCCTATTTAATGATTGTTGGAATTAGTCATTCTCAACCTTTTTATTATAGTCAACATAGTATCTTGCAAATAATTCATGACTTATTTCAATTCCAATACATAAATATTTATTGCTCCATTTATTTTTCAATTCCAATACACAAATATTTATTACTCCATATATTTTTTCAATTCCAATATACAAATATTTTTCTTTTTTAAACAATAATTAATGCGGTACTACTTATCATTAATGGTATTATTAATATTAAATAAGGGTAAAATAGGAATGTTGAGTAAATTTATATGCCAAAAATAGATTTATTGATTTTGTGCAAATAGAAAGTGAACTATCTTTTGAGACGGAGGGAGTAATCTTCTAAATAGTTGAAGATCTCACAAATTTGTTAATCAATCATTATAAATAAAAATTTACAGAGTGCACAAAAAGAAATAGCAAATAATAATAAAATGATAAACAAAAAAATAAAACATAAATACGAAGAAGATCATACAACCGGTCAAATTAATCTTTAATTCGAAAATTGCAATGAACAAATAAAAAACACGAACAAAGCGATTAAGATGTGTAGTGATAAAACATAATCAAAAGGTGAAAATCTAAAAAAATATGATGAAGATGGTCGACGGTATTTTAAATTTTTGTAATATTAAATATGCATCTGCAAAAAATCTAATTAGTTGTAAAATGACGAAGTAAACTAAAAATAAATAAATACGATGAACATCATCACATGTTAAACAAAAAAAATGGCAAACTATTAATATATAATCTTCAATGCATAAAAATACACTACAAAACAAAGTGGATTTAACGAGGGAAATTACAGGGGGCAAAAACCCTCGCTAATTAACGAGGGGCTAGACAAGGGGGATTTTAACGAGGGCATAGACGAGGGAAAATTGCCCTCGCCAATCCGACGAAATACGCTCGGCAAGGCTTAGCGAGGGCTCGAACTCTCGGCAAATATTAGCGAGGGCCCATGCCCCTCGGCAAATTTTTAGCGAGGGCCCTCTCCTCGGCCCGTTAAAATTACCGAGGGCCCATTCCCTCGCTGGGCCCCTCGGCAAAGCCCATATATTAAACCCAAGGCGGGTTTCTTCCCCACGCATAAGCAGATCCCCTTTCACAACCGTTCCAGCCGTGCGCCGCCTCCGTAGTCCGCCGCCGCTGAAATTGGTCCGTACAATAGTCGGGCTTTGTTCTACTTATTCAGGGAACATTTCTACGGTGAGTTTTTATGATTTAATCGGTTAATTTTGTTGTTATTTTATAAATTTTGTATTTTTTATATGCATGTATTTGTGTAATTTTGTTGTTATAGTTGATGATTTATTAATTATTTAATGTTAATTTGTATAATTGTTATGTGTATTTTAATTATTTAGGAAAATATGAATTAATTAGTAATTAGGCAATTATATAATTTTGTTGTTATAGTTGGTGATTTATTAATTATTTAGTGTTAATTTGTATAATTGTTATGTATATTTTAATTATTTAGGAAAATTATTAGTATATGAATTATATATAATTATTTAGGAAAATGTTAATTAATTAGTAATTATGCAATTTAATAAGTTTGTTGTTATAGTTGGTGATTTATTAATTATTTAGTGTTAATTTTTGTAATTATTATGTGTATTTTGATTATTAGTAATTATTTAGGAAAATTAGTAGTATAAGATTATTATATAATTATTTAGTGTTAATTAATTAGTAATTATGCAATTATATAATTTTGATTATTAATATTATTATAATTTTAATTTAATTGTTATAATTTATATATTTGTAGGTGTGTACGTTTATTGAAAAAGATTCGATCCGGGAGTATAATTTCATAGCCACCACTATCACCGTAAGTATTCTTTTTGTAATTAATTATTATTTAAAAATGGTTTTAATTTAATTATAATAATTATTTGATTTAAAAATAATTTGCATGCATGATATAATACCAATTTATATATATGATGATCGATGTTCGATCAAATTTTGCATGCTAGTTCAATAATAATATTAATTTTGAAAATTGAATTGATGTTCGATTCAACAAGTTGATGTTGGAGTTGAGGTTGATGAATTGTTTGGTATTGTTTCTTTGTAGAATGTGCGTTTCGATTTGATTAATTTTAATTAAGCTCGGAAATGGATGCACTAGGAACTTGATATATTAAGCTGGGAATACGATAAAATAAGACAAAACTTCTCGAAATTTTTAGAAAATATATATATTAATATTAGGAAAAAATATATTAAGCTGGAAGAATTAATTATGATTTAATTAAATTTTGAATCTTCATTAATCAAAAGCAGATCTATTGCTATGAATTATTCAAGCCGTAGTTGGATGTATGGTCCAAGAACGATTAATGGCATGATATCTCCCGAATTTCTTAGTGGAATCGAATCGTTTATAGAATTCGCTACTAGTAACCGGAATGGATGAGTGGAGGAAAGATTAGGTGTCCTTGCTCGAAATTCAAATGTAGGAACCAGAGTTTTAGAGAACCCATTGACGTGAACTCACATTTGTTTAGACATGGGTTTATGTCTAATTATCACAATTGGATTTTGCACGGTGAGCAAAATTGAAATTCTATGCCACACTCAAACTATGATCGGCCGGCGTCGACTTCATATAGAGTTAACGACACCGCATGAGATCTAGCTCGTACCACAATATGATGATGGACTTAACTTCTGGTCCTAACATTAGTTTCCAAAATGTGGAAGAAGAGCCCCTTAGGGAGGAACCTCCTAATCGGCATCTGCACATTTTTGACATGCTTCGTGCGGCGGATCGGGATCTGTATCTGGTTGCAGTCTCATTCTCGATTGTCATTCAATGCCCGTCTTTTAAACATTAAAGCGAGAATAGACTGTCTGCGAAAGGGGGTTACAATCAAATGGTTGAGTTGATTAGTGAGATTCGCCCTCCGAGAAAATACGGTGCCCAAGAAATTTTACGATACTATACGAGTTGATGGGTGGGATGGGTCTTCCGTAGAGAGGATTGATTGTTGTACAAATAATTGTATGATATATTGGGGTGCGAGACAGGGGAACTTGAATCGTGTAAGGTTTGTGGTCGGTCACGATTCAAACCTGCTAGACGTGGTGTGGATGGTCGATGGAAAAGAAACAGTCCTTTCAAAGAGATGTTCTATTTTCCTATCATTCCTCGATTGCAAAGCATATCGATCCAAGACTACCGCTAAGGATATGATATGGCATGCTAGTTGTTATAATGATGAGGTCAGGTGTTATGCGTCACCCCGCAAATTCATTGGCTTGGAAACACCTGGACTATTCATATCCCGATTTTGCTGAAATACGGAATGTGAGGTGGGTTTGAGCACCGATGGTTTTGACGGCCGTTTGGGCGATCGGGAAATGATATTCATCATGACGATGATAGTGACATCGCACAATCTGCCCCCATGGTTGTGTATGAAAGAACAATTCATGTTTTTACGGTTTTGGTGCACGGTCCTAAAAATCCAAAGGATAATTTAGATGTATTTTTACACCACTAATTCATGATTTGAACATGTTGTGGGGAAATGGGGTGGAAACATATGATGTTGCTAGAAAGCGAGAATTTTATGATGCGAGCCGCATTAATCTGGACCATTAGTGACTTTCCACCTTACTTAATCTTTATGCGGATGGAGCACCGGAAGGACTGTTTGTCCATATTGTCTTTGAGTACTCCGATGCCTTCACTTTAAAACTTCGATTAAATGTGATCGTGGTTTGATAACCATCGTAAGTTCTTACCCAGGGGACATCCGTATCGCAGAACAAGGCTGCATTCATGAAGAATACGGTGAGTTACTGAGATGACCCACCACCCATCCGAACAGGCAAATGCTTCTACAAGAAATTGATTGGTTGGTACCGGAAAGTGGTGAAGAGGGTGTTGAGGCCCACAACAAAAGATTAGATGGTGGGTGGAGGAAGAAAAATATTTTTGGGATTTGTCATATTGGAGTACCCTCTTGATCCTAAGCATAATTTGGATGTGATGCACATTGAAAAAAATGTGTTTGATAATTTATTCTACAGTGACGAATGTGGAAGGGAAAACAAAAGACACAAATAAGTCTAGGGATGAACTTAATGAATATTGTCGTCGTCCCTCTCTAGAGAAATGTCAACGCACGGAAAGTATCCCAAAGCTTGTTATTCACTTGATAAGAGTCAAAGGGATGATGCGTGCGATGGGTAACCGAGTTGAAGTTTCCGATGACTATGTGTCTAACTTGTCTCGATGTGTAGACTGGAGCAAATTGAAGATGTTTGGGATGAAGAGTCATGAGTGTCATGTGTTTATGCAGAGACTACTCCGATTGCATTTCGTGAAACTCTGCCGCCGTATGTGTGGAAAGCAATCACCGAACTTAGTTTGTTCTTTAGGGAGTTAACTTCGCATCCATTACGATTGAGAACATGGCTCGATTGGAAGCAGATATTCCAGTTATATTGTGTAAGTTGGAACGTATCTTTCCGCCCGGCTTCTTCAATTCGATGGAGCATCTGCCCGTGCACCTTGCATACGAAGCATGGATAATGGTCTGTGCGGTATAGATGGATGTATCCATTTGAGAGGTAATTTATAACTCTAAATTATTTGATTACCTAAAATGGTTATACTATACATATATATAACACTTGATTCATTTAATTAGGTATCTTTACAATTTAAAGCTAAGTGTTGGGAACAAGACGCATGTTGAAGCATCGATTGCAAATGCGTATTTAACGAAAGAGGCCTCAATATTTTGTTCCCTCTATTTCGGCGATCATGTCGACGAGGTGGCACAATGTACCTCGTAATTATGATGGTCGTGGCGAGGTACCCCAAGTAGCGAAAGGTACTTTGTCCATATTTATACCTCCCGGTCGACATCTTGGAAAGATAAACAAAAGATGGATTGTAGATGAGGAGAAAAATACGGCTCATACGTACGTGTTCTTGAATTGTCCGAGTTGTAACCGTATATCGAGTAAGTTTATAATGTTCAATTTTTGTTAATTACAACGTCAATCCATATATTAAATAATCAAATCCCCTTTTGTAGTATGTTTTTCGAGCAACTGCAACAATTCCAACCGGGACTCTCGAGGTGAACAAGATGAAAGACTACAAGAGGAGTTTGCATCGTGGTTTGAACAACTTGTAAGGATAAATAATATTCAAAATCGGTGGATACGTGATCTTTCTAGCGGACCTTCGAGTTGTGTCACCACATACCCTGGATATTACGTGAATGGTTACAAATTTCACACACGAACTTATGGCTCATCAAAATCTACTTCAAATTGTGGAGTTTGTATCAAGGGTAAAAATTATGATGCGAGAAGAGAATGATTTCTACGGGGTCCTTGAGGAAGTAGTGCAATTGGAGTACCCAGGACGTATTGAGAAAAATGTTGTTCTGTTCAAGTGTGATTGGTTTGATCCATCCGTGCCAAATGGAACAAGAGTACATCCTCATTACAAACTTGTGGACGTTAATCAAAGGGGAAGATACGGCCGCTACGATCCTTTTGTGTTAGCAAGTCAAGCCACTCAAGTTTACTATTGCAAGTACCGGGAAAGCGTAGAAATGAATGGTTGGCGTTTGCAAAATCAAACCGAGATCCTTGGTCGAAACCGTGCCAACGAATGAACAAGAGCTTCCCCACTTTCAAGACGACTGAGTCCCAAATTAATGGTGTGCAAACGGATGATGATCCAATCATATTGGAGATGTCAACGGTGCATTAATTGATATTGAAAATAATGAAGAAGAAGAAGAAGAAGAAGAAGAAGAAGAAGAAGAAGAAAGAAGAAGAAGAAGAAGAAGAAGAAGAAGAAGAAGAAGAAGAAGAAGAAGAAGAAGAAGAAGAAGAAGGGGAGGACGAGGAGGAGGATGAAGACTCGAGATGAATATTGAATATATAGTGTAATAATTATTTACTATTGAATAATGTAATAATTATGTGTGTTTCATTGCATGTTATATATATGATGAATTATTTATTATTGAACCGTGTAATAATGTGGTTTTATTTAATTATTATTACAGATGAGCGGACTGTCTGGATCGAGGGACGAGCCGGGTCGAGCGGACCGTCGGGTTCAGTGGTCGAGATGCCAGTGGTACCGGCAGTACCCTTCCTTCGTGAGGATGAGGACGAGGCCGTCGGCCCCGAGGCCTATGAGGACCATCATCCAGCTCCAGCTCAGTGGGGGTCCTGGATATTTGGATCTACCAGGGCACGTAAGTTAAATACTTATGAATAACAAACTATGTCATATTTATATGTCTATTAATTTTGCGTGTTTATTCCCTTTTGCAGGTTGATGCCATCGAATGCAGGTATCAGACTATTCGGGAGATTATGTCTCGACATATGGAGCTGGTGCATTCACTTTTCGGATGATATCTCCCGAGAGGTCAGATCCTCGGGAGACATTTCGTGTACATTATATTTTGTTATTCGCTAATTAATTTTTATTAATTTATAAGCTTTAACGCTTATTAAGTACAATAATATTTTGTTTGGCAGACAAACTAGGTGGGACCCTAACGCATTTAACTCAACGGAGGTGTATCGCTTGTTCCTTCGTAGGGCAAAGCGAGATACACTAATATGCTTTGAACAACGTGAGAACGTTGTGGGTCACCAAGCAGAGGCCTGGATGGGATGACGTCGTCTTCAATGGACTGCTAAGCTTCGGGATAGAGAAGACGTGAGAGCAAAAGCGAGCGGTCGCATTTAATCGACCGGCCGGAGCCTGGAGGCGAGGGTACCGGCATCTCCCGTCATAAGGGCGGATCCCGTGGATTAGCCGAGTATGCATATGACTTTGTAAGTATTTTTGTAATGCTAGTTCAATATTTTAATTAAACACGTGGTTCTAATTAAATAAATACAGGAGAGGAGGCATGGACGGCCCCCTACTGACCTGGGACATAGTGCAAAGCATTACCACCGGTATAATGATGGGGAGTACACCTACGGGCTATTAGTGACACACTTGTAAGTATTTTCATTTTATATTATGTAATAATTTATAATAAAATATTATATATATGTCTATTTTTGTAATCTAAAATTTTAATTGTCGAAATATTCGTACGGCATGAAGTACAAGAGGTGGCCTCCCGGATGCCCTCCGAGGAGTCGAGCTCCGAACCCCATGCCGACTTATCCCAGATCTATGTCCAGACGGTTGGAAAATAACACGGGAGGGTTCGGTGTCTTGGTCACTGGTAAGTCCAGACGCATCCTCCGGCCTCCGCTCATCGGGTGCTCCTTATTGGCGGCACCTACAGCCTAAGCCGATGTCGACCGCTGCTCCAAGAGGAGCGTGAGAGATCGCAGAAACAAATAGAAGAGGTGCGAGGCAGAGGTGGCAGACGGAGATGGCGCGAAGAGGCGCAGCTTTGAGAGCGGATATGCAGCGTCAATTCCAAGAGTAGATGCAGGGTTCCCGGTTCCTCACCGGTGGTGGTAATCCACCAAATGGTCCGAGTGGTTCTCGATCACTCATCTCGTGGGTCTCGGAGGCGCCGAGTTCATTATATACATTTAAAACTATGAATTTTCTGAATGTTGATTGATTAAGATGATGAATTTTAATTGTTTAAAGTATTAATTTTAATTCATGAAGAGTGCATATATAAACACATGATAATATAGTTGACAACTTAATTGAATATATATATATATATATATATATATATATATATATATATATATATATAATAACAATTATAGAAATGATAATATATATGTGTGATAATAATAATAACAATTATAAATGATAATATATAGTGAATATATAATACAATTTAATTGAATATATATGTGATAATAATAATAATAATTATAAACATGATAATATATATAATAATAACAATAATAAATGATAATATGTATATAGTGAATTATATATAGGATGCAATTTAATTGAATATATACAATATTAATAATTATAAAATAATTATTTATATACTAAAATATAGTATACAATTTAATTGAATATATGTGATAATAATAATAATTATAAACATGATAATATATATATTTAATAATAACAATAATAATAATAATAATAATAATAACAATAATAAATGATAATATGTGATAACAATTTAATTGAATAATAGTTATAATAAACAAATTTAATTGAATAACATTTATAAATTAAATATATAAAATATTGACATAATATGATATTAATATATTTAAAAGCAAAATCATATCGAATGATTAGCTTTGCCCAAACGGTAAAGCGCCTAAGAACTCTCCTCCTATGCGGCCCAACGGCCAGTGGTCGCGAGTTCGATACCCCCGGCCGCATTTTTATGTTCAAATTTATCGAGGCGAGACGAGGGGTCCGCCCTCGCCGGTTGGCCCCTCGGCAAAGCCCTTGCCAAATACCCCTCGGCAATGCCCTCGCCAAATTGTCCCTCGGCTATGCCCTCGCCAAATTAACCCTCGGCAAAGCCCTCGCCAAATTCCTCGGCAATTTACCCTCGCCAAATCCTCGGTAATTAGCGAGGGCTCGGTAATTAGCGAGGGCACTGCCTCGCTAATTAGCGAGGAGCGAGCCGAGGATATGTTACCGAGGAGGTTTTCGAGAGGGCAAGTTGCCCTCGGTAAAACCCTCGCCAAGCCCCTTGCCCTCGCCAAATCCCTCTCTAATCCCTCGCTAAATTGGTTTTTTGTAGTGATAATAATAAGAAAAGCGAAGAAAAAGATTAGCAACAAATTATAATACAACAAAATTAGTCAACTAAAACATAAAAACAATGAAGATCATAAGATGATCGTATCAATTTTCAATCTACACTAAAAAATAAAAAATAAAAACATGAATAAGGACAATGCGTAATTATATGGCTGCATAAATAAAAATGAGAGAAAAAGAAATATGACTACATAATAAAAAAAAAAAAAAATAAGGAGAGAAAATGAAGTATGACCGCAAAATAAGAAAACAAAAGATAAGAAAAAGGTTAGGGTTAATGAGCAACAAATGAGCTTGAAATGATTTATAAAATAATATGGAATGAGATCAACAATTGAAATTAGAAATTATAAAATAAATGATTGAAATTAATACTTAAAACTTAAATGAATAGAGCAGTAGAGATTTTGAAATAAAAGTGTAGCGCTCCAAGTTCTCTTTCTTTTTAAAATAATATCACTTAAATGAGGCGCTACTAAAATACCATTTCAAACTCATTTTCAGTAGATACGATAATAAAATTATTATCCTTATAAGCGGAAGCTATAACCAAATTAAAAATAATACCCCAAAGCAACCGAGAAATCGGTGATACGTACTTGAAAAAGAAGAATTTAACAAACCTTGCTCACATGCGATAATTACACATCAAAAGAAAAAGGGCAAAATATGTTTTGTTACACGTTTCAACTAGTATATTTATACTAGTCGACAAAAGAACCATTATTTTTCCCTCCAAAGAGCATAACTCATAATATATACAATAATTACACAACCGAACCAAAAGGTACAGTCTTTGCATCCTCATCATCCCTCCACATCAAACTCAAGATCTGTAATAATGGATATGAGGGGTGAGTGTTTCAAATACACCAGTGGAATAATCTCAATGATTGACCGATAAAATGTATATGCAAATAACACATAACATGAAAACATAACTCATGTGCACATCAGACGGGCCATTACCCGGCTTGAACATTGTACGGGTCATTACCCGGCTTGAACATAGTACGGGCCATTACCCGGCTTGAACATAATACACATAGTACGGGCCATTACCCGGCTTGAACATAATACGCATAGTACGTGCCATTACCCGGCTTGAACATAATACACATAGTACGGGCCATTACCCGACTTGAACATAATACACATAGTACGGGCCATTACCCGGCTTGAACATAATATCACAATTGTTGCATAATCATGACATATATTACTCACATATTGCACCTTAACATAGCAATCATAACATGGAATGTTAAACTCAATTAAGAGTGGAAATTATCTCACTTGATTAGATATGAACACTGCTTTTGGAGCATAAATCGTTTTTATGCTTCAGGTTCTTCTGGCCCTACAAATGATATCGTACGCTCAGAACATTGTAATAGATATGATAATTAACTTATAATAACTATAATAAGAGATTCCTATAGTTATAGGACCACCGGATTTGCCCAGAGGTTAAAGGGCAAACCAGTCTTTTCTTAAGGATTCTAAAGTTTGATTAATGTATTTGATTGCTAAAAGATAAATTAGCTAGTTTATTAATAAGATAATCTTATTTAGAGTGTGTAGAAACTTGTTGGGATAAAACGGACTTAAAACGAATAATTTGGATTGAAAATGAAGTTTACGGCTTACAGCCGTTCAGGGGTAAAACGGTCATTTTATAATGTTGTTCATCCCGTGATTTTAGAATTAAAATGTAGATCTTTGGATTTGGAACAATTTGACGCTGGTTTGGATCAAATCGGATGAAAACGAAGATTCTACAAGCGTTTGAAAATGAGGAGCAAAATTGTAATTAAAGAAAAAGTCAAACATTGACTGTTGATCGGTCAACGGACCAGAATTCAAAATTTACAATTTAGTCCCTGAAGTTAATCTAATTCTCTTTGGCCTCCCTCTACTTTCAAGCTATTGTACAAAAGGTCCTTACCGTCATTCTACACTTCCGATCGTAAAACCGAAAATATCGTTGGAATCCTCACGGTCTCCTGGGTTCTATTCCACCTCACCCGCCTCAAACGGCCACCTAAAAGCGGCGGCCGTTTTAGCAGAGGGCGACGACATTTCAACTTACGCCATTAACGTCCATTTCAAGCTTTTGATACTCCATTTTCATCGCTTTCCTACTCACGATTAGGCCTATGACCTTTACTACATCCCATAATGACTCAAAGCGTAAGAATCCACAAAAATAAAGTTTAATTCTAAACGTTGAAACTGCGTTTCTACGCGTCACTTTTGGCTTATTTTTCTACTAATTTCGTACACCGATTCTATCAATGGAGAATAGAATTCTACTCTACGCATAACAGCTTCACAACGGTATAAGTTTCGCCGCCTATCGTTCACCGTAACGACGGTGATTGAATGAAAAAGCAAACTTAAACAATAATTATCGAAGCTTCGCACTAAATTTTCGAACGCTACAAGAATCGAAACTACAAACTGATTTTATTTCTATAATCTACGAATCGCTACGAGCATTTCCATATATAACATGATAATGCGGAGAAAACCACCGACGACGGAGTAAAGCGGTGTGAACGGAATGAATCAAGAATGAAAAGAAAAGAAGAGAAGCTGGTCTACTTAATGTGGAAGGAATGGAGAAAAGTGATGATAAGGAAAGGGAAAAAGTTACGATAAGAATATCACTCTTTTTACTTATCTCAGAACTTAATTTTTACATTTTATTTAATTAACTTATTTAATATATAAATATATATACTATATATTATGTTTAGTACCTTTAAAAAAATTATTGGTATACAAATACACATTATTAAACACTATAAAATATTTAATTTCTATTTGAATTTGAGAAATTATCAAATTATAATACTTAATTTATTAAAATTAATAACATGCATTAATAATTCATATAAAGATTTCGGGTATTACAAAAAGAATATGGTGTTGACAAATATGCTTTCTTAGGTTTAACTTTATAAGGTTACTAGGATATTTACCCCGCAAAATTTGCGGGATGAATGAGAAATTATATGTATAATAAATATTTTTATATAATATGTATATATTATCAAATAAATTAAATATACGCTTTACGCAAACTATCAATATAATCTTAAATATATCACCAAAATATATATTTTTGTAGACTGTGTATATAATCTTAATATACCACTAAATAAGTTAAACGCTTTCTACAGACTATATATATAAACGCTTTGTTGAAGATATATATATATATATATATATATATATATATATATATATTTAAAGTATTAGTATGATTAAATTTCTTTAATCATACTAATATTTGATTTTGTAATTATTATACAAAAAAATTGAAGACTTTGAATTAAATACAACATAAAATACATTTACATTGCCAAAATTATAAATAAATAAATTTTGATATAATTGCAAATTTTACAATATACAATATTAAAATCAATCAAAATAAAAAAATACATTAATTAATCCTATAATAAACAATTAAAATTTTCTTCAAACAGATACAAATAAACAATAAAAATTAAATATCATTTATAATCTTCTAAGTAGTTGAAGATCCCAAAAATATTAATCAATCTTTACAAACAAAGAATTTGCATATCTGCAAAAAAAAAAAAAAAAAAAAAAGAATTAGCAAATATAATAAAATGATAAATACAAAGAAGATCATACAACCACCAAATTAATTTTTAATTCGAATGCAATAATGAACAAACCAAAAATACGAAGAAAGCGATTAGGATGCGTAGTGATAAAAAACATAACCAAAAGATAAAACCCTAAAAATATATGAAGATTGTGAGACAAAGATATCTTTTTTAATAGTAAATATGCTTCTGCAAAAAATCTATAAAACACAAAGAAATAGTTTAACAAATTGGTTGCAAAACAAGTGTTCCACTTTTATCAACACATAAATTAAATTTCGCATAGCGTACGGTTTTCAAATTATATTGCGATAAGTAAGAGTATCGATCCACAAGGAGGGAGGACTAGGGTAAGAGTAATGCCAATCGATTTAATTAAGTCTAGAAAATCAATTAAAGGTGTCGCCAATTTAAGAGTAAACTTATCTAACTTCTACCAAGTGTCACCAATAAGAAAATTAGAAAGAAAAGCCACAACAATTAACACTAGATTAAAGCAAGCAATCGAAGAAGAACGAAATCAACAATTAAAGGAATAGTCCTAGGGATATGTTTCACTTAAATCGCATCTATGGTAGCAAATTCAAGTCTAAAGGGTAATGTGATGATTATGCAAAGTGAATCACTAAACAAGAATTGAAAGTAAATTTCTATCCAATCAATCCCAAGGAAAATCAATATTAACAAATACTTCTACCCTATTAATATGATCAACTTAATAAACACCTTAGATTCCTAAAACTTTCCCACTAAATAATCTCTTTCTCAAGTGATAATCAAATGGGTCATATATTGGAGGTCAATTGATGGATTTTAATTTCTCAATCTTAAACCCAAGCAATAATAATTAGAGCAATCATCATGGCCAATAATAATAAACTCTTAAATCATGATAAATCCAACACATGAATCATAATCAACAACACATACCAAATAAACAAAAATTTAAACCATAGATTTCAAAATAAGATCCACAAATCCCTAGAACAAGGTGTTTAGCTAACAACAAACATCATCTATGCTATTACAAAAGATAAATGACTAAAACTAAAATAAAAGAGAAGGAAAAGAAAGAAATAATCAAACTACCTCCAAGTGTGTGTGTGTGTGCAAAAAAAAAAAAACGCTGCCGCTTGTCTTGTGTCTTGTGTTGTTTCTTCCTTTCCAAGTTTTGTTCAAATTCCCTAACAATCCTTAAGTCTCATTTGGCTTCCTTCTCTCCAAAATCCCATTTGTCCTTCATTTCTTCACGTTTTCGTCGAAGTTGCCAAACACAGCCTTTAAAATCAAGCTCGCTCGACTCGAGTCGCGTGGCTCGACCGGTCGAGCGGCTTTAATAAGCGTATAGAAACTCTTCCTCATTCCCGCTCGAGTCGAGTGGCACAGCTCGACCGGTCGAGCGGTCCTTTTCCAAAGCACTAATCTGATCCTTCACCTCACTCGGCTGGTCGAGTGAGGTCTTCTTTCCAAAGCAACAAACTGATTTTTCACCCCCACTCGACCACTCGAGTGGAATGACTCCGCCTAGCGGCATTTGTGCGTTTTTGCAAATCATATAGCACTTTAAACATCTCACTAGAGTCTAGTCGTCCCGCTAGACCGGTCAGTGAGCCACACAACAGTCTTCTTTGTGCTTTTCGATCGTTCTCGTCCCGACTTTCGCACGAGCATCTTCATACCCTCCGAAAGGCCTTATTTACCTACTAAATCACATATTTTCCTTTTCCACCAAATAAACTCAATTTTGTCCAAATCATGGATGTTAGCGCATGAAATTATATCGAAATGATCAATAAAACATAAAAATATCATGCATTTCACACACAAATCAACAAGCGAAGTAAACTAAGAAAACTAAATACAATGAATATTAGTACATGTTAATCAAAGAAAACAACAAAGTATAAATATGTAATCTTCTACCTGCATAAAAATAAAAGTAAAAAAGCGTAGAAAAAGATTTGCAACCGATTATAATACGACAAAATTAGTGAACTAAAACATAAAAATGATGAACATCATAAATGAATGAGAGGAGAGAGATTTCAAAATAAAAGAATGTGGCTTTGTCACGTAAGCTTCTTAGGTTTAACTTTATAAGGCTATAAATAGATATACTAGTAATTCACCCGGCAATGTCCGATTTGAATATTGTTAAATATTACTTCATCCGTTACAATTTACATTGCTCAAAATTTAAAATTGGACATTACAATTTTGTTTTTGCATACCAAAAAAAAAAAAAAAAAAAACTCTAACCTCTCAAACTAAATCACATAACATAACTTATTTACACCCTATGCCACTCAATTCCCCTCTATATTAAATCTCTTCCATCCAATTACTCACTTTTAGTAAAGTTGAAAAGACTCATATACCCTTCACTTCACACCTTTTAATACTAATAAACAATACTTTTATTAAAACTCGTGTGATCTAATTTTGAACAATCGGAATCAGAATGGAGGGAGTAATATCAATTGTATAATGTGAGATGAGATGTGATAATAACTAAACCCCGTCTTTTTAGTGGACTAGGATTGACCGATCCACTACTCTTTCCCCACTTATTTGTGGGTCTCACAGATTTAATCAACTAAATTTTTAAAAAAAATTTACACACTTAAAATTGAAAACTCTTTATAAACTTCACCCTTGCAATATAAAATGACTAATTTACACAATATATCATTACTTTAAGACCCACACATACATACAACCTAATAAATTTATTTATTTTATATACAAAATTTACAAAATCACCTCTTTTAACTTCAATAATTACTCTTATTTCTTAAAAAATGTGCATCCACCTATGCAAATTTATATAGAACGGAGGGAGTACAAATTATTTTTTCTCTAGTATACACAAAAATCATTATTTTAATTTTCACTACTATTTGTTGTGACATGAATATTTTTAAAATACTCCACCTCGGTAGGCGAGCAAGTCCCACGGCGGTATCCCGATCTCGGCCCCTAGCCTCGGCCTCGACCTCCTCGGCTCCCGGTCTTGGATAGACAAGAGACAGAGAGATCAAGGGTCAACATCAACGAAGATATGAATGATTTTTTCGAAAATGGTCAACTGATCTGTGTTTTCGATTTGTTCATATAGTAACACATCCTTTTCAATACAAAGAACATGTTTGTGTTCATATAGTAACATATTTTTTCAAAAAAACTCGCGCAAAGACAACAATAAAATCATAATCTTAAGTGTATTAATATAAGGTCAAACATGTGTTATCAGAAAGAGAAGTACATATTACTAGTACTTAAAAGAATAAAATATAGTAATACATTTTTTTCATATAGTGACGTGTGTTTGACTTTATAATAACACAACCCGAGAGTAAAATTTTATTTTTACCTTTGCGCGAGTTTTATACATATATTTGCCCTTACAATATCACATATTTACCCCAAATTTTATATTTGGAAATCAAATGGACCCATGAACATTTTTTTAATACATAAACCATTTCTCTTTAATATTGAGATTAAATAAGCCTTCATCCTAATAAAATCACACTCTATTAATTAAAATAAAGTTGTCAAAGATTAGATATTTATTTGATCATTTTTTATTTTTATTTTTGCATTTGAGTAATTATTTTTAAACAAATATGCATTTTTTATTTTATAATAACACATATTTATTGTTAAAGTAATACATGTTTAACCTAATAGTAACACTCACCGAACGCACATTGACGAATTTTATTTTATTTTTTTCCTTGTGCGAATATTTTTGAAAATATCAATTGGACCCGCACCACACCGCCTTGCCAAATTATCCATTAAATATCCCTATATTGCTAATAGGGAGTTGGTCTAATCCTATGTGTCACTCATACAAGAGTTTGACATAGGTGTCAAAAAATTATTAAGTTGAGGACATGTGTCAATTTTTTTAGTATTTTTCCTTAATATTTCCTTTGGTCTAATCCTACGTGTCATTTCCTTTATTTTCTCAATCACATTAATACTAATTATTCAAATTTGATTCTTTGTCTTTTATTTAAGTTGACTTCATTTCTGATTTTACTAACACCGATTGATCGAAATTTTCAATTAATTGCATGATTGAGGATTCCGTATAATATTGGTCAAATTTTTAGTAAAACTTTCCTTTTCAATTAATTAAAACTTTCATTTTATTTTATTCCAAAACATATTAATATTAATTAACCAAATTTGTCATGATTCATGGTTATTATATATTTTGATCAATTTTTAAAAATAAAACGTTACTTTTTGGTCAATTAAAACTTACATTTTGGTAAAACCCAATCAAATTACTATTAATTATTTAAATTTACTTTTTCTTTAACTTTTTCTAAGTTCATGTCATATTAATCTTAATTTAGCCCGGACGAAAACCTCGCTTCTAATTGATATCATTGCTATTGATCTTTGTTGTATATAAAGGCTAGAGTCTAAATTCGATTACCACTAATTATCTTAATTAAGCAATAAGCAATTCATTGCATGATTGCTGGTTATTAATAATTTTGATCAATTTTTTTTTAAGTAGAACTTTACTTTTTGATAAATTAAAACTTATTTTTTTGTTAAACCCAATCGAGATAGTATTGCATGATCTTTGTGGTATATAAAGTCGGAGGAATTTAAATCTCCTATATTAATTGCGCAATTTAGCTTCTTTGTCTTTTACATTATTTCGGTAGGAATATTGGGAATAAAGTATACATCTCACGAATGATAATAGATCTCACAACAACGAACAAGTTTCAGAGAAGACAATTCTCAATTCTCTTGTGTTTTGCAATGACAATTAATAAAAATCAAGGACAGTCTCTCTCCAACGTTGATTTATTCATTCCAAGACTGTATTTACACACGGATAACTATCTCTATATTACTAATAGGGAGTTTGTTTTTGCTTAGAAGTAACGTCATGAGGTTAATTTGAATGAGGTGTCACATTCTTATCAAATGCATATATATGTTAATAATCTATGTGTCAATTCCTATTGATTTATAATTAATATATGACATCTATGTGACATTTTAATATATGAATTAATTAAAAAATATATTTCTAAGGAGGTTTGAACCTTAGACCTCTTGCGCAATATGTATATTTTTAATAAATAAGTTAATATATAAATCAGTAAATATTTTAAATATCTATTTTATATTTAAAAAGTGTTATCATATGACAATTTTTAAACATAAAATTATATTTAATTCAAGCCTATAAAATGTATGTAAGAAAAATTATGGTTGTATCAACTTTTATAAAAAAAACTTAATATAATTATATATGATATTTATTGTAAATATACGATATATATATATATATATATATATATATATATATATATATATATATATATATAAAATTCGGAGAAATATTTATGCATCAATTATATAAAAAAATTCTATTAATCGTCTCTTTTTTTATTAATTGTAAAATAAATTTGAAACAAATCTTATAGTAAATTCTTTCACATAATTATAATAATTCTAATTCCTAGCATGAATTGTCATACAATTAATATTACCATTATTTAAATTTAATATTATAATTACAATTTTTTATACATATACATTATTTTAATATATATATATATATATATATATTATTTAAAAATATTATATATATATAATATATTATATTATAAAGTTTATTTAACGAAAATATCGTGTAATACGCGGGAGCGTGTAGTTGTATATAAATTTTTGTTTTAAAAGTTTTACGTCTAGTTATATTGAAGAGAAGAGTATAATATAAGCATTCCTGGTGCAACTGTGGGTAGAGAAGACGAACTGTTGTCAATTTGGAAGTAAGAAACAAAAAATTTGAGAAATAAAAGGGGAAGACCTGATCCACTGCCGATATTTTGATCATTGGAATTAGCATCGCTGGTAGGAGAGGAACTAAGAAGAATTAGGTGAAATTGATGATGGAAATGAGCACGATTTATAGTCTTGATCCATCTCAATGGCCACGATTCGGCCTCCATTTCGACGTCCGGAGCTCCAGTTTCGACGGCGGAGGAGGACATGATTCCTCGGGTGGTATACCCCTCAAACTGTGTGATCTGTCACTTGTATTTTTGTTTTTTGTTTGTGAATTTGGATGGATTAATGCTGCTGAGATGAAAGAAGAAATAGATTGTTTTTGTAATCGGTATTCTGGAATTTGATTGATTAAAGAAGAAATAGATAATTTTTCTAATCGGTATTCTGGAATTTGATTTGATGTCCAATAAACGACAACTCACAAGATTTTATTATGCGTTTGGTGATGCAATAGTCTAACTGTGCATTGTTGAGCACAAAATAGGTTTGTTTTTGGATGAATTAGGTTTAGGCCACAAGTAATGACATGGTGATCCAATTTATTTATAACTCAGCAGAAGAAGACAATGTTTCCTAGTCATTCTATGGAAATTTTGCGATTTGGGTGGCCCTCTTTTTGTCGAAACAAGGTGAAGTATTATTTATACAAGTTATAAATTCTCCGTCCAATTTCTTGTCTCTATAATATCAACAGATTAAGCCACACCCTGAGTTGTCATGTTTGTCTCTAAACTTAGGCATTACAACCTCCGTCACCTAGTGCACATCGCAACATCAAGTATAAGGATGGTAATACCATGAAATGCTTTGGTCAAAAACCAAAGTCTAATGGAGAGGTACAATAGGAGGCGAAGTGGGTATGAGCCGTCGGATACAGAGACGGAACTTCATGACAGCCCCAACGGCTATGATCAAAGCAGGAGACGGCAGCTGGCAATTCTCAAAATGCAGAACACCAAGTCTCCTTATAATGTTGATAACAGTACAAAATCGGAGCGCAGGAGAAGTGTTTCTCCATTCATACCAGCAGTGGAGAGAAATCATGATATGAGTTGGGGAGAGACAGAAGCAGGAGAGCAGCATCTGCTCCTAGATCACGCTTGAAAGACAAACACGGCCCCTCAGTAGGAGACATCAATGAAATTGTTGCAAATGCTAAGATTTCAAGAATGTCCAACGCCCATGATAGCATCGACTCCGGTTCCCCAGGGGACATTTTCTTTTCCCGCAATGTTGTTGAGTTTCCCAGAAACGGTAATGCAGAACCAGTAATATCTCTCCCTAAGCCACCAGGTTATTTTGTTGGAAAGAATGAGACTTCCAATCGTAATAGTAAGGGAATGAAATCTAGCTCTGTTGTGAGTCGACAGAGTAGTATTTTAAGCGTTTCAAGTGGTAGAACGAGCGCTAGCACGACAAGATTCGTAGCTAACAGGAGGAAGAGCCAATCGGATTCATGGTTCTTTTGCATGAAGAAAGGTTCTTCTTGCAAGAAATCTAATAAATCTCCTGGAAAAGAGAGGCCTTTCGATGAAGCTTCGTTTATTGGCAAGGCAGTTGTGGTGGAGAGCTTGAGGCCACTTTGGGCTGATAAACATCAGCCGGTTTCACTCATCGGATTCACTTGCCATAAGAATGAAGCTCAGATTCTTCACCAACTTGTAAGTTTACTTAGCTTGTATATTTTATATATACTGAAACTTGGAATTTATTCTGCTTGTAATTTATTTACTTTGGTGTTTTAGGCAAGTAGCGACATCTTTCCACACATCTTGTTGAAAGGACCACCTGGTACTGGTAAGAAGGCTTTGACGATGTGTCTTCTCCGTGAGATGTATGGCGATCCAATTTGGAATGTATGTTCTTTTATTACTAAGTTACTCACTAATTTTATTTTATTTTGGATCAGGACTAAGTTACTCACTAATTATTTTGGATTCTTGGTTAAAATATTCCTCCCTTTTTTGCAGATATCTCATGACTTGAGATACTTTCACATACTGGTATGTTCAAATTCTGATATATGAAGCCAACATATGTACTAGAAACTTTCCAAATTTCTCAATTTGGAGTCAAATTTAATGTTCCAATTTTCAGCATTTACATTCAATTCTATAGGATCACACTTTCAGCCCCCTTATTTAGTCAAGATAACTTAATTCAGTAAGAAAGATGACATTACAATGATATCCATCCTTGGTTACATTTTATTTTATTGACAGGAATCGAAGCCTATGCAAGTAGTTGTTCCTGTAAGCTCGAGCCCTCACCACATGGAACTCAATGTTTTCCAAGAGTCAAAGGCAGCATATGCATTAACAGCTTTAGTGAAGCTTATTAGCAGTGAGTATGCAGTCACCCCTGAAATCAGTGTAGCTCCAACCAACTCCGATTATAAAGGTCCCCTTTCCATCATTATATATTCAGATCATCCTCATTTTCTTTTTGATTGGGCAAATGACTCGAACCCATGACCCTACGGTATAGATAGTGGGACTCTAATTACTTGAGCTATACCACTTTGTCTGATCATCCTCAATTTAACATTAACATTTTCTTCTATTTTGCAGTATTGGTTTTGTATGATGTTGATAAAGCTGCAGAGAACATACAACACCTGATAAAATGGATCATGGACTGTTACTCGGATTCTTGCAAACTTATCCTTTGCTGTGAAGATGATGCCGATATCTTCGAATCAGTAAAGAGTCGCTGCAAAGTCGTCAGTGTTGAAGCTCCTCCATCGCATCAAGTAATTAACCATACACATGTTTGTACACATTGGAAGGGTTACTTGCACGAAACCCTCTCATGATTTGGAAATGCTGTGTGAAATTCTCCCGTGGTTTGAAAATTGCACAGAAACCTGCGTGGTTTATTAAATAAAATTCTCCATTTTTTCAAAAATGAGTTAATGATTTCAACAATTTCTTTTATTTTTCGTTACGTCTTTCACGTTATGGTCTCAAGATTCCAGTTTCTGGAAAAATAAGATACAAAAAATAGGTGAAATAGAAAAACCGTTAACTCATATTTTGAGAAAAATGGAGAGTTTGCTTTATTTAATAAACCTTAGGGGGATTTCTCATAGCATTTCTAAACTATGACTCCACGAGGGGGTTTCATGCAATTAATCCCATATTAGAATGTCACCTCATCTCTCCATTTGGATGATAGCTTAACGTAAGACACGATGTTTGTGGACTGAAATATTTAGGCCATTGTATTTTAATTTTGCGTATTTAGGTCATATTGGCCTGAAACACCACCAATTCGGGCTATAATATTACATGTTGCTAATGTGTTTGACTAAATGTACAAAAATTAAAAATAATGACCTAAATTTACCAGCCCGAAACGTGCGAAAATTTAAATTTGCTGACCTAAATGTGTCAAATGAAAATTTAATGGCCTAAATATGTCAACCTGTAAACATATTATCCTAAAAATACTATCCCCCATAGTTACGGTCCTTAAAAAAGTCACTCTCAGTTTTTTGGTGTCTATACTCATAAATTTTCCGATTTAGGTAATGGAGGTCCTTGCCCAGATATCTAAAAAAGAAGGCTTTGAACTACCTATCAGCTTTGCTGCAAAGATTGCAAATAAATCGAAGCAAAATTTAAGGAGAGCAATAATGGCACTTGAAGCCTGCAAATTACACAAGTAAGATTACTAACTATTATGAAGCAAATTATATAGTTTCTCATTTTTCACTTAAAATTATATATATTTAGCTATCCTTTCACGGAGGACCAACCTATTCCAATTGGATGGGAAGAGGCAGTTGTGGATCTTGCTTCAGACATTTTAACAGATCCATTTCCCAGGAAGTAAGTATTATTGCAACATTTTAACAGTTATATTTGCAGCCTGTTGTATGATCTTTTTATCAATTTGCAATCTGTATAATTTTTTTATCCGATTGCAACCTATATTTTAGCTTGCAATCGGTTAATTTCATATAGTATAGGTTGCATTCGGATAAAAAAATTATACAGGTTGCAAATTGATATTAACCCTTTTACAAATACTTAGGTGAGACGGATAAATTATTTTGACGTGCTATATGTCAAATGTGTTGTGATCAATTTAAATTTGGGTTGCTATTATTGCAACATGTAGCCTATGATAACAATGTATGTCCATCTACTGATAGATTATTCGTCGTACGAGGAAAGATACAAAAGCTTTTGGGAGAATTTGTTCATCCAAAATTAATTCTCCTGGTAATTTATTGGCCAAGCTGTAAGCATTTGAATGAACAAATTTTATGTCTAACGTTGTAATGGTGGAATTAGCAGAAGTTAGTTGAACAATTACTTCGAAGAGTGGATGCCAGTTTGAAAAGGGAAATTTACTATTGGTATGGTTATTATGTAAGTCTAATCCTTCACTTCTTGGAGTTAAAAAGACATTTAAAATTATAAACAAAGTGATGCAGAAAAAATAGACGATTAATTGATGAAGTTTCATGATTTGCATATGCAGGATAAGAGACTCCCAATTGGAACAAATGCCTTGCTCAAGTTAGAAGGTATGTTCATTTTTCTGATAAAAGATAAATTCAATGTCTCCTGCTGCAAAAACTTGTGTGAGGTTGTCTTACGGATCTCATTTCGTGAGACGGTTGTAAAATCATTATCACTTTTTAATAAATTATCACTTATAATGTGAAGTGTATCGCTTTTCAAATTTTTATCTTAAAATGATACATTTTATATACATTTTTGTAAAATTGTATAGTTTATTTAATACAAAGTGTATCATTTTTGATTTTTGACTTAAATGTATATTTTACATATATTTTTTAATAAGTAATACTCCCTACGTTCCCGTATAAGCTTTCATAGGAGGGAGTGTACATACTTTAAGAAAGAAGAGTAATGATTGAGGTTTTGAGGGGTAATTTTGTAAACTTTTATGTATAAATTAAAAAAAAAAATTGGGTTGTGTGTAAGTTTGAGTAAAAAATAATGATATTTTGTGTAAATTAGTAAAAATTGTGAGGGTAGAGTTTATAAAGAATTTCCCATTTCAAGGGTGTGAAACTTGTAGTGAGACGGACGAAAAAGAAAGTGTGAAAGGCTTTACGGGACGAAGGGAGTACAATTTAGTATAAAAGTGATAAAATTTTATTAAAAATTGGATCCGTCTCACAAAATGAGATTTGTGAGACGGCCTCACACAAAACTTACTCGACCCTGCATATTCAAGCTTCCCATTCTAAACAACTGAGACGATCGATCTTTCTGAAGTTGTTATGTAACATTATATCATGAAATTATTTGTTTCATATTTGTTGTTCCATATATAGAAAATAGTTAATTGATGATATAAACCAAATCGAATGGAATACTAAAAGTGAAACAGGGAAATCGAACTAAACTCCGACCTAATTTGTTTAATGGTGCAGAATTTGCGGCTAAGTTTATGAGCATATACAGGAAGAGCTCCTCCAACCGGAAAACATAATTTTACTTTTGACTTCCTCTCTCTCTCTCTCTCCTTTTGCCTTTTATATCCCTTTCTTTATTCTGTATGCATGTTGGAAAAACCATAATAATTAGATCCATCTATCTGCAAAACTGCATTTTTTCCCTTTATTTTTAAACGTATTTATTATATTATTTTGAATTAAAAAGACTGACTGTGATATTTTTATTTAATCATAAACATATAAGAAAGCAACTAGACTTAAATAAGGATGCCAATTTCCTTTGCATTTTTCAACATGATTAAATTTAGTAAAACACAAAAAAATATCAAAATTATATCTCAATATGTCCTAAAAGATCACCATTATACTTTATAAGTATTATATTTTAAGTTTAAGCTTTTTTCCATTTAACTATTTAACATGAAAATGGTATCAAAATTTATGTTTATTCAATATTTGTAAAATATTTTTATTTAATGATAATTTTTGTATTTATGAATATATTTGACCAGTTTATAGGAAATTGAGTTGTGAATAGTCTCGCACATTTAAGAAATAATTTTAAAACTATATATATTTCAAATTAACATTTTGCTGCTCTGCTTTAGGGGAAGGTTATCATCTATATCACTTTCGTATTTCATTTTGTGTTCACAATCTGAATATATGACATATGAATGGTAAAAGTTAATCAACGAACTTTATATAATATACCGACACGTGTTAATGATCCAACAAAGTGGAATTTCGAAAATGGCAAAGAGAAATCGAATTGTGTTCTAAAATATGTGGGGGACAACAGATTTAAAAGAGTAGATGAAATAGATTTCACTTTGACAATTCTTATTTTTGTTTTTTCATTACCTAAAATATCAAAAAATTAACTCTACCATCTCAATCTAAACAATTCAAACATCTTTTATTTGCACTTCATGTCACTTAATTATCCAATACCGTATATCATTTCAAACTAAAGCAACATCCCTTCAATAAAATTGAAATAACTCATTTACACTCATTAAAATTGAAATAAATAATTTTCTCATTATAATCCGTGTTATTTTTGCTGTTGATCAATAAAAATGGGATAGATGGAATAATAGAGTTGGACTTTTGTGCAACTCTCTCCCAACTTATCAAAACACTCGCAAAAAATAAAGAAAAATAGAAAATCCAGCGACGATGCAAAAGATCCATGACCACATATGCAAGATTTAGTACTCCATTGATTAATTCTTTCAAAGTAAAAGCAGCAACTGAGAAGTCTAAAACAATTTGTAATAAGAGATCAGGAAAAAGATTTCTTGCTGCAGATTTTCAAATAATTCATTTAGGCTCCATTTGGATGGAGTGGATTTGAAATCAAGGGATTTGAGGATAATATATCATACACTCACACAAACTAAAATGGAGAAAAACTAAATGAATGGATTTGATTCACTCAAATATTAAGATCGTGAGAGAAGTGAGAGGATTTCAAATGACTAGGTTTTGTTGGGTATTTGAAATCCTCCCACTTATAAGTAATATTTGTGTGAATCAAATTCATTCATTTAGTTTTTCTTCATTTTTATTGGTAAAAGTATGGTGTATTATCCTCAAATCCGTTGATTTCAAATGACTCCATCCAAATGGAGCCTTATTTTCTTTTAAATGGTTAGTAATAAGGATATAATAGTTTAAAATTGAGTGTGAATAGTAGTTTTTTAATAAAATTATCTTCTGCATGGGGTATATATGATAACTAGATTACATACAATAAATTTAGTGCTTCTCTCTCTCTAAAATCGTATTATAGAGGAGTCAGAATTGTGGGATGGAAGGAATCTTATATTGAGTACAAATAAATTAAAAGTTTTGAAAATATACATAATCATGTAAGAGAGAGAAATTAAATATGAATTAAAAAGCATCATTGATTGGCATAATTAAGTTAAACCATAATGAAGCTTGAGGAGGATGCAAAGATAGAAGGAAAGATAGCAGCATGCTTGCTTATATATTATTAATAATAATGATGATATTTAGAAGATATTAGTATAATATATATTGGTTCTTTTTGATGTAATCATCACGAGAAAATTAAAAATATGTTAAAAAAATCAAAATTACAAATAGGTTCAATATACAAATACTTTGTGCTTCTATGTAAATTTTTTTGTGCTTCTGTGCAATTTTTAAACCTATTTATAATTATACTACCTTTTTTAATCTATATGCAAATGATCCTAATCATCACACATCCCTGAGATCTCTTTAATTTAGCGAAAGTTTTTATTGTTTGTGCAAAATTTGTTGAAAAATAAGATTTATTTCAACTCTTATTACCGTACTATTATTCAATACTGTTAAATTTCTTTATATATATTTATTTTTATCATTTTATAATATATATAAACATATGTACATATTTAAATCTTACTTCCGTATGGTATGTTTCATTTTAACGTAATATTGATTATGGATATTTAATGCATTTCCAATATTGGTAAAAAAATACTTATATGTAAATTAAACTATTTTATGTACTCAAATAAAAATGTGCATTATTATTATTATTATTATTATTATTATTATTATTATTTTGATCGATAAAGGTATTTGTTCCTAAAGGAAATCGAAATTGGGTCACACACTAAAGTGAGTGAACCCAATGACTAGATGGGCTAAGCCACCTGCATTATTATATTTTTTAACAAACTCTCATGCATGTGAAACATGTACACGACATGAAACTGAATAATCAATAATATTAATACCATAACATTCTACAATTGTATTTGTATAAACTAATATATCGAATATAAAATATTATGGTATTATATATAGTTTACAAGAGTAATCATGATATTACAAATGAATGTAATAATATCACTTTTATATAATAAACAATTTTAACTAGAGATTAATTTTTTTATCGTGTGATATAGATTAATTGTACAGTCAGATTCCATTTGTCTCGTAGGAGTGTTTTTCCCCGATAAATTTTTAAACGACATTTTAATTTCTTGATCGACTTGTGATCTTATAAATTTGAATTATATTTTTCTTTAATATATTGCCGTTATTTGACGTAAAGTCGGATTCCAAGGCTCCAAACACTATAATTTTAAATGTTCCATAAAATAATAAGTTGTGCAAAAAAAGATAAACAATGATTAGCATTTAGGATAAAGCAAACAATAAAATAAAACTACACATATATGACATTATGAATTATGTATTTTTTTTTTTAAAGAATGAATTATGTATTTATATATAATTATATTTGTGTATACTTTATGATGGCATATTTTTGTAAAGCCGGCGACACAATGGCCCCAAAGGAGCCGATTTATTACATGCCAACAACCTTGTACATAACTCTATTTGCTTGCAAACTGCAAAACAAGAGCCAGACATGAAACAACCCCCCCCTCCACCCTACCCCACCCCACCCCCTTCTTTTAATATATTGCAAGAAAAAGAAAATGTTATACCTCATGTTCAACCCATGATTAATATTAACAAATTTATTTGAGTAACACTTGCGTGAATCAATAATCAATTGCATTGTGCTCCTCCGTCCCTGCGATTATTTACACACTTCTTTTTTGTCTGCTCCATAATTTCTTTCACACCCTTAAAATGAAATACTCTATATAATGTACATCCTCACAATACCAACTAAATTTAAAAAATGTGGCTCTTGTTTTATTCTACTTTATTCTCTCTCTTACATTTTATCTCATTAAACCATCCAAAATACCCTTACACTTTATTCTCTCACCTACACTAATTTGAGTTTTCTTAAAAAGTGTGTCACTTCACACGTGAAAGTAAATACGGACGGAGGGAGTATAATTTATGTTTGAATAATACGGTTTAGTGAAACAAATATTGTTGTTAATTGAAACGAGTGATACCATTCAATTGGTGTGCATTTGTGCAACTAATTTTCGGGTGATATTATTTAGTGAGGTAAATAATACTTCATCCGTCCTCATTTGAGAATTACACTCTATTAAAAAAATAGTATTTTATGTGTAGTGGGTGTTGAAATGTGGTGAAAAAAAGTAGAAAGAAATAGAGAAATAAAGGTAGAATGAAAGGGATGTGGTGACACTTTTTTGCTATTTAAGAAAACAGGAAGGTTCGAGTGGACCAACTAAAATGAGAAGTTTCAAGAGATGGATCAACCAAGATGAGAAGTTTCAATTGGTGTGCATTGTGCAACTAATTTTTGGGTGATATCATTTAGTGAGATAAATAATACTTCATCCGTCCTCATTTGAGAATTGCACTCTATTAAAAAAAATAGTAGTATTTTAGTGTAGTGGGTGTTGAAATGTGATGAAAAAAAAGTGTCGAATGAAAGGGATGTGGTGATACTTTTTTGCTATTTAAGGAAACATGAAGGTTTGAGTCAACCAACCAAGATGAGAAGTTTCGAAGGGATGGAGAGAGTATTATTTAGTGAAATGATTAATACCATTATTTTTAATGTGCGGTACAAATGATGTATACGAATTATTTTCAATTTATAAAAGTTTTAATTGGTGAATATGAGCAAGATCTTCCCTTTAGAAAGGAGGAAAAAAATAAAAAAGAAGAAACACAAAATACGTCAAATCTTGCTTTTAAAATTAAGGTGTCTTTGAATCTTGTCGATTCTTATGTTTACGCTAAAAAAGAAAATAAAATTATCTTATGTGGGGTTTTTCTTAGGTCGGGCCGTGGTGTCGCCCCGACTAACATTAGTCATAGTCTAAAATCGTGCCACGTGTCATCGCACTCCATCGCATTGACTTAAACCCGTTGCACTAATTTATTATATTTAATTTTTTTAAGTGTATTTTTAATTACTAATTTACCCTTATTTAAATAATATACGTAATTAATTAGTGATAATTAAAAACCTATAATTACGTGAGAATTAAAATCTATACATCTTCATTTTCAATGTTTCTCTCTTCAAGAGCCACCGTGACGGTGTCACCGCCACTCGACCTACCGAATAATGTCCTTCGCCCTACCAAAATTAATTGATTTTTCCTTCTTCCTCCAAATATTTCGAACATGATGGTTCTTTTGAGTTTAAAAAAATTATTATGACAAGTTATTGTTTTTGTTTGATTCTTTTAGATAAATTTAATGGTTTGGTGAGTTTTATATATATATATATATATATATATATATATATATATATATATATATATATATATATATATATATGATCGTAGCTAGTGATAGAAGTTGACCCATAGTTTAGGTTGATTGGATTTTGGTGGGGAGGTTTACATACCTATCTCATTTTTAGCTTTTATTTTTTATTATTGGGAATTTCATTAATCATCTTTAATTTTATAAAAGGTTATAATCATTCATTATTCGTTGTTCTATTTTACCGAATTGTTGTGTTGCACTTATTCTTTTAGAGTGTTCGGATATATATTGCCCGTAATGTCTTGTTTGTAGAACTCACCGATTTATATTGGTTTTAGACTTCCGTCACGAGATTTTAAACATTGTACAGAGATTATAACTTACAATGAAACACACACATGAGAACTCGGGTTGAATTGTACAAATCATATATCGACAGATTCGAGAGCAATTATACACTATTAACTATATATAATTAATATTTTTCAAGAAAAGTAATTAATTGTTCACGAAAAAGTTTAAAAATGTGTTTGAATTCACATACACTATTAACTATATATAATTAATATTTTTCAAGAAAAGTAATTAATTGTTCACAAAAAAGTTTAAAAATGTGTTTGAATTCACATGCTCGTTGCTATGATTAACATAAAAAAATGTGGATAAAATATAAATAAAGACTTTAAAATATTAGAAGGATAAAACATAAATAAAGACTTTAAAATATTAGAAAACAAAATAACAAATTGTATGACGTTTATAACAAAATACGTGATGTTTTGAGCAATAACGATTATATATTCTTTATTCATCCACTATTATGCACTTGTTATTACGATTAAGATATAAAATGTAAATAAAAATATAAATATAGACATTAAAATATTTGAAAACATTATAATGACTTGTATGATGTTTAGAAATCCACCTACAATAAAAGTTATGAGAATACAGGAATGAATAATATTATTATTGATAGTGTAAAGTCTTATATATACAGATGTATAAAATACAATATAGGAAATAATTCTAGGTCAACTATTCTAGAGATATCTAAATAAATACATGAAAAATATATACAAGAATATTATCACTTAATACCTACTATCTTTAGTACAATAGAGGATTTCTTATGGTTCATGTTGTATGTTGTACGAGATGGTTTAGGTAGTTCATATCCTTGATTGTCCTCAATGCTGGAGTTTCGGAAAAGATTTAAGTACCAATCGAAATATCATTAACGACTTGTGCAACATTATAGCGATGTGGGCACCGTTATGACCACTAATATATGAAAATTATTGATTTGTCAACCTTGCAATGATCCAAAATTGTTAAAACACAATAAATGAATGTGTAAAGTTAATTACGAGCTTGCAATCACAAAAAATATATCAAAACGACATTTCATATCGTTACCACAAAAGTTATGGTCACCTGCAACTATAATAAGAAATAAAGATCAATCATTGACTCAACAAATCCAACATCCACTACTTAGGGTGACTCATCATCATTTTTCAGGCATAAGATAAAAATTTCCTAAATCACCTAATGTTTGCGCAATGCTAATTTGGGGTGGTTCTTGTTTATATTGTATAACTCAAAATTGTATTGAATATTTTTACTAAATAATATTATTAATATATTTGAATAAAATGATTAATACTCCCTACATCCCATATTAATTTTACACTTTCCTTTTTGTTTATCCCACATTAATTTTCACATTCCTAAAAAAACAAACCCCTTCCTAAACTTCACCCTTACAATATTCACATATTTACACAAAATCTTAAAAAAGAAACTCCTTTTAAACTTCACTCTCAATCCAACCATTTTTTTCTTTAATAATAAAAGTGTAACTGCAAAAAGAATAATAAAAGTATACAAAATTTTCTCTCAATATTCCACTCATCACACTTTTTTAAAAAAATGTGTGCCCTTATTAATTTGGAGTATAATTTAAAATTACATATAAAAAAATAATATTTTATGGTAATTTATAATATCCATTTTTATTCGCATTGGGTGATTATTGGAAGTAATAAAAATACAATCAACAATCTTTGCAATGAATGTTCTAGATGATTTATTGGGTGAAGTATACTAAAAGCCATGCATAGTCAAATTTTATCAACCATTCAATAATTTCACGGTGAAACGTTAACATCCATTTCATCTTTAAATTATCTTTCTCTCTACTCATTATATAAACATGTGGTGATCGGTGAATTTGCATGAAATTTTATTAATTCATAGATTAGATATTTATAAGAGATTTTTTTACATTGAAAAGGATTGAAAGGAAAGATACTACACTAAAATGACGATGATCGTGGAACCGATTACAAAACATGTTGTCAAAAAAATAAAATGCTATATTCAACTAGCTCTGTGACTTTTCAAGTCTATCATCTTAATATTTTTATTATTCAATGTTCTTGACATTTCTCTAGATACGGTTGACATGATATTTTTTTACCATTGATAAGGTGTGTGACTTTTCAAGTCTACCATCTTAATATTTTTACTATTCGATGTTCTTGACATTTTTCTAGATCCGATTGACATGCTATTATTTTTTACCATTGATAAGGTGTCGCTGACATGCTTTTATGTATGAATGGCGATTGCCTATTCCCGAGTCAAAATTATTTTTAAGTTAATCTCTAAATTCTTTGATTATTATTATAAAATATGTCTACTAGGATAAAATTATTTATTCTACCCTATCGGTTAAAAAAAAATCCTTAATTTTTTTATATTTCGATTGGAACATGTAACTTTAATATTTTCATATTTGTGCACTTTGGTTTCCAGAAAACAATAAAGCAAAGCACGCTACGTAAATTTATGGAGGGCGTATAATTGCAAGTTAGACTATTAAATCATGATTTTAAACACATTAATTGTTCAATAGTTCTCTTGTTAAAAAAATTGTTCAATAGTTTTGCAATTTTGAGCAAAAACTAAAAATATGACGAAATAAAAAATTCAAAATTTGTATTCAAACATGGTGCAAATCCTACGAGAATTTTGTAAAATTATCGACCACACACACTAATTCTTGCTCAATTGTAGAACTAATTAAACTCTTGTTCTTGATTTTAGTTGATTGAGAGATCAACATTGAATTGTGAATTTTCGGAAGTTAGTTTCAAAGAATGGAAATTTTCACGAATGGTGGAGCGGAAAGTTGGTGTAGGCGTAAGTTAGTTTCACGAGAATGGAACGTGTAAGGAGATGATTTTCTATGGAGAAGACAATCGTGTAACAGGAAGTTAATTTCAATGGAGAAAACGATGATGTAGCAGAAATATGATTTTCATTTTAAAAATCAAATTATTAAATTAAATTATGGTGGAGCATAAAGTTGAAGACAATGGTGTAAACAGAAGTTAGTTTCACAGAATGGAACTTGTAAGGAGATGATTTTAAATGGAGAAGACGATGGTGTAACATGGAGAAAACGATGATGCGTGAAAGATGATTTTCATTTTAAAAATCAAATTATTAAATTAAATTATAAAATAGGGTGGAACGTGGAACGTGTGTGAGAGATTTTCTCATTTTTTTAAAAAAATTAAATTAAATCATAAAAGTGCGACAGGCGACAACTATTGCGACATAAAGCGATGACTAGTGCGACGCTTAGTGCAACAGTAGCAGGTCATCAATTTTAAACCATTAGATTTTAGATCCGATGACTCATAAAACCTCGACTAATGTTAGTTAGGCGACACCTGACCGACCTAAGAAAGCCCCATCTTATGTAAGCAAAAAAATTCTTTTCTTTTTATGTTGATTCCTTATATATAATATGATTGAAACTATTACAAATAAGTTAAAAAAAAGTAACCAAAATTACAAATAGATTCATTTTACAAATATTTTTGTATTTCTGTACAAATTTATCTTGTGCGGCTGTGTAAATATTTTTAATATATTTGCAATTTTTTAACTTATTTGTAACTAACCTAGTGTATAATTCCCTGAGCTTAACATGGGTATAGAAAAACATTTACATAGTATTGGTTTTCCACATAATTCGTGATTAATTGTGAAGTGTTGGACAATCCATCAACTAAAAAATATTGTGAAGGTCACAAATTATGTGCGGGAATTTAATTAATATTTTTTAAATTGATCTCTTGTGATATTTTTTATTGTAAAATTATCCAAAAATGAGACACTCAAATCTCGCGTAAACGGGTAATTAACGGTGTCGAATAAAAATGAGAGTTGTTTTTTAGTGGGTGTTTGAATCACTCTTACTTTGAAAAAAATCACTTTTATAGTGTTTGCAACCATTTTTTCAAGCACTTAAAATCAATTTTGGCAAAACAAGTTTTATTTGCTTTTGAATTCTCTAAAAGCAATTCTCTATGGGAAAAAAATAAATAACTACTCACATATAATTATTCTCACTATTAAACAAAATGACTTTTTTTTTTTTTTTTTTTTACAATTCAATCTAATTTAAAATCACATATTTTTTCAAATACTCTTCACTTTTAATTTTACTATAAAAATAAATTAATATCACTTTTTAAAAATGAATAGTTCTATAATATTAAGAGGTGTAAACTTGCTTTTTATTGAGGGTTTGTGTTGGTCATTTCTAATTTAAGAAAGGGAGGATACTTTATTCCTTAACTATTAGCCTCTCCCTCCAAACCCAAATCAACACCATCCGCAGTTTCCAAAGGGCATAGATGATGATAAGTGAATAAGATAATTGGAGCATATGCACTCCGATATCTCGAGTTCGATTCCGTGTGTTGATAATTTTTCTTTGAAATATTGAAAGGTCATTGTTGAAGGGTTTGCGTTTTGGTATTTTCCCCTTATAAAAAAAAGTCAACACTATCTGCAACGGTTGATAACAATGAAGAAAGAGGATCGGACATGAGAGATTCACATGCAGACATAAATATGTTTTGGGTTTTAAAAAGCTGGATTTAAATCCTATTATAGTTTGAGTTTTAAAATTTGGTTTTTAAAAATTTTATGTTACAAAGTTTCTCTCTCTATTTTTTTTTCTTTCCTATATCTCAATTATCTAATCATTGCAACCACATTCAACAAATAATATAATAATATAAAATTATTCACTTACATCATAAAGTTAAATTCTACTTTACACAAAAATTCAAAATAAACATAAATTTAAAAAACCTCTAGATTTATAATTAAAACACCTAGATTTCAAAACCCAGTTTTTAAAAATTACTTAAGACCCGAAAACAACGTCACCAGAAGATTTATCCATCTCAATTTAGTAAACTCAGATATTTTGAAGATAAAGGTGTAGAGTTTTTGAGATGAATTATCAAATAATTATTAAAGATAAAGACAAATTTGATAATTTTTATGATGAGGCTGTATAGCATCATACAAATTTCAAATTAAATATATTTTAATCGTTAATTTTATTAATTTTAATTAGTTGATAAGTTTTAATCCATCACCAAGATGTTCTATAATCAAAATTATTATGTAAAATAGTATACTGTAGTTGTTGGACTAAATAAAGGGTAATTAGGGATATTTGATCTATTTTGTAAATTCATGAGGTCCACATCTCTTTTCTCTCTTCTCTTTTTTCATTGGGAAGATATCGTAGATTGACGTTGATTGATATCATTCCTTCCAAAGATTCTATAATCATCTCCCTAATTGGAGTTGAAGATTCAAATCTTGATTGATAAATTGATGGATAAGGCATCATGTTGGTGTGGAATTCAAAAATTTTCTTTTTGAGAAGAATCAAACTTTGTGAAAACGGTTGAGAGGCGTACAGAAGTTTGGTCAAACCCGAGATGGTGACCCAAAATCCTACCGGGAAAGGGGCAAGTTTGGACAATGACCCTCCAATTTTTGAGTTATATATATATATATATATATGTGTATTTTTCTTTTGTTTAAATTTATGTGTGTATATCTATAATTATAATTATAATATAAAGTGTATATATATATATATATATATATATATATATTTTAATACCTATTAATTAAATTTAAAATATGCATTTCATTGTACTCGAGACATTAAATAATGATGAAGTTGTTGGCTGTTTTAATTGCTTATCAAAATCCGAGAGGACAACGTGCACACCACATTCTTTTCAGACAAAATTTATGGAGTAGCTGGAACTAGAATTTAAGGTACAATGTGTTTGAGACCAAATATATTATACGATAACATTAATTAATTAATTAATTAGTATATTAAATAAACATTGAATTAGTGAAATGATGGAGAAGGTTGAGTAGATATTATGATTTATGAGGACCAGGTTCGTATATAATAATAATAATGATAATGATAATAATGACCCTTAAAAATAATGGCAATGAATGGAGAAAATATATACGCTTCTCATCTCATGATGTGCCTCTTATTTATTATTATTTTTATCGGTAAATGTTAGTTGTTAGGGGTTAGAAGTTAGTTCACCAAGTTTCCTACGATTCCAAATTCTCCAAGCCTCCTTATACCTCCCACTCCAAATTCGTTTTCAAAGGGAATCGAACCTGTCTTCTCACTCTCAAAGGGAATCGAATCCGTGCCTCCCACTAAAGTGAGGAGCCCGATGGTCCAAAGAGGCTAAACCCCTCGATTATGATGTGCCTCCTACTTGAGTTGATTTTAGCTTTATATACAAGATAATTGGCAAACACATGAATTTTTAAATTCAAAATAAATTTACATCTTTTGACTTTAAAAAAAAAAAAAAGATATGGTCGTTGATTACTTGCTCATCGGCCTTTTATTTGTGTTCGTCATATAAGTAGAAATGACAATGTTTTGGCACATCGTTTAGTTAGAGTTTCTTGTTTTTTCGAGCCCTTGTACTTGGGTAGAGCCTCTTCCGATTGTGGTCGCACGGTCTACTTAATGATTTTTGCATTTGTGATGCTTAATAAAATTTCTTTGCTTTCGGAAAAAAAAATATATGGTATTTTCATTTGTTTTTCTTATGATTTTGCTTTCGGTAACTTGCTGCTGATGTAATAAATGGTTGAGAAATAATTTGTGGCATCTGACATTACGAAATTTTTATAAATCATGATTAAATTGCAAAAATTTCAAAACACTAAGAATTTTTCGAGTTTGAGAAAAGAATACTTCCTTCGTTTTTATATAATTTTTCTATTTTTTTATTGATGCGTTCCATCATATGTTTTCTATTCCATTTTTAGCAACCAACTCTATATAATTCCAACACTCAACTTTTATTTACATCAATTTTTTTTTTGATAACTCAGATCCTACCCAAGCGATCGACTAATTGACCAATCCCACCGTCCACTAATGGCCCTCACCACTAGGCCAACCCCGGGGTTCTTTTATTTACATCAAATACCAATAAATTATCATAAGATCATATCAAAATCTTAATCCATTTTCTTCTCTTTCAATTACATCACTTGTAATATATGTATTATTTTATTATTTGTTTTAATCTTGGTCTCCAGAAGCAACAAGAAGCTTATAACAGAACAAATAGAATAATAATTTACCAAAAACAAGTCATGTTGACTGCAATTATTTGAAAATAGCTTTGTGTTTTAAAGGGTTAAAAAAATCCAATATTTAGTAATCAAAATTAATTACTGAATTTATTCGCTGTTTTCTAAACTGTTATAACATATGAGAAAAAGATAAGTAAATCGATAAATAATAACACATAATTTATATGTTCATTAATAATTTGTTAGTTACTTACAATAAATTAGAAAATTCCGTGTTATTATAACAATACATACTTACTCTAGACCAACAATAGAGAAACTATTTATACTATCCAAAAAGACTGGACCTATGAAATATAACACCATTAAAGTAAAACACCATTTCATTCGACAAATAGGTTCAACAACTTGAGTAACACTTGAGTGAATGAAGTGTATACGATGAATTATATTTTTACTATCACCTGTCATCCACATACAATATCAAATTTTTGCCCAACAACTTTACATAAATCGAGACTAACAATCTAGCCCATGGAGTAATCTCTTCAATCCAAAAATGTTTATAATCAACATTAGATTCAAAAGTGGGCAAGATAACGAGTCACTTTCTTTGCCCTGCTGGAAATACAACAAATATGAACACATCAATCGTTTTTCCAATTTCATTAATATTATCCTATCCACTACTAGATCACTGCATGCATGAGCTTTTAATTTAAATTGCAGTCTCTTCAAAATCTCAAGTTTTAACACTTTTTCTTTTTTAAATTAATTTTTTTATAATTATAAAGTTGGTATATATTATGTTAACCAATTTCATTGTAAAATTAATATTTTTTTAATGAAATAATTAATAACATTATCTTACACTAAAACAATGAATATCCCCTCAAAAATAAATTTTACGATACCCATATAATACTTTGCCATAATTACAGCATTGGAAATTTGGAAGTAATGATGAATTGCCAAACACATGCTTGAACTATAAAAAGGGCGTCAAAAGTGAATAAGGACATAAATGTAATTTCAAGGTGTAACATCCGCACAGGCTCCCACTTTAAACCTTGAACCACGCCCCCAAAATTTGTCATTTCTTAAACCCAATTCTTTGGTTCTCGATTTTACCCCTCCGTTCATCTTCCTCCTCTCTCTCTCATCTGAGAGAGAAAAAACAGAGAAAAAGAAACGGAAAAGGAGATATCATCGTTTTCCTTCTTCTTCATCTTCATCAATGGAGAATGTTTCCCATTCACTCCCGAAACGGAGCTTCTCCTCTAACCCCAGCGCCGCCTTCACTTCTCACAAGTCCGTTTACGACGACGTTTTCGGCGGCCCGCCGAAGTTCGGCCTCCCACACTCGCCCCTCGCCTCGATGACTACTCCGAGATATTCGGAGGCTTTCACGCTTCTCGCTCTTCATCCATCCCTGTGCTCGACCTCCACCTCGATTCCGACCTCCATTTCGACCTCCGGACCTCCAGTTTCGACTACACTGAGGTTTTCGGTGATTTTGCTGGTTTGGATTTTACGGCGTCGTTTGAGGATTTAATTGGCCAGTCCAGTGGAGGAGGAGGAGGAGGATATGACTCCTCCGATGAGCCGTGGTATGGTATCCCCCTCTCAACTCCACTCTGTATTCTCATTCTCTACCTGTATGTAGGTTCTGAAATCCTTGTGCATTTGTGTTAAGGCTATAGATGACTTTTATATGACTTGCACTGACTTGACTAGGATGTGAGATTATAGAAGAAAAATATCAAATGTGAGAAGGAACCTGCTATTTGAATTTGTTATTAGATTATTTTTTCTACTTACCAAACTTTTTAGTGGCTAATCGGTATTCTGGAATTTGAATGATTAGAGGAACCGATACATGTTTGCTAAACTTGATGTCAAATTCTGCACATTTCCATAAACAAGTATCAAAAATGAGAAGATTATGCGCAAGTAAATTTGGTCATGCAGTACTCTTAACTGGGTATTGTTATTGGCTATCTTTCAACAGGAGTCCAGCACACAGTGGGGCTTTTTCGGATGAATTTGATCCTATTGCTGGATCTGTTATGAGCCACAGCTTATCAGATGGTGATCTTCAACAGCCACTGGAAAGCATCAAGCATTTCAATGCATCTTATAACAAGTCTATCCAGAGAAGTATGGAAACGGTTCTAGCTCCGACCAGCAACGCTGTTCCTGGATTCACTCTCTCCCATTATGAAAGTTCTGTTTCCTGGGATGGGGAAGACGATCATTCCTCCATGGGTGGGGTTGATGATATCAACCACAGCAAAGAATTTGGTGGAAGAGTTAGAAAAGAAAATCAATACAAGTGTTCAAACCAATTACCTAGTGGGTTTGACACCCATGGGAATGATTGTAACCCTTTGGAGAAACATGGAAATTCTACTTCCCCGCATGATAAACCATTTGTCACCGTATCTGACATCAGTCTTCGAACTGAGCCTTCACGATTGCCCCCACCTGTAAGACCTCCACCTATGTTAGTTGTTAGAAAGGGAGAATGCGACAGATCAAATGCAAAACTAGAGGCGTCTAAAAGTTATGCCTCTAACAGTGTGACAGATGACAGTGCACTACTCTTCTTTGATGTGGAAATAGATGCTACCATATCTACTGGGGGTAGGGAAAACGTAAATAAGAATGTGGAAGCGAAGAATCAAAGCACTAAAGAACCAATTGAAAGAAAATATATCCGGACCTACAGTTCTGTGGGAGTGGAGGAGAAAACAGACAAGGCTGTTTGGGTAACCAGAGGTGTTGAGGATGATAAATTGCTTCAGTCACATGGAAAAGAAACTGCAGTCTCAGTACCTGTTATTGAAGAAAGGATAGAAATTATAAAGAACACAGGGTCCCCCAGAGTGCAATGTTGTAACCCCAGTGCTGAAAATTTTTCGGAGGCTGTTGCGTGGAGGGAAGAAACTGAATATTTTGAGGTAGTTGAAAATAATATTTCCAGGCCGGCCTTTGATATTTCCAAGGATTGCGATACTTCAATGCAACATGTGACACAAGATGCTTATATAAATCAGGAGAAAACAGAAAATGACGCATGTAGCCAGATGGAAGACTGTAACGAATTCAATGTGACAAAGGAACCTTATAGATGGGATGAAGAAAGTTGTCAGCCTCAGATGGATGGGGAGCATTATGATTGTGGTAACAAGCAGCAGATGGATAGTCCAGGTACAAGGTTGAACGATCAAAAAGGGTCTCCAGAGAAGCTAATGCTGAACAATCTGGCCTGTGCATTTGATATAAATAAGAAGATACCAGAAAATTTATTGCAGCTTGGGGAATGTGAGAAGCTACAAAGAGACCACAATGAAGCTTTAGAGGTCAAGCCAGATTCTAAGGGAAATGCGAATAAAGTGAAAGCTAAGTTAAAGCTGACGGGGTCCCCTAAAAGAATGAATATTGAGAAAAGATTTGTAGAACCTCAAGTAATGAAACAGAAAAGTGGGAAGCCTAACCAAAAAATATTCAGGGAAGAACTCCAAAGAAGGCTAGAAGATGTGGAGGGGCAGAGACCACCAGAGAAATAGTAAAGTTGAGAACAGGAGGTGAAGGGACCAAGGTCCAACATACTGGGGTTTCTGGAAATCAAATTGGGAACAAACTGGAAGAGAGTTGTGAACTGAAAGAGAATGACGTGGTCCTTAAGGAGGTTAAGAAGAATAGAGAGAGTGATAAGAAGTCATGTGTAGCTGCAAACTATGATAAAAGTGGGGATGAATGGTTTACTCGTGAGGAAGATGTGGAGGCTGTGAAGTGGGGGATGAATGAGTTGACATTCAGCGAGACTTTTAAACAAATCGGTGTTGACAAAGAACGCACATCGGTTCATGAAAGAGATGTAATTAAACAGAGAATTGGAGATGCTTCTAAAACTGACAGCAATTTTTTGAGGTTTCGAATGTCTTCAACAGAAGCAGGTGATAAGAAAGAGACTTTTGAAACAACAGGAAGTATGCACTTGAGTAGAGATTCACTAAGTGGGCATGCTGAAGAACTTGAGCCCATTAAGAGGATTGGGCATGAGAGAGAAGTAGAAAGGGACCTGGATAGTCATGTCGATACAGAATGTGATCAAATCAAAGTGCATAAAGTGATCACAGCTAAGGTTCCGGGAAGCATGATAATATACAAATGCATGGAGTAACAAAAGTAACAGCTTCATCTGAAGGAAATGGTGAGTTGAAAACTGAATCTGGGACTAGAATGGATGATAGAATAGCAAAAGCAAGCTTTGACGAATCTAGCAAGCATAAAGATGAGTTGCATCACAAGAACATTCATCATGCGGCAAAAGCACTTTTGAATCTCCTTGTTTATCTAAGCAGGTGTCAGGTTCAGATATTTCTGGTCCTGCTATGGGGATTTCATATGTTGCGCCAGATAAGACATCCTCTGCATTGGAATATGGTCACGAGCCAGTGAAGATAGTGTTTAAGGGCAGTGATGATGTTCACAAGATGAACAGTACTCAACTTGCCAGCAAAAGGGCAGATATTAAAGATAACATTAATCCAAGTCTGGTGATTAGAGAGTCTGTTGCAAGTGTAAGGAAGGTGGAAGATGATTCATCATTGTTGAGAATTAATGGTGACACACTGTTTCCAATAAAAAGTGCAACAAGCCAACGTGTTGAAAGAAAAGACATGTATATGAAAGATAAACTTGCTGCAAAAGACCAGAAAATTGGGGAAAGAATCAGAAGGGAAACCACACTAGAAAATGAGCATATGAGAAAGTTGGAAGAAGAAAGGGAGCGGGAAAGGGAAAGAGAAAAGGACAGGATGGCAGTCGATAAAGCAGCTCTTGAAGCTCATGAAAGATCCTATTCTGAAGCTCGTGGAAAGAGCAGAGAGATCTGCTGTGGAGAGAGCTACTGTTGGAGTAAGACAAAGGGCCATGGCAGATGCTCGAGCATCGATGGAGGCTAGACTCAGGGCTGAGCGTGCTGCTGTAGAGAGAGCTACTTCAGAGGCTCGGCAGCGAGCTACTGAAAAATTAATGTCTCAGAAGTCTGCATTTGATCTCCGTGATCAAGTAGAAAGATCTGTCCCTGATATGTTTTCTGCTACTTCCAGATATGCTGATACAAGACAAAGCTATGTGTCATCTGTGAGTATGATTCACTGTGTTTACTGCTAGATTCCATGTCAAACTGTTCATATGATTTTGTTGGCCTGATTGACAGGATCTTCACTTTCGAAGTACTGGAGTTTCGAGTGACAGGACTTATGTTTTCGAAGGTATGCATTTTATTTTTGAGTTCGAAAGTATGCATTTCATGTTACTGTTATTTGAGGAATAAGGCCTCACTATATGTCATATTATCTACTCCCTCCATTCCAATTTAACTGTCATTTTAGAGAAAAAAATTGTTCCAAAATATCCTTCGCTTATAATTTTCCAAGAGAAATTAAATAATTTTTCCAACTTTTCCCTTTTCTTAATTTTTGTGATGTCTCCTTTATTGAGATAAAAGAATCTATGTGACATCTAAAAGGGTATTTTAGTCATTTTATACAAATAAAATGGGTACTAAATGACTTTCTTAATCTATGCGAACACCCAAAAGTGACAATTAAATTGGAACGAAAGGAGTATTACTTTATAGATAGGATTTCAATGTAGAATTGCTTCTGGAGCTGTTTGCTTAGAGGTATTGGAACTTTGTAGGGGCTGAAGGTGAATCTCCTCAAAGGTGTAAAGCTCGACTGGAGAGATGCAAAGGACATCCGAACGTGCAGTGCGTTCATTCATTCTTATCCATTCCATCTCCTTTTTATGGTGTTTGGCTTCCCTTTGATTAACCCTGTCAGACATGTCACACTTCTTTTGGAATGATTTTAGGCAAATGCTTTGGCAGAGAAAAATAGGCGCGATCTTCTTGCACAAAGAGAAAGAGAAGAGAGGAATGTATGAATTGTATCCATTCCTCAGATTCTTACGAATTATCTGATGTCGAATATTATCTTATGAAACCTACTTGTGCAGAGAGTTGGAGAAGTTCTGGATGCTGAAGTCAAAAGATGGTCAAGTGGAAAAGAAGGAAACCTTCGAGCACTGCTTTCCACTTTACAATATGTATGGCATTCTTTCCTGTCATACTATTACTGAGCATATGATTTGCTTACCATTTTACGTCATACTCTTATTAACATTGGCATATCCTTGGTTCTAATGGTAACTACTAGACATCATTCTTTACTGAATGATTGTTATATGGGTGTTGAAATGTTATCCCTTCGACAGATTCTTGGGCCCGAGAGTGGTTGGCATCCAGTTCCATTAACCGAAGTTATAACTTCAGCGGCTGTGAAGAAAGCTTATAGGAAGGCAACTCTTTGTGTTCATCCCGATAAATTACAACAGCGTGGTGCTACTGTTCAGCAAAAGTACATAAGCGAGAAGGTTTTGATCTTCTAAAGGTTTGAACCTACCAGATTTGAAATTTCTCACTTATTAATAGCTTATGGCACCGATCAAAAAAAAGCTTATGGCTTGTGCAAATAGATTATGCTGACATAAACTGACACATCTGTCGATCTGATTGTTAAGTCCAAAATAAATTATGGCATTATGCTAATCATAAATATGTGATGCCATGTCTTAGGAAGCTTGGAACAAGTTCAATTCAGAGGAGCGGTGAATCGAGGCATTCGGTGGTGTGCTGAGTGTACAGTTGGTGTTGGAGCACGTAAACGTCTTCAGTTATTTATCGGCCTTCGAAATTGCCAGAAAGAATGTTGATCAACACAGGCACGGCTGAAGAGTGGTGTCAAATTCTGGTAGTTCCAAAATCACTTGCTTATTTATTTATTCATTCATTTTGCGTTAGTATGGTTATGGGATGTGTAATCTAAGTCTAACGTGAAACCCAATTCTTCTTACTTCTTGGACAAACTCATGCCTATATCGTTACATGATTTAAGATAATGAAGCAATGATTACTTGACTCCACGATTTTTCGATTCATTTGAATACATTAAATCATTCTTTGGCCTAGTGGTGAGAGCTTGAGTCTTAGAAGTGATGTTATATAGGTCCCAGGTTCGAAATACGCAAGGTGCAAATAATTCATAAGATGGACTAGTCCATACAAATCTTTGCTTTGACTTCAATTGGCCATGACAAAATCTCTTGATGTTTATTAATCATGCAAAAGGAATCCAGTAGACTTCCTTTAGCCATGATATTTTGATGGGAAATAGTAGTATCATGATGGATTTCATCTTTAGAAATGAGCCTGCCATGAAATGGTTCGTTATATATTTTTTGGATACGGAAAAAGAAATACTCAAGCACATATTTTTTATTTGGATGTTCTAAAATAATTTGTAGTAGAAAACTCACTATAAATTCCATAATATTCATAATTTTACATAAAATGTTACTCCGTTCGATAATTAACTTCACACTTTCCTTTTCGGGACGTTCCACAATTAATTTCACACCTCTAAAATAGAAAATCCTTCATAAATTACACTCTCACAATATCATTTAAATTTAAAAATGCTATTCTTACTTTATTCTACTTTACTCTCTCCCATATTACCGTCCAAAATACTTTTACATTTTATTCTCTCTCCTACACTAATTTAAGTTTTCTTAATAAACGTGTCTCTTCACACGTGAAGATAACTCGAGGACGGAGGGAGTATTATTTTTGGGCCACATATGCACATAATCCAATTCGTTTTTATTTTATACATAAAAATTTAAGAAATTACACCTCAAAATAAGTACTTAATTTTCTTATTTTTGTGCTCACGAAATAGTGCAAGTTAATACGGGACGAAAGGAGTATAAAATATAGCCCTAAGTACTCCAATCCCTTACAACAAACACAATGTTTAAGTACGTGTCAAAGTACAAACTAAGTACCTTCAACATAAATAATAGGATTCTCAACCAAATTACAAAAGTATTTACAAAAATTGTAATTACCTCTCCAACTCAATCACTTCCACGACCTAACACAAATACACCAAACGTTCCACCATAAGAATCGGTTGGTTTTTCAACATCACATTGTTTCTCAACTTCCACAAGCTCTACAAATTGCTAACCCAAAGGCTCCCCCAAATCTCGAATCTGATGCCACGAGGCCGGAGACTCTTATGTTGGATGAAGTGTTCCATAACGTTAGTCACTCTCCCGTGATGCACCCCGGGCCATTTATAGAAGTTCGACCTAGGGATGGCAATGGGGTGGGTTCAAACCCGGACCCGCATTGAACCCGCCTTGCACAGGGTGGGTTTGGACACGGTCAAGCGGGTATGAGACGGGTTGTGATTTTTGTAAAACCCGCTCCGCCAACCCGTATATGGACACGCCACATATAAATACATTAATATTTTTATGTATATATGTGAAATTATGTAATTTATATTGATATTAATGTGTATATATTTGTGAAAATATATTATTTATGTTATTTTTATGTGTTATGTGCTATTTTAAGTAATTATAGATTTTAATTTGAATTATTTAAAGTCAAAATAAAAATATTGAATATATTAAAATTAATTTTAAATTACTAAAATATTAAACGGGGAGGGCAGGTCCCGGGTCCTAATATTTTACGCGGGGGCGTGGTCTGGGACAGGCAAACCCGTCCCAAACCCGCCCCGTTTAGTTCGACCCAACAATAAAAGCACAGTGAAAGAACAAATGGTTCTCATACATCCTTAATTACTTATCACACTTTGTTCCAAAAAAAAAAATTACTCATCACACTATACATACACAAAACAAAGTTAGCCAACGATTACTAAAAATCTCTTTGAAATTACTCTAGTATGCGTTGATCACATTTTTAGGGTTTTTCCTTGACATGTATATATTATCTTTGTTCAAGGGACTTAATGAATGCTCACCTCTCTCTGTCTTGTCTAGATCATTCTTTTCTGTGTTGCTAATCCGGGACATATTTAGGGGACACCGGCTGCGGTCGCCCCATTAAATTTAAATTTTCTCTACTATATATGTAAATTTATTTTATGGGGCACTCTTGTGTGAGACCTCATGCATGAGAGACGGACATGAGACAGTCACTTATTAATAAATTATTATCACTTTTTCATAATTTGTTATCACTTTTTCATAAATTGTTACCACTTTTCATAAATTGTTATCACTTTTATACTAATTTGTATCACTTTTTAAAAAAGTGATAACAATTTATTAAAAAGTGATTCGGTCTCATGCATGAGACGGTCTCATACAAGTTTTTGCCTTATTTTATTTATACTTTAAATTTGTACAATATTTTATTATTTTGCCCCTCTTAAATTATGAAATTTCTCTTTCCTTACTTTATGTGGTATTTCGCCCTGGAACGAAATCCTAGATCCGTCCATATGTTGCTAATCCAAAGCTGCGTTCATCGCAATTGCTCGTTGTTGGTAACACCTACACCATACTATGAAATATTTGTATTAAAAAGTGATAATATTTCATAAAGGTCTAACAGTGAGACGGTCGATTTGCTCTATCTGGAAGAAAGCTCTCTGTAGACGACAAAAACAATTTAACAATCATCAAAATAGATGGACACTGAAGCAAGTGTGGAAATATTGCATCTGTAGCCAGACATGTCCTAAATCAGCTTAAGACAAAATTTCACCAGAACTACAAAACTGAGCAACTAGATGATAAGCAAGACTGAATTCTATTTTTTTATCACAATTTCTACTCTCAGCAAGAAAACAATCTAATTCCAATGGATAAAAAAACAATTGAAATTTATTGTTGGAAAAAGCGTTGGAATAGTTATTTTTAATTCCAACAGAAACTCCAACGATCTCTGATCATCCGGAATGATTCCCTGAATTGAATGAGATTTTTAATTTTATTCCAATGGAATTTCGAACTACTACACGAGCCATTTAGGTGGTGTTCCTTTTCGATTTGACAAATTCGGATAGAAAAATAAAGTAGATGAGACAAATTCAATGAATACTAAGGGGAATGACTTGGTTGGAAATTAACTTGATTAAGCGATGGGAATGAGGATTAATATAAGGCAATTGTAATGCTTAATAAGAATAAAAGATGGTGAATAACATTATTTTTCCTCCTAAATAAGGTAATCATTACCCATTATGATTAACTTTTTTCCCATCTACAATCAATTCTCCTCAATCATTCCCCTTCACCACCAATAACAATTCTTTTGTCTTATTTTTTCCAAAATTGGAGCACAACACCAATGATGTAACCAACATGAAGACATTCCTCCCTCCAATAAATTTGGGGGCATAGAAGGAAAAATTAATTTCATTCCCATTCCCATTGAAGATCTCATAACAAGCGCCCCTAAATTTGTATTTTAGTTTGGGATGAAGAAGTAGGAGTGAATGTAATTTTATGTCAAATCAATACTTTTGGGTGATGATGAAATATTATTTTATTATTGTTGGATAATGAAATAATGATTAGGTGGAACAAAAAAGGTAAGAGAGAGAAAATGAATAAATGTAAGAAAAGTAAACGAGAGAATTAGTAAATGTATGAAAAATACAAGAGAGAATGAGTAAATGTAAGAAACATATAATGATGTGATAATTTTAAATATATATGAGTGAAATGTATTTGGATGAAAAATTGAATTTACAAATTCAAAAATTGGACGGGATGAAAAAATTCAAATCCTAAATCCCGACTTCATAGGGCAAAACAGAACAAGACTGTTTATCATTTGAAAAGCACATAAATATTTATTTTTAATTTCAATGGAAATTCCAACATCTTTAAAATATTGTTGGAATTTACCGTGGGAAAAAAGCGTTGGAATTGTTCATCTTTTAATTCCAAAGATCCTTTAAAAAAAAAAAAATCCAAAGAAAATTCGAACAACCCTAGACCGTTAAAATTCCAATGGCCCTAAAAAATTGGAATAGTTTCGCCAAATTAATTAAATGATATTTTTATTTATTTCCAACATATATTTAATAGTGTATTTAATATGAACACTGTAAACTTGTTTTACACATTGTGTCAATCTGCTATAAAAGTTCTTTCGACAATATGACACCCATTGTCAACCCCATAGCCCTACATTCACTAATTATCACTTGACTTCATCAATTTAATTTGTTTTAAGTTGATAGGGAAAGCAATATGCGACAGGGAGATGAATGAAACAAAAATAAAAGTTTGTAGGATTACAGTCTTGCATAAGAATTTGTCACGTACATATAAAAATTGTTGGGTCTTCTCTCGTTTTCACGGTCTCAATGAGCCACCAACGGGCTCAAGCACTTGCTACCAGATTCTTTAAATGGGGATGACGGGGAGTCAAAAACAAACCACCACAATAGGGTCGCACTCAACCTTGATCTCACTCTCCTCTCAACTCTCACCTGCACATCACTGAATAAGAAAGAAGAGACGGTATTTATATGTGAGGCATCCAACTATTAGGTTGGAAATCATGTGGACTTGACAACACCTAATGGGCCAAAATCCAAATGGGCTCAAGCCCAACAAAAATGAACCAAGACCGAACCGAGCCGAGATTTAGTAAGCCAAACGTAGACTCTTGTTGGGTAGTGTGGACTGTTCCCACCCCTACCCTTGACCATCAAATATTAGCGAAATTTAATGATGACTCGATAGCTTAGTGGTTCGAGCTACGCTTGAAGGCCTCGAGTGGCGTGGGTTTGAACCACTTGTATGACACAATTTTTTTTTCAATTTCGATGAATTTGCGACGATTTTTGACTTGTCGCAATTTACATCGGACTTGGTCATCGCAAATATTTTCTATAATGGTTATGCGACGACTTTCATTATTGTTTCAAATGGAATATCAATACGACGGGTAACCCATAACCCGTCAAAAATATACGACGATCCGAATTTGTCGCAAAAATTTGTGACAAGTATCGATTTTCCCATCTTAAAGCCGATGCAAATCAGGATTTACGATGGAGAACTCGTCTTTAATCCCAAGGGTTATTTTAGTGGTGGCTCATAGTCGGAGGGAGCATGTTATACATATCATTAGTTTACTAATTACGATTAGGGGTTTTGAACTAGGATTAGTTAATTACTACTAGCTACCTCCGTCCCGTGATAATCTGCACAATTTTCTTATTTGAACGTCCCAACATAATCTACACCCCTAAATAAGAAAAGTCCACTAAATACTAACACCCTCATAATATCACATTATTTTAAAAAATGCCACTCATTTTTAAATGATAAAGTTATTCTCTTTCACCGTATCTAACTCAACCATCCAAAATACCCTCATATTTTAATCTCTCTCCTACTCTATTAACACAAAAAAATAACTTTTTTTTAATTTACGTGTCCAACAAAGGATGCACATTATCATGGAACGGGGAGTATATAGTTAGTTAGTGTTGGTCCCACGAATGTTGAGTTGATTAAAACCTTGAGTTAGCTTCCTAGAACAAAATCTAGAAGGGGGGTTTGAATAGATTTTGTAGATTTTTCAAATCTTTTCAAGATCAATTCAAAGTATCGATTATCACAATCGGAATATAATTGAGAACTCAACTTTTAACAAGATCAAAAGCAAAGGCCGATATTGATTTTAGTTAAGATTCTGAACTTTAATCTTGAATCAACAATATTATAACTTGAACAGTAAATCAAAGAAAGCAAGAAATAACACGGGATTTATAGTGGTTCGGATTATGAATAATCCTACATCCACTCTCTTTCTTCAAACTTTGAAGAAAGGTCTTCACTAGCTACTTACTTACTCACCGTACAACCTTTACAAATTACAACTTGAACTTCCGCTCTTCAAAAATCTAACCACTCTCGAAATCTAACTCTAAGAACAAGATGTGTTTTTGAAGATATGAAGTGAAGTGTTCTATAAACACTTAGAAAATATTTGAAATCTCTTTTGAAAAATACTCTATGAAAACAATAGTGAATAGTGTGAAAAATCAAACTTGCATAAGTAAGTTGAAGAATAAAATCTAGTCCTATTTATAAGTCCGAAAAGACAGTTAGTTTGTTAGTTAGTTCTAACAAACTTGAAACCGCTTAACAAACTTAATCTTGTAAACCGCTCTTGACCTCACTGGATCTTTCTACTCATCTGCGGTGACTTGGTGAAAACTTCGCCTTTCTTATTCTACTCGGCTTGTCTTGACCTCGTCCCGAGCTCTTCATACTTGTCTCCTACAGATGACTATAATTGAGGTGGTCTCGGATGACTTGTGATTTCTAGTCTTCACCGACTTGAGCTACCCTTGACCTAGTCGATCAGCCTTAGTACTAGAACTTAGTCTTTACAATTCTTTATCATAGTCTGCTCATCTGGAATAGTCTTTTAACTCATCAAAACAATCTTGTGCTAACAAATTCCCCTTTTTGATGAAGTTAAAACCTACAAGAAAGAACCACACTCACAATTTGAAGTTAGTTTACAGGTTAATCAAGATTATTAGATAGGTATATCGAGCACATTTTTCACATTACAACAGATTCATTCACATAAAATACTTAAAAAAATTAAGTCTTTTAGACTCTTTTAGAAGTACTTAAAAAAATTAATCTTAAGACTTAAGAAAAATTTTAAGTCCTGGGAGATAAAATTCTCGATGACTTATACTTTGAAAGATTGTTAAGTTTTTCTTAAAGCAAAAAATAACTTTAAGAAAATAAAACAAGTAAAATGAATCAAACAAAATATATTCATATTGGATTTACAAAGATTACAGATGAAAAGATAATAGAAAAGAAAGATAAGGAGAAGAAAAATCCTGTTTCTATCAATCTTCCCATTGGTCTTCATCACGGGATCATCACCGATTAAACACACACTTCCTAAGGCCTTGAGTCTTCTCCTTGAGCAAGTCCAGATTCAGCCTCCGCCTTCTTCAAAATACCCTTGACTCCAGTCTAGGTCCAGTGGATCCATCCGGTTTCTGGCGGGGATGGCATATTCATAAGCCGGAGAGACTAGGTTGACATTGAACTCCACATCCGCTTCTTCCAAGCCGATGATAGAATTCTTTATCCACCTTCTCAATCCATTCATGCCAAGCCAAGTCTGGATCTTCTTTGAGATGCTCCAGGGCCCTTGAGAATATACCAGTAGTATATCCACATTCCCTCTAGATTCTTCTCTGTATTCAAGAAGCATACTTTCCATGGCTTGACTTAGGAGGTGCAGACGTGTTGTGAAATGGCACGAATTTCCCGCTACCTTGATCTTTGATCAACCATTTTCGCCAAAGAAGACTCCGCACGACATTGAAGTCTTTCTTCTTCCTCATCTTTTTCTCTTTCTTGCCATAGAATTCCATCTCTCTCTTAATTCTTTTGATCTGCTCGTCGAGAGATTAGAATAATCGGCTTCTCTCTTACCTTTCCTTAGCTGACCACAGGTAATAAATTCGGTGATCTGGGCTCATAAATCGCTACTTCCTTTCCTTTCCCCTCGCTCCTCCAGATTCGGATTCTTTAAGGCGAGCCAAGAGTTTCTCGATCCTTTCCTCCTCTTCTTTCCTTCTCTTCTCCTCATCCTCCTTTACAGCCTTCTTCTTCAAGTTGACTCACCTCACTGGAGTGCAGCCACTCATCGATTTGATTCGAGCTTCCTCCCCGGCCGCCTCAAGATCAGTGTGTTGGCCTTCATGCCTACATCTTTTCTCGGTCTCCTCGACCACGGTGTGAGGGCTTGTCTCTTCTCCGCTTCAGCTTTTTCCCCCTTTTTAACTTCATCCGCCAAGACTGTGAGTTTTTCATCTAATATATTGCACTTGGCCCCGAAGTCTCGAGTGATCTACTGACCCAACTCACTCACTACCAGCTGATTATACCCTTTTACTTCTTCTTTTAAAGCCATCACCTCGGCCTCCATTGCTTTTACTTTGTCACCAACCCGAGTTAGTAGTAGATATGATTTTATCGAGATAAGTTTACCTCTACTTCTCTCATTGGCTATCATTGTGTCTATGTGACTTTAACCATCCTCCTTGTCTTCCTTTCCATCTTTCTTCCGAATGTTGCATTGATCTTTTTCTCGACAAGGGATAGAATGGAGGAGATAGCGGTGGTGGGGCTTAGATCGGTGTCATCATCCTCGGTTGAGGAATCGGACGATGAGGGTATGGGTTACGGTTGAGTAGATGGGAGAGGAATATATTGAGTTTGAATAGTTGGAAGAGAAGAGTAGGATATGATTGGAATTGGTGAGGTTTGGTGTGGGAAGAGGAACTTGTTCGGATGAGGGTGGGGGAGATGTTTGAGGTTGTGTGGTAGGGATGGTTATGGGAGATGAGGTAGGTTCGCATCTGTTGGTAGTGTTTGGGTTTGGACCGTGAGGGAGATAGAGTACATTATAGAGGCTCTAGGATACCAACACAGGATATCCCTTCATTGCTGTTTGGGTGGTGGGATTTCGTGCCGAGTCAAAGGCTCGAAAATGCCGGCTGGGGCATTTCTTCATTCACGGGTGCGGGAGATAATTGAGGAGATGGGGAAAGACTTGTACTGTCTCTGGAATAGGTGAGAGCAGACTTTCTTGGTTGGGGAAGGTGGGAGCTCCAGTGACCAACCTCTGCCGCTATCTCAAGAAGCTGGGACCTCTTCGATAGCAGGGTTGACGACTCCGTCTGGCTGCTCGAGCTACCCGATTTGGTAGAGCCTTGAACTATGTGCTGCTCGTCTTGGCCTCGCCACCGAGAGGAATATCAGCCTCCTCTTCTTCTTCTTCGCACAAGCATCTTTGGTGGGAGTAGCGAGGCAGAGCTTTCCCCTTTTTTTTATCCACGACTTTTACCAGTCTCCTCTTTTTCCTCCTCTCGAGATACCACAGGAACAACAAAGAATCAGTTTCAACCGATTCTACTTGAGGCGTGACCTCAGTGCTGCCTTCTCATGTCCCTCTGCTTCGATCTCACTGGAGGCACCTCGGCTAGTTCACCGCTGGTTGTTGGACCTCTGCAGCTGCCGCCTCCATCCTCTCGAGCTCTTGCAGCATCGGACTCGCTGCCCGAGTCTGGATTTCCTCCAAGCCTGTCATCCTTAGTCGAGGATACCCTTACGCTTGGCGTACTTTTCGTGCCTATTCTCCGGTCGAGCCTCCACTGTTAAGCCCTTCGATTAGAAACGGTGATTTTGTTAAAAAGGCCGACTGTTGAAGTAGGAATCCAGCCCTCTCCGACGATTTGAAGGTCAATCGTTTCTTTTCCTCCCTAAGCTTGTAAATCAATAAATCTACCCAATTCACAATTACCCCATCCAGATGGCTCGCATTACACACAACTGGGTTTGGTCAACCCATCATGTGAGCTTTGCTCACCTAATACCGCCTTTGTGACCACCGTCATCAATAATCTGTATTTTTAAATGCGAGAAGATTCTTCTTTAAATCCCTTCTTGTACCCTCTGCGACACTCCGGCCATCATATCAAACAATGCCTCCCATTCGTCCTCCTTATACGTCAATGGATTGACTCCTTCCATTGATGTATCAAAAATTCTGGATATATTTTCCCTTGTAAAACTCGAGTAGTCCCATCCACGAAGTATCAAAGCCATCCACGGGTATCCTCCATTCTTGCCGTAAACTCGCCCCTAGCAAATCTGCCGTTCTATTTTGGGGAGATTTCATAGAGAGAAATCCCCGAGTCTTGATGCTTCCAAAAGACGAAGAATTTCATGAGACTACGAATCTTGGGTTGTTTCAAAATCGACATACATTTCTGCCTTTAAACGGTTTTAAAATATTCCTCATTCATTTTGAAGTGAGAAATATTGGTGGTGATGTATGTGGGTTTATAAGTTTTGGTGGTTTTAGAAGAAGATGCCATTTGAAAGTTTTTGTGAATTTGGAAATGTATATGGAAGATATGCGAGTTTTACGAGAATGGAAAAATGATTAAAGGAAGAAGAAGATAAATTTATAGGGGGAAGATTGGAAAGAGAAACCGCCATTTTAGAAAATTTAAATAAATCGAGCCATTTATTCAAAAAGTTTTCTTGAGTATAAATCAACGGTTAAAAACTAAGATAAGCGATTAGGATTCAGCGCGTGGAAATTATGACCTTTGGAATGCGTAAATAGTTACTTTATAGACTCGTTGATTTGGAGATGTAGGTTACTTTATGCAGAGAAGTAAGTATACCTGACGTCGGCCAAGTGATATCTTACTTCAAGCGAAGGTTTACTAAACAGATGAGTTTGAGAAAGCAGATTAGTTTAAAAGCAGATGGGTTTGGAAAGTCATCGATAATGTAACTGTCGATTTTAAAAACCAACAGTTTAGGTGTAACTTTTTAGCAATTTTAAAATGAGTTTAAACTAAAGCAGACTCGAGACTTAATTTTTCTAAAACTAAGTTGTTCATTTAAAAAAATAGGAGTTTATTTAGGAACAAAAGTAATAGAATAAAGGAGTTTGAATAAGATGAGGTGAAACATTATGATCTCGTGACTGTTCCTCGCAAAGACATATACTCAAAAGAAACCATCGAAGCTTAAGGTAAATCAAATAGGATGCAAATAGTCATCTGTTTTCTTCAAGAGATCGGTGACTATTGTGTCCTTGTACGATTTACTCAATGTCGAACAAGTAATTATCAATTGAGATAAGGTCAATATGACTAATCCTTGATTCTTGATTCCTAAAAGGAGATCAATGATATCAGCTACTGATTGTCCTTTGACACATATCTAGTGCGATAATTCTTTCTAGACATTAATTTAAAGAAAAGAAAAGACCGAAATAAGGAAACAAATATTCAATGAGATGCACACAAATTAGAAACCAGCTAAAGATGCATCAAGTAATCCTAATTCTAAGCACGATTCTTTAAACCTCGGACTCAACTAATGGTTTTGTAAGAATGTCGGCTCTTTGTGATTCGGTGGCAATTTTCTCAATCCTAATGTCATTCTTCTCAATATGATCCCTAATGAAATGATGCCTAATATCTATATGCTTACATCTAGAATGTAGAATAGGATTGTAAGTCATTGCTATTGCACTATGTTGATGTTATGACGAGTGTTACTCGAGAATGTGCCAACATTCGGTCACAACATCAATTCGTCCTTCCCACTTTCACTAACCCTTAACCCACGTTCTGTCTTGTTCATTGACTTGTTCTTTCAGGATTGAAGACTTACGGCAATTACCGAAGTCATGCGGTTGAAAGAGGCAAGCAAGAGAAGTTATAAAGATCATGGGAAATTACATAGAAGTTACCTATTTTCAAGGGAGATGTGGAAGTTATCTTCAAGCATTAAGAGTCCAGATTTTATCTATATATACACGGCTGCTATGAAGATTAAAACTTGAAGTTGAGGGAAACACAATCTAGCATAGTCTATTGACATAGATTATAGAATTTATTGACGTTTCATACTCGATACTTCCGTTGGTGAATGTTCCAACATTTCACTCAACATTGGGTCATTATTTGTATTAGTGATAGGTTAGATTGAATATTATCTAGTCACTATATACGTAGATCCATTCACGGTGTAGCTTATATTTTCACCGATTGTATCACTTAACAATTACTAGTGATAATACGCCGTTTGGCGGTATAGACTTATTTATAGTCTATACGAAAATTTTGATATCCATCTTGCAACGTGTTTAAGACTTCCATTGTGTACATTTCGATTATTTATTTGTATGCGTGTTGCTCTTCGAATGTGCCAACATTCGTGACAACATTCTGCAAAACACGTACGCACACCTTCAAGTGGCACCAGAGCCATAAAACTGCAAGTTATCCCGAGTTTAGATCCTGTGTTTGGTGTGATTTATTGCAATGGATTATCCTATGACAGCTCCAATTAGACCACCCGTTCTAGATGGTACAAATTATGCAATTTGGAAGCCTAAGATGCGTATGTACATCAAGTCCATTGATGAACGTGCATGGAGGAGTATATTGACTGGATGGACTCCACCGATTGTTCGGTGATGACAACACGAAGCTCAAATCAAAAAGGAGCTAGAATGGACAAATGATGAGGTGACCATGGCCAGCTTCAATTCGAAGGCACTCAATGCCTTATTTACCTCTACGGATGTATCCATGTTCAAAATAATTTCTAATTGTGTATCCGCAAAAGATGCATGAGAGAGATTACAAGAACATTGTGAAGGATCCGAGAGTGTAAGAAGGACGAAGTTGAGGATGCTTGGAACCAAGTTCGAAAATTTAAGGATGAAGGAAGATGAGACCATATCCTCCTACAATGAGCGAATTACTGAGATTTCCAATGAATCTCAAGCACTTGGTGAAGCCATATCCAATACAAGGTTAGTACATAAAATCTTAAGAAGCTGTTCCTAAACGTTTTGATGCTAAGATATGTGCTATTGAGGAAGCTAAAAATATCGATGCTATTACTCAAAATGAGTTGGTGAGTATTTTGAAAACGTATGAAATGAATTTTCCCAAAGAGATAGTGAGAAATCCGAAAGGAAAATTTACATTTTCAAAGGAGAGACTTCTTCATGTGGTGATAAACAACCGTTTATTCTTGAAATAGATTCCCGATGAAGATGTTGTTGACGATTGTGCGACAATGTTGATAACATTGCTTTCTGACTAAGCGGTTTAATGCATTTTTGAAAAAGAGAGCAAATAGACTTAGAAATAATTTGCAAATTAAGAATCAAGAGAGAGAACAGTGGTAGTTCACGTCAATTGCACGATAGAAATCGGAATGTTAATCAACCTAGGCAATTTGATAGAGGTAACAAGATCAAATATGATCCGAATATAGGAAAAATGTTAAATGTGATGCATGTTCTGGTTTTGGTCATTATGCTTCAATGAATGTGCCAACACTCTTTTGAGAAAAAGGGTAAATTTCAATGCTACCTTAAGTGATGAGTCGATTGTGAAGATGATTGATAAAAATGAGGAGTTTGCTTTTTCTCGCAAGAATTTTGTATGATGATACTCTTGATGATTTCTTGGATGATTACGATGTTGAGTCAAATGTGCCAACATTTGAGGAAACATTGGAGGTTCAGAATTTAATTGTTTCTCAAGTTCTTGTGTAGATGAAGCGGTACTTCTAATATTGTTTGGAAAGATTGTAAGTCCAGTTATCTAAAGCTTGAAAAGGAGTTGGAATCCACTCAAAAGCCTTGAGGGACATGACTATTGAAGAGTCATATCAAAAGGATTTGGTGATAAAGCTTGAGGTCATACTAACAAGGAAAGATTTGGAGTTATGCAACCTCAAAGAACAGACTCAAAGGAACAACACCGAATTTCAAAAGATATTGAGAAAGTTCAGCCAAACTTGATGAGGCACTGACAATTGGAAGTACAAGTAGACATGGTTTAGGTTATAATGGTAATATCACTCAGTTTTTAAACAATAACAAACTGTTGTGTTTACAAAACCTTCTGTTGAAACTGAAAAATTGAAAAATGATTACGAAAAGAAGGATGTTTGTCATTATTGTTTCTTGAGGGTCACAAACGACCAAAGCTGTTTTAGAATGAGGCGGGATAAAAAGTTTTCTAAAATGTCTTTGAAAATGTTACCACATTACGCTCAACATTCGAAACAAACAGTTAAATCTTTTCAAAAACCTGTTCAAAAATCTACTTGGGTGAAAAAGTCAAATACCGTATGTAATGTTGTCTATACATCTTTAAAAGCATGTGTTAGGGACTATGATATTTTGATAGTGGGTGTTTTAGACACATGACCGGTGAGGAAAGTTATCTCACTGATTATAAGGCATATGATGGTGGAAATGTTACATATGGAGGAGGTTCAAAAGGTAAAATTATTGGTATAGGTACATTGAATGTTCTGGTTTTCCTAACTTGACAAAAGTCTTACATGTTAAAGGTTTACTTGCAAATTTGATTAGTATTAGTCAATTATGTGATGATGACTTGCATGTGAAGTTTGACAAAAGTTCATGCTATGTGCTAAAGATGATGATAAATGTCTTATGGTTGGTAATAGATCGGTTGATAATTGCTATTTAATCGATTCAAATCAAGCATGCTTTAATGCTCAAACTGATGAAAGTATACTTTGGCATCAAAAACTTGGACATGCTCATTATAGAAATATTGTCAAATTATTGAAATTTGATCTTTGTTAAAGGTCTACCTAAGTTAGAAATTCGTAGGTCAAATGTGTGTGGATCCTGCCAAAGTGGTAAACAAGTCAAAATGTCACATGAAATGTTGACACAATGTACTACGAAACATTGCTTTGAACTTTTGCATATGGATTTAATGGGACCAATGGAGACTGAAAGCATTGGTGGTAAGAGATATTCTTTTGTCATAGTAGATGATTATTCAAGGTTTACATGGATTGAGTTTCTTAAAGAGAAATTAGATGCTTTTGATGTATTCAAAATTCTTTATAAAAGATTTAAGAATGTGTATAACACTAAGATAAAAAGAATAAGGTCGATCATGGTAGGGAGTTTGAGAACAGTTTATTCACTAAATTTTGTGAAGATAAAGGCATAATACAAGAATTCTCTTCTCCTAAAACACCTCAACAAAATGGTGTAGCCGAAAGGAAAAATAGAACTCTACAAGAGATGGCTAGAGTAATGCTTTTATCCAAGAAACTTTCAAAAAGGTTTTGGGTGAAGCTTTGAATCTCGCTGTCATATTTCAAATAGAGTTTATCTTAGACCTAATTCCACAAAGACACCTTATGAATTTTTGAATGACAAAAGCCTAATCTGAAATACTTTCATGTCTTTGGATGTGTTTGTTACATTACGAATGATAGAGACCAACTTCATAAATTTGATTCAAAAAGTGATAAGGGTTTCTTTCTTGGTTATGCTAGAAACAGTAGAGCTTTTAGGATTTATAATCTTAGGACTGACATCTTGTTCAAGAGTCTATGAATGTTGTTTTTGATGATAATGCAAGTCTTGCAGATAATACTATTGAAGAAGATGTAATCGATCTTATTGAGCGGATGCAAAGTTACGGAATTTACGAACCGATTGAGAATGTTGCTACAAATGTGCCCACATGCGAAGCAACATTACCTCAACATCCGAGAAATTAATAGAACTATGCCTTATCTGCTATGATGCCATCTTCTAGAATTCTCAAAAATCATCCACAACAACGAGATCATAGGTAAGCCACAATCAGTGTACAAACGAGGAGAAAATTAAGTTTTGATGCAAGACATGTGGTAAGGTCGATTTGTATGACATCTATGTGTAACAAGGTGAACTTTGAATGTTTTCATTCTTTCAATGAACCTAAAAATGTTGATGAAGCTATGAAAGATGAAAATTGGATTAATGCAATGCATGAGGAGTTAAATCAATTTGAAAGGAATGATGTTTGGATACTTGTGCCTAGGCACGATGATGTGAATGTAATTGGTACAAAATGGATTTTTAAAACAAAGCGATGAATCTGGTAATGTTGTAAGAAACAAAGCTAGATTAGTAGCTCAAGGCTATACACAAGTAGAAGGAATTGATTTTGATGAGACTTTTGCTCCTGTTGCTAGAATTGAGTCCATAAGACTATTACTTGCTATTGCATGCTACATTGATATAAAGCGCATCAAATGGATGTTAAAGCCGCATTTCTAAATGGAATTCTTATGGAAGAAGCATATGTAGAACAACCTAAGGGGTTTGAGAATCATGATTTTCCTGATCATGTTTATAAACTTAAGAAAGCCTTATATGGTTTAAAGCAAGCACCTAGGGCATGGTATGGTAGATTAACCGATTTTCTAGTTGAATTCGGTTTCTATAGAGGTGAAGGTGATAGAACATTGTTTATTAAACATTCTGGATATGACATTATGATTGCTCAAATATATGTTGATGACATTGTATTTGGTTCTACATGTGAGAAAATGCTTGAATTATTTGTACATGAAATGACCACTACCTTTGAAATGTCGATGGTTGGAGACTTGAATTACTTTTAGGTCTTCAAATTAAACAATGCAAAGATGGTATTTTCTTTTGTCAAAGTAAATATGCCAAAAATCTTGTGAAAAGGTTTGGTTTAGACAATGCTAAACACATGAAGACACCTATGGGATCGACACAAAAGTTGTGTAAAGGCAGTGTTGGCACAAATGTTGACCCAACATTGTATAGGTCGATGATTGGTAGTCTTTTGTATCGACTTCTAGTAGACCAGACATCATGTTTAGTGTTTGTTTATGTGCACGTTATCAAGCTGATCCTAAAGAATCTCATATGAATTGATTAAGAGAATAATTCGATATGTGGCAGCACATGTGATTATGAAATATGGTATAGCAAAGATACTAATTGTTCTTTGATTGGCTATAGTGATGCAGATTGGGCGGGTGATAGTGATGATAGAAAGAGTACAAGTGGAGGATGTTTCTACATGGGTAACAATCTTGTTTCTTGGCATAGCCGAAAACAAAATTGTGTTTCCCTATCTACGGCTGAATCCGAATACATAGCCACGGGGAATTGTTGTACTCAACTTCTTTGGCTCAAGAAGATGTTCGATGACTACGGTTTGGAGAGCAATACTCTTCTTGTTTATTGTGATAATACAAGTGCGATTAATATATCTAAGAACCTGTGCAACATTCGTTAACTAAGCATATAAGTATTAGACACCACTTTATTAGGGATCTTGTAGAAAAAGAAGTTGTAAAGTTGGAATACATTTCTCTTGAAAAGCAGTTGCGACATTTTTACTAAAGCCCTTGATAATGAGAGGTTTTCTTCTCTTAGAAAATCTCTAGGTTTATGCACTAATTAGACCCATATTTGCTTTGTGTGTTGTGACAAATGTGCCAACATTTGTAACAACACTAGAACAATTTGTTTAAATTTTTTTAAGTCTTGTAATATTTAGTGTTTTTGAACTCTATTGTGTAAATAATATTAGAACTCGTGATAAAATATATTGTCTGGACACACTTCTCTCAAATGCAATAGAATAAACTCACAAATAGATGCTATGTCATTGAGTAACTATGGGACACGGAGTTGACTACTACGATGTTCTCTTTTCAAAAGATGACTTGGATGCATCAATATATTCACAATCCATTGAGTAATTATGGGACACGGAGTGACAACTACGATGATCTCTTACGGAAAAATGGATCAATGTGAATAAGTGGGTAAAGCAAAATATAGTGCAACACAAATGAATTTATTTCATGTAAAAGCTGTGTTGAGAAGTGTGTGTGCCGACATTCGGTGAATAACATTCTGGTTCTCATATGTATATTTACCTCTATGAGTTTGAAAATTTCCGAATATTATTTTATAAAGATCGATTTATTTTTAAATTGTTCCTAGCAATATTATATAGTCTAATTTAATTATTTGTGCGGTTAATTTTTATAAAATCAGGCGGTTTTTAGCATGTCATTGAAATAAAGTTCCAACATTTGATAATGCCCTAATTTTTAGGGATGTGATTAAATCTTATCTTTTAACTTCGATGTGTTCACAACTTCGCAATCTTTCTATTCCCTATTTAAGGTCCTTAATACTCGGTGTGTTCTATACTTAATATCATAGTTTCGAATTTAAGCACAAAATTTCGAAAGGTATCATTAATCATACTTTGTGGTATTAGTTCTTTCTCTCAGCCTATTTATATTCAAATTCATTATTTTATTAATTTAATTTGAATAGTGTTTGCAGTGATTAATATGGCTGATCGAAAAGACCTCTCACCTTCACAATCAAAACACTCAACCTCTCCAAAGATCATCTTCTACCTCCGAAACCTTCGACTTCTTGCTTCAATGGCCGTCGACAATGTGTCCGAGAATGTTGGCGCATCTCGCCCAACATCACCCTCTTCGATTAGGGTTGGCTCGGTTGATGTTCCTCTCTCGGCCTATGATATTCGTTACGAAATCCTGAAACTCCGATTTTGGGCGGAACGCCACAAAATCCGGTTAGCGGAGCTAGCGAAGCCCCGTTCTCGAAACTTACCCAATGACGGTTGAGCTAGCTGAAGGAGCCACCTCGATCGGATCATCTATGCATTCAAAACCCTCACTAAGCGACGATTTACCACTGTTGTCAAGGTAGGCGACGTGGAGATTGATTTTCAGCCGGTACAAACACTTAGTGTTTACACCGCCACAATCACCGCAAGATGCTCCAGAGAAGACCCGTCGATTGACTCGACCGACACCGGTGAACTCACCGCTCGCTTTGAAACCGTTCGACAAAAGACAACAAGCTCCGGGGACGCGGTCGAAAAGGCGTTCTTACCGAACCATGGGCAAAAGGGTGGATTACTGCGAAAAAGGGAAAAAGCGAAACATGATGATGGTGTTGCTTCAAAGCCGATTCAAGTGTTTGATTACAGATAAATCTGAAGAAGAGATGAAAGAAGCTAGTCGAGAGAAGGAAGCAGCGATCAAGCCTGCATTAGGTGCTCGGCCGAGGGGAGTGCGAGGATTGAAATGAATCAAACATTGGTGACATGGCTGCTCGCTTGGAAAAGAGGAGCAAAAAGCGAAATGATCCGCGAGGATGTGCAGAGGATGTTGGCACACCAATGGACATATCGTCCTCGACTACGAGTCTTCTTCATACGAAGCAAGTAAGGCTAAACCCGATGAGGTACATACGATTCCTCTCTAAATATGACTTCATCCGATTCGATGATAGCTATAATGGTGTGGATAGTGATAAGTTTAGGACTTTAAGAACTAGTGATTGTTGGAGAGAGGATAATTAAGATGGATGACTTTGTTTCTATGAATTTGGTTGGTTATGCGGAAGAAAGATCTACGATGTTTGCACTTCAATTTGCCACTCCTTATACGATTGAATGGGTGTATGAATTTTATGCAAACTTAAAGGGCGGTGTGTCTATGGTCGGTTCCAAGAATTATGGAAAGGTCAAGTTTAGAGGAAAGGTTATTGAGGTTACTCTGCTAAGATTAACAATTTTCTTAGAACTAGAGATGATGAGGATCCTTCTTTTGATAACCTTGATGAAGTGATTAGTGTTATCAACGGGGAAGGATTACTACATGGAGGTATAGGATGAATTCCTCGGTTTTAACAAGTCTATATAGTGTCTTGCACAAGCTAATTGTGTACAATTGGCTGCCATCATCCAACACCACTACACTTACTTGAACAATTTGTACTTATGTACAAAATTGGCCACTTGCAAAGTTTTAATCTTGGGAAGACAATTTTTGACAATATGATGACATATTACGGAAGGGTGTCAAGTAAAGGACTGCTGCCGTATCCTAGTCGATTTTTATGATGATTTCAGGCTCTTGGGTTTCAAAGGGAAAATTCGGAGATAATAAGTTCGTTTGCTCGAGTTTAGGGATCTCACATGTGCGAGGATTTGGACCACGTGTGATTGATACGCCCTACGAGAGATCCTAATGCACCCGAACCTGAAGTTCCTCTCGATCAAACAGCCGATGTGCCGAGAAATGTTGGCACACACGCTGCCAACACTCCGCAATTACAACGCAATTTATCCGAGATCAGATTGCTATGACGGAAAACTTCGATCACAAATGCCAAATGTCCGTTGAGCAACCTTGAAATGCACAAGAAGGTGCAGGAAGCTTTACTTTCTACCGTCACGGGGGAGTAGGACACGATGTTGCTGCTCAAGTTGATGCTCAGTGCGGATGTTCTTGATGTTGCCATTGAACAGTTTGAAGATGGAAATGCTAATGGTGATGAAACCGAAGGAGGACCAGATGTTGATATATGCGGAGTTGGAACAAGTGCGGCTCTAGAGTACGAGGCTGAAGCAGAAACCCAGAATGCGCCGGAGAATGTGCCCACAAATCTCGACAACAATGATGGACCCAACGAGCTCGAATATGGACGTAGATGCTTGAGAAGATAGATGCGATGGGTGGGATGATGAAGATCTCATTGTATCTTTGTATGATGATTTGGATGATTGGGGACATTAAGCAAGGGGAGCTTTCGAAGATAGAGAAGCTTGAAGATAGGGGGAGTTCGTGCGGACTATTGAAGATGCATTTGTTACTCTTCTGACCCAATCCTCTCCTAAACCTTCATTTATAAGCTTTATACATTTTTGTAAAGACTCAATTTATTTTTTCTGTTTTTATGTTTATGTTTTTTTTGAACTTATATTACGTGTTAGCTATGTTGATGAACTTAATAGTATTATGGTATTTAGGTAAGTTCGTGATACTATGCTCGATTTTAGTTTTGTTATGTTAAGTGTTTTTATCTTTAAGCTACGATTTTTGTTAATATGTTTTTTTGGTTAAAGCTCTAATTTAAGTTTTGTTAAGTCTAGTATTTTGTCTTTGTTTTATTACTCTAAATTTTTAGATTGTTTTATGTTAGCTGTGATTTTGTTTAGTCTATGTTTTGTTCATAGTATAAGTCCTCGTGATGTTAAGTGTTTATTGTTTTTATGTTAGTTTTGGCTAAGTAAAAGATGTCATTTACTTGATATTTATTTACTTATCTCTATTGTGTACACATTCGCATTTTGTTGCAACATCGGGTGTGTTCGGTAGAAAGGCCGAATTGGGGAGATTGTTGATGTTATGACGAGTGTTACTCGAGAATGTGCCAACATTCGGTCACAACATCGAATTCGTCCTTCCCACTTTCACTAACCCTTAACCCACGTTTTGTCTTGTTCATTGACTTGTTCTTTCAGGATTGAAGACTTACGGCGATTACCGAAGTCATGCGGTTGAAAGAGGCAAGCAAGAGAAGTTATAAAGATTATGGGAAAGTTACATAGAAGTTACCTATTTTCAAGGGAGATGTGGAAGTTATCTTCAAGCATTAAGAGTCGATTTTATCTATATATACACGGCTGCTATGAAGATTAAAACTTGAAGTTGAGGGAAACACAATCTAGCATAGTCTATTGGCATAGATTATAGAATTTATTGACGTTTCATACTCGATACTTCCGTTGGTGAATGTTCCAACATTTCACTCAACATTGGGTCATTATTTGTATTAGTGATAGGTTAGATTGAATATTATCTAGTCACTATATACGTAGATCCATTCACGGTGTAGCTTATGTTTTCACCGATTGTATCACTTAACAATTACTTACTAGTGATAATACGCCGTTTGGCGGTATAGACTTATTTATAGTCTATACGAAAATTTTGATATCCATCTTGCAACGTGTTTAAGACTTCCATTGTGTACATTTCTGATTATTTATTTGTCTGTGTTGCTCTTCGAATGTGCCAACATTCGTGACAACATTCCGCAAAACACGTACGCACACCTTCACACTATTACTATCACGGTAAATAGGAACAGTGATGTTTGAATATTATAATCTCTAAGTGTTGACTAATCCAGAGGAGTTGAGAACAACAACTTCAGTGCTATGTATTGACTTGATTGTAGAGGTGGCAGATGTCTGTTTCTTAGATAACCAAGAAATTAATTTGTTGCCTAAGAATTGACAAGTTCAGGAAGTGGATTTTCTATCAATCTTACACCCTCCAAAGTCGAATCTGAATAACTGTCGCTCAAAGTTGTCATCACCGGGTGCCATAACCCTACTTGCAAGGTTCCTTTGAGATATCTAAGAATTTTCTTAGCCGTCTCCAGATGAGTCTTCTTGGGATTAGGCTGGAATCTTGCACATACCCCAACGCAAAAGCTATATGCGGCCTACTTGCGGTGAGATAGAGAAGAGATCCAATCGGTCCACGATACTCCGTTGCATCGGTGGGTATCCCCTGCTCATCTGAATCCATTGAGAAGTTAGTTGCCATAGGTATTTTAACTTCTCTGCTAGTGGTCATTCCAAATTTCTCAATCGGATCCTTAGCATATTTAGATCCGATGTATAAATATACCCTTACTCATCTGTTTAATGTAAGCCTAGAAAGTATGTTAATTCACCCATCATTGACATTTCAAACTGTTTTTCATGAGAATGCTAAACTCTTCACATAATTTCAGATTAGGTGAACCAAAGATTATGTCATCTACATAAATTTGAACTAGTAAGATGTTACCATCTACTTTCTTTCTAAACAAAGTTCTATCAATCTTGCCTTTAGAAAAACCATTTGATGTCAAGAAATCGAGATAAGGTATCATACCGGAGCTCTGGGTGCTTGTTTTAGTCCATATAGAGCCTTATTTAGTTTATAGACTTTGTTACTTGTCTTAAAACCTAGAAATTTGTTCTACATAGACTTCTTCAAGTAACACACCATTTAGAAAGGCAGACTTGACATCCATCCGAAAGACTTTGAAAGATTTATATGCAAGCAAATGCCAAGAACAACCTTATTGCCTCTAATCTGCAACTTTGGAGCATAAGTTTATCATAGTCTATTCCTTGGTGTGAGTAACCTGTGCAACCATTCTTGCCTTATTTCGAACAATAATGTTGTTCTCATCTGCTTTATTTTTAAACACCCATTTGGTGCCTATAATCTTTACTGTGTAAAGGTCTTTCCACTAGATCCCATATATTTTGTCTTTCAAAGCGATGCGATTCTTCTGCATGGTCATTATCGATTTGGATACGATAGAGCTTCCTCAATAGACTTAGGTTCGAGAAGCGACACATAACAACCGAAAAGACTTTCAGAGTCTAGCATCATTCGTGTCTGCACACTACTAGATGGGTCTCCTATAATATGATTAGATGGATGATAGCTTCTCATCCTTTTGCCTATGTGAGGAGAAAGATCCTCATCTTGAGTCTCGGTAGGCAACTCCTCCGACTCGACCTCGGTGACGTTCCCCTTCATCACCGACCCCGATCGGTGATGTCAAGGGTGTCTCGATCTAAAGGAGTCGATCAGAAGTTGTCTTCGATTATCGAGATGGAGATTCTTCTTCACACTGATTACGAATCAAGACTAGGTAGATAGACAGTTCTATGTTTAATCTTGGACAGTTCAATTTTATCTAGACTTTGAAATTTGATTCACTTTATACGAGCAGGAATACAGTTCATCAAAAACAACATGAGGGGTTTCTTCCACACAAAGGGTTGTCTTGTTAAAAACTCTAAATGCCTTTTAAGTATTAGAATATCCCAAGAATATTCCATCACCGCTTTAGCATCAAAAGTTTTTAACTTAGATTTTCCATTGTTATGGATGAAACACTTACAACCAAAAGCTTTGAAGTATGAGATCCTTGGAATCTTACCCTTCCAAATCTCATATGGAGTCTTACCCTTGTCTTTGACAACTAAACACCTGTTACAGGTATAGCAAGCCGTGTTGATGGCTTGACCGTAACCTATGAGGGTATCATACTCGGCCAACATGCTCTGGCCGCTTCCTTCAAAGTTCTATTCTTTCTTTCAACTACTCCATTTTGTTGAGGAGTTCTTGCTGAAGATGTCTCATGAATAATTCCACACTCATTTAAAAATTAGATAAACAAGAATTCAAAAATTCATGTGCCCTTATCACTTCTTATTTTAATAATATTAACACCCTTTTCATTTTGAATGCATGCAGACAGATCAGGAATCTTGTTCATAGTCTCATTTTTCTTGAAAAGAAATATAACCCAAGTGTATCTAGAAAAGTCATCTACTACAACAAGAGTATATTTCCTTCCACCGAAACCGAGAGGTGAAACAGGTCCAAAGCAGATCCAGATGAAGTAGTTGCAACACTCTTTCGGATGAAGAGGAGTTAATACTCTTAAATGAGTGTCTAGGCTGTTTACCTTTTTGACAAGCATCACATTTAAGATCGGTGGATAAAAATTTTTCAGGTAATCCCTTGACAAGGTTCTTTTTAGCTAGCTTACTAAGAGTTTTGAAATTCAGATGACTAAGCCTCTTGTGCCATAGCCAGGTGATATCTTCTCCACCCTTAGCTATTAGACAGGTATCTTTGGGACAACTATTAAAGTTAGCCACATAGACATTACCATGTCACAAGCCGATTAACGATACCTTATCCGAGGAATTATCTAAAATATCACATTTATCCTTTGAGAATTTGACAAGAAAACCTTTATCACAAAGTCGGGAAAGCAGACAATGATTATGTTTTAAACCTTCAACAAAATATACCTCGAGATACCCGAATATCCTTGATAATGCAGTACTTACACCTTTAGTCGACCACAATTATTATCACCAAATAAAACTCTTGGACCATCAATGCTTTGAAAATTTGATAACGACTTCTTGTTATGGGTCATGTGTTGTGAACAACCACTATCAATGTACCATATTGAAGCTAAGATCTCTTCCTTGAGTGATGATCCTGTGAATCTGTAAAGCAGATTAGTTTTGAGGTACCCTAGTGATCTTGGGTCCTTTTGGGTCAAAAATCACTTTAGGTATCCAAATAAACATCCCATCTTCAGACAATAAATCGACTCAAGTTTTCTACCAAATCTGTCTACAATTATATCATTTTTGAATGATAACTTGTTGTATTCAGATTGAGTAATTTTCCTAAACTTAGGAAATGTAGGATAGCATTTGCTCCTTCCATCAAAAGGATTATAATAAGAATATCTTCTTATTTTGGTTCTTGGATTCCTTCTAGTCGATAGGGAGTTTTCAAATTTGAATTCTTGGTTTCAGATCGGGAGATGTAGTCCTTATCTCGACTAGTTGGTTTCCATGGACCAATTTTAACATCCTTTGATTGAGCAGGATGCTTTCACAAATTTTCTAGGTTTTTGGACATCTGATTTATTGTTCCTATCATAACCAAGACCTGTCTTGTCATGAGATTTTGAGAAGTATTAAAAATATGATCTATTGCTTTGATTGTGAATTATTAAGTTGGTCGATTTTGAAGACAAGCTTCTCATTGTCTTTCTTAATTGATTCATTTTCAGCACATACTACTTCAAATTTGTCTTTTAAAGTTTTCAATTCATTTTCTAACCTTTCAGGTAAGGTGGTGATGTACTAGCTTGATCGAAGAAAACATTCCCCCTTGAATGTTTCCTCGGTTTCGAAATGAGTTCATCACTGCTTGCCTTTAATTAGAATTTGAATCTGATCCTTTAAAATCAAATTCTCTGTCTCTATTGTTTATAAGCAGCCAAAGATGTCTTTAAATCTCTCAATAATTCATGGATAACGGTTTGGTCATGATCAAATGCGGGTGACAAGAATCATTATCGATGATGAATAGTAGATTACCTCATTAGCCATGAGATGATTTCATCATCGATCCGAAATCGAGATGAGGATGATGATGATTTCTTTGGCTCTTTTCTTGACCAATAGAGCTCTTTGATCTCGCAAATCTCCTGTCTCTCTTCTTCCTCTTTTCTTCCCTTTCTTTAGGAGTCGATTGAGGACAGTCATAACCGAAATGTCCCGGCTTGTTGCATGTATAGCAAGTGTCACTCTGTCGATCCGGGGCTTGAAGGATTTCTTGACAGTGATCTGTATCTTCTTGTCGATTTACGCTTTTATCATCATCATTGATTCATCTTCCTTTCTACGATCTGGATCTTGATTTATCCTTTCCTGCAAATTTCAATTTATTTCTCTTATATTTCATTCTCAATTTATCATACCTCTTTGTAAGTAAAGCCATCTCGCTCCTTTAGAGATAGATCGGCTCCCTCTGAGACTCTGTTGACACCTTGTCTTCTTTCTTGACAAAGGCAACAGACTTGGATGAGGTACTTGACTCCATCTCATCTTCCTCATCTTCTATTTGAATATCGTACTCTAAAGCTTTAAGATGAGAAAATAAGGTATGGTGAGTAATAGAGGATAAATCTTGAGTTGCTTTAAGGATATTGGATTTTTCCCTCCATCTCTTGGTTAATGATCTCAAAATCTTGTTATTAATTTCTTTCTCTGAATAATTCTTTCCAAGGTCAAATTTGCTTTGTTGAGAAGATTGGTCAACCTTACATCTAACCCGATCAACGAGACTCATTTTCTTTCATTTTGAATGTTTCAAATGCATGCAAGACTCGATCGCAACTTGTTTTCTTTGACTTGTTCATATCCTTCACAAACATTGGCTAGAGTTTGCCACATCTCTTTAGCGATTTGCATCTCTTAACTTTTTCTATCCAATCCTTACTTAGAGTCTCAATGATTTCGATTCGAGCTACTTGGTCAAGATTATGGATCTTTCTTTCATCATTTGTCAATTCGTAACTCTTCTTTTCTTATGCAGTTCGGATTGACTCTTCAAGAACCTCTTCCATTCTATCATGAATGGCCTTTAGATGATTCTCCATCCTAAATTTTCGGTAATCATAATCTTCAATAGAGAATTCAGGAAGATTCCTAGACTTTTGTTTTTCCCCGATGACATGATGAAACAAAGAACAAAATACTCCACAAGAGCTTATTAGTAGCACCGTTAGTAATGAAAGAAAATGAAGAAAATCAAGATAATTTAGAATCTTGTTCAAGACCTAAAACCAATATCAGGAAACTGACTTAACACCGCTCCGATACCACTTGTTGGTCCCTAGAAAGGGGGTTTGAATAGATTTTGTAGATTTTTCAAATCTTTTCAAGATCAATTCAAAGTATCGAGATAATCACAATGGAATATAATTGAGAACTCAACTTTTAACAAGATCAAAAGCAAAGGTGATATTCAGATTTTAGTTAAGATTCGAACTTTAATCTTGAATCAACAATATTATAACTTGAACAGAAATCAAAGAAAGCAAGAAATAACACCAGGATTTATAGTGGTTCGGATTATGAATAATCCTACATCCACTCTCTTTCTTCAAACTTTGAAGAAAGGTCTTCACTAGCTACTTACTTACTCACCGTACAACCTTTACAAATTACAACTTGAACTTCACTCTTCAAAAATCTAACCAACTCTCGAAATCTAACTCTAAGAACAAGATGTGTTTTTGAAGATATGAAGTGAAGTGTTCTATAAACACTTAGAAAATATTTGAAATCTCTTTTGAAAAATACTCTATGAAAACAATAGTGAATAGTGTGAAAAATCAAACTTGCATAAGTAAGTTGAAGAATAAAATCTAGTCCTATTTATAAGTCTGAAAAGACAATTAGTTTGTTAGTTAGTTCTAACAAACTTGAAACCGCTTAACAAACTTAATCTTGTAAACCGCTCTTGACCTCACCGATTCTTTCTACTCATCTGCGGTGACTTGGTGAAAACTTCGCCTTTCTTATTCTACTCACTTGTCTTGACCTCGTCTCGAGCTCTTCATACTTGTCTCCTATGAGATGACTATAATTGAGGTGGTCTCAGGATGACTTGTGATTTCTAGTCTTGGTGACTTGAGCTACCCTTGACCTAGTCTGATCGGCTTAGTACTAGAACTTAGTCTTTACAATTCTTTATCATAGTCTGCTCATCCGGAATAGTCTTTTAACTCATCAAAACAATCTTGTGCTAACAGTTAGGATTTTCATTATTAATTAAGAAGCTAACCAAGTTACTTACTGAGCTAAATATAAAGCTAACCAATGCAAACATGCAAGTTTGCAACGCTCAAATTAATTCTTAATATGAATATAATTAGTTTTTAATTTTCTCAGTTTCAACATTATGTAGCTATATATATGATCTTAAAAAATAAGTATTTTCAAACTATATATGACGACAATCTAATTATTTTTTTCGAAAAAACGACAATCTAATTATTAGAATAAAAGATTAATATGACTTGAACGGAAAATCATCTCATAAAATTGGAATTTTTCATTGGTAAAAAAGTGTTCGAAGATCATGTTGCCTTATACATGTTCTATATTCAACAAAAGTATACGTCTTTCTTTGAAAAAATTATAAATAGGTTAAAAAAATTTTAAAATTACAAATAGGTTCATGTGCAAATATATTTGTGCATCCGTTCAAATACTTTTGTGCTTCTATGCAAAATTTTTGAACTTATTTGTAATATCCTACCTTTTTTGAACCTATATGTAAATGACCTTTTTTTCGAATAGCTTGGAATAGCTAATAAAATTAGGCAAAAGTTTTTATGGATTAATTGCAAATATAATTTAACTGCATTTTAGAATAATATTTAATTATTTAAGAAATAATTATAAATCGTTCTATATTTATACCCAATTCCAATTTTAGTCTATTTTCTTTTATTTTATCAATTTTAATTATTTTGGTGTCAATTTTATCATTTTCATTGGAAAATTCTAATTTTAACTGGACAATTAGCGACCATGTCTACTCTAATTTAATTCATCTCTCATTCAGGAAGCAAACCCCTTCAATTAGTTTCTTGTTGCTAATTTCGTTCCGTTTCATTGTATGAGGCTTCCTTGCACTCAAAACAACCTAAAAACCTGCAAATTCACAAAAACACCTTTCTCTGCTATCAAGCACAAATTTAGCACAAAACACGTGATGGATAAATGCATGAATAATCAATCAAATTAACAATTAAGTCACATAAATTTCATGCAAATATCACCTGAATCAAGATCGTCATTTTGATACATTTTTTTGCCATTCTGTGTGGTGCAACAGATTTCTGGCCATTTTTTTAGTAATTTTTCCGGCAAAAATTGAGTTATTCGTCGAAATGATCTATTTTGATATCTAAAGGACTACTATTAATAAAGTAAATAGAAAAATCTAGACTTGGCCAAAATTACAGGACAATTTGTGAAATCATCACTAATTATTTTACTAAAACAATTGACGAGAGATTGATCTCATACATGCTTGATTATATATTACACCGTACATGCACCAAAGTTAACGAACAAAGATTGAAAACAAGCATTACATATCAAGAAAGGAAATTGAACCAATTTTTGTAATTAATCTATCCTTGTCATGTAAACAGTGACATTGATGAACTTAGTATCTTCTCTGGACATGCAATCGGATAGGATGTTCTTGTACTTCTCGAAGAGCTGCTCGACACGGATTCACCGAAGTGCTCCACTAACAACGGCTCAGCGACGGACCTCATGCACTTGGCCACATTGTACCCATCGTCGTCGCCACCCTCCGGATAAAACTCCCTACCACAAGCTGCCCACATGATCTCTGAGGTCTCCACCTGGTTTATGCTGAACGACCCTTCCTTTTCGACCTCCTTTTGCACTTCTTCGGGCGATGGCGTGTACTGAGGGATGTTGAATGAATGTAGCTTCTCTTCTTCTATTATTCCCTGCATTTTTGTATATGTTTTATATAAATAGTCCCTTTTGATAGTTCAGATATATTAGGATATTAAGGACCGTAACTTAGTGGGGGTGACAAAAAGAGGAATCCAATTTTTGGGCTGGCAGAATGAGAAACGTAACTTTTAGGGGTGGCAAAAGGAGGACCTAACTTTTTGGAGTTGACAATTTAAAGACTATTACTCTAAATCAGTCTGAATCAACCCAAATTGGGCAAAAATTCAGCCTAAGTTCAGGTCAAATGGGACTGAATTTCTGCACAAATCGGGCAATTAGCCTGATTTGGACTGATTCTCAATACGCTACTTGCTAAAGTTATTGTTCTTAATTTACTAGTTCAAAAATTTACGGTCCTTAAAAAGTATTTTTCACGACTAGTGTGTAGTTTGATATGTACCTCTAATACCATTTCCTTGAGCGATTGGGCCAAGAGCTCCCAAATATAGCAGCACTCTTTGCTAGCAGGGTTCTCACTTTTCCTCCCAAGAATAGTTAACACCATACTCCCGTCGACTACAACTTCATCCGAACGACATTTCAGAAACGTCGAAAAATCTCTTTGAAATTGCTCATAGTACGCATTGATCACATTTTTTGGGCTTTTCCTTGACATGTATATGTTATCTCGGTTCAATTCCAACTCTTCGGGGACCTATATATTGAATTTATAATAAATACATGATCAGTTAATTATTTAAGAAGAGGATAAAAGACATTTGATTATAAGAGAATGAGTGGTTCTGTAAAATCGATTATTTTTTTCTACATTTTTTGAGAAATAATGGGTGGCCCCAAGAAAATGAGGTAAAATTGCAGTTTAAAATAATGGTTGGAACCATTTTTTTCTAAAAGGACCAGGTAAAATTGCAGTGTCTGTTTTGAAAAATAATGGTTGAGACTATTTTTTTTTAAAAAAAGGATCAATAGAGAACGTGATATTAAATTGTCGTTGAAAAATTCTTATGGGACCAGAACTGTAATTTTCCCATTGAAAAGAAATGAAAGTAGTATTGTAAACAATTAGTGCTAGTTACTTACCTTGGACAACCACATGAGGCTGTAAGAAGAATGAACAAAATGCAGGCTGTTCGCGGCGAACAGCCTGGTATAAAACGATCCGGGGACAGCGGATACGAAACACTGGCGAATCCCGGCCCCATTTCCTGCATCAATTCGGTTTGAAATACGGGCAACAAAGACTGGAAAACGGAATTGAAATCATTTCCGGGGAGATCATTCAATAGTATCTGAAATTCCGGCAAGGGTTGGCGTGCGGAGGCTCAGTTGATGCACGATTTTCACGAGCTCCGCGCGATAAAAAAAGTGTTGGGTCCAGACGAACAACCCAACTCTGCTATGCAGAAGCTCTTGGGGAGCACCATATTGTTGTACACTTCAGTTATTGCTTCTTCTGCAATTGGCTTTATCATAGATATCACCTTTCTCTGCAAATTATATATAGTTAATTTCACATTTCAATTTTTTAATAGTCGGTATCCAGTCCAAGAAACGATCATCTTTTGCAACTCACCTCATCTAGAGAGCAACATACTTCTAAATTTCAAGCCTACAACATCAGGCCGAGTTGGTATCTTGTGAGGTGAGTTGCATGCACTCAGGTCATTTTGGTAATTTATATACTGAAATACTTTTGTTACGATATTTTAAGTTAATTTTGTTGACACATTTCAATAATGCTAAATATCACATTTTATTAGTAATGACGTACACTTATAGTTTGCATAAACTGTTACTATAATTGACACTTTTTATATATAGTAAGTGTCACTCTTACGTTATAATATCTAACACTTTTTATCGGGTGACGGATCCAAGTACATGTATGAAGTAACCACATATGAGACTAAGCCCATCAGGATTAATCATCTGTTTCAATTTTGATATTTTATTTATGTGTTCATTATCAAATTGGTATACAAGATCTAATGCTGATTGATGATTTGAAGTAAAAAGATAAGAGTTTAAAAGAAATTAAAAATATTTGGTGCATCATCAACCCATTAAACTATGAATATGTATGTATACCTGAACTAAAGAGTTGTTAGCATAACTGGTGTCTCCCAAACCTCCTTTCATGTGAAGAACGTTTACTAGTTCCATCTCTCTCTCTCTCTCTCTCTCTCTCTCTCTCTCTCTCTCTCTCTCTCTCTCTCTCTCTCTCTCTCTCTCTCTCTCTCTCTCTCTCTCTCTCTCTCTCTCTCTCTCTCACACACACACACGTGTTTGTGTTTTTCTAATTGAGGTGGTCACAACAATGACCATATATATTTATAGAGGTTACTAGCTACTTCCGTTTAAAATATCCCAAGCAAATAATTAATTCACTAGAGTTTAAAAAGAAAATTGTTGAAAAAGGTATCCTTAATAAATAAAATATTGATGATTCCTCGTAACACATTTGTTCCCACCACACGTACAGTACAGTCGGCAGACCCAAATATAAACTAGGAGGGCCCCTCAACTTTTCGATATTATGTAGTACTCCTGCAAATTTAAGTACAATTTTTTTAATAATTACATTTAGGACGATCAATTTAAAACGTTACTAAAATAGTAAAAGGAAACTTAAACTTTAATAATCAATTTTAAAAGTGAACGAAAGCGAAGGACCAAATTTAAAAAGTATAAAATTAAATTTAAATATTAAATCTGATATTTATCCTAAATATTTAATTTTTCACTTGCTAAATTTGGTCCTGGCAGCCCCTGGAGTTGGGAAAAAAATGCACCACTTTTTTTTTTAATCCAAAAATTAAATCTAAAACTGTATTATAAATAAGGGCTGGTTACTTAGGGATACAAAATTATACCCCTTAAGACCCTAAGATACAAAAACTTGTGTAATAGCTACGAGGTACAAAAAATAACAGCTCTTGACCAATTTACCCTTCTCGATAGCTTTTACAATTTTAAATGCGATACATTGTATACGACATTGGCAGAGCCTTTCAGCTCAACAAGCAAAAGGACAAAACGTATCTTGGAAAATCATTGCTGCATTCTGTCTTTCCATTTCTCGTCTTCGTTCAAAGGCTGCGGTGGTTGTGGTTCCATGACTGGGTTTTCGATTCTTCTTGTTAGAGCGTCCAAAATTTGTTGATCAGGTTTCAAAAATTGTGATTTATAGTTTTTTTTTATATTATCGCAAAGAAAGTATTGACGTTTTATCGTTTTATTTTTGTTTCTTCGTTTGTTACGGGATTGACATTTTTCGCACTTTTGGTGGGATACGTTATTTTGACACTTCCGATAGGATTCGAAAGAAGAACGGAAAGTAATAATACTTACAAGTTTTAGATTTATTTTTGGGTTTTTGAATTCCGTTTATGGTTTTCCTTTTTTGACCAAAAGTATGTTTTTGTTTTAAGGAATTTTCGGCGATTCGAAATGCTCGTTTTTGTTTTTAGAAAACATACTTTTGGTCATGTTCGTTGTAAACAAAGATGTATATTATTTAAACAGTTTTGGTCATGTATTTGTTCCACTACGAAAGTGCTTGTTTGTCGTTTGTTTTTGTTTTTAATGAAAATTTTAATACACTTCTATACTGTTTCGGCTTAAGTTATGGCCAAGACAAGAGGAAGAAGATCGAGGAGGGATGACGATGAAGCTCTTGAAAAGCGTAAATCTATTAAAGCTGCTAAACTTGGTAAGATTACCGATGTTTATCTTTTTAAAGAATCAGTTTACTCATATAAGTTACGCACATATGCAAAACTTAGGAACAAAAGTAAAAATCTAAGTTCAAGGACAGGTTAACAAGGAGAAGAGCGGTGAATTTGCGGGATCGTCATCTCGGAGAAGTAAAAGAGATGGTATATGAGATTTTGATTATTCTTGTAATGCATATGTGAAACATAACTGCACATTTTAATATTTTTTTATTATTAGCAGAAAAGCTATCCGGTAAACAGTTAAAAGAAGGCTAAATCCTTCTTCGAATCGAGATAAAACTCCTTCAAGGAAAAGGAAGAGAAATAATTTTCGGGAAGAATCAGATTATAGTGTATCATCAAAAGGTAACATATTAGTTTAAAATGATATTGAATTTAGATATAAAATAGATAAAAAGTGATTTAATTTTGAAACAGATCATAGCGGCAGTTGTTCGGAAGAGGATGAATATGATAGTGAACAAGAATCCTATTCGGGAAGCGGTAGTAGTGAAGAGGCTGAGGAGGAGATTTCTTTCTTGAACCATAAGCCAAGGAATTGTTTTGGTAAAACATTCTTTCTTAATTTTTTAAAATTATTCCGATCAATGATAGCGGTGTACTTTAAATATTTATGATTTTTTTTTTTGGTTTTACTATCGGGGAACGTGCATGTTAACAAGAATGTGAGTTATTATCGTAGTAATCTTCGTACATGTTTAAAGGAACTAAAAACACTTAACTTGAGGGATGTGCACATAGATCAAATTCGAGAGAACTCATTTAAGTTATTGTTTAATGCTCTGTACACAAAGGAGGATGATAAGATGGCAAAAAAATGTCGAAATATGATGATGACATTAAAAAGTTATTTATGTGTTTTGATACGATTGCGGAGGGGTTTATCATTGGTGGAAAGTTAGTTAATGTAACAAGTAGAGATGTGCAATTGATATTTGGTATAGTAGGTGGTAGTAAGAAGGTACTGTAAAGACTTCTCGGTATAATTTGGGAGATTGGGTTAGTCGTTGTTTTGGGCGGGATATTAGGTTATGTGTAGGTCCTTTTATTACGTACAAAAATGTAATTTACTGAAAAGCTTAAGGAGGTGATTGGAAATTCAGACCAAGATAGCATTGTAGATGTTGCACGGTTGACATTTTGTTACCTGCTTTCATCCTTACTGTCTTCGAACCAAAATGGATCACTTTCGTGGCATCTTCTTGAGAGTACGTAGAGAATATGGAAGAAATTGGACTTTATGATTGGGGTGGTTTTATAGCTGAAATGTTGAAAAGACAGATTTTGACAAGTAAAACTTTGAAAGTGGAGGTGTGGAATCTTTGCTACCAGGTAAGTGGTAATTTTATTTTTGTTTAATATTTATATATTTCACCTTACTAATAGATTTTGCATTTTTTTGGGTATTTTAGTATTTTCTTTGCGAGCACACCAAAATTATTAAACCAAGGAGGAAAGATATGTTCCCAAGGTTTGGAAGTGGGATTTGAGTTTGTTGAACCATGCATTGAGAGATTATAATGTGTCAAAGGTATCGTAAATGTGTAAGTATATTACTAATTTTCTATTATAATTTAATAATGTTGCGGTATTACTTATAATTTAATTTTATTATGTTGGTCAGCAATTCAATGAATGTCCATTAAAGCCCACATACGAAGAAGCTACAAAAATGAGGGTTTGTGAAGCAATATTTTGATGTTGCCAATAATGTTTATGTTAATGAAAAAACCAAAGTCTGATGTAGGTGCAAAGAAAGAGAAGGTGATGATGTTGAAGTTGATGGGCATAAGCATATTGATGAAGATTTTGATGACATAATAGATTTTGATGAAGATCTTAATCTTGTTCTTGAAGATATGATCAATGAGAAAGACAAGGTGATGATGTCGAAGTGGAAGGACAGAGGTATACTGCTTGAAGATATTGATTACAGAATCGATGGAAAATCTGTAGTTGAAGAGGATTTACTTGTTAGTTTTGGGACTGAAGATATTATGAATCATGACGCGGTTAATGTGGCGGTTAATGTGGGTGAGATAGAAACAGGTTGTGGAGCATGAGGAAGATGGGGGTGAGAAAGAGGTTGAGGTAGAAAAGGTTATGGAGGTGAGCCGAGATGGGGCTGAGAAAGATGTAGGCTGAGAAAGATGGGAATGATAAAGCGGTCTTGAAATGGTGGTCATTGATTACCCTTCTTTCAACTTAAACTTGACACAGAGTATGAGAAATGATGCTACCTCGGTTGTAAATAATGTTTTGAAAGATTTGGGTGATGACAAAGAAGAAAAAGAAAAAGAGGGTAGTGAGGTGCATGATCATGAGATGACTGATGGAAAAAAATTGTAACGAGAATATAGTTGGTGAGAAAAATGCAACCGAGGTAGAAAAAGATGAAATTTATGAAAGTGGGATCGAAGGGTTGAGCATAATGGGGAGATGCTTGGGAATAAGACCCTTTGGGGGTATTTATCAGTTAGTTAAGGAAATAGGAAATAGAAATTATGACTAGGGTGAGGGATGAACAGTGACAAGCCTAAGGTCCTGTGATCGGGAGCAATGAATTAGAAATTGAAAGACCGAGAAAAGAAAATGAGGATTTGAGGGATAGAAGCACCGAAGTTGTTCCAACTGCTAGTCAATTTTTGAGATCACGAGAACATTCTACAGATAGAAGTGGTAGAAAAAGAGCATATGGCAAGGCTAGATGATGAAGGAAGCGAAAAGAATTTCGAAAAAAAAGAACATAATAGTGAGCCTCGGAGATAAAGATATTGTTGAGGAGGAGATTGTGCAAGAAACTCTGGAAAACCGAAAAGAATAAGAAACTACCCTAAGCCAAGTACTATGACAAAGAGGATAAAGAGCGCGAGAATGATGAGAGGAAGGCAAAAGAGATAACACCACAAATTCCTACACTGAACTTGTAAAACTTCATGAAGGTCCAATAGAGATTGATGAGTTTCTTTGAAGAAAAGACAAGCGAGAGGGGTAGCCACTGCATCTCGATCAATACAGATGTGAAATAAAATTACAGGCGATTAGGAAGACAATCGACCATATTAAGTCATTGATAGATGATTGTTGGAATGACAACGGAGATGAGTAAGTAAATAAAAACTTTATTTGATTAATTTCATTAATTTCAATTGATGTTCTATACTTCAACTTGTTCACATTTTCGTTTTTCTCATGAAAAATTGCAGACATGTGGTGTGGTGGAGTAGACGTGCGCTTTACGAAGTGAGATTACGCGACATCATTGATATTACGCACCATGAGAGACTGTCGATCGGTAAAATTCATATTGTTTAAAGTAAGAATGGTTCTCTTCGAAATAACATTAACATTTTAGTCAATTGTAATAGGTCATTGATTCGAGGGCTGATATACTAAAAGATAAATACTCAAATTTGGATGGAGCAAAATATACAATGGTGTTCTCATATGCATGTTGGGTAATATGTGCTTTCCTTGAATCAATTAATAAATAGATGTTTTGCTTTTTAATATTTCTATCGTTGGATTCTTATGATATTTATATGTTCATTTATATATAGGATCTAGTAAATGGTAATCCAGATGGGAGCAACGACACACTTATATGTTTGGTTGACTCGAGAATTGAACAATGCTTAAGTTGTGATTTTCTTTTGTTCCCTATTTGTGCAAAATGGGTTGGACGTACTAGGGGATCTGGTGATCATTGGACTTTATTAAAGTTCAATATGCGTATAAATGAATGTAAATTTTACAATTCAATGCGCCCACGAAGGAAGGAGTCGATATACATCTTGAAAAATCGTTGGTTACGGTAATAATGTCTGTACTTTTTAATACATTCTACCATTTAAATCATATCTTTGAATGGTTTTTCAATCTTTTTGGTTATTTATTCATTTATAGGTGAACTATATTAATAGAAAACTGACTGAAATATATGCCAAGAACAATTCGTCAAAGCAGATAGCAATGGGGAATATAAGCCAACCAACATCGAGGATTGTATGCGGCAGTTTGAAGATTCACTTATTTGTGGGGTTTTGGTTTGCAATATGATTGAAACAACATTCTTGAAAAAGAGTAATCGTAAGGGTATTTATTCACACTTGTCTGCGGAAATTACGAAAGAAGATGGTTGAATGGTTTATGGATCCGGATAGCGTGTGTAGTATGTGAATTTCTAAGGTTGTTTAACTTTTGTCTGCAATGTGTGTCGTAATTGAAATTGCCAAACTTGATCTACTTTAGTTTATTGGGCCCCGATTCGATTAGGCTGATTGTAAGCTATTTTGAAGACAAATTCAATCCCTTTTTCTAGGAATGATTTATGTAGAATCTAAGATTACTATTGATCTACTTTAGTTTATTTCCCAGGACTACGGTATTTTTATTTAATGTGAATGAGTTGAATCCATTACTTCCCCGCATTTCGTTCTCATATTATGTATGTGATTATGTTACGCACATGTGCAATACTTTCTGCACATGTGTGATATATATTCATATGTGCGGTAATTAAATGTACTTTTGTCACTATACGACTATTTAAAGTAAAACAAAGAATAGATTAAAGTAAAGTCTCAAAATAAGTCTATAACAAAGAACTAATACATACATTTAGAATACATTAAACATCCAACACTAATACATGCATATGGAATAGATTCCAACTAACAAAAAAACGATAAACATATTTCACTAATACATAAATTTTGCATCTACATTAAAGTTCCCAAAAAGAACAAAACTAATACATATAAATTATAAGTTTGGATCAACAATACTATCAACTAAACGAAAAAGCAGTACAATGCCCCTCCTCATTGACCGGAGACTCAATGTTGATAAACGTGTCTTCTTTGACATTAAAGCCATGAAAAGTTCCATGAGGACTCATCCTAAATAGGATAATTTCTCTTTTCGAGTCTTTCCAACATAGAGGTTGCAAGCCAAAAGGTCGGGCATCGGTGGCTATGAGTGGTCCAATGGGGATTTGAAACTTCTCCCATGTAGCGTGATTTCCATATTCACGCATTACCCAAAAATCGAAAGTTTGAAAAACTTGACAAAAATGGTTGTATATGATTAAAGTTTCATCGTCCAAAGAACCCAAACCATAGAAATAAAAGGTATTAGGAAAGTCAAATGCGGCAGGTTGTATTAAATCATACGCATCGGTGTGGCAATCAATGGATGCAATAGCATGAAATCTAGATTCCAATTGTACTTGCCAATGTAGACGTCCATGAGCGAACACGCCGGGGTTTGCCGATGGAGAATGGAAAGGCCAATCTTGAATGCGTTTCCAAGCTTGAGTATTTTTGGAAAATATATGTACCATAATATTAGATTCATACGTATTAAAGTATGAAATCGACCACTTTGTAATCATCAGCGGCATGATCATAACCCAAACCAAAGAATACTCCAGCCCATTTGGCATCTTCGGGAAATCGATATGAGTAGTTGGCACAAGTATTGTCTTTGTAGTTAATGGATTACCCAAAAAAATAAATCTTCAAGATTGCAAAAAGAGGATCGACCGTAGCGGCTAGCAAGTAATTCGTATGGACGATCATCTGCATCGACTTGCCTCTGGTTAAATGCGAGAACCACAGGGGTTGAAATATAAACTATTGGCCAATATCCATATTACGCTTGGAATATAAAGTTGAAACCATTTTGCTTCATCATCTGAAATAAATGTCTCTGCGAAAAATGTTTAGAACCAATAACTCAAGCCATGGTTTGCATACTATTTTGAAAGCGACAAAGATCTTTGGCTGGTAAGTATGAGAGAATTTTGGATTCTAAATCTAAAGGAGCGACATTTTGGAAGAGATGATTGCGAGAGGAAGGCGTACTCTGCTTTTGAAAATGAACATGTATATATACTATACGTACAGAGGGGAAGGTGAAAGGTCGCCTCGTTTTATTTTGAATAACCCGCCAATTGTGTTAGTTGTGCGGGGTCTCGGCACATGTGCGAAATATATATTATGTGCCGTAAACTTGCACATGTGCCGATATTGAAAAATATTACCGTTGGCGGTAAAAGCTGTACAAAAATTATATCCGTTGCTATAGCCGTTAGAAAGGACCGTTTCATCGGTAATTGTTTAGAATATTTTATTCCAAGTTCAATTCTATATATAACACATATTATAGTGTTTAGAAAACTAACAACAAGAAATTTAGGAACATAGTCATGTCTTCATCAATTAACTCGGCATCATGCAAGAAATATCATAAGTATTCAAGATCGTATTGTCGGGTTTGTAATCGACCAACATTAATACGTGTGTCGGAAGCAGATAAAAATCCAGGGAGATTGTACTATAGGTGCGATGTGCATGGTTGGTCGCATTGGTGCTCACCTATAAAGATGGAAGATGAAGAAGATGATGATGCAACAAGTATTCAAGGACACTATGTTGGTGAAGACCGTATAGCTAAAGTGGAGAAATCGTACAAGATAACACTTTCAACGTTATTGCTTGGAAATACAATAATTATAGTAGTTTTGTTGTTGTTTGGTGGTCTTATAAAGAGTCTATTTGTTTGAAAAATAAAATGACTCAATGTTATTTGATGTTATGTTTCTTGGAATTTAGGTGTTTTCCTAAAATGAATTGTTGTTTTGTTTCTTATGTTTGTTGTTTGGTATTATGTTATCTCAATAAAGTTAATTAAGTGTTTTAATTCTTACTTGTAAAAAACATGTGTGAACAAAAAGAGATAATATCAAATGCACTAAGAGAGGCAGCCTATTAAAGATGATATGATAAAACATGCTTCCAAAAAAAGTTTCATATAATCACAAAAAGCCCAGATAGGCCACTGAAAGGAATTACAAAAGATTCCCAATATCTATTAACATGAATTCCCAACGAGGTAAATTAGAAGACATATTTTTACTTACAAATATGACATTTAAAAGCAGAACCTAATGATTATACATTACAGCAAAATGGATTGTGAGAAAAAGACATTCAACATTGTGGATCAATATTCTCGTCATGCTGCACATCCTTGTTCTTTTTAGGAAAAATTGATCTTTTCTTTGGGAATTCTCCACGGGAAGGTACTCTTGATTTCCTTGGACGGCACGGGCGTTTCAACAAGGGAGGTAGAATCTTGGACTGTGTAACGTCAATAGGAGATTCAAATCTTTCGGTTTGAGAATTGGATGTATCTTGAACCTATAACAATCGCGGTACGTAGATGCAAAGAAACACTTGTCTACCTTATCAAAAACTCGATGGACACATCTTAGTAATTACAGTGAAGCATGTGAACATGGAAATCGGTGATTTGCCATTGACAATACGAACATGTATTAATACGCGAGATCAACGCATACGAGATGGTGTGGAGCCGACTAAAAACTCACCGGCTAGGACAAGGGATTACCGTCCATGAGCGAGATACGTCAACATTGTATTGCCAAAGCTCATCCTTTAATGGACATAATGCATTAGTCTATTTCAGGCTAATGTTACTCCTTTCAACTTTGCCACCCACTTATCTCTAAAGCAGACCAAAAAAAAAAAAGCAGAACAGCCATTAAAACATTGTATTGCCTAAGTAACCAGCCATTATGAAAAACATTGGCAAGAAATAATAAGGTGCAATTAGAAAGCAGATATCATTGAGTTACTTAAACGAATAAAATCTATCATAGCCGTTATTGGGAGTGATCTACCATCCTTGATCCGATTATTAAAAGACTACTGCGGCGTTGGATGTCATTTCACCGTAACGGGTTATATGAGGTGAATAAGCAACAACCCACTTCTCATAAGGAATTGAAGATAGCCACTCTTGACTAACTTTGCCCCAACTTCTTTGAATATGGACAGTTTCTCTTCAAAAGTCTTATGTTTGGGGCATAGGCACAATCTCGGAAATGCTCACCTAGCTTCTCACGATTAGAATTGGACCATCCGGTGGAAAAGCGACCCTTGAGGTTTGTCAAAAGGTGAAATAGACAAAAGAAATGGATAGGATTGTCAAAGACAGAATTGAATGCGGACATAAGTCCACAGTTCCTATCAGATATATAGAAAATCTGCCTATCGTGTTTGACAAAATCACGAATCTTGAAAGGAACCAAACCCAATTGTTTATGTTTTCGGAGGAAACAACAACAAATGCAACAGTGAACAATCCTATAAAGAAATAGTTGTATAAGTAACTTGAGAATTTCCACAATTATAATGAATCCAAAAACAGATCGGCACATGTGAGGATTATGAAAAAATGGAAGATACATAAAGGTGCTAAGATTTCAGATTAACCATGCAAGAATAAATTTCAACATTGCACATGTGCAGAATATAATTACAGGAATATAAAAAAGAACAATATAACTTGCCATTGTTTCCATCTTTAGCGGTGACAATAAGCAATATACCGCACGCGACCCGGACAAAATGTTCCATCGATAAAAAGCATAGGTCGGCGGTTCCTAAAACCATCAAGGCATGCCTTGAAAGCAACAAACAAGCGTACAAAGTGGTTGGTTTTGGATCCACATCCAACTCAACAACACTTCTGCATGGTATTTAAAATAGTAATAAGTAAATGATGTCTTAAGGGAAAAAATTACGTACAATAAAGATTTGTATTTAATAGGAAATATTAAAATGTTAACTTTGGGTTTGTGCGTTCAATGGCTGAGCAATACCATCTTAACTGATCGTATGAATCATCATATGAACCGAATATTTGATCCTTTGCTTTTGGCATGCGCCAAGCTTTCCAATATGGGATGTCAATCCCATAATTCTTTTCATAACAGCTTGATTAAGATATCCTTACCAGCCATTTGAGGATTGTTCTTAACATCCTCTAACACTAAATTATGCATAACCTTGATTCCCAAACGTGTGTTCTTATCTCCTATTAGATTACCACTACATTTGTGTATGAATGAGGCCTTTGACACAACAAAATGATCGGTTCTGGTTTACGGGAGGCTTTTATAAACCAGTCACAATTATGATTGGAAGCTTCATGGCAAACAGCGTGTATGTATCTATTATCATTCCTCCTATATTTAAGCTGAAACCATTTCGAACCGAATACTTAATCAACTCATTCCTAAATTCAGTGGCACCACCACGAAAATGAAGACCAATACCTCCTTTCATTATATCGGCCCATGAATCGGATAAAAGATTTTTTTTAACAAGTGGACAAACATCATAGACTGGAACTCTATCTTGGATAATCATTTCTAATGGCAGCTTAGGGGAGTAAACTTCTTAACACGTTTAAAAGAAATCACTTTCTTAATTGGGCTTCTATGTTTATTTTTGGCAGTAAACATATTAGTACCGGTTTCATGATGAGGATGGTGTTCTTGGTCAAGTGAGTCACGATCAAAAGAACGAATAGGTGAAGGGGATTCAAAAGAACAATAATCCTTTCTATGACCCGAGCGAGCGGTTTTGAGAAGAAAATGTGGGATTAACAAAATGTGGAAAAACATCAACGTTAACTAAGTTTTGGGACATAATCCGACACATGGAAAATAAGTTCTTAAATTCAACATTGGTATCAACACAACAATTATTGATGCTACCAAAGGAGAATTTTAGGGAAAAGTCGATCAAAGTTAAATCATCCCACTTACTTCGTATTTCGGACAAGAGATCTTCAAAAGAAGTTTCATCATTGGCGAGAGAGCGGTTTGCAATCACCCCCATATTTCACCGTGAAAATGACATCAAAAGACATGATTTGAAAATGAAACTTCGTTTGAAAAGCGAAGGAAAATAGTGTGAACACTCTCCTATCTTGACAGGGGTAGGGTTTTGGAACGGAAAATTTCAATTTGAATACCTGAAATTTGTTCAAAAAGAAAACGGAAAATGGGAAGCTCCGTGCGTATCGACATGACGTGGGCTTGGCGGCGACCTTCGCAACATACTTTTTGCCGTCGATGGTAAGTCACGAGAGAGGAGAGAGAGGACCGACAAATTTAGGTGAGAATTAATTGTTGCTTTGAGGACGGACATTAAATGCAAAGGCAGGGAATTAAATGCGTCATTTGAAGAAAGGCGCGTGACCTAGGAAAAGTGTATAAAAATGTGAGGATGTGCGGCGCGTGAAGGGTATATGGGTAAAAGTCTAATTGAGTGTTGTACGCTTTGAGTATTGTTTTTTTCTTGTTGTATCTCAAACTAATTATGTGTTAAAAAGTGTATCTTATAGTAATAAATCCTATAAATAATTGTGTAATTAATACTCCTTTTCGATCACGTAATTAGCTTCACATGTGAAGTGACACTCTTTAAGAAAACTCAAATTAGTGTAGGAGAGAGAATAAATTGTAAGAGTATTTTGGTGGTTGAATGAGATAAAGTGTAAGAGATAAAATAAAATAGAATAAAACAAAAGTAAAATTTTTAAATTTAAATGGTATTGTGAGGGCATGTAGTTTATGGACGGTATTCGATTAGGATTGTGAAGTTAATTGTGGGGCGTCGAAAGAAAAATGTGAAGTTAATTTCGGAATGAGAGGGTGTATATACCCGATTGAAATTTTGACTTGATTTTAATTTACTAGTTTCTTGCTTGTAATTTTTTTAAGTTTGTAAAAAATTATGTGAATATAGTTCTCTAACAAATGTATAAGGAGTGTTAGAATAATTTCTATTAAAAAAACTGATTTTTTTATGTATTGACTTTTTTTAGTTGAGTGTGACAATCGTTAATATGAAAAATATAGCAGTAGTTATATATATATATATATATATATATATATATATATATATATATATATATATATATATATATATATATATATTTTGACGGTTTATAACAATAGTTATTTTAATACTTCTTCTGTTTCATATACCTTTCACATTTTTTTGTCCGATATCTTTCACAGTTTTAAAATGCAAACGTCATAACTTTGGTCCACACATACATACAATTTAACTTATTTTCTTACTTTATGCATAAAATTTTACTAATTTTTTTTTGATTAAAATATTTTACTAAATTACTTCTCTAATTCTTGTTCATTCTTTCACCTATTAATTTATTTGTCCTCACTCTTATGAAAGCTTATATGTGATGAAAGGAGTATAATTTTTCACAATATAATGATACTCACAAAATTCAACAAAAATTCTCATGATATATATTCTTAAGATCTTTGTGTAAATGGTGTCTTAGAATCCTCTAAATTTAGTTTACATTGGTAAGTCGAGATGAAATATTTATTTACAAAAATTTAATATATTCTTAATTGTTCTAAAATATAATTGTCTTTTAATTATAGACAAAAACTTTTAATTGTGAAAATTATATGATTCCAATCCTAACAAATTGAAACCCAAGAAACCTTTTACTACAAGAATTCCAATAAATTCTTTGACTTTTCCGCTGAATTAAAAAAAAATTATTTATTCTATCAATTCAACTTCTTCAATTAAATAAGACAATTAAAACATAATATATATAATACTTTTAAACAATAAAAACGGACACATGACAACGAAGGAGGATGCCACTTGGCAGGAGCATGAGAACTGCATCCTCCTTTTACATATATAGATTTAATTTAGATATATTTTGATCTATTTAGTAATAAGTTAAAATTAAATTGAAATTGAATTAATCTTGCACCATTTGTATTATAGCAAAATCTTATGTGTTTCAATGCATACATGATAAGCTTACCTGTTTCACTTTTCAATATTTCATCCAATTTTTGATATTATTGGTCAAGTATTTGATACTCTTGGTTAAATACTTGATATTTTAAATATTATATTTTAAACTTGATATTTTGTTTAAATATTATAAAACCATATATTTTTTTATTAAATATAAATAATTTAAATAGTAAAAATATTAATTTAATTGTTGTTGATACTCTGAAAAATAATATGATATCATTGACCCCAATTCGATACTACGATGAGATTCTTAATACTCTTGGTCAAATATTTGATACTTTAAATTTTTCAAAAGTAGTAACACAATAACCTTACCATGTATATGAAACACATAACACCGACTCTTCATGTATTATATACATAATTGGTATACACAAATATGACTCAAACAATACGTACAATAATTTGCTGAAGAAATGGAAACCATACGTACAATAATTTGATGATATGGAAAAGTATCTTTCATTCAAAAAGAACCATGGTACCATCAGAGATGTTTGCCCTAATTCATGGAAAAATACCAATTAATGAAAATATGATTGCAGTGAAACGAAAAAAACATGAATTATTGGAAAAAAATCACATTTTTTTAAATTTTTGATTGAATTTCAAATGGAAAAGGAATATTATTTAACTTTCAGTTACAAATTTAAATGAACCCGTATAATTATACAAGTAATGTCTAATTATAAAGACAAAAATTATCAATAACCTAATTAGTTCCTTTGTGAGATCGATTACAAATATGTTAAAAAAAAATTCAAAATTGCAAATAAGTTCAAAAATATTTGTACAACAAAACAAGATAAATTTGCAAAAATATTTACACAATAAACTTATTTGCAATTTTGAGATACTTTTTCATTCTAGTGTTGTTGGATTACACCAAGTAATATACGTGTACACCCTCTTACGAGATCATTTTAAAAGCGATTATAAATCATTAATTAAACAAATGTAAAAATTTAGAGTTTTAATGGATGAATGAATATAAAAATACACTTAAATAGGTGATCGAGTCTAACACAATAGTATCTTACGCATGAATTTTTTTATGTATGGGCTGTTTGGTAACATTTCACGGTTATTCTCATGTTTGGTAGGACTAAAACATTTTCTCGATGGCCCGTGAAAAAAGATCGGTCCTTTGAGCGTTTTATAGCCGACCAATGTTCCTCTTCACAAACCCCATCGGACACCCCCTTCGATATCTTTTCGCGGCCCGAGTAGGATAGAAAGATTTCGAAATCACCTAACCTCTAATCTCGATAATACCCTCTTCCATTATTGAAATCTCCACAAACTCACAAACCACTAGTCTCCGTCGCCGCTCCAGAATCGGTTCCATCTTCCCGATCCTCCTTCCTCCCTCCTCAAGGTGAATCAATTGTGTTGGCCATTGTTTTACTGTGAATCGAGAAGTGCGTGACAGCTTCCCCACGCATAACGAGATCTTATGGTTAGTATATTTTTATGCCCGCGGCCTTTACCATGGACTATTTGTGAATATAATTTACATGGGGAGTTTCCATTACATTTTGGGTTTACGTATCTTCCATAGCTTTTTGTTTTGAATTTTGAGTGGTAGTTCATCATTTGTGTTATTTATGTTGACACAATAGCCTTGATTTGGTTTTATTATGTAAAGGTTTAATGCATTATGTATCTCGTGAATTTTGTTGCTCAATTTTGTACATCAATCTATCTTGGAATTTTTGAATTATACCTCTGTATGTCTTTTTCTTGGATGAACTAATTTGGGTTTAGGGTCATACATGCATCTTACATTTAGGTAGAATTCTTAATACTGTGTATGTGAATAATTTTGCCCAAAACATTTGGGTAAAATTCTTGATCTGTGTATGTGAATTATTTTGCCTAAAACATTTAGGTAGAATTCTTAATACTGTGTATGTGAATTATTTTGCCTAAAAGCGCCTTTGCTTTCGGTGTAATTGTTATAGCTAAGGTTGATGTATTCTCAAATATTTCTCCTATTCGGTAAGTTATTGTTTGTGTGGTTGTTCCAATTTATGCAGGTTTTTTTGTGAAAATGATATAATTATAGTAATGATCCATTGGAAAGAGACTTATGTGTCGTTGTCTCATATCATGTCTGCTACGCCAAATTAGTTTCCATTTCCAATACAAACATCTTATTATTCTAATGTTGGCAAATTACATTATCTTATTAATACTAGTGGCCGATAAAACTTGTACTTTTGTATATGCAAGTATTATCAAAGTGACTAATCTTTTAAAATGCTTAAACAAAAATAATAGAATCAATGAATAAGGACAATTATGGCCTATTCGGAACAAACTTCTGTTTAATGGTTCTAGCCAAAATCTAGCCCCTGTCTTGTTCGGGTTTTATTGTCTAATGCTTTGGCCATACCACATTAGTGTTTCTCGGCTTTAAACGGTTATAAGCATTATATCTTTACGGAATGATTTGTTGCTACAAATTAGAAGTTCTTTGTTTGCAATGGTAATATGCGGTTGTATATTTCACGATTGTTCGTGTTTTTATATATAATTTTTGTATAGAGTGTTTATTTATCTGAATTTTTGCTCTGCCATTGTGCTTAGAATTTATAAATTTTCCATTTTGTTGACACTTTGAGATAACAATCACTATGTTGTCAGCTATGATGAAAAAAATGTGTTGTGGTATTTTTTTACTAGAAGAGATGTTACTCCGATCAATCATTATTCTAATTATAATACAACTGTATTATTCTTGAAGAGAATAGGAGGGTGAGAAGGCGTGTTGATAATGTTGAGCGATACAATATGTTAGATAAAATTTCTCGTCAAATTTGTCGTTTGAATATGTTGTATTCACTACGTGATTGAGAATGTTTTGCAAAGTTCACGAATGAAGCGAAACACATTTGCACATCTTTGTTTTTATTGAGACAATTGGGAGGGTTAGTTGATCATAAATATTTATGCGTCGAAGAACAAATTTCAATATTTTTTTATCTATTTTGGCTCATCACCAAAAAAACTCTGTAGTCAAATTTGAATATGAAAGGTGCAGACAATTTGTTTCGTATTATGTTCACCTTGTTTTCAAAGCAATTTTAAAACTTCACAACCTATTTTTGGTTACACCGACTCCGTACCGAAAATTCCACAAATCCGCGATGGAAATGATATAAGGTAAACAAGACCAATTAGAAGCCTATACATTATAGTAGGTAGTTTAATAAATATTTAATTATACCTCTGTCTGAAAATAGGATTGTCATGGAGCGTTGGATGACACCTACATTGATGTCCATGTCCCGTCTATCGATAAACCTCGAATTAGAACAAGGAAGGGTTACATAGCTACTAATGTCCTAGGAGTATGTGATCATGACATGCGGTCTGTATATGTCTGCCCGGGGTGGGAAGGGTCGGCGGCGGATTGTAGAATCCTTCGCAATGTAGTTTTAAGACCATACGGATTGAAAGTTCCAAAGGGTACACGGTTTTGTTACTTAAAATATCTATTTTTTTGGGAATTTTAATTATATTTGTACATTATAGTATCATGCTTAAAATGATATTTGTTAATCTTCTCCTAGGAAACTATTACCTATGCGACAATGGTTATGCTAATTGTGAGGTTTTCTCACCCCTACCGAGGATACATGTATCATTTAAAAGAATGGAGTCCTTCTTCACGAGAGATCTATTAATCACCAAGAGCATTTTAACATGCGACACACAAGAGCAAAGAATGTCATAGAACGTGCTTTTGGTGTCCTTAAAATGCATTTTGGGATTCTTAGAGTCTTGCTTACTATCCGATCAAAATCTAAGTTAGACTAATAATGACGTGTTTCCTACTCCACAATTATATTCGATCTATGATGCCGATAGACCCATGTGAAGTAGAGTTTGACCGGTGGTCTCGCAAGGATGACCTAGTTTACGGTGAGAACGTAGAATACATTGATGACATTGAAAGCGTCTCCCAGCTGGACCACAGCACGTGAGCAGGTTGTCTATTTCTATGTTCGAAGAATATCGGCGTTCTGCTAGACAAGTTTTTGTTTTATAATATGAATGTTATGAGGCGGCTTCTAATTGGTATTGATAGATTATGTTATTATTATGTGTTGTCGATGAGAATCTGTCTATTTCGAAATCGGACTCTGAATGTGGTAGTTGATCGGTTGGGTTTCTTGTTATTTGTTACAAAATTCTCTCTGTTGTTATTATCGGCAATAATGACTCCATCGTCGACGGAAATAGGCCACCACAATGTTTTTGTGGCCACGGTGTAATAGTCCGACGCCGCGCTAGACCAAATTCCATGCATCCGGGAAGGTATTACTTCATACGTCCACAAAATGTCAAGCACAAGAGACATTTCATGTGGTGCGACGATTCACACAATGATAGTGTAAACCCTCATGTCCCTCGTTCCGAAACTTCGCAACTATCGGCACGAAAATAGGTACTTGTTCCTCGTGTTACGATCAAACCACGACACTCTCATGATGACCAAATGCATCGACGGACTAACGACAATGTCACGAGCAAAATGTCCGGCTATCTTATAAATGACGATGGTGCACTCACTATATCAATAATTTGGTTATTATTTGCATTGTTCTTATGTTTATATCTCTTGTGTTGGTAATGTTAGGTGTGTTGTTGGCGAGTTTACTAATCATGTGGGTCTCATCGATTGCTTTGTGTTGTAATTCATTGTTATGTGGATTTTAGGTTACTTCTAGTAATCACAACGTTAGATGTCGTAGATAACTTTTGTGAACTTTTGTTTAAGAGGTATCGTGTTGTCTTGCATGACACTAGATATGTTCTTGTGTTGTCATGAGGACTCTAGATATTTACATTCTATTGAGATTGTTTTTATATGTGAATTTTAAAGGCTATCAACCTACACGCATGTGACCCCTATTGCTATAGCGATACAAATGACTATAACTTTGACCATGGAATATATTCCAAAGCAATAATTTGTGCCTACTCACGCCAATGTCAATCAACAATTGTCATGTCTACTTTTCCAAATAGTGTCATCTATCTTTATTGTCCCAAATGGGATACGATATTCTATTTAAAGGGTGGTTTACACAATACTAATGCACAATGATAAGCTCTAACATGCATACATCCACAAAATGAAATTTTCTTTGATAGCATCGGAAATTTGAAATGGAATCATTGTTCATCAACTTTTATGCAATTGCCATGTCAATTGGCACCGTCGATGAGAATTTTTCAAAATCATTCTCGTTTAACGAGGCACAAGTTGATCTCATATTTCTCATTCGGAGATATGAAACTTTCAATAAATGCATAGACACGAGGATGTGCATTGGGACAAAAATGAAAACAAGATTATTGCAACGAAGAAGCAATGGTTAATGATGATTAAGGTACAACATATTATATATACATTTACGGTGAATAAATTATGTCACTTTTTTTTTATTTTTTTTGGACAAACAAGAAATCAAATCTCAAAGACGAAAATGAGATCTTAACTCACGTATCCAACTATTCACCCTATTATGATCCAATCCGGAGAACCAGTTGGTGAAAAGGCAACCGATGCCAAGAAGTGTGCTGCCTCATTATGCTCCCTCTTCGGATGTAAAACCTTCCATACCTTGAAGTTGCGGCTCCTCTTCGATGAGTTCGGGTGTACCCACCCCGACTCCAAAATATATCCTTTTCGTTGATAGCTTTCACCGCTTCAAAAGCGATCCAGAAAGCGATTGCTTTTTCAATCCCGACCTCCTGGCCATTTTAATTCCTTCCAAAAGAGCATTTACCTTGGCCTCCAATGGTGAATCAGCCCTTCCTATGGCTCCACTCTTAAACACAATGAGATTTCCACGGTGCGTCCGTTACCACCGTGCACTGTTGAGAAGCTCCCATTCTCCTCATTGAAGCTCGCGTCTGAGAACACTACTAGCCTAGCCCCAATCTCTCGTATTACTTTAACTAGTCCTTTGTTGGTCTGGTAAACGCCTTATGGGATTCTCTTACACACGCCTGTTGGTACTCATCAATCATCTTCAAGGCCCACTCCACCGCAAAATGAGAGAGTGGCTTCATCAACGAGGCACAGGGGTTATCCTTGTGGAGCAGCTCACATCTTTTTTTCCATACCGCCCAAGCAAGCGCCACAATATATTCCACTGGACCAAGCGGGGTTGATGTGGAATAGGTCCTGCAAGAAGTCGATGGTGTTGACTCGGCATCGCACATTGCCCGGTATTGAAATCTTGTAATACGACCAAACTTTCTTCACAAAGGGCATCGAAAAGAGCATGGGTGGTGCTAGCTTCCACAAAGCCACAGAGTCGACATGCACGAGGTGTTGGGATATGGTGGATCATTAGGTTTTGCTCAGGGAATAATATCCCATGACACTTGCCACCAAAAGATTCTAACTTTTGGTGGTATTTTGAGGTTCCACGAGACTTTTCCACCACTCGCCACTTGTCTTGGAGCCGGAGGGCTGTCCCCCTTTATTCTTTGATCTCGAATCTGCGCGGCTCGCAAATAACTTGTTTTTAGTGTACTTACCTTTAGGGTGGAGGGCCCAAAAGCGCAAGTCATTCATCATTTGCCTCTCAATTTTTGTGCTAATGATCTCCTCCGCTTCAAATGGGAGGAAGTCTCTGCGGATAAGAACTTCTCTCCATTCTCCCTCGGTGGTGATGTATGCGCCTACCCTTTGGCCTTGAGCGGCCGCGAGGTGGAAGGTGCATAGATAGCCCGATTCGAACCAGTTTCTACTCCGCATCAATCGGTTCACCATTCGCAACTCTCCAAACCAGGCCCTCTTTCAAAAGCTCACGTCCCCAAAGCGATCTCCAAACAAATGATGGGTTATTGCCCATTGGCGCTTGCATAATGTCAACATTCCGAAAGTATCGGGATTTAAATACTGTGAGTAGAGAATCGGGAGATGAAATCATTCTCCAAACTGTTTGGCAAGGAGTGCTTGGTTAAAGCAACTAAAATGTCTAAATCCCATGCCGCCTTCATCTTTTCCTTCGCAGAGTTTTTCCCATGATTTCCAGGTGAATCTTTGTTCTTGTGATTCGAGCCTTCCCACGAGAATTTAGCACATATTTCTTCCAACTCCTTACAAATAGATGTGGGGACTCTGAAGCAAGACATTGTGAAGGAGGGAATTGCTTGTAAAAGCAGCTTTGATGAGGACTTCTTTGCCACCCTTGGAGAAATGTTTATGGCTCCAAGCCGCCACCCTTCTTGCCAAGTTCTCCTTTAAATGGCGAACTGGATTCTCTTGCTTTGCGAGAGAGAATGAGGGCATACCCAGATAGAGTTCATGTCTTACGCTTTCCTAATTCTTAGGATTTGTTTGACTCTATCTTGATTGGCTTGCGGTGTGTTTGGGCTGAAAGAGAGGGCTGATTTGTCAAAGTTCACCATTTGTCCGAAGCAGTGCTCGTAAGTATCTAGGCATTCTTTGATAGAAATGCAAGGCGTCGGAGTCTGCTTTGAAGAAGACCAAGCTGTCATCAGCGAAGAAAAGGTGGGTGATAACCGGTCCCCGCTTGCCATCTTGAGACCCTTTATACGACCCATTTCTTTGAAGCCGTTGATTAGAGAGGAGAGCCCTTCGGCGCGAGATCACGAAGATATAGGGGGAAAGCGGGTCGCCTTGTCGAATGCCTCTTGAGGAAGAATCTTATCGGTGAGTTGCCCATTTACCTTTAACTGTAGGAGACCGAGTTCACACAACGCGAGAATGAGGTTTATCCGGTTCCTAGAGAAACCCATCCTATGCATAATGCTTCAATGAATCTACACTCGATCCTGCCGTATGCTTTACTCATATCTAGTTTCGGTCTGCATAGCCTTGTTTGCCTTTTAAATTTTTGAGCCGGTGCATACATTGAAGGCGATTAAGATGTTATCGGTGATGAGTCTTCCGGGGACGAACGCACTTTGATTGAGGTCGATGATCTTGTCGACTACCCTCCAATCATTCGCTATTGCCTTGGCGATGATCTTGTAACAAACATTGCATAGGCTAATAGGGCGGAAGTCTTTAACCTTGTCGGCTGCTTGATTTTGGGATAAGGGTGATGGTTGTTTCATTCCAACTTTCAATAGGCCCTCCTTCATTTAGAATTTTCTTAGCAGGTACAAACCTCCTTTTCAATCAAGTCCCATGATTTGTGAAAGAAGTCATTGAAAAACCGTCCGGCCCGGGCTTTTGTTGAACTAATGTCAAAGCGGCTTTCCTTATTTCGTCGTCCCAGAATCGAGGCATCAAGAAACGATTTGTTTCGTCATTTACCCTCATTTCAACGAACCGTAAAGCTTGATCAATGGCCTCCCATGAAGGATTCGTGGAAGTAAATAAGTTTGAGAAATAATGGGTAATGCGGCCTCTAATCTCTTCCTCGATTGACCGTAAGTGTCCCTCATCATCAAATAACTGCAATGAAATTTCGGTTTCTGAGATTTTGTACATTGGTGAAAGAAGGTTGTATTTTGGTCGCCCACTCGAAGCCAATGTCTCTTTGCTCTTTGGTGCCAATATATTTCCTCTTGAGTGAGTAGTTTTCGATTGTCCTTGCGAGGATTTTGATGTTGTCATCCTCAACCTCTTTAGCTTGTAAAGCATCAATCTCCTTTATCGGCTTGGTGGATCTTCTTTTTGTGTTGCCAACTTTTCCTCAGCCCATTTTGCAACCTTGTTTCCACATGAAGCTAGCTTCTCGGCAAGTTTACGGCCGAGTTTGAGGCTTTCCGGCTTTGTTCAACGATATCGAAAAAATCATCCTCAAGTGTCCATTTATTTTCAAAAGTGAATTGTGAGCCTTTGCTTGATTTTGGGCACCCATCTTCTATGATTAACGGTGAGTTTAACGGCCCTATGGTCGGACCCAAAGAAGCCACAATTCCTAGCAAGTGCCACAGGTAGTAAATTTTTCCATTCTTTATTGGCCATGAATCTATCCAGCTTTTCATTTATTCTATGTTTTCCTTTCCTTCCATTATTCCAAGTCCATTTAGGGCCCTTTGGTTGTAATGTCGAGAACACCAATTTTATGACAACACTCTCTAAACATATTTGCACAAGGGCCCCTTCTTTTATTACCCCCAAGTTTCTCCAGTTCAAACAAGAAATCGTTAAAATCACCCCGATAAGCCAAGGTTCATGCTGATTTGTTTTAAGAGAGTGCGAGTTTAATTAACAAGTCCCGAGAAAACCATTCTATCTTCGGGTATGGGGGAGCATACACGCCGATAAACCTCCAACAAAGAGATTCCCAAGCAACATATACATCAATATGATTAGCGAGAAAAGGATCGAAGGTTGATATTAACACAATTTTCGAGAAAAACAACGGACCACCTTTGGTTCCAACGAGGTCATTGCCCGATACACCATTGAAATTCAAAACATTAAGCCAAGCATAAAGCGCGTTTACACGAAACCTTAGATTGAAACAAATAGCATAAGGGTTTTAAATCAGCTACAAGTTCTTGTAAAAAAAAGGAATGCCACGTTTACCCCCAAGACCGTGCATTCCACACAATAGTGCTCATTCCACACAATAGCGCGAGACTCCGCCTCTTCAAACAGTGCTTCCTTTGGGGCCTCCACCATAGCCTCTTACGCTTCCCAACAACGGCCTTCTTAGCTTCCATCTCATCACGGGGTTCCTCCATCGGGGTTATTGTCTTAGGCTTTTAGCCGCCTTTGTTCTTCCACGGCTTACTGCGTCTCCTCTTAATCCACACGCCCTTGGGCTCGGTTTGTGCCAGTGGGAATGATCTTAGCTTTTCCTTTTCCGGTAGAGTGCATTTCCTGCTCTTCTTTGTTCTTTGCTTTTCTGCTGGTTCCTTTCCTTTTACGATGGGTGGAGCGGATATGGGAAGAATGGTAACGAGGGCCTCCATCCTCATCGAGCCATCAGATTCACAACAAGGATAGTTAGTTCCTCCTACTCCTCGCTTGCACTGCATCATAGGGTAAAAGATAGGGGGCCAGTGTTAGAGTTCACCCATTCAACATTGGTATTAAAGTTGTACACTGGATCCATTTGGCCTTCATAGTATGTTCCCAAGTTTACACCCATAGCTTGTTGGCATTGTTTTGAGAAGGGCTGCGAGCTCCACAATTGATTAGCCCCCATTCCTGCTGCATGCATGATGCTCTCGACCCTCCCGGATTTTGAGAAACCTCCATCGGGTTTCCCATAGCATGTTTCAGAGCGTCTCATTTCCCAAGAACAAATTTTGGTTCTTTGCCATATTGCATTATCTGAAAAGCATTTGCATCACCACAGGATTTCCACTCTTTCCCCATGAGGTCTTCTTGTTCATTCACAACTTGCTTTCCACTGCACTTGGCATACGTATAGTTCCTCCACAGGTACAACTTTTAGACCATCGACCACGAGCAGGAGGCTCGAAGCGAAGCTCACGAGAAGAATTAAAGTTATTAGTAAAGGAGATGGGGCAATCCCTCTCCCATGGTCAAGGGTGCCACGAGATATAGCGAGAAATCAGGCAGGTTTCTCGTAGCGGAAAATAACCACGAGAGGAATACCCATCAAAATTAACTTTGGTGCCCCGACTAAAGGCTTAGTGACATTAATAAGGACCCTCACCCGCATGAGACAACGCCCCCATGCAATTGAGTTAGCGAGCAATCGACCTCAATGACTCTACCCACTTTATTCCCAACAATTCTCCCACATACAGTAAGGAGTTGAATCTCCGGGCCATGGATCTGAACCCAGAAGGGAACTTCATTAAGCACAAGGCTAGCAATTTTTTTAGATTCTGATGGCTTTCTTGAAGACCATAAGGTTGTTGCTAAGTTGCCATGGTTGTCTCGCGAGCACCTTATTACAGTCCAACATGCTCTCGAAACCCACCGAGTAAATTCCTTCGCCTATGGCGTAGGCGTTATTTGAGGGCACTGGGTTTCGGATCGAATTAAGAGCGGCTCCCAGATCTTTAATCCCAATTGATTTCCGCATCACGAATCTGAATATAAGGGCGTTGTTCACCGGAGGGATAAGGCTTGGTCGATGATGGAAACGTTCTCTTCATGCATCGACCGCTTCCAAATGTCCCCAAACTTCATTGAGGGTTTCCTGCAACTTTGTGAATTCCAAGGATTGGTTTTCCATGGGTGGGGAGTGAGTAATACACAAGCGTAGAAGAGGATGTTGGTGTGAATTCCATCGAAGCATTTCCCCAATTTATAGTGGAGATTACTTGTTGTGGCCTTAGTCTTGAAACTTGAATCGGCCTCTCACAAAAGATTGCAAGATTCATTTAGATACTCTGCAATCACTTGGTAGAGCCGTAATGATTATCGGCTATAGACACGCCATCGATTATCGCTAAAACTTCGGGAAGCCGGAGAGACGCCGGACGGACCACTCGGGGATGAGTGAAGATTCTAGAAGATCTAGAAGGCGCTCAGAGAGGATTCACCCTAGAGAGAGAAAGTGTCATTTTACTAGATTTACGTTCCTTTTTCTTTAGATAAATTATGTCACTTTTATCTTTACTTATATATGTATGTATGTTGCCTTAGCGTGATCGACTTGCGGCGGCATACTTTCGTGAAGGCGACCGTTTATCTCTTGTATGACCGAGTTGTTCGGTGAATCTGCACAACCGGTTGTAGATCCCCTAAACATAATCGAAGTAATTGAGATTAGCGATGGAACACATTCTAATCATTAGAGCCCTAGCCCCGTCCCTACCACCACACTATCGTGGTGGATGACTTAGAAGGACGATGAAGTTGTGTCACCCTTGATCACAAAAAACAGTGTTAGTCAACGAAGGTTGTTTGACTCGCCAAAGAAGGTCATTTACTCCCCGCACGCAATAATAATACATCCTGCCCGGCTTCAAGCTTGGCTCATCAAACAGAGAAACCTCTAGCTCTTGTGCTTCAACAAGCCCATATAAATGGCTCTCTCTCTCTCTCTCTCTCTCTCTCTCTCTCTCTCTCTCTCTCTCTCTCTCTCTCTCTCTCTCTCTCTCTCTCTCTCTCTCTCTCTCGTAGAGGCAGGTAGATGAACCATGCAATGTGTGTTGTTGTATTTTCATTGGTGTTGTGTTATTGTTGGGTATTTTAGGAAGTAATTTATTTGAATTGTTGGTATATTTAGTGTCTATTGTTAACTTATGATGTAATTTTTAGGATTGTTGATACATTATGAAGTACTTTTAAATTTGATATTGTAGGAAATATTTTATTTCGAAATCCTGTAATTTTAAGGCATGTTGTTTTTTTATGTTATGTTTTATTTGTGTGTTTTAGGCACTAATTATAAAAATTGTCTTTGTGTTTAGTTCAAATTATCGATATATTTTTTTAATCTTTTTTAAAGGATCAGGAGATATGTTTTTGATCAAGTATTAGTGACAATAAAACTAAAAATTCAAATCCTTCTAAATTAGATATTTACTAATGTGTAATCTAGCTAATAATTGATATAAATTATAATTTACGCATTTACGGTGGCTTTTGGAAAAAGAACTTACGCTCATCATACTTAAAAATGCGTGAGTAATTTAGAACCACCTAAATATTTTACAACCCACGTCCACATAAGCGAGTTGTCACATCTTTTTCAGACTTTCATTACTCCCAACTACTCCACACTTGGGAATACGAAACGTCTCCAGTTCTGTTGCTACGAAATGTCTTATCGGCCTTCGTCTAGTGGTGAACTCCATTAGGGTTTCGTACGCCCAAATAATGACCCGCCATTGCCATAGCGGCAAGGTGCTAATAAAAATTTCAAGGTATGTGTTTGAATAGGGCACTCGTGTTCTTAGGTATTGCGGTGAATCACATAGAATTGTACATGCAATCGGTTCATTTGTTTTTGTTTGTAATATAAACACATAAATGCTTGGTTATGCGGTGTTAATGTCGACCTCGTCTCAGAACGGTAGGTTATTAGGTTTTTGACCTTGATATATGTTGTACCTGTGTGGGAGTGTATACATTATTTTTATATTTGTGTGGAATAGATTACCATAGAGTGTTTTGTTAAGCTTCGGTGTTATTATACTCTATTTTTAGTACGTGATTTTTCCATATTTGGGTGTACTAGACTTTGTTTAAGATTCGGAGATAGAGATATAGAAAGAGATGGGTAATCGATTCGTGAATCCTAATTTGTGTATTGTTGGTTTTAAAGTTAATTCTTTCCGTTGTTAGCTTTAGAAGATCGCATTTGATATTTATTATTATGGAGAAGTCGATACTAAAAGCTTTAAGACCTTGTAATGTCATTTTACTTGTCTTTTTGATAATTTTTGTACAAGATAGTTTATATAGAAATCGGTGTTGCTCACTGATTCCATACAACTATCGTTTTGATTTTTTCATCATTCATTGAATGATAGAATAATTGTAACATGATTTACATAAATTGAAATATCTCTTTAAATTAACATGTACATTTTGGCCTCGTAAAAATGAAAATATTTTATTGTTACTCTGTTTTAGAGAATGACACATTTAATATTGGTTATTGTTGTCTCCAGGATGGCTATGGTCGAGTGCTCATAACTACTTGAATGCAAGAGATCGGTTCTCGTCTTGATTTGTCCATTATTACTACGATAATGACAAAGCTCTCAGCTAATAATCAAATGCGGTTCAGGACTCATGCTTCGGGCAATTTGTTGATTGAGGAAATGCAATTCCAAGGTCACTATATTTACTGCTTGTTTAAGCGGGATGCATCGGGTTAAGAAACAAACTCGTCTTCCACATTAACAATGTGGAAGCCCACTCGGACCTACGAAGTTCTCATTGATAAGCTGAACCGCATTTCGGTGAGACAACCCCGATCTCGGCGAATCTCAACTCCACAAGAAAGCATTCAACTCTAAAAAAATGTGATCACGGTTCAAGACATGGAGTCTTAAATCTAAAATCTCATCTCATTAATGAGACAGTCTCATACCACTGTCCATATATTTGATATCCGTGCTCATATATTTGATATCTTAAATCTCGTCTCATTAAGGAGACAGTCTCATACAAATTTTTATCTTTATTATTGTACGTAAAATATTATTCCCGGTGGCGGATCCAGGATTTATCCATTGGGTGGGCTATAGTAGAAAACTAAATACATATATTAACATAATTATATACATATACACATAGATCTACACTGCTGACTCAAAAATTTAGGGGGCTCTGGCCCCCTAGCCCACACCCTAAATCCAATGTTTTAAAAACCGAATCGGACCGACCGATTCGACCGATTCTTAGGAAATCGGTCGCGGTGCCGGTCAGGTTCTTTCGACATACCAATTTTTAAAAAATCGGTAAGAACCGCTAAAAATTGGGTTCAACCGGTGACCGGTGAACCAGTTGACCGATTTTTTAATTTTTTAAAAATTTAATTTTTAGCATTTTTGTAATTGCTATGAGTTATTTTTAATTGAAAAAGTTTAAATTTTAGATTTTATTTTTCTGAACATGTAGTTTGAAGTTTTAATTTTTGTGTACTACGTTAATCTTATGCAATGCTTTGCCATAATATTGAATTTTATGTTATATCTTTATGAATATCTATAATATTTATAATATATTGATATATATATATATATATATATATATATATATATATATTATACATAAATATATAAATAAATGTCCGAGTTATCCGATTTTTACAAGGGTTCAACCGGTTGAACCAATGAACCAATAACCTAGTTCATTGCTCGGTTCACTAACCGATCCAATTTTAATAACATTGCCTAAATCCGCCCATGATTCCTAAATTATCAAATTTGCAAAGAATAAAATTAATAGAGCGAGTCTCTTATAAAATATTGCACCATGCAATATTAATTAAAAATAAAAAGATTTAAAATTCGCGGGTCATCATACGGATCGGGTCAAGATAATAAGATACGCATGATTTGCGTAAATTAGGGCGTAAATCGCGATGATGAGAACCAGCAGAGAAGACGGCGATCAAGAGGCGATTCAACAGAAAATTCCGACGAAAATAATCTGGAGATCAATGAAAATATCAAATTGAAAAGAAACACACAGAGATAAAAAAGAAAAAGGAGAAGATATAGATATTTTTTAAAAATTTTTTTAATAATTGCTACGAGATCTTATCAAACACAATAACAAAGTTACGGATCATCTTTGTTATCAATTGCATGTTCTTCTAAAAAGCTGGAATTAATATCGCAATTGTTAACTGCTTTTGATTTCTTCATAGTAACACATATTTTTCTATAGGGTAACACGTTTGTATTAATATAGTAACACTTTTTTTTCCATATAGTAACACATCTTTCACTATCTGAAGAACACGTTTGTATTCATATAGTAACATATTTTTTCAACGGTATGTATTCTTTGTAAGAACAATTATGTGTTCTTGTAAGGGTAAGTACGTGTTACTAGTCATTAAAAGAATAAAATATTGATTTTGTTCATTAATAACACATTTTTTCATACGGTAACACGTGTTTGACCTAATAATAACATAACCCGAGAGTAAAAATTTATTTTTACCTTTGCGCAGTTTAATATAAATATTTGCCCTTACAATAATATATATTTACCCCAAAATCTTATACTTGGGGATCAAATAGACCCATAATTTTTTCTTTAACACATTAAAATCATTTATCTTTAATATTGTGATCAAATAAGTCATCATCTTAATAAAATTACACTCTTTTAATAAGAATAAATTGTCGAAGATTAAAGACTTATTTGATTCACACATATAATTAGATTAGAGATTTATTTGACCATTTATTTATTTTTATTTTTGCATTCGAGTGATTATTTTTAGATAAATATGCAGGTTTTGTTTTATAGTGACACATAATTATTGTTAAAGTAACACATGTTTAATCTAATAGTAACACACTTGAGCACGCGGGGCGTTTTTTTTTTACCCTTTGTCGAATTTTTTTTTGAAAATATCCATTAAATCCGCCCGCCCAAAATCTATAAACTTTTTAATTTGGATTTGAATATGGATTATTTCATGATTTAGGATTCGTGAAATATTTCATAGAATTTGTCAAATTAATATCGCCACTGACAGGTTATCTTTTACTCCCATCGCCAACCGGCAATAACATAATTGTGTCCCATGCATGCCCTCGTGTTTCATGCATACATATCATGTCTGTCACGTGCATCGTTGCTTTCTTCACCTGCTTCTGTTTTCATTACATTTTAAATTAGACACGCCACGTTTCACGTGGGCATCACAGTTAAATAAATAATTGCATTTTAAAAAAGAAAGAAGAAAAATTGGTCGTATTCGTTGAACATGTTTGTTTTGAGTGATTCTTATAGATATAATTTATTTTTTTAAAATTAAAATATTTGTTATCGTTAATTTGTATACCCGCAAAAATATGAAAACCTAATATATGTTTTCCTATTTTTGAGTGAAAATAGATCCTCTTGCTTATGAGATATTCAAATTATCATTCATTTATTATCAAGTTAATTGGCAAAAATATCCCTTTTTTATTTAAAAAATAGTAAATAGGGGTATAATTGTAAAATTTCAACTTATCACATGAATTAATTTTCAATACAAACACTTAAAAATATTACGACTCATGTTAAATTATGTTGTAATATATATTAACAAACATTTGATTTGTATAGTAAAACATATCACACATAAAAAGTCAAATGTATCATATGTTACACTATGACTCAAAATTTAATACCCCAAAATTTGGTACTCAAATACCGTTAAAACTTTAATCACTTATAATAGAATTTTCTTACCACCAAACATGTAAACGCATATATAAATAATTTAGCACTATAAAATAACACAAAATAATTCAATATCACAAGTAGCATGTAAGTAATTAAAATACACACCATGCATGAAATATATTGACCAATGAGTAATGTGAAGTTAGGGTATCACAAATATGTGTTAATGTAAGGTCAAAAGACAAAAATATATATATACTTGTTCTTATAAAAATAAATATTTTTCTTTATAGTAACACGTATAAAATATTAAAAAATATGTTATTATATGAACACAAAAATATTACTTTATAAAGAAAGATGTGTTGCTACATAAACAAAACCAATTCAAACACGAAAAAATCCTAGATTTATATATGCTATTATTTTATGTAAATATTTTATAAGAAAGTTCTTCTAAATTAAATAAATAAAAATGCTAATCTACTAACCACATAATCGATCTCTCACGTGCTGAAAGTATTAAAATAAATCACTAAATTTATTTACTCTAACATGTTTTTAATTTCTTCAAAAGTATTAAAATAAATACCTATATTATTTACTCTAACATGTTTTAAATTTCTTCAGTCAACAAAAAAAAAAAAAAAAAAAAAACATGTTTTAAATTTCTTCAACAACCCTAACCCAATGACTAAGGCCCACTCACGCTATTCTCCACGCCACATCATCCCCACCCCTTCAAAACACAAATTAGGCCATGCATGTCTCTGTCATATCATTGTCAAAAATGAGTAATTTGCATTATTTTTTAAATAAAATAAATTAATTTTAGTATTTTTATTTATCATCATCAAACACCTTAATATTACGAATTTTTTTAATTATATATAATTGTTTTCAAAACCATTTAGCAAAGTATAATGGTGTTAGATTGTTTACAAATCTATGGAGGGCGCCCAATAGTTAGGCGCCAGTCATATTTATAAAAATATATTTTAAAGGGGGCAGTCAACAGCATCAGAGGGACGCATCCATCAAGAGGAACAGTCATCAAGGGTGTGGCAGAGGGGCGGTGGTGTTATAAGGAATTGTTTGAAGGGTTTTTAATTAAATATAGTGGTTTTCAAAATCGTTCTCGTGGTGGTATTTGAAACTATTTCTAATTTAAGAGGGCGCACGCGCTGAAAAAATCGATCAAACATACAATTAACCTGTCAAGTAATAAAAGAAAATATACTTTTTAGATGGGCGTCATCGGCTCTGGCGCCTCTTAAAATAATTTCAATTCTCCTAATACTGATTCTGTCATCACCGACAAAATTAATTAGAAAAAAATTATTTGACCCAAAGAAAAAAATTATTTGACCCCTTAAATTTTAATTATAATACATGTTTTATTGTTGTAGAATTTTTTTGAGAAAAATTGGACTTATACAGTTTGAAGAAAATTGCAATTGTTGATATTTTAAAAAGATTGCAATTCTTGATATTTTGAGGTTGGTAAATTTAATATTTTTTAAATTTTAGGTTTATTTTTAAATACAATTTCTTGAGAGTTATATCTCATTTATTTTATTAAATCTTGTTTATATTTAAAAATAAATTACATTAATTTTTATTGATTATGTTTTACTATAAGTATATGAGTCTTTGTGTTAGATCTTTTTATCTACATTATTCTTCAAAATTTTGTTTAAAGTTTCATCTTCAAAACTTTCTAGTTTATTTACAACAAAAATTAACTTAAGTTTCTAAATGAATGAAAGTTGTTCTGTTGGTCAGATTTTCACATGGGACGCCGTAGCCGATGGCCGCCTCTCTTAAATTAGAAATAGTTTCAAATACCACCATAATTGTGAGAGTGCCGTAGCCGATGCCCCCTCTTAAATTAGAAATAGTTTCAAATACCACCATAATTAGAACCCTCTTAAATTATAAATAATTTCAAATACCATCATAATTACGAGAGTGCCGTATTCATTCTTTATAACCCCTAATTAGGGGATTGTAACTATCCCTCTTAATTAGGGATGAGACATATTTTAAATTAAAAATAGTTTCAAATACCACCATAATTGTGAGAGTGCCGTATTCATTCTTTATAACCCATAATTAGGGGATTGTAACTATCCCTCCTAATTAGGGATGAGGCATATTGATTTGTAACCGCTCTCTTTCTTCTCTCCCTTTATGCGGCTACATTAAGAGGGATAGTTACATCTATAGATACACGCGAAAGTAAAAGGTTTGAATATTAGTAAATTGGAACGATACGGAAAAGGTTTGAATATTAGTAAATTTATAGGTATAAATCATATTGTACACATATGTAATATATATTTGAGGATTGTTGAAGTAATTTATAGATATATTTGAAAAAAAAGTAATAAGGGTGAGGGCGGATACACGTGAAAGTAAAAGGTTTGAATATTAATAAATTTAACGTGAGATGAGTTATATTGTTGATTATAATAGTTTTTAATAAATATTTCATTAGTAAATCATCTAAAAAGTAATCAAATATCTAATAAAAACTATTATTATTCAAAAATTTCAAAGTAATCAAATTTTTTATTTTAATAAATTTAGTGTATAATTAAAAATATATATATAATTAATTTAATAATGGTGAAATATTTATATATTTTATCTCATAAAAATTACATATTAGTAAAAAATATTAATAATAAACAAAATAACTCATCTAACGTTAAATTTATTAATATTCAAACCGTGTATCACACGGATAAAAATACTAGTTAAAACTAATACTATTATTAAAAATTAATATCTTATAACAAAAATAAATATTTTCTCGTGTATATGCTCTCACCCTTTTACTTCTTTCTCATGTATATCTATAAATTACTTCAACAATCCTCAAATATATATTACATATTTGTAAGGTATGATTTATACCTATTATACACGCATTTTATGAAAAAAAGAGAAGAATCCTCAAAATGTGGAAGAGGGGCACCCAACTCTTGGGCGCCCACTCAAAATATATATTTTTTAATCTGTGTTGAAGGTTGTCTGGACGCTCCTTTAAATTTTTTTTTCTTTTTTAATTCTTGCGAGGTTTGGCGGGACACTGGCGCCGCTGGCAGCATTTTCCAGGTGTGTGCGTCTCACTCTTGGGTGCCCCTTCTTAGTTTTATAAATAAACCAAAAACCACTACAACTCTGCAAGTGGTTTTCAAAACCACGACAATTATTTAAAAAAACCTAATGTGGGGGCGCCCTCCATAGATTTTTAGGAAATGGTTTTGAAATCAACCATATATAATTAAAAATCCTAATATTACACCACTATTATTATTTTTCATACACTAATTCAATTCAATAATATTAAACATCTCTCTTATTAAAATTGAAAAAACTACCATACCCTCATAAAAAAATTATATTATTAAATAACTCTTACATTAAAAATTGTGTCGAACAATAATTAAAACATGCTAGGATGCTGAAGAATGGCAACCCTACACCTTTTAATTTATTTTTGTTGTAATATAACTATAGCTATTCACTTTAATTAAACCATGCTAGGATGTTGAAGAACGGCTGAAATGATTCAAAAGAATTAGGGTTATATATATTTTAGTTTAATTATTTAAAAGTTTCTTTTTGCTTGATAATATTATATACATTTTATATTATATAATGTATATACTTATACAAAATACAATATGTGTGGGGTGGGGCAAAACACATACATATCCCGACGACCGGCGTGCGGGGTGAGATGTGGCGGCCTCGGGATGGGCGATTTTGTCATCCCTACAAATCGGGCCCAAATTCAGCTGATTATAGGTCAAATTGGACCAATCAACCCAAATTTCAGTCTAAAGTCAGCTACATCGGGCCAATTGGCTGGGATTGGGTTTGATTCTTGATGATTTGTTCTCAATTCGCGTCTTTTAAAAGTCGTTGTCCTTAAATTATCAACTTTGAAGAGTTACAATCTTTATTTTGCCACCTCCCTAAGTTACTGAGAACATATATTTACCCCAAATCTTATACATGAGGATCAAATAGACCCATGCATTTTTTTCTTGACACATTTAAACCATTTTTCTTTAATGTTAAGATCAAATAAGCCCCTCATCATAATAGAATCACTATATTAGTGAAACTAAAGTTTTCGAAGATTAGAGACCTATTTGATCCACACATATAACATTAGAGACTTATTTGATCATTTTTATTTTTAACTTTACATTTGAGCGAGTATTAATTTTAGATAAATATGCATTATTTATTTTACATTAATACATATTTGCCTTTACATGAACACATGTTTAACCTAATAGTATCACCACTGGGAGCAATTTGGAAACGAAAATTTTATTTTTGCCCTTTCGCGAGGTTATCTTGGAAACATCCACTAAACCCGAGCATGACCGTCTAGAATCCACAAATTTTTTTATTTGGATTATTTCACGAATCCCGTGAAATATTTTATATAAGAATTTGGGTATAACTAAACTCCCAAAGCAACAATCGTGCTATGTTTGGTTTTAGGGATTTTAAAGCATAAATACATTTTTGAAATCAAATAAGCAAGCCACACAGTTCTTGGACTCCTCACTTTAGTGGGAGATCCAGGTTCGATTTCCTATGGGAGCGAATTACGGAGTTATAAGGTGGTTTGGAGAAATCTAGGAGTGTTTGGGCGTTTGTTGAACTAACAACTAACAACTAACATTAATTTCTTGATTAAAAAAGGGGGGATTACAAGGGGGTGCAAAATATAACCACTTATTACCATTTAGTCTAATTTTTTTCCCCTATTACAAGGAGGTGCAAAATATCAAGTGAAAGTCCAATTTTAACCTTCCCAATTACATGTGGGAATAAATGGGTGATTGGAAGTCAATTAATAAGACACTATTCATCAACACTTCCCAATGCACCTTTTTGTTTGATTGATTTGAGTATAATTGTAGAATAAATATATCGAGACAAAATATCGGGCACTAAATCCTTCTCTTCAAACGCAGAAAAAGATTTGAAAGACAATCTTCATCAACGAAAAGAAGACAGATTTCCGACAACGAGAGCACTATTTCCAGACCGATAAGACCTTCCACTGCTCCGAAAATACTGTATTTACATTGTAAGGTAATGTACGAGCGATTAATTTTAGCTTCGATTTTACATTAATAGCTTTCTTTTACGTTTATCCTAGGGTAAATTGTTTCTTGTCGGAATAATAGATAGGGAATAGATATACTGAGTTCATAATTAGAAGGTTTCGTTTAACTATTATATATAATGAATTGTATAACTCATTATATAATTTGAGTTAAATACTTAAATTTACTGATTTAAGAATACATACGGGAAAAATGGGGAAACCAAAAACTGAAGAAAGATTTCGATTATGAAGCCGTAAAAACAAGAGAATGGGTGTCAAAATCGGAGATTCGAAAGATGAACTTGAAAAAGGTGAGTTTTTGTATATTTTGTTAATGTTCCACAATGTATTGCGAAATAAGTTTCGCAATGGGTTTTGAACAATGGGTAATCCATGAATTATATTTTTAGAATCAAGAATCGATGTATCTATCATTATAATGTTCCGGTAATGTATTGCGTAAATAAGTTGTTAGTTTGCAAAATCGATGGAAAAGTTGCAATGTGTATTTAGCAAAATTTCTTGTGAAATAGACAGAATTGAAAATAAGTGTGAAACTATCTTGTAGTTAAAATGGAGTAAAGTAAAAATGCAATATTGTGTGATGAATTGCAATAATGGTAATGTAGTTGCAATCATGCGATTTGAGTTGCATTACTATGAGATGTATTGCAATTATATGAGTTAAATTGCAATTCATTATATTGCAATTATGCATGATAAAATTGCATTACTTTGAAATTTTTTGCAATAAAGGCATTATAATTTGCAATTGTTTGTTCCATGTTACACGTGGAGTACCGGTCTTGAGAAAGAAAAGAAACGAAGGTACGTCAAGAAGGATGAAAGGTATGCAAATTTATTCAATTAACATTTAAGCGTATTACTTTTAAAAAAGTGATTTGATTTAAATTTTTAATCGCTTTTATAATATTTTTAGGAAAATTCGTGGCAAAAGATGATAGTACTTCATCGATTCTCGTACATCGCTTTTTTATAATAGAACATTCTTGAATTACTTTCAAAATATTTTAGAATTATGTAATAGTACATTGATTTTTGAAGAAATCCCTAATCGAAAGAGAAGATTACTTAAAATACGGTGGACATAAAATGACATCTTCTCGATTCTCGTATGATAAGTTAATCTAACGAATACTTTTTCTCATGGAATGTATTATGACCGTGACTTAAAGCTTATCAATTATAATTTTTTTAATAATTTTTTAAATGTAATCCGAACCTGACGCGTTTGAAAAGGAAAGTCATAAAAAGAACTAAAAGGAGATCATCTGGATCGGACAATTCAGGTTATTGTATGAATATGATTTTATGTTTACAACCTGATCATTTTTTAATATCATATTGGAGTGTTATTGAATTCATAATCAAATGAAAAGACACAGAAATAGTTCTCGCTACAACATCGGCCCTAGAGCAGAGTTGCTTGAAGAATCTATGCAGATGAAAATGACGATGTTCTCAAGCCAAAGAATGGTTTTGGTATGTGAATAAGTGTATGAAGAAAAGATTCAATTTTTTTTTTTTTGTATGCATGCTTTATAAAATCCAAAATTTTTCATATATTTAACATACGTTTTCGTTTAATTTCAGGAAGTATTATAGTAAAAAAGAATACAACCTATTATAGGAGTAACTTAAAGACAATCACAAAGAATTAAAAGAATTAAGCTTTAAAGACTGCCATCTAAAAGAGATAAAGAAGACACCTTTCTGGTTCTTGTTCAATGGAATAATCAGAGGAGAACACGAAGTTACAAAAACGATGCAAGTAAGTATGAGGATGATATTCGGAGCATTTTAATGACATTCAATGTTTCAAAAAAATGTTTTGTCATAGGGGGAGAAACTAATGATAACTAGTAGGGATGTTCAATTAATTTTTGGAGTGAGTTGTGGAAGTGATGTAATTCCATTAAGGCCGAGTAATTATGAATTACCAAAGTGGATTAAAAGATGTTTCGGGCATGAGATTGAGGCTTCGAATGGGAACTACCTATTGTATAAGCATAGTATCCTGGATAAATTAAGAGAGATGCTTAGTAGGACCACAAAAACGAGGATGTAGAGATGTTGCAAGGCTAACACCTTTGCTATTTATTAGCAATTCCGCTCGCACCTACACGAGAATTCCACAATTTCATGGCACTTCGTTGTCTTCGTTGATAAATTTAGAGATATAATAAAGTATGACTGGTGCAAGTTGATAGTGACCTCTTTGTTAAATCAAATCAAGGGTTCAAGAAATTTTAGAGTTGGGGATGTGCTATGTTACTTCGGTATGTATCATGCTTTTAATTATATATATATATATATATATATATATATATATATATATATATATATATTTCACAATATTTAAAATAGTGGATTTTAAATTTCCTTTCGATTCTGGTTGTGCGAGCATCTTAATTTAGTTGATCCAGTCAGCGAAAATGGATTCCCACGGTTTTGAGGTGGGATTTAAGTGAATTGAATAAGAAGTCAATCGCTATGATCTTTGTAAGCTCAATAAGTCAAAGGTACATAACCATTCAACAAAAACTAAAAATATACTAATATCTTCTGCTACATATATGATTAACTTTTGTTTACATATATTCTAACAGATACATAGAGTTGTTCTTAAACCAAGGTTCAGAGAAAAGAACATTTGAGTTCTTTGTTGAAATTTTGAACAGAGTTCAAGTAATCCCGAGAGTGATTACGGAAGTTAAGCAAAGGAAGATTCGAAGAACAAGGTTGATAATTCATCAGAAGAAGATGAAGTTCCTTCAACAGTTAATCTTGGAACTCCGATTGACCATGATGAAGGCAGGTGAGATGCCATCGAAATCGGTATGTTTTCCCCAATCAGGATATGTCAAATAAAAAATCTGTTGTCAATGAAAAGATTATGGATATTTCGATGGAGGGAGCATTTGTGGAAAAAAATTCTTATTTGGGAATGCCACATGATATTCCAATGTTTAATTTGGATATATCTCGAAGTATCTTGAAAATCTGATGTTAATGAAAAAAATTGGGGAGGGTTGAAGAATTAAAGAAACTTGATGTTGTTGAGTCTGTGATGGCGAAAATGACTTCCAAAATGATGATGGTTGTCGCATGAGGATGATGGAAAAATAATTGAAGGTCGTCGAGTGAGGAAGGAGCAAAAGACTTTAATAATGGAGAGAAGGGTGTTGGGGAAAAAATTGAAGATAGTGGTATTACGAGGTGATGTTTGTCGAACAAGGAAGGAACAAAAATTTTGAATATTGGAGAGAAGTTCGGTGAACTAGATGAAAAAAACAAGCTTGAGAAGGAGTTGGAAAGACTGCAAAATGTTGTGTCTCGAAAATGATAAGTTGATTGAAAGATTGAAAGCTGACTATTGTTGAAAAAGGGGATGAGATTGGGAGGATGGAGAAAGACATGGAGCAGCTTAAAAAGGGACCAAAAACAAGAAATTGATAAGATTTTGGCTTATGACAAGAACCTTAGGGATAATGTACATACGGATGAAGTAACAACTTTGGAAAAGGAGATATTGACTTTAATCGAGGAGAACAGATCACTGAAAACTAGATCGACAAAGATTGATGGTTCCAACGGCAACACAAATATACCAAAATCCAGAGAATATTGAAAGGTTGACCACAATAGCAGATCTCCACATTGAAAGAAAGAAAAATGAAAAATCAAGCTGCGTAAAAATGAAGATCTCAAGGATACAATAAACATCATGGAGGAGGTGGATGCACATAAAGTGGAGGCAGAGACCAAGAGGACACCGAGATCTTAGGAAAAGGAAGGGAAAAATGGTAGTTGAGACGACATCACTAACACTAAGGGTGAAGGAGAGAACACAAAAGGTGATAGGAAACCTGTGGAATTAACTCCACAAATCAATACAAACGAGATGGAAGAACTTGAAAAGTATCGAAAGCGAATCGTGATTTCGGATGGGAAAAAAAGTACAAAGCGGTGAGCCTCGACTAGTGATTATATTAAAAGCTTGATCGGAGATTCTTTGGGTTGATGGAAGAGAGATGTGAGTAAAAGTTTGGTATTTTAACTACATTATAAGTACTTAATTATTTTATAATACTTGCCCTAATATTTTAAAATATTAGGTACATCTGTTGGAGGAAAATTGATAGGTGAGGTGCTTTTAAAGGACATAATATGTATACTTCACCATGAGAGGCTATCCTCTTCGGTGAGTAAAATTTGTTTACTTTAATTTTAATATAATAAATATCTTGATAAATGGATTTTTACGTGGTTTAATTTATTTTGTATCGGAGTTATTGATGCTTGGTCCGAATTGTTACTAATTAAATACAAGGAAATCTGAAAGCGCTGGAAAAATTGTTATTTTCTCCTCAATATCTTTGGGTAAATTCTTTGTTTTTAAAGTTTTGTTCAATGCAAATTTTTAGTTAAAAGATTAATTAGTTCTTTGCAAATATAATTTTCTAGGATTTGATTCATAACAAGCGAAAGTTGTCCAGGAAGAATAAGAATAGTTTTGTTGATGACAAACTCAAGAACTTAGGCAATGATAATACGTTGTTATTTCCCATTATGACAAAAATTCCGGTATTGGTGACCACTTTGGACTCTGCTAAAGTTCTATTTAGAAACCTGTGAATGGAGGTTACAAAATTCGATGAAACCTAGAAGTTCAAACAAGGACGTGCATCCGGATAGATCAAGATTGGTGGTAATATACTAAATTAATTAAAGATTGATAATTACGTAAAATATAATAATGACACATGTTATTAACTTTGATTTCTTATTATTATCGATTGAGTACGTTGAGCAAATTTTGCGTGAGGTGAAGGTAGATGGAATACCTAAGTACCCACTACTTCATGGCAATCGAAAGAATCCCTCGCACGAACTTCGCCTTGGCCAATCTGAAGAATACGTGAACATGTGGAGTTGTAGTCTGCCTCAATATTGAGAATGCAATCTTGGGAAAGAAACCGAAAAAGGGAGTTTTATCATACATCGCTTCAGAGAATACAGGGCGAAAATGGTTGAGTTGTTAATGGATCCAATGTCGGTGAAGATTAGTTTGAAAATATTCTTGGACATATATTCTGAAACACAAAACATGTTTTGTGTGATTTTTAGCATAATTATGTAGTCTTAATCGTATAAATGTTAATTTAATTAAGTACTATTATTTTGAGTCACATGCATAAGTGTTTAGTCTCCCTTTTACAATTTGTTCATATCAAAGTATTAAAGAAATAGAACAAGTAATACATATTTTAGATCTACTATATCTTTCATACTCAATATTATAATAATAGATATATAGCTCAAATAAAAATAATAATAATAATTAATGGATCTCACAACAATTATTACTTAAAAATACAAACTATTCAGTGAATAAAATGACTATTAATACTACTCATGATAAAAATGTATTAATATAGTATGATAACTCCCTATATTAATTATCCGTAAATTATGCTACTTATGAATTATTTTATCCAAAATAATTTAAAAATTCAACTTGGAAACATGTAAATGCATACACATTAGTCTATTAAGAGGGGCTCCCTTAAATAAATCATATTTAAAACACAAAATATTAATGTTATATAAAAGAAATATAATATAATATATTATTACAAATAATAAATCACCTTGGTTACCGATGCGTAAAAACCGACTGAGCTGTTTCCCCACCTGGGTTCACGGGGTAAAGCCTTTACGCACTTAAGATCCTTAGCTTCCCTCGGCCAAACGTACCTGCAAAACACGCCGGAGGGTTCTCCGCGTAGGCACTCCGACGCTCAAGTCAGTCACCGGAAAACACTCAAGAAAGTACGTATAAGGTAGCTAAGTAAGAGTGATAGTGATTCGATACCGTTACCTCCTGTGGGGTGTGTCTTACTTATACGTACGTTAGGATCAATAATGTCAACACAGTCTCTGTGCACTATCCCGCACGCTACGCCATGATGTCGTGCGTGGATATCTTATTCCTAAAGATATCTAATCTTATCTACGAATTCCCCCTGGATGGAGGTTTAGACCCGGTCCAATGAGGAATATGGGGAATATTCCTTGGCTTGGGCCTCAATTATCTCAACTACTTGCTCCTTCTAGGTTTCTTGATCTTATCGGATAAATAACCGTCATGGGCTTAGTAAAAACCCTCACGTACTCTTTAAATCTCGCCTGGGCCTCTCGGCCCACCGTAGAGTTTGGGCCTCGCGCCCACCTGTAGTCGGGTTTTGGGCCTCGCGGCTCGTATTCGATTGTAAGCCTCGTGGCCTATCTCGTAGTTGGGCTTGGGCCTCATGGCCCTCTCCATACGAGCCTGGGCCTCGTGGCCCCCGTAGGTAGGTTTAGGGCTTCGTAGCTGGTTTCACCCGATCTCGGGTTCGGGCCCATCTCGGGTTTTCCTCCCTTTATCTAGGGTATCTAATAACGTCATTGGGCCCTATTGGGCTGGTCGTATTTGGGCCCTACGTGTAGTTAGGCTCGATATTTTTATCCGTATCAACCACTCCCCTACTCGGTGAGCGATCTTGGAGCTCACCTGGAGTAAGGAAGATTACACACTCCTCCCTACAGCCTTTAGCTTTGAGATGTCCTCCTGCAGCCTTTAGCTTTGGGAATATCCTCCCCGCAGCCTTCGGCTTCCCGGATACATCCCCCTCGCCCGGTCTGTTGGCGTTTTGCGACTCTTCGCTTCCCGCACTCGCCACTGCCGAGCATGCATCTGCGCTTGCCTTCGATAATCGACACACGCTTCCATTAATCCCTCCTTTATTTCAAATCAACTTAATCTCCGCTTCTTCTTCCGATTCTTGAGAATTTCTCCATATTTACCCCTACTCCGTCGTGGGTTTTCTTCGCAAAAGCATTCCTCCTTGCCACTTGCTCATTTCTTCGAGTCCGAGTAAATATCCCGTTTTTCTTTTTTCCTATTCCTTTGCTTATTTTCCGCACGTAGGATTTTGAGAAATGTCGGAGTCAAGCTCCTCTAAGACTCCCTCCAACTCGCAACTCGTCTCGCAGTTCTCATCACTCCCATCCCCGCCTCACACGAAGTTCCCCATATCTTAGGTTCACGGGGAGTAGAGACGAGGCTCGTTTAAGGATTCATTCGGGGTTCCTCTAAGCTTAAGCCAAAACCCTAGGTAGTTACTTTGAAGAAAACCTGATTTCTTCGGGTTACCACGTGTCTTTTCTGGCCGGACGAACGTCCAAACCTACCTACTCCTCCCACTCTCTCTTTTGGCATGCCCGGTTTGAGGCGAGCCTAAGGCTTCCTCCTCCCAAATTTCTTTGTCAAATTTCAGACCTCTATGGGGTTCCGCTTAACCAGCTTTACCCAAAATGCGATTCGGATGATGGTTTCCTTCTACCTTCTCCTCAAGGGGAATGGAGGGAAACCGTCCGCCGAACTTATTTTTCTCCCAGCTTTAATTGTAAGACGTCGGGCCCTTTCTTCTACGTAAGCGGTAAAGTGAAAGGAAAATGCTTGTTTCTTGGGAAAGTCCCAAACATTAACAAAGAGTGGAATGATCACTATATTTTTGTTACTCCCGATCGCCCTTGGCCTTTCAAACACGAAATGGATTTACAAAACCCAGCCTCCTCCAACTCCTTCTAACCAAATTCTCTCCTCTACCAACCGTCGGGTCATTCGAATATTGAATGCCCATGCACATACTTATGGGTTTTTCAATTTACCCGAGCTTTGCTCCAATCCACCTCTCCTTTCATACTTTAAATTCAGTCCGGTGAGGGTTCCCCTCGAACCGAATGATGGTAATACTCTCATTGTAATAACTTTTTGTTTATGTAAATAGGACAAAGTGCACTACTTACGTGTATATTGTTTTTCCTTTGTTTCCAGAGATGTTGTGGTTATCCAAAATCCTGGAAGATCCTACCGGTGCTTCCGATTCGGCTTCCCGGCTCGAGGCCCCTCAAGGCGACTTGCCCGAGGCCCCACCTTCCTCTCCGACCCCGGCTCAACCTTTGAAGATCATGACTCGACCTACCTCCCCGAAGAAAGCCAAGGCCAAGAAAGGCAAGACCTCGACCAGCCAGAGTTCCCTCCACTCTAAGGATACCGTGCGCCGGAAGTACCCCACTCGAAGAAGCCGGGGCCTCACCTCAGCCCCCATTGACGTGGATTCTTACTCGTCGGGGCCCTCTGCTAGTAAGTTTTTCGGTGAGTTGGTATCCGGTCGGGATTGTGACAGATCGCTAAGCCTTCCTCCGGACCAACAACAACATTAGGTGCGGGCCATTTTGCTCGGGTAATATTTGCCCCTTTTATTTCGTTTACGAATGAGTGATCTATTCGCTAGGGCAGGCCTAATTTGTATCTTCATTTGTGCTTTTCCAGCTTGGTATCCTTCTATCTAGCTTATGGAGCTCCTCCAACTTACTCCCCTCTCCACGGTTGAAAGAGCTGGAGGACTCCCTTTGGCCGAGCGGAAAAAGGCCACACTCGCTTCCTCGCGCATCAAGAAGCTTGAGAGTGAGCTTGCCCAAGCTCGGGTGGCGCGTGAAACCGCTGAGAAGGAAACCAATGACCTGGCCGTTTACCATGCCATGCAAGAATCTCAAATTCACGAGAAGGCCTTGGTGGAGGGCGCTAAATCCCGCTGAGGAGCCTCTTTAATTCCGAGCCTCGGCGGCATTTCTTGTACTCGTTGTGGCCTACCTTGCGCAGAGCTATCTGGACCATCCCAGCCTTTCTCGGGGACATGGGCCCTTATATCCGATTCTTCTATGAATACGGTTTCAACGCAGCCATTCAACGAGGCCGATCCGAGCTTCTCGGAGAGTTTGACAAGAATGGCCCTCTCACGGCCATGCCCACCCCTCCGTACTTCAAAGGTGATCCTTCTCGCTCAATTGAAGAAGAATGGTGGCTTCCCCTCTTGGCTGGCAAGGTGGCTGAGTTGGCAACGATCGAGGTGACCTCTGCAGAGATACCCCCCATGGCCTCACCCTTATGCCCCTTATCTTTGGCAGTCCCCCTTCCCGGGAGGAGCGTGCATAGCTCGTGCTATGGAGAAAGATGCAGCGCAAGCCGCTGCCGTTGTTGAGAATGAGGAAGGTTCTAACCCCCCGCTTAACTCTTGATGTCCCCAACAACTTACTTTATCCTGTCATGAATTCTACTCTCTTTTTCTCCTTTCTTATGCCGGTTTGGCATTTCATACTGTTCTCCCTTTTGATGGGAGCTTACTCTATGCATTTGAATTCTCGCCCCCTTGCCGGGGCCCTTTTGTTGTGAATTAATGGGATCCTCCCTTGTTGGGAGTTAATTTTCGTCTATCTCGTGCTCCTTCCCTTGCCGGGAAATAGTTTTTAATTTCTGGTGTTTATCCTCCTTGCCGGGAGCTTGTTATTGCATGAATATCTGTGTCCTCCCTTCTTTGGGATTTTGCATGCTTTCTATATGTGCTTCTTGCATTCGCTTTTCGTTATTTGTTTACAACTGTTTAGCTTCTAAGCCGTTAAGCTTACATGCACAACTTAGTCACTAGGAACATAACTCTGGTTTGCCCCGTAAGTGTATCTTTTCTCTTATATGTGGAACTTTTATCTCGTTTGTAAACCCCTCTTTCTCTCCTCTAGGGTTTTAGGTCTTAGATTTTCCGGGTTTCCCTTGACTTCATAGCCTAAGGACTTCTCCAGATAACCTTTCTCATGCTTGCATAAGTTAGAACCTTGCTTGGCGAGGTTAAACTTAGTACTTCAAAAGATTTTTTAAGCTTCTTACTCCCGAAGCCTCCTTCTAGGTTTTAGCGTGACAAAACTCCTATTTCCACTAGCTCGGCTGAATTCTCTCAAGCTATCTCTTAGTTTTGCTTCATATATTGCCTCACGGATCTAGGTTTAGTTGGACTCGGGTATGCCTAACTTTACTAGTGGGTATGGGTTTGGCCAAACTTTGCATTTTTGACTTTAATACTTTGAAACTCTTCGCGGCTTCGATTTTTTGTCACCCTTCTTAGGTGCTTTGTCTATCTAAGCCCTTCCCGTGGGCTTTGTTGTTTATGTCTCAGTATTTCTCACTTATCCAACTCGGGCTCTTGCTAAAGAGTCGAGTTGGCTCTAGGAGACTTCCTTTCTGCCTCTGTTTTGTCAAACATTTTGGGGTTCAGCCTGATTGAATCCTCTGCATGTTCCGCTTTAGCCGCCATGCAGCCAATGGTCCATTTCCGCTTTCACGTCACTCCTTCCGAGGAGCAAGTAAGCTCTACGTGCTCCTGGACTTAGCATTCCTTAACCCTTTGGGGTTTTGAAGGCTGGTCAAACCCTTTCTAGGGTCTTAGCTTTTCTCTTCTATAAAAACCCTTCCTTAGGTTTATATTGATGTTTCGAAACTATTTCTTAGTTTCTTATCTTAGGCTTCACCGAGGCTTAGTCGGGTTAAACCCCTAACCAAATATGCCTTAGTTTCTCGCCTCGTAATCCTCTTCTTGGGACTAACCTCGTCAGGACACTCATAAGTCCGACTTGCTAGCTTTAAGTCTTTCATAGATTTAAGTTTAATAGTCCTCTCTGGACACAGGTTTAGCTAAACTTTATAGGTTTAACTTAACGAGTTCGCTGCTTTCGGCAGCTTTTCCACACCCCAAGACCTTTCCTAGGTGCGAGTTTTTTCCGAGCCCTTCTTGTGGGCACGGTCAAGGCCTCGAAAGCCTGTCTCTGTCTTATACTTAGTCGGTTAAATCCTTATCGTAGGTTTAACCAAGCTCTTTAAAGCCATATTTTTAACTATTACACCCTTTCTCGGGTCTAGATAGGTTAACCCCTCTCTGGGTGTAGGTGGGTTAAACCCTTTCTGCCGGTTTAATTTTAGTGTTTCAAGCTGTCTCTTAGCTTCTTTCTCGTAACCCCTTTACGGTGTAAGTAGGTTAAACCCTCTCTGCAGGTTTAACTTTAGTGTTTCAAGCTATCTCTTAGCTTCTTTCTTGTAACCCCTTTCTGGTGTAAGTAGGTTAAACCCTCTCTCGCAGTTTAACTTTAGTGTTTCAAGCTATCTCTTAGCTTCTTTCTCGTAACCCCTCTCTGGTTTGATGGGTTAAACCCTCTCTGCAGTTTAACTTTAGTGTTTTGAAGCTATCTCTTAGCTTCTTTCTCGTAACCCCTCTCTGGGTTTGATGGGTTAAACCCTCTCTGCAGGTTTAACTTTAATGTTTCAAGCTATCTCTTAGCTTCTTTTTCGTAACCCCTCTCTGGGTTTAGATGGGTTAAACCCTCTCTGCAGGTTTAACTTTAATGTTTCAAGCTATCTCTTAGCTTCTTTTCGTAACCCTCTCTGGGTTTGATGGGTTAAACCCTCTCTGTAGGTTTAACTTTAATGTTTCAAGCTATCTCTTAGCTTCTTTTTCGTAACCCTCTCTGGTTTAGATGGGTTAAACCCTCTCTGCAGGTTTAACTTCATTGTTTCAAGCTATCTCTTAGCTTCTTTTTCATAATGCGAATTCATTTCGTGAATGCTCATTGTATTTCTCATTGAATGCTTGTCGTGCATTTTATTTGTTGTTTAACTTTCTCGCAAGTTATTAATTCTCACGTAATCAATCGCGTGTTGTGATGCAATTGAATCAAATAGCATGTATCTATATTATTTCAATCGTACTCAACGAAAGAATGAACTCATAAACTCATAGATAATGAAAAATCGCTTCCATTAATTGATAAAAAAATTTGCCCCATTGACCATAATCGATCAACGCAAGTTAAGAGTTAACTTGGCCGACCTCTTTAAAAAACCTCCCTACGGTAAAACCCGGTGGGAAACCCGCAGGAGGGGAAAAAAAGTACCAAGTGGAGCGAAATTACAATTTATTCAAAACATAAATAAAACAACTCTAGCATAAAAAGAACCACCTACTTGCAAATGAGGCGAGGTACTTTCTTCGTATAAAACCTCTTCAAATGGCGAGACATTCCAGTGGTCTAGCCGTTGATTTCCTTCCATGTCTTGTAGCTCGTAAGCTCCTCGGAGGAGGAACTCCGGTCACCTTGTACGTCCCTCCCACTTGGGATCGAGCTTTCCAATGTTTTTCAACGCGTCGCCTTGCCTCAAGACTAGATCTCCTTCTTCAAACCTCCGACTTACGATTTTCTCGGTCATAAGCAGCCTTTATGCAGCTTTTATACTTCTCATTTTTCGGGTGGGCGAGCTCGCGCTCCTCTTCTAGCATGTCTAGGTTCTCTCTCATCAATTCTTCTTTTCTAGCCTCCCGGAAGTGGGCTAAACGATGTATCTCCATCCCCACCTCTGCAGGTATAATCTGCGGCTGCCCCATACACTAGGTGGAAGGGGACTCCTCCGTTGGCTCCTCGGGGTGGTCCGATAAGCCCACAAAATCGACTCCGGCTCATCGACCCACCTCCTCCAGGCTTTGTCCGGTCGGGCACGTATCCGTTCACAATAGTTACTGTTGGTGACCTCCACTTGACCGTTGGCTTGGGGGTGCGCCACCGATGTGAACCTCTCGGATAATTTTCGGTTATCACACCATTCCCGTACCATGTTTCCCATAAACCGGGTTCCATTATCCGATACCGGATTCTAGGTATACCAAACCTGCGGCAAATATATCTCCACAAAAACTTGATTATGTTGTCTTCTTCTATCCTCGCTAGAGGCACAACCTTCGACCCACTTGCCGAAGTAGTCATCGCCACCAATAGAAACTTCCGCTGCCCACCGCAATTGGGAATGGGCCCACTAGTTCCATCCCCCACTTCGCAAAGGGACATGGAGAGTGCATGGTACCCATCTCCTCTGCAGGGAGGTGGATGAGGCGGCCATGCTTCGGCATTTCTCGCACTTCTTCACCCAGCCTCTTAGCATCCTCGGGCCATGGTAGGCCGAAGTATCCAGCCCTCAAGGTTTTCCGGACTATTGCCCGAGCTCTGCATGGTCAAGCACAACAACCCTCGTGTATATCCTTAATTACGTACCTCCCTTCTTGAGGGAATAAACATCTCAAGTAAGGGCTGCGTGTAGGACCGCTGGTACATCTTGTCTCCGATCATCGTGTATCGGATTCTCCAATTTTGAGCTTTCCTTTATCTACGGGCAGCTCTCCGGGTTCTGCAACACTCGATATATGCTTTGGTTCTCCAATCATCTTGACTCCGATGACCCCTACCGAGGGATTTGTTGATTCAGCCTCTGCAGTCACCAAGGTGATCTTCCCCTCCCCGGTAGTGTTGCTGAACTCGCCGCCTTTGAAAGGCTATCCGCTCCGGAGTTTTCCTCTCGAGGTATCTGCCGGACCTCAAAGGAGCTGAACCTTCCTCCACTCGGCTACTCGCCAAGGTAGGCTACCATCTTCTCATCTTTGGCCTCGTACCCCCATGTAACTTTCTTTGGGTTACAAGTTGGGAATACTGAAAACATGACCACCCGACCAGCTCTCCTGTGTCTGCGGCCATCTCCATTCCTCGAATCGGGGCCTCATACTCGGCTCCATTGTTGGAGGTGATGAATTCAAACCTCACCGCCACCTGCGTTTCTGGCCCACTGGGTCAATGATTACGATCCTACTCCAAAACCCCGCATAGACAAACAGCCATCAACATATACCTTCCATTCTCCTTCCTCCAAATAAGACGTGTACCCTCGCGGATGAAGTCGAGAGGGCTTGTGCTTTTATGGTCCTCCGTGGCTCGAAATCCACATCATATTCTCCCGCCTCGACGGCCCACTTGACCATCCTCCCCGAAAGATCAGCTCTCCCTATCACATGTTTCAAAAGGTAGTTAGTCCGAACAATGACCTTATGTGACAAAAATAAGGTCGTAACCTCCGGTGCGGTGACCATTATAGTCGTGGCTGCTTTCTCTATCTCCGAGTATCTCACTTGACTCCTGTATGAGCTTACTAATGTAGTAAACGGGTTTCGGGTTGACCCCTCCTCCTCACCAAAGACGGAGCCGAGTGAGACCCCACCTACAGAGAGGTAGAGGTAAAGTGTCTCCCCTGGTATAGGCTTCGTTAATGTAGGTAAGCTGGGCCAGTCTTTGTTTAAGCTCTTCGAACGCCCTTTCTTGGCATTGCTCATTCCACTCGAACTTAGATCCCTTCCTCAAGATTTTAAAGAAAGGATGACTCCTCTCCGCAGATCTGGCTATGAATCTCGCTTAAAGCCGTAATTCTCCCATTCGGTCTCTGCAGCCTCCTTGATATTGGTGGGGGCCGCATATCAAGCACGCCTTTCACCTTAGCAGGTTAACCTCGATTCCCGCCGAGTCACCATATATCCGAGGATCTTCCCGGATCTCACTCCAAAAGAACACTTTGCTGGATTCAGCTTCATGTCATTCCTCCCGAGCACCGAGAAAGCTTCCTCCGTGTCTGCCACATGTTTTCCAGCTTCTACGCTTTTCACGAGCATATCATCAACGTAGACCTCCATGTTCCTCCCTAGCTGGTCTCAACATTTTATCCACCATTCTCACGATAGGTAGCTCCTGCATTCTTCAACCCAAAGGGCATTCTAATATAACAGAAAGTTCCACTAACAATAATGAAACTAACCTTTGGGATATCCGGAGGGAAAATTTGTATCCGATGGTAGCCTTGATAGGCATCCATCATACTTAGCAGCTCAAATCCCGATGTAGAGTCGACCATCCGGTCAATCCTAGGCAAGGGATAATGATCCTTAGGACAAGCCTTGTTCAGGTCTCGGAAATCTATGCACATTCTCCATTTCCCGGGTTTCGCCACCAACACAAAGCATTGGATAGCCGGTGGGGAATTGTATTCGCTTGACATGTCCCGCCTCCAGCAGCCTTTTCTACTTCCACCTTCGTAATGGCATCTTTCTCTCGGTCCGAAGACCCTTAATTTCTGTTTTATTGGTTTAGCTTTAGGATCCACGTTCAGGTGATGCATCGCCACCTCCTCGGGATACTGTCATATCGAGGAAGAAAAAGCAAAACGTCCGCATTTCTTCGTAGAGCCGCTACTGTGTCCTTCTCCAACTACGCTCCACTGGCTCCAATCTTCGTTGTGTATCCTTTCTTTTCGGGATACAACTCCACCATCATCGCCTCTCCTTCAGCCTTCCATCTTTGGAGGATCGATTTCTTCGGAAATCTTGCACCTCTTGGACTCTCGGCCTAACTCTTTGTCTCTTTTCGTGCTGCGATGTAGCTCTTTATCGGCTATCTTTACCGCCTCCACGTAGCATTTTCTCGGATTGCACTGATCTCCGCCTACTTCACCTACCTCGTCATTCACTGGAAACTTGAGTTTCATGTGATAAGTTGATATAACCACCTGAAATAGGTTCAACAATGGTCTACCAAAATCATGTTATAGGATGAGGGTACATCCACAATCAAAAATTTGCCATAACCACCCTCCTCCGTGGAGCTTCACCTAGCCCCACCGGAGGGTTACTCGGCCCAGAGGGTGCATCGCTCCTCCCGTGAATCCGCACAACGCCGTATCCACCGGTTGCATTTCTATATTCAAATTCATCTTCTTGAAACATTCCAGAAGATGATGTCTGTGAGCTCCCTCGTATCTACGAAGATCCGTGCTACCGTGTATCCCGCCACATCTGTTGTGATGACCAAAGGTGCATCACCGTGGTCCTCCTTCCTTAAGCTTCCATCCTCTGGGCCAAAATGAATCCGAGGTGTATGGATAGCTTCTTTGTGATCCACCTCTCTGGACATTTCTCCTACCTCTCTCCCGAGGGTCCTTTTTCCAGCCTTTTCTAGCGTGGAAGGAGTCTCCTCTCGCTGGACCCCCGACTATCATCTGGATAAGTCCTCTCTTACGGGAGGGCCTCTCCTCCCGCCTCCCTTCGATCATCCTTCCTTTTTCCTCGCCTTTATCATCGGCTTCTTTTCTTTTTTGACCTCTAGAGCTAGCTCGATCTCTCGTAAACAAACTCTTTAAGGTGTCTAGCTTGGATCATCCTTTCAATCTCATCACGTAAGTGAAAACAATTGTTAGTGTCATGTCCATATTCATTGTGGAAACGACAAAACTTATCCGACTTAGGTTTTTGAGGCCTCTGGACCGTGTCCATGGAAACTTCATTTCCGAATGGTCGATGCCACTTCCGTAGTTCTCTGGCTCAAGCTTCGGGGGTATACTTGTCGAACCTGGAGCGAGGCCCCGATTTCGCAGCTTTCTCGGGTTACTGCTGTTGAGCTTTTCATCGATGATCCTTCTTCTTTTCAGTCCACTTGGTTTAACCTCGGCTCTCTTTGCCTTTCTTACCTCCTCCAATGTGACGTACTTCTCCGCCTCCTTAGCGCTTCATCGAACGTCCGAATCGCTTCTTAGCCATGGAGGAAAACAAGTCTCCATCTCGGAGGTTACTAGTAAAAGCATTAATTTTTACCTCCGGGGTGGCGGTTGGAACCTCTAGTGCCGCTTTGATTGAATCTCTTCATGAAGGCCCATAGGCTTTCATTTTCCCCTTGCTTCATGTTAAACAACGTTAGTGTAGCTCCGGGTTGCCTCCTTGCCTTTGGCAAATTGATGCAAGAAGAGCTCCCAAACTGCTCAAAGGAGTTAATGGAATTGGGTTCTAGGTGGCTAAACCACTTTCTTGCCTTAGATAGAGTAGTAAGAAAGACCTCGCACTTCACACCCTCCCCATATCGATGGAGGAGGGCCGAATTTTCAAATCTCACCAAATGATCATAGGGGTCAGTCGTACCATCATATTCATAATTAAGAGGTTTAAAATTGCTAGGCAATTCATCTTGTAAGATATTCTCAAGAAATTGGCAACCTCAGAATGTGTCGAGGCATACTAACCCGATTTTCCATCCGATGTTTCATGTTGTCCATTTGTTTCCTCAAGGATCTCGATCTGGTCTTTCATGGCCTCGCATCGAGTGTCTCTGTTCCTCTTTTTGATCCTCGATCTTACTTCCGCCGCAATGGGCTGTCTCCTTCCCCGTGCGGCTTCCTCCGACCAGCCTCCTTCGGCCGAGGGACTGCCGACCTTCTCTCTTGGGCTCCTTCAGCTCCTGTGGCCTCTTCCTGATTCTTGGACTCCACTTCTCTCCTTCTCTCCTCTTGATACTCGCCCCGCCTCGCTCCCCGGTTGGGATCGAGCAGCAGATTCCCCGGTCTTGGTTCTCCGAGTCCTCCCTACAGGTGGAGGTCCTCCTCCTCCAGCCATTGCCACTCGCCACACTCGAGCTATCATGTCATCCAGCTGCTCCCGGGTTAGAGCGACAGGGGTAGCTGGTTCTGGGATTCTCTCGAGGTATCCCCTGGCCGGAGCATTAGCCGCATCCGGGATTCCTACCATAGGTATTTCTTCGGGTATTGCGGAAGAAGAGGAAGGCATGTTCCCTCCTTCCTCTCTAACAGCAGCCTCCTACTCCCGGATGGTGTTGGCCAGGAGTTGAGCTCTCACCTTGCGCCATTGTAACCGGTGGCGGTCCTTCAAGATTGGGCATAGCCACCGGAGGCACGGGATGGGGCACGCCTTCACCTGCATTGGGTCAAGGGGGTTATCCTTCCCCAACCGGTACTAGTGCAATCGGTCTCATGGGTGTACGTTCACCGTCATGATGTCCTTTTTTTTCAGTATAATTAGAAAAGAAAAGAAACTAAAACTCACGCCTCAGCCTCTTCTTTTCCCACAGACGGCGCCAATTGATGCGTAAAACCGACTGGGCCTGTTTACCCACAGGGTTCATGGGGTAATGCCTTTACGCACTTAAGATCCTTAGCTTCCCTCGGCCAAACGTACTCGCAAAACACGCCGGAGGGTTCTCCGGCGTAGGCACTCCGACGCTCAAGTCAGTCACCGGAAAACACTCAAGAAAGTACGTATAAGGTAGCTAAGTAAGAGTGATAGTGATTCGATACCGTTACCTCCCCGTGAGGTGTGTCTTACTTATACGTACGTTAGGATCAATAATCACAACACAGCCTCCAGTGCACTATCCCGCACGCTTCGCCATGATGTCGTGCGTGGATATCTTATTCCTCAAGAAATCTAATCATATCTACGAATTTCCCCACTGGATGGAGGTTTAGACCAGTCAATGAGGAATATGGGGAATATTTCTTGGCTTGGGCCTCAATTATCTCAACTACTTGCTCCTTCTAGGTTTCTTGATCTTATCGGATAAATAACCGTCATGGGCTTAGTAAAAACCCTCACGTACTCTTTAAATCTCGCCTGGGCCTCTCGGCCCACTGCAGAGGTTTGGGCCTCGCGGCCCACTCGCAGCCGGGTTTTGGGCCTCGCGGCCTCGTATTCGCTTTTAAGCCTCGTGGCCTATCTCGTAGTTGGGCTTGGGCCTCATGGCCCCTCTCCATACTGAGCCTCGGGCCTCGTGGCCCCCTATAGGTAGGTTTAGGGCTTCGTAGCCTCGGTTTCACCCGATCCGGGCTCGGGCCCATCTCGGGTTTTCCTCCCTTTATCTAGGGTATCTAATAACGTCATTGGGCCCTATTGGGCTGGTCGTATTTGGGCCCTACGTGTAGTTGGGCCCGACATTTTTATCCGTATCGATTACATTGAACGTACTACAAAAAAATGGCGCCTAAAACCATCCACGAATTATTCGACGTTTGGAATTCTTGCAAAAGCACCTATAAAGTAATGATCAAAACAAATAATAACACGCCACCTCTCACCGCAAATAGAAACTCGAAACCGAAACAAATTCTTATCAACGCTCAAAAATGGAAACCCAAAACTAAGAAGCCAGATGTGAAGAGATCTTCCCGCCGGAAATAATGATGGAGATCCTTTCAAGGCTTCCACCTAAACCATTAGCGAGGTTCAAAGCCACAAGAACATCGGTTAGGAATGATTTCAAGTCGCTTTTTGTATTGGAAAAACATTTGAATCAAATGAGGAAACAGGGAAATACAACTTCCTTCTACAAGAAGAATTTGGTTACCATGCTCTGGTTTATGAAAAAGAGACTAACGATGCTCCGCATTTAACGAGTCGTGATAGAATTTGACGTAGAATGGGAGACTCGTAGAAAATTGCTCCGGGATAGTGTGTTTCGCAACCAGTGAGGACGAAGTTCTTCTTGGGAAATCCAACAACAACAAGCATCATAAAAATACCAAATTGGCCTATTCAATGCCCCGGACGAGTAAGTGGTGTTATTGTATATTTGGTTTAGGGTTTGATCCAATTGCATGCGAGTATAAACTATTAAGGATAAGTTTGTTTAACAATGTTGAAGCAAAATGGATGTAAGTATATTCTCGCAACAATTCTAGAATGTGGAGAAACTGGGAATTTCCATTTGACAGTCCATGTCATTATCTAGGGGTGTTTGTGAATGGTAAGTTGTATTGTGACTTAATCATGGACAACATTATGGAATTTGTAGTTTTGATGTAGTTACTAAAGAGTATGATTTTATTAACATACCCGATGAAACAATCTCTATGGGCCATGGATATGTGATAGGATCTTTGGATGAATCAAAACCGGTTTTGTATAAAACTTGGTGCAAACGTGAAGATGGGTTTGTCATTTGGTTTTATGAAAACAATGATTGGTCTAAATTGTTTATCAACTGGAGACATTGGATGTAAACAACAACATGTTATTGTTTTTTACACCACTTGTGTATCAAGTCCTACAACGAAGAATGGATACTAATTAGGTTGGAACCGGACGGTACTGCTTATGTACCACATGAAGACAAAATACCTCTTCAAAGCTTCGAGTCGCAGCTTAATACCAAATGGATATGGCACTGCTTTTCCGTTGCTTAGCTACGATGGAAACACCGTATGCATATTTGCACTAGAAGTAGTATTTATCTTTTTATAGTAGTTATATTTTGTAAACCAATCTATGGTTCCCCTTTTGTAAACCAAACATGGTTCCCTTTTGTAAACAAATTATATTTCAATTAAATGGAATCAAATATATATGTTTGGTCGACTAATTTTCAATTTGTAAGTAATTTAGTTTTTCATCTCTTTGTATAAATCAAAAAAAAATTCTGCAAAAAAACTATAATTTGAGTTCAAATTGGATGATATGTTGCAAATTATTTAAGATATATTTGCAACGATGAGTAATATTTTGTATAGATAGTATATATATATATATATATATATATGCAACGAGCAAGTAAAATTTGCAATATCGATGTTTATTACTTGTTGCGTATATCTTTGCAATGTAAGTAACAAAAATGCTATGTTGCGTATATATTTCAGCAACATTCAAGAAAAATTACAAATAAACAGATTAAAGTTAATTTGCAACATTTTACAATTTTTTAATTTGAATTTTGTAACTAATTTAGTATTAGTTATTTACGCATACAATTTTTTTTTAATTTTAATATGTAACCTACTAAAAATACTAATTGTCGAATAAATTATTTTTTAAAGTACAATTAATTGATTTTATTTACATATATGAGTTACCTTATATATTTAGTGTCTAAAAATATAACTCATTTATTTTGTGCTCTAGTACTATTGCATATTCATGTAACAAACACTTGTATTTCACAAGTTATACTTATTTTGCAACAAAATAAATACTGTTCTAATTTCCCCTACAAACCATTATTTACAAAATTTCAATTAATTGTTATTAATTTCATATATGATTTATACTTATAAATTTATTATACAACCAAAGTAATACTAATATTTTATACATATACAGTTTTTATTTAAATTTTGTAAATTAATTTGATTAGTTATTTATAAAACTCCCGCCATTTTCAAAAATACCAATTATTATATGAAATTCTTATATTTTTTATATTTTAAAGTTCAATTCTTTCAGTTTCTTTATTTAAATATATGAGTTGTATACTTAGATTCTGACATAATCAAGAGGTTTATTTTGTGACATAATCAATTCTTTTAGTTTCCTTATTTACTTTCAATTAATTGTTATTAATTTCTTATATGATTTATACTTATAAATTTATGGAAAATACAACCAAAGTAATACTAATATTTTATACATATACAGTACTAATTTGAATTTTGTAAATTAAATTTGATTAGTTATTTATGAAACTCCTACCATTGTCAAAAATACTAATTTTTCATAAAATTCTTATATTTTTATATTTTAAAGTTCAATTCTTTTAGTTTCCTTATTTACATATATGAGTTGTATACTTAGATTAGACATAATCAAGAGGTTTATTTTGTGCCATAGTATCCTTACTTATTCCACAACCAAATAAATACTAATTTCCCGCTAGTAATTATTGTTTACGAGATCAATGAATTGCAATAATTGTCATATATGTGTCATACTTGTAAACTTATTATCCAACCAAATAAAATAAAATTTTTCATTAATACTAATCTTCTACACATACACAACTCCTTTCTCATTACCGTTTGATTCTTACCGTTGGAAGATAAAATAACCGTTGGAAACAAAATCAAATGTATACTAGAAACGGCACCACTATAAATATACATGAATTACTAAACTAAAAATACCAAGAAGAGGAGCAAGTAGAACAACACCGAAAATGACATCAACTAGTAAGAACAACTCGGGAAAAATACTTGAGGTACAAGAGATCAAAGTGCCCAAAGTGTGGAAACAAGACAACAATTCGTGTGTCGAATCCAAGAAAAACCCGGAAGACTATACAACAATTGCAATATTCATGGGTGGTGTCAATGGTGTGTACCAATAATCGGAAACTTGGCCACAACAAGAAGACGAAGATGTTACAAGTGTACCAACCACGGCAGATGAAAGCCAAAGAAATATGGCCGGAATCACCCAACGACATATGCGGTAACACCGCCAACATTACTCTTTGCAAATTTCATAACCATTTGTGTTGTATCGATTCTCACCGTTTTAACAAAAACAAGAATTGCATAGAATGTACACGTAAAGATGCATATCTATTTATAAAAAGCCATAGGCTTTAATTTTCATATAAAAACCAAGATCACTAACAACCATGTACATTGCTAAGCATATCTTATGACCAAATATACATCACAAAAACATCACCCCGTAAAAACTACAACATTAAATGCCAGTTTCCACAAGATCGATATCCAAATGTAAAATCGACACTACAAAGCAGATATACTACAACCATAATGAAAAACAAAGGCACTGTAATCCTTAAGTATGGTTATGGACTTTACATATCAAACGAGCAAGAAACACGAAAAAAAAATGAAACAAAAATAAATATAAGGAAACCTCAAAAAAGTGTAATTATCGGATGACATTAATGAGAAACCGCAATTGAATACCTTTAATTTTGGGTTGACTTATCCAATATCAATCCACAAGTAAGGCTATCATGCTTGGATACCTTTTTGCATCTAACACAAAAACTAGGTTTCCTCTTTCTCCACTCTCCATATGAAGGATTCCGCGATTTTGGGACGTCCAGGTGGGCGTTTGAGAATTGGAGGAAGAATTATATCATGATCTTCACGGGCATTCATACATTTCGCCGAGGGATTGGGTAAAGATCTTTTCATAGCACTTACGGTAATTAGTAGTGAAAAAATATTCGTCTACATAGTTGGAAATGGAAGAACGGTGACGTTTAATCACGGCATGAACGTGGGCACACGGAAAGCCTAAAACCTGCCATTGATGGCGTGAACAAGTTCTTGCAATCAAGTTCACGTAAACTGAAGGTGTGGATGATACTTCATAATTGTCACCTAGACATTCGGCAACAAACCAGCTACGACTAATATCGATAAGGTGATTCCACAAAACTTCCTTCCGAGGAACCAAAACACCACCCAAGAATTGAATTCTTCCCTCCTCTCAACAAACCATCGACACATACCTATTCTTATATGATCTATCATTTGAACAATGGGTTTTGATCTAGCATCAAGAATCCATGAATTAAAGGATTCGGCAAAGATTGGAAGTCATTTCACCGTACCTAATAATATGGGGGAATACGCCACCGCCCATTTTTCATAGGGAAGATCTTCTAACCACTCTTCCGCAATACTACCACCAACTTCCTTGAATAAGGACAACTTTTCATCAAAAGTCTTCTATTAGGAGCATATGCACAGTCTCTAAAATGTTCACCCATTCTCGCTCGCTTAAGATTAGACCACCCAGATGAAAACCGACCTTTCAAATTAGATAATAAATGATAAAGGCAAAAAAATGCACTCGACTCTTTGAAAACAATGTTAAAGGCCGACATCAACCCGCAATTCCTATCCGAAAGATAAAATATCTCGCTTTTCGTGTTTCACAAAGATCACAAATTTTTTCCAAAACCATACCCAATTATCGGTGGTCTCGACAGATACGACAACAAAAGCAATAGGAAACAGGCCTACTTAAAAATGAAATAATAATGTAAATATTTACTTCAAATTCAAGAAAAAAATATTCATTTTCCCAGCTTATAAGAAAAAGAATTGGATGGAAAGTGCATACCATTATCCCCATCCTTAGCAGAGCAATAAGAAGGGTACCATGCGCACGACCCTTCATGAAAGTACCATCAATAAAGAGCATTGGACGGCAAAACTGAAAACCATCAATACATGCCTTGAATGATACAAAAAGACGTTCAAAGTGAAAAGATTCGGTGTTATACTCAAGATATACTACGCTACTGGGGTTGGTGCGGCCCGACGGCTTCGCAATGCCAATGTAATCGGGAATAAGAATCTCCAAAACTGCCAAAAATCGTATTCCTAGCAGTTTCAATGGTTCTCCAACCTTTGGAGTAAGTGATATCAATACCATATTGAATTTGCATTAGATCTACTATCTCTTTACCACCAATATCAGGCCTCTTGCGCACATTACGGATAAAGAATTCGGACATGATCTTAGGACACAAACGTGCGGCTTCATCCTTTGCTAACTTTCCAATGCACGAGTGTACTAGATTAGCCTTGTACACAATGAAATGATTAGTAATAGGCTGGAGCTTTGCTTTTATGAACCATAGACATTGTGCATTTTGACTTTCTTTACAAACAACATGTACATATCTTTTCGTGTTCTTAATGAAAATGAAATTAAATCCCAAAATAGAACAATACTTTATAAATTCAGTCCTAAAATGAACAACACCACCCGAGAAAGAAGCACCAACACCCCTATTCATTACATTAGCTCATGAGTCGGAAAGCATGGGGGTCTTCAAAGACCTTGGACATATATCATATACTTCGGAAGAGAAGCAAGATGATCATTAACGGGAATGTCGTTTCCATGTTGATCGAATCAGTACCACTTTGAATTAGACTTTCCATTATCATTTTTATCATAAGAATCAATTCCCTTCCCATTTTCACATCCAAAGAACACTTAAACACCGCTTAGACGAAACTATACCATCCACCAAACTCGAACATTATCTTTACAACAGAAACAAGGAGCATCCACCAAACTTAGATTTAAATGACAAAGAAAGAAAGATCATATTCAGAAATCATCTTCACATTTTAAACATGTATTCGTATACGAACCCACCGAGAACACAAATGAAACTTGGATAGGCGAAGTTCAGTCCGGGTCCCACGTACTCGTGATTCAAACCACATAAACGTGGAATCAACATTCAAAGAGATCAACTTGCGCTCATGGCGGAATTTGACACTAATAACAATTTTGTGCTCCATCAAAAATAACAGGAACAAAAGATAATTTTTCCTCGTATAACCAAAGAATAACATAAGAGATCGGTGAAACAAAAAGGAGATAAAAATCATAAACAAAAAGATGAGGAATAATGTCGTCTACATTAAGCCTAATTTCAAATTCGAGAAAAATCCATCTCTCCACTTGATTGGATATGAAATGCTTCGCCGCAATAAATAAAAAAGAGAAATAGTGCGTAAAAAGGAAGAAATTTGAATTTGAATTTGAACACGATAAAACCGGCCGCTCCGATTTGATGTGACCGTCGCCAGAAACGAGGCAAGCCGTGGACTAGAAGAGAGAATTGACGTCGGCCAAGAGAGAGAAAAGGAAATAGCCGAGGGTGGGGAAATAAGGGCAATTGGGGAAATACACACCCCATTTTGCACCTACTTGTAATTTCAAAAGGTGTTTGCACTAGGATGTAATAAACACTTGGGTCTTGCACTAGGTTGTAATTTTCCCAAAAAAAAACAATAAAACAACAATGTGAGTATATAAAACCTCGCAAACTCTCATACTCTCGTATATACTCGGTCCGTGGTAATATTTATTATAAACCTATTTAAAAAATTAAAATATCAATTTTTTTATTATATTTATAAAAAACTTCATCGAAATATTATATTATTATTGTTAACGAGTTTCAAGAATAATTAATTCTTTTAAACTATATTAAATTACTTGTATTGAATAAAAAATACAGTATTTTAATATTTAAATTTTAAAACATCAAATTTAAAATAAAGCGTTTTAAGTATATAAATTTAACCAAAAATATTAATATCTAATAATAATTTATATTATGAATAATGTTCATATAAAAAAATCCTCGTACAAACACATAAAGTCAGTATATAAAACTTGGAAAACCCGAAATATTTTTTTTTTTTTAAATGCACTGATCTCCTAAAAGAAATGAACGCTCTTTTTGAAGGGCCACTTTTTCAAGATTTCTTATAGTAAAGTGTTTCAAAAAAAAATAGCTATTTTGCTGTTAAAAACCCGAGTTTTTGGCATGATTTCAAGGTTCGTCATCAAGCCTAGTTATTTGCTTAACACAATCCATTTGCAGTTGAAATTTTTTCACGCTAAAAATTGTAAAGCAACTCTATCAATTTTCCTAAAGACAAATATTTGTGTGCATATTGTGCACATTAAAAAATAGTGTGCACAATATTTTTATCTAATACTACACTATAACTAAACTAATATTATACAATGTTGTTAACTAAACTAATACTATACAACGTCCGAAATAATACTACACTCGTAACCAAACTAATACTATATACAGACTAAATAATACTTTATCGTAACCAAACTAATACTATATACAAGACTAAATAATACTTTATCAGAACTAAACTAATATTATACGATACTTAAATAATATTACACTATAATCAATCTTTGTGCACACAATTTTTATTATGCACAATATGTACACAAATACTATTCTTTTCTAAATCTAAGACAGGAACGTTTTCTTTAAATTGAGTGTCGGTCCACTGATTTGGAATTAATTGACGTGGCATTCTCCTTTCCTTTCCTTTCCTTTGTCACATCACTCGCGTGACTTGTGTTGCTGCTGCATTAGATTGTACAGCTTCAATTTCATTCACATTAAGATGGTCGAAAATAGGCCTGCTTTTTGGGCCTCAATTTTTTTTTTTTTGTTTTTGTTTTTTTCAATTTTTGAGCGCAATTAATTCTTTTTTTTTTTTCAATTTTGCTCGACTTTGTGTTCTTCATTAATTGACTTCACAAAATAATAGACATATATTTTACTCCAAATATTTTCATTCTCCTATAAATAAATAAAATAATACCTTTCTTGATAATTAAGCACAATTAGTCAATTTAGTGTAAATAAATGTATGAAATCCTATTAAATTAATCAAATTAAATGCATGAATTTCAAGCAATTATCACACTAATCAAGTAGAATATGGCCCACTCCATAGGCCGGAGAATACAACCCATCTCCATAGGAGAGCACGGCCAAACTCCAAAGTAGAATACGGTTCAACTCCATAGCAGAGCCCGAACCTGTAAGGGAGCGTAGCCCATTCTATGACACTATCAAGGCATGACCTGGTCGATCCAGAGCCGAGCACGTGTAAATAAGCACATATCGAACGGGAAAAAATAGTTTTTAGGCCCGTAACTTGGGGGTTGTGTTTTAAGGGCAATAAGTTTATGAACTTGTGAAAGTAAGATATTAATAATTCTTCTGGGAAAATTGCACAATTAGTTCCATGAGAATAGACTCTCATAAACATGATCCTCTTTTTTTTTTTTTTAATGAAAATGGTCCCGCATACAATTTGTCGTTAAAAATTAACGGATTATAAGCGCGTGAATAACATGCACCGTTAAAGTTACCGTAAGATTTTAATTTAAGTTTTAACATGGAGTTTTTATTCAGAAATATTTAAAATATTCAACGATATTAGATTTTTTTATATAATTATTTCAGTTCTTTAGTTTTTAGTATATAAATAGTTTTTAATTTTTTTAAAATTATAATCTTTAGTTCTATCCAAAATTTGTATAAATTTTTTAATATTTTAGATCTCACATAAATTATTACTTGATTTGAAGTAATATTTTAAAATTTAAATTCGGAATATATGTATATAACATAACAATATATATATATATATATATATATATATATATATATATATATATATATATATCACTCCGTCACTATCACCGGCCCAAATCGTCGGCCCCACCCCTGTCGCCACCCATCACCACATATTTCATTCTCTGAAGTCTGAACCAAAATGAAAAACTTTAATCCTCTGATTTTTTTCCCAAATCATTAAAACCAAATTGAAAATCCAGAATTCTAAGTTATTATATGTAGTTTTATCCAAATTTAATTTTTAGACCTTAAATAAATTATTATTTGGTTTGATTTTTTTTTTTTTGTATTTTCAAATTATATTATCAATTCTATAATTTTTTTAAAAAGATTTTACATATATTATTATTTAGTTTTAAAAAATATATTTTTGTGTATTTTTAAATTATATTATCAATTCTATAAATATATATTTTTAAGATTTTACATATATTATTATTTGGTTTTAAAAATATATTTTTTTGTATTTTCAAATTATATCAAAATTCTATATATTTTTTTATAAATTTTCAGATTTTTAAATTTTATTTTTGATATATAATTCTATATATATTTTTTTAATAAATTTTCAGATTTTATTTTTGTATTTTAAATAATATCCAAATTTTATACTCTCTCTATCCCACATCAGCTTTCACACTTTCCGCTTTGGTTTGTTCTCACATTAGCTTTCACATTCCAAAATATGAAACCCCTCCTACACTCAATCCAACCACCTCCCTTACTTTAATAATAAAAGTTTACAAAATTACCATTCAATACTCCACTCATGACACTTTTTCTTAAAATGTGTGCCCAAATTAGTATGAAAACTAATCGAGACGAAAGGAGTATATAATTTTAAAATAAATTTTAATTTATGAATTCTTTTAATTACATAACTATTCACTCCATTTCCATAAGAACTTGCACACTTTCTATTTCGAGACGTCCCATACAAATTTGCACACACCAAAAATAAAAAAGCACTCACAAACTCTACCCTCACAATATCTTCATATTTACACAAAATACCATCATCAAATAACTCGAATAAAGCAAAAGGTACATTTTTTTGACAAAATTGCCCTCACAAACCAATCCAATCAAACATAAAGTGCATTTTTCTTATTTTGTGTGCCCAAAAGTTGGTGCAAGTTTGTATGCGGACGGATGGAGTATTTTTTTACATTAAATTTAAAATATTAACTAAACTGTTAAATACTTAACAGACATGACCATTTTTGTTAAATAAAAGACCAAAAATGAACGTGAGACTAAATTGTTGGCCGTAAATTCTCATTGGACCAATTACGCAATTTATTCGATTTTTGGCAAATGTAGATTATTTTTCTAACAACTACGGGCCTTAATGTGCGGAAAAAGAAATATACGATTCTAAATTTGCGAAAGTTCAAAACTTGCATGCCTACATTAGCATAAAAATAATTAATGTCCTACTTTCACAAGTTCATAAATCTTTTGTCCATAAAACACAACTCCCTAAGTTACGAGTCCAAAAATTATTTTTCCCACCGTGTAGAGTTGATATCATTCCATCAATAGTTGAGTCTTTGATCATCTGAATTTGGCACAACATAACATATAAGGTTGGTCAACCTTTCAACCAGATTAACACTTAAGTAGCTTCACAATTGATCATAATTGATACACTTTGAGCTGAGTTCATCTTGCTTAGAGAGAACAAGATCAAGAATTGAGAAGACGTCCATTCTGCTAGACCACATAACTGAACTCGTGCACTTGGAAAATATTGAGTAAAAGAAGAGAGAAAAGGCCTAGAGATGAGGAGGAAAATTTCTCTCTCTAACACAATGGTACAATGCAATCGTCTATGTCATAGGAAAAATGCACCACAAATGCTATTTGCACATTGATAAGATGTTGCACATTGACAAGATGGATGCTGACATATTTTCATTTTTTTAAAAATTAATTTAGAGTTAATAATTTATCAATCATTGATCACTAAAAGCATAATAATTAGTTTATTTAAATTAAAAACATCCTAAACATATTTTAAAGAAGATAATCGTTGTCATTTTTTTTAATATTTTTGTTTAGAGTAATTATTTTATTTAATATTAAAAAAATATTAGTTATTTCATCCAAAAGTATTAGTTGTGAAGAAGGACGAATATACACAATTCTAACATGAAAATAAATGTGCAATACCCATTTGAATTAGAAAAAAATACATCCGATTACATATTTTTCATAATCGAAAGAAAACTGATTTTTTTGGGCACGATTTTTGGCTTCTTTGTCACCTCACGTTTATTTTTGCGTCGTTGTGCATGATCGTTGTGTAGATAATTGTATAGATCTATCCGATCTTTAAATTGTAACTCTAAACCAAATGCGGATGGGTGTCTTCTTTTGATCCGAGTATTCCGATAGCCATGACGGTAGATGATAGTCGGATCTCATGTGCAATCGAAATAAAAGTAGTAGTTGTTAGGTAAGAAAAGTTGTATTTAATTTTGATGTGTTAAAAGTGTAAAATAGGATGACCAAATTTGAACTTTATGTATAGACAATCAAGTAAGTAAGTGAAAATAAAACTAAGTACAAATAAGATGAGAATCGAAATCGACTAGGACAAACCTCGAGATAAGGACTAGAAATCGAGACGGAACCAGATATCGACAAGGACAATGTGAAGAAGACAGATGAGGTCCGGTTCGATAAGCAATCACCAAGACAAAGAATGAAGACGAAGACGGGCAAGGCAAAGAGCAGACGATGAAGTATTAAAGAAATTTCACACAAGTCTCAAGAAGCGCTTTCAACTAACCAAGAGGAAGTTACAAGATTCAGCTTATATAGTTATAATCGATTCAAAATGTAATTCAAGCACTACTACATTTTCTCTCATAGATAACGGATAATATCCGTTATCTATGTAGATAAGCTTGATGTTATCTAGGAGCGTGTTATCTATTATGAGCGCTCATAGATAATGAGATAAAAATCAATAAATATCATTATCTATGAGCGCTCTGCAGTCAAGTAGGGCGCACATAGATAACAGATAATATCTGTTATCTATTATTATTTGTATCCGTTATCTATTCGTTAAAAGATAACTAAAAATATCTGTTATGTATTAATATATATCCGTTATCTATTCTATAAAAAGATAACAGAAAATATTTGTTATCTATTATTATATATATCTGTTATGTATTCATTTAAAAGATAACTAAATATATTTGTTATCTATTAATTATTATATCCGTTATCTATTCTAGAAAAAATAACTATATATATCTCAAGTTATCTATTTATAACTATATATGTTATCTATTTTAGTATAGATAATGTAATATATATATTATGCTTTACAAATATATATGTTATCTATTTGTATTATACATTTTTCTCTAAATTATTCCATATTCATTTTAATTCTTAAAATAAACCAATAAAATTTACTCAATAAAAAGAAAAATGCAAAATGCATTAATTTTCATCATCAATCCAAAAGTCAATATTTATACAGCTTAATTCAAAAGTCAATTCAAAAGTGAAAATACACGACAACGATTACTACTCGATGACATATAATTGAACAAATTGAGCCCACTCCGACCGCACTTCATCAATTTCGCCCGTGTACGTTTTCTCCATGAACTACAAAATAACATACATACATATTACTACAAAAAAACTACATAATAATTAAAATTATATTACGAAGAGATAATTTTTGTCAAAGCACAATAACATTACCAACGACTATAGTGAAGCAACATCAAATGGTCCATCAAATTGAGTTATTTGTCTCATATATCGGAGTACGTAGAAACCACATTGCATCGCATCCGGTTGCTTAGGAGCCTAATTTACAAACAAATTAACAAATTTATCACTTCAACCATTTATACACACTAATCAACATCATTCATCACTCCAACCACTTGTACACATATATTAGATCAATTATAAAACCAAAACATAGTGTATTCAATTATCTACTCCCTGTCTAAAAAAAAAAATTATCTACTCAAATGCATCAAAATCCATAAAGTAATGCTTTTGCCAGAGGCACAATGCAGAACCTTCAGTAGATTAATGGAAGAAAAAAGAGAAAATTAATTATAAGCTATGAATAAAGTAATTTTGAGATCATTTTTGCTGGACTATAGAAAAGAGATGATAAAATTGAAAAATAACACAAATTCCAATTCATACATTCCACGACCTCAAGAAAAGGCTTGTTACGATGGCTCTTTCCACGGATCTAATCTGCAAATCAATGAACAAATTGATAAATAGAAATTATGAGTAGCAAAACAATGTGAAGATAGACATGGAAAAACTCACACCCAACCGTAGCGATGATAACAACACGTTTCTTATTTCCTCCAGAAACAACATGAAAACAGTGATACGATAAAAAATCGAACGACATAACAAATTTCAACCTCTATCAAAGAACCTAATTCCTACTATAAAATCCCCAAATTTAAGTATTTTGACAAAAATCGATTCAGAATTTCATAAATGGAAAGACGGAACAGCGTAATACCGTTATCAATAGAAAAAGAGTTGAAGAGATCGTCTCTGAGAAGATCGACACAATACTCGCTAGAGAGGCTGGTTTTGAGGCTGATTAGATTGCTAACGCTATCACGACTAGCCGCCTGAGGCGCTGAACGACTTAATGTCGTAGGATGTCGCGACGGCTGAGGAGTGAAGGTATTGAATCGACTCTACTGCAAAGAAGCAGGGGCATCGCGACGGTTGAGGAGCGGAGGCGGTAGAAGGCCGAGGAGCGGCATCGAACGGATTCGATGGCTTAGGTGAACAGGGGTGGTCCGCGACAGAGAAGCTTTGAACGATGGCTGAGTAGCGGAGGCGTCCTAGGGTAGAGAAGCATCGAATCGAATGTGAGAACAGGGCTTAGGTAGAGAAGCATCGACGACTGGCGGTAAGATAGATAACATATACTTATATATCCGTTAATTTTAATTAAAATAAATATTAAATATTAAATTTTAATATAAAAACAAATTAAAATATTTTGATAACAAAAGATAGATAACAGATATAAAAAAAAAAAAAAGTAAACATCTGTTTGATTAAAATTTTAATATAAAAATAAATTAAAATTATTATATAACAAAACATAGATAACAACTAATAAAAATCCGTTATCTATGAGCGCATCATGAATTTTTTCATGCACAAAGATAACAGATACAAATTAGATAACAGATTTACAAATCTTAGATAACTGATTTACAAATATCCGTTATCTATGTTTTGTTATTTATGAGAGAAAATGTAGTAGTGAAAGAAGTTACAACTACCAATTGAAGATCTTTATAAATAGTAGTAGAAGTTAGAATAGAATATCCTTTTTTGATTCTTTGCATCTACACACTATTCACACATATTCTATACACACAAGTCATAAAATTTGTAAACACACACAAACGTTCTATACGTTTTCGGTTTTAGTGTTTGTAGAACACTTTTGCACTGAGAACATCTTCAAGCCATTGATATTCGTAAATTAGGAAGAAATTGTTGTAATGCTAAAGATTCACGATTGTAAGTAAGTAAGCAAGAAGGAAGAAAGATAGTAAGTGAAGACCCTTCTTCAAGTTGAAGAAGGAGAGTGGACGTAGGATCGTTTGATCCGAACCACTATAAAATCGGGTATTCTTTATTGCTTTTCTTTACTTTTCTGTCAATCTCAATTTTCGAGTTTATTAATCAAAGATTAAATTCAAAATCGAAGTTAAAACTAAAATATCGGTTTGCTTTTGATCTTGTTCAAATTGAGTTTAAAATTGATTTCCATTGTGTTATTCGGTTGTAGAATAAGTTTGAAAGATTTGTTAAAATCTAAAATCTATTCAACCACCCCTTCTAGATTTTTCCTAGAAGGTTAATTCAAGTTTTCTCTAAGATACTCAACTAATTGGGACCAATAGTAGTTACTATCCGCATAACTAAAATACATTATAAAAATATAATAAAATCACAAATATTTTTTCTTACCAATATCCAATGAGAATAATTGTTCACGTGCCCCAACACCACCCTTGCGCTCGAAAGTGCTCGATAGGGTTCCAAAGCTACGAGAGGACATAAAAATCCGCCAGTTTCACCGAATGTCATTAAGAAGATATTATATGTGGTTGCAGCCACGTATCCTGATCAGTCTTGAAAAATAGTTAACCGGACCGCATGGACCATTGAAGTGATTAATAGTTTGGTCCAAGGCTGACATGGTTGTAAGATCACCTATTATTTTATCGTATAATTCTGTTTTTCCGCGGAGATCATGTAGCATATCACCTCTTACCGTATGCCATTGGGTCTTCGGTTACGAGGACTGCAAGCGCAACAACTCTAAAACCGCAATTACCGCCTCCGACCACATCCGTGTATGATTCAATATATTCTCCGATGTAGGGAGGAAAATATTTCTCCATCTTAGAGCCTCGTAATGGTACATGTGACTCACTTTGGCGAGCGCTACTATTGCGTGGGGAATCTGGGAGGGTGGTCTCGGACCGTGCGAAAAGCTCGCCCCGCCCGACTTTCTTGAGGAAAGCTCATCCGACACCCTTATGTTGTTGATGGCATTGTTCACCCTCTTAATATCCGTAACATTGGTTGGATCACGCCTCTTTATATCTCGCCAACATGTTGCGTGGACTTATATGAAGCATTTATTGCATTGTATCTCTTTAAATTGGTTGGGTGTTAAGGTACCTAGTCTCGAACCCTCTGCAAATTCCAGGAAGGGATGATTGTGTGTCCCGCTCAAAACATCAATGTGCCAAAGATCTTGATCCGTATCATATTCCCTAGCAACTAAACAAAATTCACACGAATTTCTTTGTGTTCTCGTGTTTTTTTCATTTTTGTTTTTGAAGAAGGCCTATATTGTCCCCCTTTACTACATACATACCTTAACTTATGTGGTTTAGAATCACGAATGGCTAAAGTGATATTTCGCATATTCGCAATCCACTTAACATATGACTTCACCGCTACTTTTCCTTTCATACCCCGACAGAGTTAAAAAATCGCTCGTGACATCCTCGGATACATAACCAAAGATCATAATAAGAACTTATTTCAAATTGAAAACGTAAAAGAAATTTGCTAATTGAGAAGTTATAAAAAAATTGCTAGTGAATAAGTAGTATTTGTAAATTTTGTGTTGTGTTATAAGTAGTGAATAAGTGTGTTGCTAGCTCACGCAAAGTAAAAATTTTGAATTTGGATGGGAAATAAAATGAAATAAAGGTTTGATAGGAAAAAAGGTTTGATGGAAAAAAAAGGCTGCTTCCCCCACATGGTCTTGCTTCTTCTCTTGTAGGACCTCACTATACCTCCTCCTCGGATACTTCCTGCAAATTGTTTTGTTGCTTTTTTTTTTTTTTTTTGACAGGCTTCAAATTGTTTATTGGTACAATAATTTTAAATAATTAAAAAAACTTTTACTATTATTAATATAAATGTAATGCATTTTTTGTTGTCCAAGCGTGATTTGTTACCTTCTACAAATTGTTTTTTTTTTTTTTTGATGTATTCAAATTGTTTTGTTGGTACCATAATTTCAAATAATAAAAAAAAACTTTTACTATTATTATTATTATTATTATTAATAATAATAATAATAATAATTATTATTATTATTATTATTATTATTATTATTAATAATAATGTAATGCATTCTTTTTTGTAGGAGTAAAAATTAAAACTTTTACTATTATTATCAAATATTGTAATGTAATGCATTCTTTTTTATAATAAATTAAAATTTACTGGTATTATTATTATTATTCCCTCCGTCCCGAAGAAGCTTTTATATGTAGGTGAGTACGCACTTTAAGAAAAAAATAATAATTGAAGTTTTGATGAGTAATTTAATAATTTTTATGTATAAAATAAAAGAATTTGTTGAGTTGTGTGTATATGAGAGTAAAAAATAATGACATTTGTGTAAATTAGTGAAAATTATGAGGTGAAATTTATAAAAAAATTATTTTTAAAAGTGTGAAACTTACAATGAGAAGGAAATATATAAATTTTTGTGAGAGTGGAGAGCATGATTTTGAGTGAGGGTGGGAGTGAGTATTAAATAAATAAAGCACAAATAGTTGATTTGACCTCTTATTAGGTGGGGGAGAGAGGGAGGTGTGTGTAAATTGGGTGTCCTGCGCATGTGTAGAAATTTAAAAAGAAAGAAATTTGTCAGAAGAAAAGAGTCTTGTCAATGTGCAAAGAGTATAACTCAAAATGTGCATTACCAACAAATCTCAGAAGATCTCTAAGAATGTCAGATCGTGGCTAGAGTTTGTTGGGAATCACATAGCTGAAATTACTATTTTACTCCTCACAAAAAGAAGGTATAAATACCCCTCCCTGTGGTTTGCCAAGGTAACTCACTCATTTTTGTTGCACTAATACATTGCATATTTCTCTCTCTAATCCTGTTGTCTAGACTTGAGTATTGGAGGCTCCTCGGCCGAGCCCCTCTGACCCTTGTTTTGTAGGCATTTCAGTACTCTCCGGTGGGCAGATTTTCATTACTTCGCAACAATCTTAAATGCACTCTTATGTATGATTTTGAGCATCGGACACCCATCACAGAGGCTCCCATCCAGCCCGACTGCGTAGGTCACTGGAGCACGTCCTGTGAGAAGATTTCATCCATTTGAGAGCTCTTTGAAGGCTACTCTTAGGGGGTGCTTGGTGAGATACTTTCAACTAGAGGAATGAAAAAGAAATGAAAAATAATGTTTGGTTGAATACTTTGATTACCTGCTACAGTAGATGAAACCCCAAAACTAACGAATCATCTATTCCTTAGGATTTTATGTGCTATGCCTTTCATTCCATTCCTTAATATTATATTATTAAATAATTTAGTTACATATCTAAAGAATTTTGGCAAAACGAAATTAATGACTATGATAGTGATTCTCATTATTAACCAAACAAGACAATTTTAAGGATTATATTCATTCCATTCTTCACTACTATCATTGTCATTCCTTGTAACAAACCAAGCGCACCCTTAGTTTTTGAAGAATATGCTCGAGTATGAATTTCTACGCCACTTTTCTTTAATCATTATTTCACACAAAATAGATGATCATATATAGGAGGATTTGATACATGCATGCATGCTTAATTATTTATCACATTGTACATGCACCAAGCAAAGTTACAGAACAAAGAGAGTGTTTATTAAAAAGCAGAAATTGAAGAAATTATTCATCACTAATCTCTTCTAGTCATGCTAACAGTGAAATTCATGAACTTAGCATTTTCCTTGGACATGCAATCGGATATGATGTTCTTGTACTTCTCGAAGAGCTGATCAATTACGGATTCACCGAAGTGTTCCGCCAACAATGGTTCCGTGATGGACCTCATGCACTTGGTCATATTGTACCCAACATCACCTACTGTATCCTGCGAATAGTTCAAGTGGTTAGAGCCCACTATATGACCATGTGATCATGGGTTCGAGTCGCTATTTGCCTGATAAAAAAAAAAACCTGCGAATGCAATTCCCTGGCACAGGCTGACCATCTGATCTCAGAGGTCTCCACCCGGTTTATGTGGAACGATCCTTCTTTTCCACCTCCTTTCTCACTTGTTCTGGCGATGGCATGTAATGAGGAACGTTAAATGAATGTAGTGTCTCTTCTTCTATTATTCCCTACATGTAGATGTGAAAGCTATGTATCATCATATATGTTTAATGGGTATATTGCAATTTTGGTCTTAAGAAAATTTTCTCATTATAGTTTTGGTACCATGCTCGAAAATGGTCCTTTTGTGTGTATTTTAATTGCAGAATTGATCCCACAATAATCATTATTTATACTTTTTTATAAAAAAATTATAATTGTTAAAAAAGGACCATTTTCAATAATAGTATTATTGATTATTTCAACAAACTAACAAAGCTACGGGATGAATTGGCAACTTCTTGTAACTATGAGACTGGCGTGTTAGTTACGAATGAGAATATGGGTGATAAGCTCATACAATTTGTTATGGGACTAAGTGACAATTATGATAATCTGAAGAGCCAAATTATTCTAATGGATCTACTACATTTTGTTGATAGGGCATTCTCTATGCTATAACCCCATTTCCTTGTGGAGGGGTTAAGGATATTGACTAGGTCAATTAATTTATATATTGTGCATATTTTTTTATTTGTATTGAATTCCTTGTATATTAGATCTTATTATTCATATATAGTGGAATTCTCGAATCACCGAGATTATCGGTGATCATTATCAAGTTTTCACAAAAAAAAAAAAGAGTTTTTTTTTCCAATTTTGCGGGTAAACAGAGTTTATATGGTCTTATGAGAATATTCCAACGAAAATGTTAATTTCACGTTTCTCTTTTGTCCTTTTTGTAAAAATAGTTCCAATCATTATTTTGTAGGACCGAAACTGCAATCTTATCTCATTCTCTTGGAACCAAAACTACAATTTATCATTTTGTTGGGACCAAAACTGCAATTTCTTGGAACTAAAAATATCGAAAAAAAAACTATTGGACCAAAAGTGTCAAAAAATGATCATTTTGCAGACCACTCATTCACTTGAAACCAAAAATGCAATTTACCCTATTTTATACGTACCTCGAACACCAATTCCTTGAGCGACATGGCCAAGTGCTCCCAAATATAGCAGGACTCTTTGCTAGCAACGTCAGGACTTTTCTCCCCAATAATAGTTAACACCATTCTCCCACCCCTTACTACTTCCTCCGATCGACATTTAAGAAATGTCGAAAAATCTCTTTGAAATTGTTCATAGTACGCATTCATCACATTTTCTGGGCTTTTACTTGCTATGCATATATTATCTTTGTTCAATTCCAACCCTTCAGGGACCTAACAAAGTTATAATCAATTTATTATTTTAAAATTAAAGAAAATAAAGTTAGTACCCCCTCTGTCCCAATTTTAATTGCTCAAAGGAAAATAACACAATTATTAAAAAAATATTGTTTATTAGTATTAAAAGGAATTTTCAACTTCAGTGAAATGAGTTATTTTAAAATCAACTTTTAATTAGGTGACATTTAGATGTAAATAAGAATGTTAGTAAGGGTTTAATTTAGGGATAAGGTACAATTTGGACCCTCAATTATTTTCTCAGGTACAAATTGGACCCTAAACTATTTTTGGTACAAATTGGATCTGAACTAATGTTTTAGGTACAAATTGAACCCCGAACTAATGTTTTAGATACAAATTGGACCCCAAACTATTTTTTTAACAAATAAATACTTTTACTTTTAAAATGGAACAAATATGTCCTTCAACTAATAAATAAAATATACAATAAATCGAATTGACATAAAACATTATTATATTAATGGATAAATTGACAAAAAAATAAAAACATTATGATAAATTCTAAAAAAATAAGTGAAACATCAACAACACTTTTTTTTTTTAAATAATGAACTCATATTTTTTTAATATACAACATAATTTTAGACTAGTAATAAAAAAGAAGATAACTAATTTAATATAATGAATTGAAAATAAAATTAAAATAAAAAATCATAATAATAAAATTCGTAAAATTAATAAAGAAAATATTTTTTTAAAAATACGAGACTATATACATTTACAATTTATATATATACTTTTATTGTTTTAAAACTATAATTAAAGGGACCTTCATGTCTCATTTTATTAGTTGAAGAACATATGTATTTCATTTTAAATGTTAAAGTATTTATTTGTAAAAAAATTGTACTCAAAATGCTAGTTCAAGGTTCAATTTAGAATTTATTATAGTTTTTATTGATAAATAATTTTTATAGTTTAACATTATATTGTTTATTAAAAAAATATGAGTCCATTATTTAAAAAACAAAAAAAAAAAAAAGAAGTGTTGTTGATGTTTCACTTATTTTTTAAAATTTATCATAATATTTTTAATTTTTTTGTCAATTTATCCACTAAAATAATAATGTTCTATGTCAATTCATTTAATAAAAGGGTCTCCATATTTTATTTTATTAGTTGAAGGACTTATTTGTTCAATTTTAAAAGTAAAAGTGATTATTTGTTAATAAAAATAGTTTGGGGTCCAATTTGTACTCGAGATATTAGTTCAAGGTCCAATTTGTGCCAAAAATAGTTTAGGGTCCAATTTGTACTGACACAATAGTTGAGGGTCCAAATTGTACTTTATCCATTTAATTTAATAGGACAATGTTGCTTTATTGATATTTTGGGTATGGAAAAATAAAAATATGACGTACGTACTTTTTTTTATTTTTAGCAATATAAAATAAGATGGGGAGTATTATCGTACACGGGGTAAATTGTATTTTTGTCCCAAGAGAATAAGTGGTTTGCAAAATGATCATTTTTGACACTTTTGGTCCCGTAGTTTTTAATATTTTTAGTCCCAAGAAAATTGCAGTTTTGGTCCTTAAAAATAATAAAGTTTTAATCCTAAAAATTAATGGTCAGGACTATTTTTACAAAAAAAAAAAAAAACATAGGTTTAACATTGTCGTTGGAAATTTTCATGCGATCAAAACTACAATTTAGGTTAATTACGTACCTTGGATAGCCACATGACACCATAAGAAGAATGAACAAAATGCAGGCTATTTGCCGGGAATAACCTAGTATAAAATGATCCGGGAACTCCGGATACGAAACACGGGCCAAATCCGGGCCCAGTTCATTCATCAATTGGGTTTGAAATGTGGGCAACATGGACTGAAAAATGGAGTTGAAATCATTTCCAGGGAGGTCGTTCAATAATATCTGAAATTCTGGCAAGTGATGGCCATGTTGGAGGCTCAATCGATGCACGATTTTCACAGACTCCGTCGCCATAAACAAAGAGGTTGGTCCAGAGGAACAACCCAAATCTGCCATACAGAAGCTCTTTGGGCGCAGCATGTTGTACACTTCTCTTATTGCTTCTTCTGCTATCGACATCGTCATCGATATCACCTTTCTCTGTCAATTATGATTCATTGATATACAGGCATGTAAATGTACGACATTATGTTTAAAAAGGAAGAATTGTAGTTTTGATCAGAATTTTCCAACGACAGTATTAATCGTACATTCTTATTTGTCCTTTTTTGCAAAAATAGTCCTGACGATTATTTTATAGGACCAAATTAAAACTGCAATTTTATCTTATTCTCTCGGGACCAAAATTGCAATTTATCATTCTCTTGGGACCAAAACTGCAATTTTCTTGGGACTAAAAATATCGAAAAAATGGGACCAAAAGTGTCAAAAAATGACTACTTTGCAGACCACTCATTCTTTTGGGACAAAAAAAAATGTAATTTACCCTGTTTAAAAATATGTAAATATAGGACATTCGAGCCCCATAGAGGAAAGTTGAGAATTTAGCCCACCAGTAAAGAGCATTCTTGAATAATTAATATAAATAAATTAATTTCACACCTCTTTATAAATTTATACTTTAATTCTTTTAAAAACTATTGGATGGTAAATATTTATACCTGAAGTACAGAGTTGTTAGCATAACTGGCGTCTCCCAAACCTCCATTCATGTGAAGAACGTTTACTAGTTCCATTTCTTTCTCTTTCTCTTTCTCTCTCAGGTCTCTGTGTTTTTGTACGTGTATTTTTTAGGTCTGGTGGCCAATGGCTATATTTATAGGATAAAATGTTTTTTTAGTTCCATAATTTAGAGATAGTGTTTTAAGTAGGGTTTTTATCGTTCAAAATCCGAAAGATATATTAATTATCAATTTAAAACGTGAAAAATAAAACTTATCAACTGGGACCCGAAAGTTATTTATATTAAGGGGCACTCTTGTGTGAGACCGTCTCATGCATGAGACCACATGAGACGAAGTCACTTTTTCATTAATTGTTATCACTTTTCGTAAATTGTTATCACTTTTCAATTGTTATCACTTTTATACTATTTTTGTATCACTTTTTAAAAAAGTGATAACAATTTATTAAAAGTGACTCGGTCTCATGCATGAGACCGTCTCATACAAGTTTTTGTCTTATATTAAAGGATTTTATCAATTCGAGACGTGAGATAGTTTACAAGTCAACACAAATTAATATTTATTTCTTCCAAAATATTAATGTGTTATCACAAATTATATTTTGTTCAGTCCCGAGACGGTTTCACACAAGATCTACTCCTTTTATTTTGATAAAAGTAGGTCATTAATTATTATTTTTTTGCTATAAATTTAGATCATCCATGAATTTTGAATTTTTCAAAATTAGGTCCATACATTATTTCTATTTTTACTACACATTTAAGCCTGTCAGTACGGTAAAAAATGACATATATACATTTGTCAAACCAAAAGTTAATGACCTACATTTATTAAAAAACAGTTAATGTTCTTCTTTTTGTCAATTCAATAACAGTCCCTACGTTAAGGCCGGCCAGTGCGGAAAAAATGACCTACATACATTTGTCAAAAAAATTAATGACCTACATTTATAAAAAAAAAGAAATTTAATATTCTACTTTTGACAACTAAAAATTTAATGTCCTTAAATAACCGTCCCTACGTTAAGGGCCTAAAATAACTTTTTTTTTTCTTTCTATTTACAAGTTCATGCATGCAAATTAACCTTTTTTTTTTTTTTTTCAATGTACTTCAGCTTAAAAGAGAAAGTTGTTGGAAAAAAATTATCCTTAAGGCTCCATTTGGATGGAGTGGATTTGAAATCAAGGGATTTGAGGATAATATACCATGCATTCATACAAACTAAAATGGAGAAAAGCTAAATGAATGAATTTGATTCACTCAAATATTAAGTACAGTGGGAAAAGTGAAAGAATTTCAAAGACTAAATTTTGTTGGGTGTTTGAAATCCTCCCACTTATAAGTAATATTTGTGTGAACCAAATTCATTCATTTAGTCTTTCCCCATTTTGATTTGTAAATGTATGGTGTATTATCTTCAAATCCTCGATTTCAAATGACTCCATCCAAATGGAGACTAAGAGAATCTTAATTCATGTATCCACTTACGAATACAAATTTGTGTCACATCACATGTCATATTAAAAGTAAATTATACCTATAAATTTATATCTCTACCTATCCACATCATCTAATTCATATAATATTTCTTACTTTATTTGTTTTTAATTATATTAATTTGTTTAATTAAATTAAATTAATATTTATGAATTTGTATTAAAATATTTATTCAATTAGTTAAATATTTTTCAATTGCAATTTTTAATTATTTAGGGCATTTTGTTAATGATAATTTTTGTACAAAATTGTGAAAAATATATTTTTTTGTTTGGTCTCATATGAGGTGAGTGCATGAATGCATTCACTTTTAAAATAATAGTATTTTGAAAACTAAAAATAAAAAGTAACAATAAATTAACTAAAAAGTATAATAATAGAATTCGAATGCATGCATTCACCCAACTCACTAGAGGCCAACTCATTTTTATTAAGAAATGAAAAACAAGTTGGGAGGGAGTGTGAGATAAACTTAAATTGGTGTTTGAAAATGATGTTCAAACTTCTATTTATAAAAGGGAAAAATTGCTACAGTATATATATAAAGTTGGGAGGGACTCTATAAAGTCAAATGAAAAAATATGTGTCATTTTAGTGTTCCACCTCATGTTGCATAATGTGGATAGATGATACGTGTCATGTTAAAAAATATCCAACAAACCACACAATTTTGGATCCATATGTTAAAGATTTAGAAATGTGGAATGCAGACTAAAACATAATTAGTGACACAAACAAATAAATTGACCCTCCTCCAGCGACGCACAAATTCAATGTGTAACTCATTATAATTAATTCATTGTTTCTCATACTTCGAAATTGTAATTATTTTGTTGCAATTGTTGCATATTGATCTTTTGACTTTTAAAAAGATGTGACTTTAGCGTGTGATATGGGAGAATGTATCTTGTCATCTTCCTTGTTGCATCACGAGATCCTTTAAGAAAACTAGGCCGAAAGGTTTTCCGACGTCTACCCTCCAATGCTTAAGTTAGCATAGTGATCACCTAAAAAACCAATAAATGTGAAAGAAAATGTAAAGTTGATAGAGTATATATGAAAAGATAACATATTAATGAAGAAAAAAGACTATATATACCTTCCCTCTGGGACGGCAAACTGTCATTTTGCTTATGGGTAAACCCTAGACACGTCACTTTACTATTACGATATTTTGCAGAGATTTCACCGAGATTTGCACGAGATAAAGTAGATTATTTCGACAAAACGGCTATGATTGTACTTTAATTCAGAGATCTGTGAATTCTCCTTTTACTTTTTTTTTTTCCTCTCTTTTATTAGGGTTTGTTTACTCTCTAGTTTTAGATTTGATCCTTCGATCGGTGACAAATTGAATCTGGTCTTCATATCTCTTCTTGATTATAACATGCCACTAATTTCGAGATGACCTCGATTACGAGACGAGATGGGTCGAGATCTTCATCCTTTCAATTCAGTTTGTATCCCCTGGGAATCTGATTTGTGAGATAAGAGGAGGGAAGGTTCTCTTCTAATCCTTTTATGATTAAACTCTATCTCTAGCCTATTTGAATGTTCGAAAATTCTTATTTTTATCTATCCCGATAGATAACTTATCAAATATCTTGACACGATACTCATCAATATAGTTTTTTTTTTTTTAGTAAAAGAATTATATTTCAACAAAAAGGGATTGGGGTACAATGTACCCCACAAATCCTAAAACCAGTTTTACTAAGTTACAGAAAAGAAAGCAGTAGAAAAACAACAGAAGACAACCATGAACCTATTAAATCTAAAACTGATCACCCAAGACACAGCCATTCTGTTTGTTAAAGAAAGGTTATTGCTAAAAAATTTTAGCTCTACAAAAAGTTTTGAAATGTTCAACGCCTCATTTTTAAAAATTACATTTCCTCCCTCCCGCAAAAGTTTGCATATTTTTCTTTTTAGTTTGTCTCCAAAAATATTGCATACTCCATGGAAATATTCCTCACAACCTTCACCCTCACAATACTCACATATTCACCCTTTATGCACGTCATTACTTTTGAGACCCACATGCACTCAATTCAATTAATTCTTTTATTTTATTCATAAAAGTTTACAAAATTACACATCAATACTCCACTCATCAAACTTTTCCTTAAACTCCGTGTCAAAAAATTTCCTCAAACTTTTACGGGATGGAGGGAGTAACATCTCTTCATTTTCATACGAGTCAAACCATTGCCAATAAAATACATGCAGTGCCCTTTTTCCCATTCCTTTCTTTCACGATATTGCCAAAACGCAATCAGAATAGCATTTCAACCAAATATCATACGTTATCGAGCATTACAAAACAAATGTTTCTCTATTTCCTCATGGATTCCACAAAAGGTTAATTGAGTTTTGCACTCCATTCCCATTATATAAATTAAGGCAAAGTCTACTATGATCAAGAGTTCATGGTAAAGCTTGATCTATTTATTAAAGGATATCAATTGTAATAACTGAAGGGTATTATTTATATTACTAAACGGTATCGGTCGTGATAACTAAAGTATATGTTTATATTACTAAAGAGTATCAATCGTTATAACTAAAGGGTATTACTTATATTATTGAAGGGTATCGGTCGTTGATAATTGAAAGGTATGATTTATATAGTTATATTACAACTAGACAACTTTTACAAAAGTATTAATCATCATAAATGAAGGGTATGACTTATATTACTAAAGAGTATTATTTAAGATAACTGAAAAGTAAACTGAATCTTTTTTCAATGTGAACCAAGTTTCACCATAAAACTTGGTTTACAGGAGACACACTAAAAAATTAATTGAGTTTTGCACAAAAATTAATTTTTTTAAAAAGACAAATTACACAAATAAAATTTCTATTATAATTTTATTTAATAAGTGTTATACTTTCTAATATAATTAATGCACATAATTTTATTAACAAAATAAATTAGAAAAATTTATTTATATAAAAATAAATTTATATAATTAGAGCATCTATGAAAAAAATCAACAAATTTGCACGAGAGAGTATTTAATTAACTACAGTTTTCTCTTATTTTTCCAAGACAACCACATGCGTTGATGTTTTTTTCCTGGGTAAAAACTTGTGTAAAATGGATTCATACTATGAATTTTATTTTTATTTTTACTATCATGTATGTTCACTATTACTATCATGTGCGTGACAGGTAATAATTTATGCATTACGAGATAATAAATATGCATAACAAGATAATAATAAAAATAAAATTTATGATATTCACCTGTTTCACAAGTTAGTCTTTTTTTCTTTGATACTCATTTCGGCGACTGAGATTGGACAATTAAGTGGTGTCCATGGTGATTAACTGCACCAGCTTGTTTTTTCTATTCCCAAATCAAATGTTGTGGCTCATATTTTTATAGGGAAGCGCTAAATGGCTATTATATTATAGCCTGTCATAGATAGATTGGTCCAAGGATGAAAATATTCTTGCCGCATGATAAATATCGCAATTTTAATTTTACGGATATATCGATATCGCATATCGATATCGCAAAAAATTAAAAAAATGACGGAAATTTTATTAAAATCTTGGAAATTTAACAAGATATTTCATGGATTATTATAACATATTATTTTGTACATATTCCATTAAAATTACAATAAAATTATATTTTTAAAGCAACTATATGGATAATAGATTATATAAATACTGTCGACACAAAATAAGTGACAATATAATACATAATACAATACAAAATGACTAAATATACATGATACAATACATTAATACCAAAATGAAGACCTATGAGGTTCAAATGTAGTAGGTTCACATGTGCATAACCATGTCCAAAATTAGTTTCCACCATCACCGTTATTTCCACCATTTTTCCATCACTATTTCCTCCATCTTCGGTTGAGCTATCTGTATTGGGAATCTTGCAGACAATTAATTGTCTATAAGTCTATGTCTCGAAATATTCTATTATTTGTGGGAAACAAAAAAATATAAATTATATAAAAAATAAAAATTGCGATTTTTAAAAATTTTGCGATATTTACTGCGATATCAGGGAAAAAATACACTACGCCCGATCGATATCGATATTTTGCAATATTTCCGCGATTTTCGGAAAAAAATACATTACCCCCTAATATACGTACTCCCAACCTCAATTTTTGCAATATATCCGCGATATTTCAATCCTTGGATTAGTCCATCCGTCCCATAAAAGCTTTTACACTTTCTTTTTTTATCCGTCCCATAAAAGCTTTCACACTTTCTTTTTCGACCGTCCCACTATAAGTTTCACACCCCTTAAAATGGAAAACCCTTTATAAACTCCACCCTCAAAATTTTCACTAATTTACACAAATATCATTACTTTTTACTATCACATACACATAACTCAATAAAGTTTTTACTTTATACATAAAAGTTTACAAAATTACCCCTCAAAACCTCAATCATTACTTTTTTTCTTAAAGTGTGTGCCGTCCTACATATGAAAGCTTTACCGGGACGGAGGAAGTAGTATTTATTAGATTAGTAAAATTATTGTACAACCTTATATCATTTGCCACCAATATAAATATATCTATATATATAGAGAGAGAGAGTAGATTAGTAGTATTTATTAGATTAGTAAAATTATTGTACAACCTTTTATCATTTGCCTCCAATATATATATATATATATATATATATATATATATATATATATATATTTTGAGAAGTGAAAAATATAAGTATTTAAAATTATGTACATATATTAAAATTTTAATACACCCCTAGATTTAAATTAATAAACTTATAAAAATTGTGTACTATTTTATAATATTTTTATGTAATTTTAAAAAATATTTAATTTTTTAGTAAATCTATTAAAAATTGTTTAAAGATTATAAAAAATAAATATAATAACTACTCATTACTCTTTTTGATACGATTTAAATTGCTCAAAATCAAATGATACAAGTTTTAATAAAAGTGTTGTTTACTAGTATTAAAATGTGTAAAGTGATCGGGTAAATGAATATTTCAACTTTATTGGATGAGTAATTGAGTGGGGTAGATTTAATTACGGTGAGGAATTAAGTGACATGATGTGTAAATAAAATATATTTATAAGGGTTTTTGGTTTTAGAGATTTTAAATACATCTCTAAACTTTTAGATTATTTTGCATATATATTTATTTAATTTTTTTGTGCCATATATTTTTATTTTTTAAAAATATAAAGTCATATGAAAATTCATTAATAATTAACTGTTATTATTAATGAATCTATTAATTTCAACTGAAAATAAAATGTTGAATTTAAAATTTAAATAAAGGGTGAGTTACTAAGAGATACAATATTAGACCCCTTAACACTCATAGATACAATCAAATTTGGGTTAGTCGCCCACCAGGTCCTCAATTTAATGAGACCGGGTTCGATTCCCTTTGAACGAACATTTACTAATAAAAAAAAAAACACTCATAGATACAAAAACTTTATTAATTACTCACAGCTACAAAATAAAATTAGGGATGAACAATTTTAACCTTTTGAAACACAATCTCATACTTCCACTTTTTGTCAGCAACCATCCCATGCTTCAATTTTTTGTTAGTCAACCATCGGTAGCAGCATTTTCTTTAATCTTACCTCAATTGTTTTGACAAATTTTCCAAGGTTTGGTTTTTCTCTGTTTTTTTAGTTCATTCATATTTTTCATTACCTTATCAGCCATCTTACCTCAATTTATTTTTCTTTTTTCTTTTACTTTAATAAATTTCATATTTTTCAATCTTGTCTCTTTCTTCTGTATTTTATGAATCATATTATTTTTCATTACCAATTCAAAATTTGTAACTATGATTAAGGGGTTCAAAATTAAAAAATCAAATCATTCGATCAATTTGACATTACATATCTAAATTACTACTATTTCGCGACCTTCAATTTGCATCCTTCATGCCCTCCAACTCTTCTTTCTGTTTATGGGTCAGGAATGTTGAACTTAATTTCACACCTATGTCCTTGTTATTTTCAGCCCAAATAATATTGCACATGTGCAACAAGATTGCACATGGTTGCAACCATGTGCAATTGCGCATGTGCAACAAGACTGCTGCACATATGCAAACAAATGGTCAATTACCTTCTTCCACCATTTTATTGTGAGAACCATTTTTGCAATATTTGCACACCTGTGCCAAAAACAGAGAACTTAAAAAATTAAGCAACTTCAAAATCAAAGAACAGTAGAGAATAGCTAATGGAAGAAAAGCAATTCAAAATTCCAGCATTTGAATTGTGTAGAGAATATCTGATGGAAGAGAAGCAATTCAAAATTCTAGCAATTCAAAATCATAGTTAATGGAACAAAATCAAGCAGAAATTCAAAATTTTCTTTCCCCCACCGCCTCCCCCTCTGTTTTACCCTGTTACTAAACCTTCAAAACACACATACAGTCCCTCAAAATTAAGAAATTGATAAAAAATTAAGAAAAACTCCAAAATAAAAGAATTAAACATATACATAAATAAAAAATCAAACCACCGATTAAGAAAAATTCCAAAAACTTACAAAAGAACTGATCAATTTACAGATGAGTGATTTAAACACATAAATTACAAAAAAAAAAAAATCACCGATAAAAAAATCATTGATACAAAAAAATTAAGAATTTTTTACAACACAACAAGAAATCACCGAGCGACGGGTTAGATCCGATTGAAACTCACCTTTATAGCTTTCGTTGTTTCTGCAATTGATTTGTAAAAAATACTGCAAAATTGTTTTTCTTGACGGATCTGGTCTTCATCACAAAATCTGTTCTTGTTGTTCTTCACAGATTCTTCGTCACTGCGAGGAGCAGAGTCGCGGATCCACCAACATCGTCGGTACCCCTCTTCGTCACCTTGGTCGGAGAGAGAGAGTCACCACCACCGTCGGTCGGTAAGAGAGAGAAACGCATCGGTACCCTTCTTGGTAGAAAGAGAGGAGGGAAAGCAGCGCGGTTCCACCAACACCGTCAGTACCCTTCTTCGTCGCCATGGTCAGAGTAGGAGAGCCACCATCACCGTCGGTCGGGAAGGGAGAGCCACCATCACCGTCGATAGTCTTCTTGCTAGAGAGAAAGAGAGAGGTTTTTAGAGAGAGGGTAAAATGGAGGGTTTGTTTGTTTGTTAATAGCCCTGCATACGTATTCAACTAATAGCCATCCGCCTTTGAATAATTTGAGGGTAAGATGGGTATTTGATATTAGTAGATTGTATCTAATAGTATTTTTTTTTTTTTTTTTGTGTAGTATCTAAGAGTAATTTATGGATAAATATTGTATCTAAGAGTAATAGATCCTTAAATATAATAACCCCACTCACTCTCATCTTCCCTCCCTTGAGTAAATGAAGCCAAAGATTTTTAACAACTTGTAAAATTTTAAAATAAAAATAAAGTATATTGTGAATCAATTTTATCATGAAATTTATTTATATTTTGTATGTATTTTTAATTAATATTAATTTTTATTAAAATGTATATTGATTTGCATAGTATATTATATAATAAAAATAACTAATATGATTTTTGTTATTGTGGTAGCTTAAAACAAGGTTCAATACATGGTAAAGTGTTTAGTTCATTGTTTTGTTGCTGTCATTAATCTGCATTTTGGAGATGAGTTGCAAGTTTAAAGAGTGAGTTAAATAACTAGCGACAGTTTGGTAGTTTTACGGTGTGCACTTTGCCAATCAATATCTGGCACGTGTGTGATCCGTTTTGGCTGATTCTTTTTCTATGAATAGCTGAGTCGGCAAGCTTTACATCGAGAAGAAGAAAGCTGTTTCATTGCTTTCTGGAGCTCAAGTTATCAGTCTCCAAAGTTAGAGAAAAATTCGATTATTGAGCGGTAGAATTTTTCTTGTGATTGTTGTTTTGTTTCTTTTCTTAGAGTGTGATCATTCATGTATTGCAACTCTAAGAGAAAACATTCTGTAATCATATCTCTCTCGGTGAATAGTGGAAAGTGAATGCCCTCATAGTGGATGTAGATCGGTTAAGATCGAACCACTCTAAATTTTGGTGTCTTGCTCTTTCTTTTCTTTCTTTTGCTTTCATTGTTCTTTGATCTTCTAAGTTCCAATTCATCTTTGATTTACAAGTGTGTGAATTCAAAGCTGTGTTTATCTTGACAATTTTGAATTGCACGCTAAAATTAATTTATAATAGAGTTACTCTAACATATAAACTCGTCCCATCATATTAGCTTAAAGAAAGTACCAACACCCAACTTATTATTTCTGAAATATATAACTATACTCAAAATACGAAATCTTTTTTTTTTAGTTTATAATTTAAAAAATAATCATCCATATATACCCAGTCGGTTTTGCTATCAAATTCTTCACTCTCTCTCATTTTTCTTACAGTAATTGACTTGCAAATCCTTGACTTTGTATAAATTCTTAACTTGTGATTGGGTTCATTGCAAGAAGTTTGATAATCATTTTATATCATATCTGGTGGATTTCATTGCAAATCTTAAGTTAATGTGCTTAATTTTGTGGAACTAATGCTTTCATGCAAGTGTTGAATCAATGCTAGGAAAAGGATGAAAGACGAGCAAAGAATCGAGCTAGACAACAACTTGTTGAGCAAGATCCATTCAAGGCGAGGAGGTAGCTGAGAAGTGAAAAGAAAGAGATCAAAGGTCGATGCACAAGTTTAGAAGAGGTGAAAAATCTTGGAGAAGGGTCAAAAGTCGAGAATGAGAGAAAAGGGAAGTCACTCGGCCGAGTGAAATGGCCATGCCCGAGTCGGCTTGTTGCGGAGGAATTCTCACTCGGACAGTCTACTTATCACTCGGCCGAGTGAGAGCACACTTGCCCGAGTCATCCCATCCCAGAAGAACTTCCACTCGGCCATAACACAATTGACTCGGCCGAGCGGGGTTTGAAGAGGCCCAAGTCACATTTTGCCAGAGAGATTCTCACTCGGCCAAACCAAAGTCACTCGGCCGAGTGAGACACATTTGGCCGAGTCGAGTCCTACCGGAAGAAACCACTCGGCCAAGCCAAGACAAGGCCACTCGGCCGAGTGGAACCCCAGTGGCCGAGTGGGACCACTGCTGCGCGATTTTGTGTGAAATATTGTTATTTTGAGGCCCTTCTTTGCAAATTGGAGTTTATAACTTTGCCATCACTATATATACTTCTCATTTTCAGCTGATTAGAAGGGGACTCCACACTTAGCACAATTCATTAGGTTTTAATTTGAGAATTCCCTCTGCACATATTTACACACAGTTACACATAGTGAAAGGTGTTCTTCACATTTGGATAGATTTTCATTACCCAAGAGTTATAGCTGATAGAATTGAGCATACAAGTTGTATTAAACTCCATCAAGGTGACTTCTACCATTTATATCAAGTTTTGTTCCTTAATTTCAGTTTGTTCATGCTTCCTTTTCACTTAATATTTATGGGTTTCTTCCAATTAGCCATGATTGGCTAAAATTCTTATGTGCTTGGGTGTAATGACCCTTAGATGAGTTGATTTTGGTGAATTTATGATTGGGTGTTCATTTGTTGAGGTGATTACTTGTCTTAATGATGCTTTGCATGATTTAATTGCTTGAGTGAGCCTTGATCTTGTGTTTATTGGTTTAATTTTCTCAAGGATACTTGGTCTATTGAATTGATGCATAGGTGTTAGGTTTACTTTTGTGATTGAAGTCAATATTTGGTTAACTCAAGGATACTTGGTTAATTAACTAGAACCTCATTAAGGCACATTGATTACTTGTTGTCATGCTTGTAATTAGTGAGGGTGAGAGTGTTGTCTCTCACATTCCTACATGCTTACTTGATCATTTAGAACATAGGCTTATCGAGACGGTTTTATTTGAATTATTTGTTGGTTATCCCTATAATTCCTCTTAGAATGAGCACTTGATTATTTATGATCCGAAATTGACGAGTCTTTGGTGATTTGCACCCAAGCACTACTCTCTCCACTTGGTATTCCTTTGTTAATTGCTTTGTTTAATTTCTTGTTGAATTTGGGTTGTTATTTTGTTGCTTTAATTTTGCGATCTTGATTAGCCTCTATAATCCTTGAAAACGTGCAATTTCATGGCTTCATTTCACTCCTAGTCCCTTGGGTTCGATAAATTTGGTCGTAATTTCTATCCATTAGAACTACACTACGATCAACTTGCAAATGTTTATCATTATCCATAACTATTTGGGTATTCGTGACAATTTAGTAATATATATAGAAATCAAAAATATTTTTTTCATTTATTATCATAAGAAGTATTATGTACATCTTATACACGGTATATCCCTAAACATATCATTAGTTCTTTGCGCACAATAGTATTAATTCTTACACGCAATAGTACTATTAGTGGTGTTCGGTTCACAATGTGCATGTAGTACTTTGTCAATTATCATTATCTAACTGCTCTCACACTTATATAAACTAAATAAAAAAATTTGTATGAAACAATCTCATGTATAAGACGGAGCTCCATTTTAAAATATATACTTTTTTTTTTTTGCATGAGAACATGATTCTGATATGATTATAAACTTGCATGTCGTATAAAATATATGTGATGAATAATCGTCTCATGGCTTCATGCAATTTTTGTCGAACACCCAAAATGTGAAATAAAGCAAACTAATTACAGTGAAAACCCAAAGTTGGAGTTGTTAAACAAATGAAATTATTTTTCCGGCTAATATAAGACAAGACGAAGGCTGTGTTAAAGGTTGACATATCATGCAAAAATGCAAAACCAAGCTCCTCAATGTATCTGGGTTAAAAGGTGCCTACTTTTTTATTCAACTTTCATCTAGTTTTAGTTTCAAAGCAAAGTATGTGAACAAATTTTACCACAAAATTAATTTTAATAGTATTAGTTGTTTCATTAAAAAGTATTATTTATTTGTACTATAATTTTTATTGATATTAGTTTGTTTCATTAAAGGGTATTAGTTGTAAAATAGTTTTACGATGAAACTAATTTATTTGTATAATAATGTATTAGTTTTAAATGATATAAGTTGTTACATTAAATGGTATTAGTTGTAAACCGTTTATACAAAACCAACTTTATTTTCAATATATAATAGGTTCTTAATTTGATAAACTTATCTTTGATATATTTACATTGTATATATATGTCACAAGTTCACATGTAAAACTTGTTCATCGCATGAAATTGATATCATTATATTCATTTAGTCATATCATTGCAATTATAAACAAATTTCACATCGTAAAATGTTATGATATTAGTTTATACGATTAATAGTATTAGTGAATGAATGTAATGATATCGGTTTATACGTTGAACATGTTTATATATATATATATATATATATACTAGTAATTTAGACTACGGGAATTTTCTTTGGATAATGAAAAATTATATAAATAATAATAAAAAAATTATTGTTTAAATATTTTTATAAATAAAAGATTTTATAATACACAATATACTTAATTGAAATAGTAATTTAAATATGAAAAATTGATTAAATATTAAGTATTTGATAACTCTATAAAATATTAATGAATCTACTGATTTGATTTCGAGGCCAAAACTTAAAAAAGTTCATTTGATAAACAATGTATACATGCATGGTCTCCCATTGGAATCAAAACACAAAATTTCCAATCCTCTTTCGTATTTGAATGATTGAATCTAGAGAATGTAAGTTAGCAATATATAACATCATATAACTAAGTTCATGAGTTGGAGATAAGCGGACTCGAACCGTTGACATCCGCCGCAGGGAGTAAACCAGGCGTCTCTCATGCCCCCGACGATTCTACCATAGAGGCCAACGATAGACAATAACCCCTGCGAACACAACTTACAACTTTCATCTTATTGTGCTCTCCAAAGAGCAACTCTTCTCAAAATCTCACTAAAAGGGTCTTGAGTTGGAATCCCATTCTATCTCAGGATTCTTGCGATTCCCGGAGGTTCCGGCTACAGTAGAACCAGGAACGGAGAGCCCCGACTCTTTGGTCTTAAGAACGCTGGTTTTAAGAATGAGTGATTGCCCTTCTCCGACCCTTACCGCCCAACCCGAGAACGGATGACTAATGCGTTCCACTTATTTAACGAGGATCTATGGTCGGCCGTGACCCTGGATGCCGAAGGCGCCCTTGGGGTGATCTCGTAGTTCCTACCGGGTGGAGATGATGGGATCGGTCCATGAATTTTCCTTCCTTTTCTTTTGCCGCATTTAGCTCAAAATTAAAAAAATTAGATTATAGATATTTTATTTGTGTTGTTCATTTATTTTATAAATTGAATATACAAATTAAAAAAATTACGTGCATTTTAGATTTCTTACTAACTACGTAAATTCTATTCTTTTAAAGAGCGCAAATTTGAATTAATTTATAGAGTGTGAGATTTACATGAAAATCGGTTAATTTAAATAATCTTAGTAAATTAATTTTGTATTTTTATACAAAAGTACAAATCAGTTATACTTTTAAAAGGGATTATTCTAGAAGTAGAATTATGCAGAATAAAAAAAAAAAAATTTATAATCACACTTTATTTAAATAATTTTAAATATGAAGAATAAAAAATTAATTATATTACTTTGTTTTCAATAAATTATTGTGAATAAAGCTTTTGTTTTCTCTCTATTCAGAAGGCCTTGTGTTGGTAAAAATATGCATGTTCACATATATAAAATGAAGGATTTTTATCGGTATAAGTCACGAAAGATATATTAATTATCAATTCGGGACTGAAAGATAAATTTTATCAATTTGGGACCTGAAAGATAGGACAATTATGAATTCGAGTCTTAATTTCATATCCTGGATTGATAAAATCTCTTAATATAAACATCTTTCAGTCCCGAATCCATAAATTTTATCTTTCTGCGCCCCAAATTGATAATTAATACTATATCTTTCAGCACTTAGAATTGTTAAAGCCCAAAATGAATTGTCTCATCATACTTGTCCGGAAAAGGTTAAAAAGACATATTTTTGTTATAAAATTAAATACTAATCTTGCAAATTGTGTTACAGGGTGAATAAAGTGGAAGTAGATGGAGCAAAGCCCATATCAAATTATTGTGTGTATTGGGCCCCACCTGCACCTCCAAAGCAAGAGGCAAAAGCCCGACAAGAAGGCCCAGTCTCAGGCCCAAATTCAACACACCCTTTACCTGCCCAATCTGTGAAAGGCTTCCACTTATTACCATGGGCCCCTTGGGAACAACCTACTCCCCAATGCTACATCTTATGAATTTTAATTTTCTTATACTATTTATGGCAATATTTAGTGTGAAAGCAGTTTTACGATATAAAATTAATACCATTAGAATCATTTATTAATACCATAATATTTATTTAGTGATACTATTACACTTAAAACTAATATCAATATAAAAGGTTATGGTATCAATGAATGATTTTAATAGTATTAGTTAGTGATTCTAATGATATCGGTTTCATAATAATTGCATATTAAATCACCACCTTTTTCAAAATTGCATTTTAATCTAAACTTTTGAATCTTAGCAAATAAAACTCCAATTTAATATTTTTGCAATTATAGCTTACGGGCGATTTGTCTCTGCCCGTTGCTTATGTGGCGTCCACGTGGCTACGAAAATAACGACGTCGTTTCATTTTACAATGTTTAATTGCAAATTAAATCACCACCTTTTAACAAATTGTAATCTAATCTAAACTTTTGATTTTTTTTTAAAACAAAACTTCCATCAATATTTTTTTTTGCATTTCGATCTTACAGGCATATTAGCTTCCCCGTGGTGATTTATCATTGAAATTTAAGGGTTTCATTTTCTTTGCTTAAATGAAAATTGACTATAATTTTAATTTTTTTATTATATTTGTACTATACATTATAAAATAAAGCGTATAAAAATAAATCAAAATTAAAACTTAAAAATTAAACTAATTTTATTTCATTTAAATTAAAAATATTTTCATAAATTAAAAATAACAAATTAAATGATTTGCGTCATTTCGCTCACGTGTTGGTCACGTGCGCACATAATCCGGCTAAAGCGGATGACGGTCTGATTTTATCCGCTTAACATGTTGATGGGTATTTCAATTCATTGAGAACTTGACAAAATTTATTAAATTGAAGTTTTGTTTGCCAAGATTTAAAAGTTTAGATTAAAATGCAATTTTTGAAAAATGTGGTTATTTAATATGCAATTAAACATTTTTTTATGCATATTTTACGATGTGGACGTTTATTGAGACGATGATCGTACATTTTTTTGTACACATCAACATTCGGGCAAGGATAAAGCTGCCCGTAAGCTTGAATTGCAAAAAAAAAAAAAAATTAAATTGGAGTTTTTTTTTAACAAGATTCAAAAGTTTGGATTAAATTGCAATTTGCAAAAAGTTGTGATTTTATTTGCAATTAAGCCTTTATTTTTACCATCCTTTCAATTTTTTACACAAACTAATAAAATATTATTTATTATGTTTAAAATTCTGAATGTTATATATAAACTTTCAAATATATCCTATATATTGAACATTAAAGGAATATCAAAATAAAGAAGTTGTATTCATGAACTTCCAATATTCATTAAAGGGATTAATAAAGGTATTTTGATCATTTTACACACTTCTAAAAGAGAATGAGACTATATTTTGAGACAAATAAAAAAGGAATAGGAATTTTTCGAAAAAAGGAGACAAATTTTTAGAACGAACGGAATAATAATAATAATAATAACATAATAATATTTTTCTTTTATTATGTTTGAAATTATCGCATAATAACTTCACCGTTATTATTTAAAACTATATTTATATATGACGTTATTTTCTTTTTTACATTTAAACAAAAATCAGAGGGTCAAACCCCTACCCTCCATCTATCCCTGCATCCGATCATTTATTAGCTAGGTAGACTTAGCTAACCGCAAACTAGCCAACACATGCCATGATTCTAGCACTATTATCTTAATTAAATAAATGCTAATTAAATGCACAAATATTTATATGAGATCATCCTATATGATATTTTTGCAGATTTTTAAAATACATAATTAAATCGGCAAACTATGTCTCATAAATTAAATTTATGTAGGACACTTTTGCAAGTTTTTGTATTTCATATATGAAATGATCTCATGCAAGAATTCATCTTCAACATAAATGATTTTAAATTAATTAACAACAACAAAAATACTCGGTCCTATTCAAAATACATGTCATTTTGGCTATTCACCACATTTGCAATTTAAATATCACTTTACACTTTTCAATGTAGATTAATTATATTTCTTCACAATCGACTCTTAAATTAGTTTAAAATAACCTTTTTTTTGTCGGTAAATGTTAGTTGTTAGTGGTTAGAAGTTAGTTCACCAAGTCTCCTAACAATTCCAAATTCTCCAAGCCTCCTTATACCTCCAACTCCAAATTCGTTCCCAAAGGGAATCAAACCACAGTCTCCCACTAAAGTGAGGAATCGGTGGCCAGTGGGCTAAGCCACTGGTTGTTTAAAATAACTTAAATAATAAGAGTCCTCAAAATTTTATATAAATTAAATTTCAAAGCTATTAATAAGGGTATAATAAGAAATTAATGATTTCTTAATATGTGTGAATGACAAAATCTAGTGTGAAGCGGTTTCATAGTATGAAATTAATACCATTAGAATAATTTATTAATACCATAACATTCATTTATGATATCATTACACTTATAAATTGATATTGCAGTATAAAATAGTTATGATATCAATAAATGATTCTAATGGTATCGGTGAGTGATTCTAATTATATCGGTAAATGATTCTAATGGTACCGATTTCATACTATGAAATTGTTTCTGAGAGAATGATTATGTGTGAATTGATCTATAATGTTGGTCTCGCATTCTCTCCGCATCTTTAATGTTGGATCAAGAAGTTTTGATGAGTCGAAAAGCGGCTCGAGATGATCGATGATCGACCCTGAAGAACAACCGAGGTTGAGACCTTAAGCTAAGCCGATCGAGACGGGGTCGAGAACCAATCTAGTCGGTGATGTCCGGAAGATTACAAGTCGTCGGAGACAAGCTTGAGTCTAGTCATCTGCAAGAGACAAATATAAAGAGCTCGGATGAGGTCGAGACAATTTGAGTAGAATAAGAAAGACGAGTCTTCACCAAGTCACCGAGATGAGTAGAGTAAAACCAGTGAGGTCTAGAGCGGTTTTCAAGATTGAGTTTGTTAAAGCGGTTTTCGGTTTGTTAGAACCGACTAACAAACTAACTGACTTTTCGAGACTTATAAATAGGTCTAGGCACTTCATTAAACATACGAGAACACACAAGTTATTTTTCAAGCAAGATATTCTCTAAAAATTCACAAGTTTTCTAAAAGCACAAAATAGTTTTCCAAGATTTCTTCATAGATTTTTCTAGGTGTTTGTAGAACACTTCTTTGCACATCTTCATATACACTTCTTTATCTTAGAGTTGGATTTCACAGATTTGGTTAGGATTTTGAAGAGTTGAAGATCGGTTTGTAAGTTGTAAGTTGTACTATTGTAAAGTAAGCGAGATAGTAGAGACACTTCTTCAAATTGGAGAAGGAGAGTGGATGTAGGATTGTTATAATCCGAACCACTATAAAATCAGTGTTCTTTCTTGCTTTTATTTACTTATCTCGTTAAATATCCAATTTATTGTTCAAAGATTAATTTAGAATCAAAGTTAAAATCTGAATATCGGTTTGTTTTTTATCTTAATAAAGTTGAGTTTAATATTGAATTTCATTGTGTTGATACGGTACTTTGAATAAATTTTAAAAGATTTTGAAAATCTGCAAAATCTATTCAACTCCCTTCTAGATTTTGTCCTAGAAGGTTAACTCAAATTTTCTTAATCAACTCAACCAATCGGGACCAACAAGTGGTATCAGAGCGGTGTTAAGGCATTGCAGTATTGATTTTAGGTCTTAACTAAGATTAAAATTTTCTTGATTTTCTTCATCTTCTTTATTGTTACTAACTGTGCTACTAACAAGTTTGTGGAGTATTTTGTTTCTCTATTTCATCATGTCTTGAGACAAAAGCAAGAAATCCAGGAATCTACCCGAGTTTTCAATTGAAGAGTATGACTATTGGAAATTCGGGATGGAAAATCATCTCAAGGCTATCCATGATAGGATGGAGGAGGTTCAACCTATAAAATTTTATCATGGAGGCACTAGCAATGGCACCGAATCAGGTGAATCCAGTCGACAAGAGAAAAAGAGCTCGGAATCGACAAATGATGAAAGAAAAATCCACAATCTAGACCAGGTAACCAGGACTAAAATCATTGAGACTACGAGTAAAGACTGGATTGAGAAGGTCAAAAGATGCAAAACAGCTAAAGAAATGTGGCAAACTCTGGCAAATGTATGTGAAGGATCGGACCAAGTAAAAGAGAATAAAGCTGTGATCTGTTCTACACGCCTTTAATACCTTCACGATGAAGGAAAATGAATCAGTAGATCAGCTAGATGTAAGGTTGACGAATCTCCTCAACAAAGCGGTGATCCGGGAAAGAACTATACGAGAGAAGGAGATTAATAACAAGATACTGAGATCTTTAACCAAGAGATGGAGAGAAAAATTCAATATCCTTAAAGCAACTCAAAATTTATCTTCTATTACTCACCATACCTTGTTCTCTCATCTTAAAGCTCTAAAGTATGACATTCAAATAGAGGATGAAGAAGATGATATGGAGTCGAGCACCTCATCCAAATCTGTTGCCCTTGTCAGAAAGAAGATAAGATGTCGATTGAATCCGTAGGAGCTGACCTATCTCTGAAGGAGCAGATGGCTCTGCTCACTAAAAGGTATGAAAGATTAAGGATGAAGTATAAACGAAATAAATTGAGATTTGCGGTAAGGACAGATCGAGATCCAAATCAAGAAGAAAGGAAGATAAGTCTACAGATGATGACAAGAGTAGGAGCCAGACTGACAAGATTCAGATCCCTGTCAAAAGAAATCCATCCAGCCCTAAATCAGATAGGAGTGACACTTGCTACACATGTAACAAGCCGGGACACTTCGGCTATGATTGTTCTTCAACCGACTCCTAAAGAAAGGGAAGAGAAAAGAAAAAGAGAGACATGAGATTTGCGAGACCAAAGGGCTTTACTTGGCTGAAGAAAAGGAGTCAAGAAAATCATCATCATCCTCATTCCGATTTCGGATCGAGATGATGAAGTCTGTCTCATGGCTAAAGATGTAGTCTATTATTCATCTTCGATAATGATTCTGTAAATCTATATCGATAATGATCAAACGTTATTCATGAATTATTGAGAGATTTAAAGACATCTCTGATCGCTTATAAACAGCTAGAGACAGAGAATTTGACTTTAAAGGATCAAATTCAAATTCTAATTAAAGGAAAGCAGGTGATGAACTATTGAAACCGAGGAAACATTCAAGGGGGAATGTTTTCCCAGCCGAGGCTAGTATATTAGCCACTTACGAAAGATTAGAAAGTGAATTGAAAACTTTAAAAGACAAATTTGAAATAATCATCTTTGAAAATGAATTAATTAAGAAAGACAATGAGAAGCTAGTCTTCAAAATTAGTCAACTTAATAATTCACAATCGTAATAGATCACATCTTTAATACATCTCAAAATCCCATGACAAAACAGGTCTTGGTTATGACAGAAATAATAAATCGATGTTCAAACCTAGGAAATTTGTAAAAGCATCCGATCACTCTAAAGAGGTTAAAATTGGTCCTTAGAAATCAATTAGTCAAGTAAGGATCGCATCTTCCACCTTGAAAACAAAAATTCAAATTGAGGTATCCTTATAAGACTAAGAGAAATCTAAGAACCAAAATAATAAGAAGAAATTCTTATTATAATCCTTTTGATGGGAGAAGCAGATGTTATCCCACATTTCCTAAGTTTAGGAAAATTACTAAATCTGAATACAACAAATTATCATTTAAAAATGATACAATTGTAGACAGATTTGGTAGAGAGACCAAGTCGATTTATTATTTAGAAATGAGATTTTGTCCTGGTTACCTAAAGTGATGCTTGACCTTCAAGGACCCAAGATCACTAGGGTACCTTATAACTAATCTGCTTTTCAGGATTCACAGGGATCATCACTCAAGGAAGAGATCTTAGCTTCCATATGGTATATTGATAGTGGTTGTTCACAACACATGACTTATAACAAGAGGCTACTATCAAATTTCCAGAGCATTGATGGTCCAAGAGTATTATTTGGAGACAATAATTGTGGTCGATTAAAGGAGTAGGTACTTTGATTATCAAGGATATTCGGTATCCGAGGTATATTTTGTTGAAGGTTTGAAACATAACTGCTATCTGCTTTCCCACCTTTGTGATAAAGGTTTTCTTGTCAAATTTTCTAAAGATAAATGTGATATCTTAGATAATTCCTCGGATAAGGTACTTTTAATCGGTTTCGGACATGGTAATGTCTATGTGGCCAACTTTAATAGTTGTCCTAAAGATACTTGTCCGATAGCTAAGGGTGGAGATGATCTCACTGGCTATGGCACAAGAGGCTTAGTCATCTCGAATTTCAAGACCCTTAGTAAAGGTGGCTAAAAAGAATCTTGTTAAGGGATTACCCGAGAAACTTTTATCTACTGATCTTAAATGTGATGCTTGTCTAAACGTAAGCAGTCTAGACACTCATTTAAGAGTATTAACACCTCTTCATCCGAAAGAGTTTTGCAACTACTTCAATCCGGATCTGTTTGGACCTGTTTCTCCTCTCAGCTTTAGTGGAAGGAAATATACTCTTGTTGTAGTAGATGACTTTTCTAGATACACTTGGGTTATATTTCTTTTCAAGAAAAATGAGACTATAAACAAGATCCCCGATCTGTCTCGCATGATTCAAAATGAAAAGGGTGTTAATATTATTAAAATAAGAAGTGATAAGGGCACATAATTTTTGAATTCTTGTTTATCTAACTTTTTCAATGAGTGTGGAATTATTCATGAGACATCATCGCAAGAACTTCTCAACAAAATGGAGTGGTTGAAAGAAGGAATAGAACTTTGAAAGAGGCTGAGCATGTTAGTCGAGCATGAAACCCCTCACGAGTTACAGGGTGAAGCCATCAACACACCTTGTTATACCCGCAATGTGCTTGGTTGTTAAAGATAAGGGTAAGACTCCATATGAGATCTGGAAGGGTAAGATTCCAAGAATCTCATATTGAGCTTTTGGTTGTAAGTGTATTATCCATAACAATGGGAAATCTAAATTGAGAACCTTTGATGCTAAAGCGGTGATGGAATATTTTTGGGATATTCCAACACTTCCAAGGCATTTAGAGTTTTCAACAAGACAACCCTTTGTGTGGAAGAAACTCCTCATGCAGTCTTTGATGAGTTGTATTCCTTCTCAGATAAAGTAAACCAAATTTCTAAAAGTCTAGATAAGATTGAACTAGCCAAGACTAAACATAGAACCTGTCTCATCTACCTAGACTTGATTCAGACTCGATGAAGAAGAATCCCCATCCGATAATCGAAGACAACTTCCGATCGGACTCCATCTGAAGAGACACCCTTGACATCACCGATCAATGGGGTCGGTGATGAAGGGGGAACGTCGGCTCAGTAGAGTCGGAGGAGTTACCTACCGAGTCTCAAGATGAGGATCCTTTTATTCATATAGGCAAAAGGATGAGAAGCTACCATCCATCCGATCGATTATAGGAGACCCATCTAGTAGTGTGCAGACCACGAATGATACCGGACTCAAAGTGCATTCGATTGCTATGTGTCGCTTCTTGAACCCAAGTCTATTGAGGAAGCTCTATCTCGATCCAAATCGATAATGACCATGCAGAGGAACTGCATCGGTTTGAAAGGCAAAATGTTTGGGAATTAGTGGAAATACCCTTACATAGAAAGATTATAGACACCAAATGGGTGTTTAAAAACAAAGCAGAGATGAGAACAATATTATTGTTCGTAATAAGGCAAGATTGGTAGCTCAAGGTTACTCACACCAAGGGATATACTATGATGAAACCTATGCTCCGATTGCGATTAGAAGCAATAAGACTGTTCTTGGCATTTCTGCATATAAATCTTTCAAAGTCTTTCAAATGGATGTTAAGTCTGCCTTCCTTAATGGTGTGTTACTTGAGTAAGTCTATGTGGAGCAGCCTCCCGGGTTTAAGATCAATAACAATGTCTATAAACTCAATAAAGCTCTATATGGATTGAAACAAGCTTCCGTGGCTTGGTATGATACCTTATCCGATTTCTTGATATCAAATGGTTTTTCAAAAGGTAAGATTGATAGGACTTTATTTAGAAAGGAAGTAGATGGTAACATCTTATTAGTTCAAATTTATGTAGATGACATAATCTTTGGTTCACCTAATCAAATTATGTGAAGAGTTTAGTATTCTCATGAAAAACAGGTTTGAAATGTCAATGATGGGTGAATTAAAAACTTTCTAGGCTTACAGATTAAACAGATGAGTAAGGGTATTTTTATACATCGCCTAAATATGCTAAGGATCCGATTGAGAAATTTGGGATGACTACTAGCGAGAGAAGTTAAAATACCTATGGCAACTAACTTCTATGGATTCGTGAGCAGGGGATACCCACAGATGCAACGGAGTATCGTGGGTGATTGGATCTCTTCTCTATCTCACCGCCAAGTAGGCCGGATATAGCATTTGCGGTTGGGGTATGTGCAAGATTCCAATCTAATCCCAAGAAAACTCATCTGAGTCTGCTAAGAAAATCCTTAAATATCTCAAAGGAACTTTGCAAGTAGTGTTATGGTACCCAAATGATGACAACTTTGAGTGGTTATTGATTCAGACTTTGGGGGATGTAAGATTGCTAGGAAATCCACTTCAGAACTTGTCAATTCTTAGGCAGAAATTAATTTCTTGGTTATATAAGAAAGCAGGACATCTGTTGCCACCTCCACAACTGAATTTGAATACATGACCAGTGGAAGTTGTTGCTCTCAACTCCTCCTGGATTAGTCAACAACTTAGAGATTATAATATTCAAACATCAGATTGTTCCTATTTCTTGTGATAGTAATAGTGCAATAGCCATGACTTACAATCACGTTACGCATTCTAGATGTAAGCATATAGACATTAGGCATCATTTCATTAGAGATCATGTGGAGAAAAATGACATTAGAATTGAGAAGATAGCCACTGAGTCACAAAGAGCAGACATTCTTACAAAACCTTTATGAGTCTAGATTTAAAGAATTATGCTTAGAGTTAGGATTACTTGATGCATCATTAGCTGATTTTTAAATTGTTTGCATCTAATAATTGTATTCCTTATTTACGGTCATTTCTTTTCTTTAAATCAATGTCTAGAAAGAATTATCAGACTAGATATGAGTCAAAGGACAATCAAGTAGCTGATATCATTGATTTCATTCTTAGGAATCAAGAATCAAGGATTAGTCATATTGACCTTATCGACATGATAATTACTTATCGGCATTTGGTAAATCAGACGAGGCACAATAGTCACTGATTTCTGAGAAGCAGATGACTATTTGCACCCTATCCGATCTACCTCAAGTTACTAATGGTTTTCTATAAGTCTATGTCTTTGCGGGAATAGGTCACAGATCGACTGTTTCACCTCATCTTTCCTCAATCTTTTATTCGAGACACCTTTGTTCCTAAATAAACTCCATATTTTTCATAAAACTCTCATTTGAAAGATTGGTTGGAAAACCTAACTTTAGAAAATTAAATCCGAGCCTGTTTATTTAAATATTTTTTAAGTTTGCTAAAAGTTAAAATCAAGTCATTTAAAATCGCATGATTATTTTATCGAGATGACTTTACAAACTCATCTGCTTTTGAAAACCCTTATACGAAGTAAGGTAACCCTAGGCCGACGTCGATATACTTACTTCCCCGCATAAAGTAACCTACATCCACAAATCAACAGCTTTATAAAGTAACTATTTACGCATTCCAAAGGCGAGTAGCATCCACGCGTTGAATCCCAATCGTTTATCCCGATTTTTAACCGTTGATTCATGCACAGAAAACTTTTAAATAAGCGGCTTAGATCAATTCAAATTTTCTAAAAGCGGTTTCTCTTTCCAATTTTCCCTCCTATAAATACGTCTTCTTCCTCAATCAAACTTTTCACTTTGAGAAATCTATACATACACTCTGCAATTTTTCAAAAACTCTTAGGCTCCGTTTGGATGGGGTGGATTTGAAATCAAGGGATTTGAGGATAATATATTATGCATTCACATAAACTAAAATGGAGAAAAACTAAATGAATGGATTCGAATCACTCAAATATTAAGTATAAGTGGGAGAAATGAGAGGATTTCAAATGACTTGATTTTATTGGGGATTTGAAATCCTCCCACTTATAAGTAATATTTGTTTGAATCAAATCCATTCATTTAGTTTTTCTTCATTTTGATTTGTAAATGTATGGTATATTATCCTCAAATCCCTTAATTTCAAATGACTATATCCAAATGGAGCCTTAGTCATTTTCTTTCATGAGCACTTCCCAAAAACGACTAGGAGTGACATCAATCATGGTGGAAGTACACAGCGAAACGCATACAATAAGAAGATAAAGTCGGAGATGTATGTCGACTTTGAAACGACAACTAATGGTGAATCGAGGGAGGTACTTAGTTTATTGGAGAGGTCGGGATTGAGGACATTTTGTTCCAAGAAATCCACTTTTAATAAAACTTTGGATATGCGTAGGATTGAATTCTACGTCAATGGGACGTTTGAGAATGGGGTCTTCAAAACTAGAGTCTACGGCGAGGTTCGACCGTAACTCCGTGGAGGTGGCCCGTATCTTTGACACCAGTAGTGAGGGAGTTAACCCCTCACATACAAATCGATGATCGGGTAGAATCATTTGAGATGATTGCCCAAAATTCGATGAAGGATCGTCGATTGGAGTTGAAGAAGAAGATGCTCGACGGAGATATCGTCTTCTAATGACGATATTGTGAAGGTTATTCTTGGGGAGTAGAGCTCCCATGATGGATCGACTGCACCTGTGCCATGCCGCATGAGGGCGATTATAGACGGAGTTCAAGCCAACTAGGCCGGGATGTTATTGGAGAGATTTGAGGCGAAGGAAGAGGTGGAGGTGGTTGGTGGAAAATGGCGGGCGAGGTCAATCACCGGCCTTTTCAACAAGGTGACGGTGATCTTGGAGGACTTGCTGACAGCCGAGATAAATTGGGCTGATGGAGTCGAGCCTACACCAGACGAAGGGGCTGCCGACTAAGGATGAGCCGCTCGGGGGCTCCGGCCGACTCGAGATGAGGAGGAGCAGAGGTCGGAGCTCGGGGTCAGAATGAGGAGGCCGAGGAGGAGGAAGAAGAGGATAGAGAGGAGGAGCAATGACGGTGAGCTCAGTGAGGCTTCACACCCAATGAAGTGAAGGAGAAGGCAAAGAAAAGGAGGACGTTGGTGAAAACCTCGGAGAGTGGGAACTTCTATTGATCACCTAGCCTCTGGTGAAGAGGCACCGACTGGAGATAGCACCCATGTAATACCCCGAAATCCTTATATGAATTATTAATGCTTGTTATTAATTTTAATAAATTAAGTATTATAATTTGATAATTTTTCTAATTGAAATAGAAAATTAAATATTTTATAGTGTTTAATAAAGTGTATTTATATACAAATAAATTTATAAGAGGTATTAAATAGAATATATATATATATATATATATATATATATATATATATATATATATATATATATTAATAAGTTAATTTAATTAAAATATAAAAGTAAGTTCGGATAAGGTAAAAATTATTATATGTAACTTTGAAAGTTAATTGACGTCCATATGCTTATCATCACTTTTCTTCTTTCCTTCCATAGTATAGCGCCGCAGTACGTCCATTTTCTTCTTTTACTTTTCTCCGTTAACGCCGCCTTATTCCGTCGCTGATGGTTTTCTCTGGTATTATCATATTATATATGAAAATGCTCGTAGCGATTCGTAGATCGTAGAAATAAGATCAGCTTGTTGTTTCGATTCCTATAGCGTCCGAAAATTTAGTGCGAAACTTGAAAATAATTGTTTAAATGTGCTTTTTCATTCAATCACCACCGTTGTTTGACAAGCGATAGGTGGCGAGGCTTATACCGTTGTGAAGTCTGTTGTGTGTAGAGTAGAATTATATTCTCCATTGTTAGAATCGGTGTATGAAATTAGTAGAAAAATAAGCCGAAAGTGATGCGTAGAAACGGGTTTCAACGTTTAGAATTAAACTTTATTTTTGTGGATTCTTACGTTTCGAGTCATTATGGGATGTAGTAAAGGTCATAGGCCTAATTATGAGTAGAAAACAATAAAAATAGAGTATCAAAAGCTTGAAATGGACGTTAATGACGTAAGTGAAAAATTCGTCGTTCTCTGCCAAAATGGCCGTCACCTTTCCGGTGACCGTTTGAGGCGAGGCTTGGGTGAAATAGGAAGCCGAGATTGTAAGGATTCCAACGGTATTTTCGGTTTTCCAATCGGAGGTGTAGAATGACCGTAGGGACCTCTTGTACAAAAGCTTGAAAGTAGAGGGGAGGCCAAAGAGAATTAGATTAACTTCAGGGACTAAAATATAAATTCTCAATTCTGGTCAGTTGACCAGTCAACGGTCAACGGTCAACTGTTGACTCTTGATTTCCATTTAATTACAATTTTGCCCCTCATTTTCAAATGCTTGTAGAATCTTCGTTTTTCATCCGATTTGATCCAAACCAGCGTCAAATTGTTCCAAATTCAAAGATCTACATTTTAATTCTAAAATCACGGGACGAACAGCATTATAAAAATGACCGTTTTACCCTGAACGGTGTACGCCGTAAACTCCCATTTTTAATCCAAATTCTTTGTTTCAAGTCCGTTTTTATCCCAACGAAGTTTCTACACGCTCTAAATAGGATTATATTATCAATAAACTAGCTAGTTTGTCTTTTGACCGTCAAACACATTAATCGAACTTTAAAATCCTTAGGAAAAGTGGTTTGCCCTTTAACCTCTAGACCAAATCCGGTGGTCCTATAACTCTAGGAAGCTCTTATTATAGTTATTATAAGTTAATTATCATATCTATTACAATGTTACCGAGCGCACGATATCATTTGTAGGGCGAGAAGAACTCGAAGCATAAAGCGATTCTGCTCCAAAAGTTGTTCATATCAAACCAGGTGGGATAATTTCCACTTTTAATTGAGTTTAACATTCCATGTTATGATTGCTATGTTAAGGTGCAATATGTGAGTAATATATGTCATGATTATGCAACAATTGTGATATTATGTTCAAGCCGGGTAATGGCCCGTACTATGTGTATTATGTTCAAGCCGGGTAATGGCCCGCATAATGTTCAAGCCGGGTAATGGCCCGTACTTATGTGTATTATGTTCAAGTCGGGTAATGGCCCGTACTATGTGTATTATGTTCAAGCCGGGTAATGGCCCGCATAATGTTCAAGCCGGGTAATGGCCCGTACTATGTGTATTATGTTCAAGCCGGGTAATGGCCCGTACTATGTTCAAGCCGGGTAATGGCCGTACAATGTGCACATGAGTTATGTTTTCATGTTATGTGTTATATGCATATACATTTTATCGTGTCAATCATTGAGATTATTCCACCGGGTGTATTTGAAACACTCACCCCTCATATCCATTGTTACTGAGATCTTGAGTTTGATGTGGAGGGACGATGAGGATGCAAAGACTGTACCTTTTGGTTCGATTTTGTAATTATTGTATATATTATGAGTTATGCTACCGGAGTGAAAAATAATGGTTCTTTTGTTTGACTAGTATAAATATACTAGTTGAAACGTGTAACAAAACATTTTTGCCCTTTTTCTTTTGATGTGTAATTATCGCATGTGAGTGAGGTTTGTTAAATTCTTCTTTCTCAAGTACGTATCACCGATTTCTGGTTGCTTTGGGGTATTATTTTTAATTTGGTTATAGCTTCCGCTTATAAAGATAATAATTTTATTATCGTATCTCTAGAAATGAGTTTGAAATGATATTTTAGTAGCGCCTCGGCCCCAAAGTGATATTATTTTAAAAAGGAAGAGAACTTGGGGCGTTACGGCCCGGTGGTCCAATCGGAGGAAGTTCAAGACATAAGCTTTGAGAGGACCCCTCCCACTCACAGACATGTACAATTCTCCCCCTCCCCTCTCCAGCCCCACTGCGCGATGAAGAGGTGACCCAGTGCCGGCACCTCCGAGCCTCTAAAAATTCTACTCCCAAAACGGTCCAAACTCAAACTTCTTCCCCTCCACTCTCCCCATCCGAGATCTTTGTCCTTCCTCACGGGACCGGTATACTCCCCTACCCCCATATCTACCATCTCCCCACCAACCTTACTCACATCCTCACCAACTCTCCCCCACAGCCCAATCCAACCCACCATACCTCAGCCCAACCCCTTCTCCACCACCCACTACTTGAAATTCCACCCCTTCCATCTTCACCCCCACCAGAAATCCCCCTCCACCATCAGACGCCCTACTTCTTCTCAACCTTCGAACCCAGCCTAGTGGATACCTCCAACATTTTTGGGGATATCCACATGAGCTCCCCAGTCCAACTTCTCCCACCCCTCTTCCTCATCCGAATCGAGGAAGAGATCGACCCAATCTTCGCCATCTCCTCACTTTGAGGACTTGCATAAAAAGATTGTATCCAAAGTCTGAGGCTGATGGAGAGGAAGACGAGGAAGGTGATTCGAGCGATCACCGACACAATGCTCGCCAACATGCAGAGAATGAGGTGAACATTACACGCAACCTATCGCCCAACCTCAGCTGCGGTTGGTACTTACCGAGTAACCCGGAGGAGGAGGTTAAGGTGCTCAGCGAAGGTGGCGGTGACAACGAAGTCCTGGTCAACGCACTTACATCCGATCGATCGACTTCGTGGTTCGTTGTTCGGCTTTGGAAAGACTCAGAGACCCTCCAGGATGAAGTCAAAAGGGGAAGGAGTCAAGGAAGAATGGACACCCTCACACTGGAGTCTTGTCACTCATGACAAGGTAGACTCAAAGGCAGACTCAATCGAGTTGGAGGCGCAAAGCCGACATCAAAATCAAATCAGACGAGCCGGCCGCCTTGCAACCGAGGGTGACCACGATAGAGTGAGGCCATCCGGGAGGATGAGGAGAAGAGGAGGAAGGAAGAGGAAGAGAAGTCGGAGAAGTCGCTGGCCAAAATGAAAGAGTCACGAAAACCCGAGGCCAAGGGCAAGGGTAAAGGCAAGGCAAGAGAAAAGTCTTCATCTGGCCGAGCGGTGATCACCCCAGAGCCGAGCGCAAAGGAAGGAGTCGACTACTCAAACCTCTCGGTGAGTAGATTAGAAGAATACATGATACTCGGAAGTGGGTATCCAAAGCGATCGATGAAGCGGACTTCCGCCCCGCCCACCGATCATCGGCTCCTCCCAAGATGGTTTCGGGAAGTACACCAGCGAGTACAAAAGCAAGTCCTGGATGCCGGATGGATGTACTACTTGGTACATCTTGAAGGCATCTCCATCTGGAGCGGTGATGAAGACATGAAATGGCACGAATGGATGGAAAAGGAGGACGCCGACCAGTATGGGAAGGCTGCTCGATGAGGCACACAACGTGTTCAATTGCGATCCGTCGCACCTACTATGAGCAAAGTTACCCCCAAGCTAAAAGAAGACGGCTCTCCGGGCATGTAATGAGTCGATCGGTCATTGTCAAAGCCGAAAGAGAATCCGAGCTCACGACGAGGATGAACTCAAACAGACTTAGAGCGAGGATTTTCAGCCCAATTTGAACATTCCGAAGCTAGCCGATGGGAAATCGATAGACGGATTTTCTTTTTCTTATCTTTTATTTTCTATCAGTTCACCTATCTCGTAAATTGTAAATTTGTGAATGAATATATTTGGACTTATGTGAAATACTTGTCTTATTTTCTTAAAGTTTTTTTCTACTTTAAGAAAAAGTTAAAAATTTTCTAAGTATAAATCATCCGAGAATTTTATTCCTCGACTTAAAATTTTCTAAAAATTTATCTAAGTCCTAAGACTTTAATTTTTTTTTAAGTATTTCTAAAGAGTCTAAAGGACTTGGTTTTTCTTTAAGTGCTTCAATATGAATGAATGCATGTTGTAATGTAAAAAGTGCTGCGATATACCTATACGATTATCTTAACTAACTCTAGTACTAACTTCACTGTGAGTGTGTTTCTTCCTTGCAGGTTTTAACTTCATCAAAAAGGGGGAAATTGTTGGATCAAGAAGTTTTGATGAGTTAAAAGAAGCGGCTCAGATGATTAGACGACTGAAGAACAGTGAGGTTGAGACCTTAAGCTAAGGTGATCGGACGGGTCGAGAACCAATCTAGTCGGTGATGTCTAGAAGATTACAAGTCGTGCGGAGACAAGCTTGAGTCTAGTCATCTGCAGGGAGACAAATATAAAGAGCTCGGATGAGGTCGAGACAAGCCGAGTAGAATAAGAAAGGCGAGTCTTCACCAAGTGCACCAGATGAGTAGAGTAAAACCGGTGAGGTCTAGAGCGGTTTTCAAGATTGAGTTTGTTAAAGCGGTTTTCGGTTTGTTAGAACCGACTAACAAACTAACCGACTTTTCGAGACTTATAAATAGGTCTAGGCACTTCATTAAACATACATAATACACAAGTTATTTTTCAAGCAAGATATTCTCTAAAAATTCACAAGTTTTCTAAAAGCACAAAATAGTTTTCCAAGATTTCTTCATAGATTTTTCTAAGTGTTTGTAGAACACTTCTTTGCACATCTTCATATACACTTCTTTATCTTATAGTTGGATTTCACATGATTTGGTTAGGATTTTGAAGAGTTGAAGACCAGTTTGTAACTTGTAAGTTGTACGATTGTAAAGTAAGTAAGTAGCGAGATAGTAGAGACCCTTCTTCAAATTGGAGAAGGAGAGTGGATGTAGGATTGCTATAATACGAACCACTATAAAATGCGGTGTTCTTTCTCGCTTTTATTTACTTATCTCGTTAAATATCCAATTTATTGTTGAAAGATTAATTTTAGAATCAAAGTTAAAATCTGAATATCGGTTTGCTTTTGATCTTAATAAAGTTGAGTTTAATATTGAATTTCCATTGTGTTGATCTCGGTACTTTGAATAAATTTTGAAAGATTTTGAAAATCTGCAAAATCTATTCAACTCCTCTTCTAGATTTTGTCCTAGAAGATTAACTCAAATTTTCTTAATCAACTCAACCAATCGGGACCAACATTTAATATAAGGCCACGGCCAAACACACCTCTAAAATTATACGTACCCCAATAATAATTAAAAATCATTAAAAATTACTAAGCAAAAAAAAAAAAAGAAAAGCTCTACACTTTCTTGTAAAGAATAAAAGAATATGTTGTAGGTTTTGCTCGTAAAGGGCGAACGGTTTTAAGCCAAGCTTGTTGTTTGCTCCTTCATTATGTCTATAGAAGTGACAAAAAAAAATTGTACATTGCGTTCACTCATTATTAAAGAACAAATTTCATGTTATGATTAATTCTTGAATGACAAAGTGTATTATGTGTTGTTCGCACGCAAAGATTGAATTCTTGTAACTTGTTTTAAGTATATATTTATATAAAGAATAAAATCATTGAACAAAAAAATAAACATTTATATGTAAGTAAGCATTTTAGGTAAACAAAATTTATATGTAAGTAACTAAGTAATATTTGGGTGCACCAATTATACCATGGAATTGTTATACAAATACTATATTGTTCAATTATGAAAATAATTAATATTGTTATATGAAAAAAGAAAAACTAGTAATAATTAACTAATATATTTTATGAATTATTACAAATATCCAAAAATTGTAAATAGATTCATTGTGTATATTTGTGCTCCTATGCAAATATTTTTAAATTTATTTGTAATTTTAACATATTTGAAACTGACCCTATTTTTAGTAAAATAATTAATACTCCATTCGTCTCAATATTATCTCGCACACTTTCTTTATTCGTCCATCTCAAAATTCTTTGCACGCCTTAAAATGGAAACATCACACGATATTAACACATTTACAATACCATTAATTTTTTTTTAAAAAATCACTATTGTTTTACCCTACTTTATTTTCTCTCCTACTTTATCTTATTATATTATTTAATATACCCCTATATTTTATTCTCACTCCCACACTTTATTCTAACAAAAATTAATAAAATAATTTTTTCGTGTGCGAATTAATGAAATTGGGACGGAGAGAGTATCATTTAAAAATTGTATCTTAAGTACAAAATCAATCATAAGAGTATTATATCCTTTGGTTGATCCTTGAGAATTATCACCAAAGGTCACTCGTACCCTTCCATATAAAGTGTTTGAGTAGACTCATTGTTCTCATCATATGTCTTGAGCATCAATTATCTAAATATTAGATATGGAATTTACTCCTATTACAGAGTCCATAATGGTCTGAAATAAAATCAGGTTTCAATTACCCTGGTGTAGGGTCCTATATTGTTGAATGTACCTTTCGAAAAATCTAAATTTACCCACAGTTCTAACAATTTTAGAGTCACTGATTCATCTTCCATAAGCATCTACATACTTAGTCACCTCCTTAGGTGACTTAGGAGTAGAATGAGTATTAGTGTCAGCCCTAGGAGGAGCAGAGTCTTTTGATTTTCTTGTTGGTATTTTCCCACGTTTTCATTGTCTTCTTCCATTTACATCTATGTAGGGTTTTTTTCGTGTTTTCTACTCTTTTTCGTATTGTTAGAAATTGTGTAATCTGTATAAACAAAATAATGTTCTTGTATGAACAAAAGTGTGTTACTAATTCATGTCGTAACACTCTTTTGTTCTTATAATAATATTTTTTGTTCATGTAATAACACATGCATTCTTGAATCAAATAGTTTTTATGTTGTCCAGGTTCTTCGATTTTCATATAGTAATACATGAATCACTAAATCTAGGAGGATGATTTTATGATAGTTTCATTTTTTTGTGTTTTCAATATGATGTTTTTTCTACCTCATACTTTCAAGTTTTTATTTCCACGTTTTTCATGGTCCATATTTCTTCAATTTTCATCTCTATTCCTCGACTTCGATTTTCCACCGTCAAAAGTAGTTTTTGTTTTTCATATTGTTCTTTAAATCTATATTTTATCACGTTTTGTACCCTACTATTCATACTACATAAAAATTGTGAACAAATGAACATTCTGCATGAACAAAATTGTGTTACTTTTCCTTATCATAACATATACTTGTCCTTATAATAACACATATTTGGGGAGCGAGTTATGTGTTTGTCTTTCCACAATTTTTTTTTTTTTTTTTTTGAGAATATTCCTTTAATCCGTTACGACCCGTTGCCCCTTTCGTAATTTTTATTGAAAGGTATTCTCTAATTTTTTAATATTGCAGAAGATCACCAACTCTTCTTCCAATTATTTAAACTCAAATCAATTAAATCAAAACTCAAAACTCAAAACTCATTAAGAGTAGCCCGAATTGGTAGTTCATTATCCCAATTAACATTCGGTTAATGCACTTTATCTTGGTCAATGACCTTGTGCACTTAATCTATTCGCAGTAGTTGTTGACTAACCCACACTACAAATTATGGTTGAGATTTAGGCTTAACAAGTGGCGATGAAAACGACACCCAAAAATCAAAATTAACTTATATATTCATGTAATAATAATCCCTATATTACTAATAGGGAGTTTATTTTTGCTTAGAGTGTCGCCTTGAGGTTAATTTGAATGAGGTGTCACATTCTTATTAAATGCATATATATGTTAATAATCTATGTGTCATTTTTCTATTGATTTATAATTAATATATGACATCTATGTGACATTTTAATATAGGAATTAATTAAAAAATATATTTCTAAGGAGGTTTGAACCTTATACCTCTTGCACAATATGTATATTTTTTTAATAAATAAGTTAATATATAAATCTTTAAATATTTTAAATATCTATTTTATATCTAAAAAGTATTATCATATGACAATTTGTAAATATAAAATTATATTTAATTTAAGCCTATAAATGTATGTAAGAAAAATTGTGGTTGTATCAACTTTTATAAAAAAATTTAATATAACCATATATGATATTTATTGTAAATATATGATATATATTTATTATTCGGAGTAATATTTATGCATCAATTATTAAAAAAAAATTTATTAATCGTCACCTTTTTTTATTAATTGTAAAATAAATTTGAAACAAATCTTATAGTAAATTCTTTCACATAATTATAATAATTCTAATCAACGGCATGAATTGTCAAACAATTAATATTACATTTATTTAAATTTAATATTATAATTACAATTTTTATACATATACATTATTTTAATATTATAATTACAATTTTTTTATACATATACATTATTTTAATATTATAATTTCAATTTTTTATACATATACATTATTTTAATATATATATATATATATATATATATATATATTATTTGAAAATATTATATATATAATATATTATATTGTAAAGTTTATTTAACGAAAATATCGCGTAATACGCGGGAGCTCATCTAGTTACATAATACGAGTGAGAATATCTCATGTTAAATGGATGAATACTCATTTATAATTAATTGATATAAGTAAGATGGATTTGATCTTATGCCCGTAGGTGGACACCAATTTATATGTTCATCGCTTATGTGATATGTAGTGGTGAATCTAGGATTTTGAATTTGGAGATACAAAAAATAATAATAACTGAGGGAAAAAAATATTGGGGGTACATAATATTTTTTTTTTTTAATTTTACCTAAAAATTTTTTTAAAAAGAAAATTTGGGGGTACACCCCTTGTACACACCTACATCCGCCACTGGTGGCATATCAACCGCCTATCATGTGATGCCACGTATATAGGGGAAGCCCATTATTATTTAATTAATTACTTATGTAACATCACATGATAGGTGACGAAAGCATATAAATTGGTGCCCACCGCGGCCATAAGATCAAATCCGATACGTAAGATACATTTGTTTTTAACATGTTTCTTAATTTATGTGATGCTAGCAATGAAATCTATTTGGGATATATATATATATATATATATATATATATATATATATATATATAATTTGCTTATAAACAAAATCTTGTGTATGTTGTGTGAGAGTCGTATTTAAATTAAATAAACTTGTACCCTTCTTATCCAATTTACTTGATAATTCTAATACGTTTGTTTTATTTATTAAATTTATAAATTTAATTTATTGCATGTGAGACGATCTCAAGAGATGACGGTTGTATTTTGTTTATGTTATTGGTAGTATTCCAATTCCAATTAGAAGAAATGGGTTTGTATTGCGTGAACAGTCTTATTATGAAATGGTTTACCACTAATATTCTTCAACTATATAACCTCTAACAAAACAATTAATATAATTTAATACTATTTATTGAAAATTAATACTATCAAAATTAATTTCACTGTAAAACTTGTTTATATAATTCAAAGGACCATTTATATATAGGTTAAAAATAGTGTAATTACAATTAGGTTAAAAAAATTCAAAAATTTTGAATGAAGCACAAAAATATTTGAGCAGACGCACACAAATATTTAAACATGAATCTATTTGTAATTATGAATTTTTTCTTGAACCTATTTGTAATTTTTTTTTGAAAGAATATTTTATAGTAAACATAATTAATCCCCTTTAATAAAACAATTAATACTCTAAAAATTAATTTCACATAAAACTTATTCATACGAAGCTTCGGATCAGATCCTCTGCTCCAACCTTGTGTTTCATCTACTATTCCACAACCGTCTCTTTTTCAAATTTTAAATCTTCACTAAAAAAATATTTAGAAGATGGAAATAAATCTTACCAAAAATATATTTAGAAAATCTGAAAATGAGCACTTGTCATTCATCGGTAATATTTCAGTGTTGGAGACGAAAAAAGTTTGGCTAGGAAATGAGAGAGAAAGAGGCGCCGGCGTGCATTTGATGGCTTTCCACGTGGAATTTGATATGTTGGCATAATTTCAAAGTTGAACAACTCACGCCAAGAACTCCATTAAGCAGACGCATTTCCACCAAATAAAGACAATTCCAATAGTACCAAAACTCGAATCTTCTCAAGCCATCACCCAAACAAGAAAACTCTGTACCTAATCAAACTATTAATTTTACAAAAATAAGTTCTCTAGATTTCTTACATTGTACTTGAACAAGATTGCCAAAATTCATTGACAGAGAAAGAGAGAGAGAGAGCTGTCAATTGTCATGTTTATGGGTTTTGGAGAAGGCCGTCATCTACGCTCAATCATATCCTTTCCTCTGTCCTTTTTGATCAGACATGATATTCACAAATCTGTACGTATATACTCATTGACAACTATACTAATTAGAAAGAATATATTTTCCTCTGTTTTTCTGGCTTGAATTTATTGGTGTTCAATGATGATTATTGGTATTGCCAGGTGAATTCTTGAAGTGGGATGGTAAGAGTGGAAGATTGAAGATCCCAAATGTAAGTGTTGAACAATTGCTAATCTTTTTAGAGAAATCATGATATAATTGTGTTTGGAAGGTTTACATGAATTTGATGAAAATTAAAGATTTTCGTCTCTTTTAAAGTCCGAACTTGTAAAAAGTGTGAAAATGAAAGGAGTTTAAACTCTCCCTTCTAGGAGGGTGGCTTAACTGATGAACAGCTTTAATATAAGTGGAGTTGCTTTCACGAAAATCAAACTCAGAATCGAAGTAAGAGAAGGCATGAAAGAATTTCATCTAATAGTTCGAATTTGTAGAAAAGTGTAAGTGAAAGTTCTCATTGTTTTTATATAATATTTAAGAAATTAGGTAGAATAATGGTAAACTACAAGTGATGTGATGAGCCGTGATAAAAGGAATGAAAAACTTTAATTGAAACGGACGAAAATAGAATAATGGAAAACTTTCATGGACTAAATTTCCTAACAAAAAGTGTTGTATAGGAGTGAAATGGCAACTTGTGTCGAAGCTCCGAATGGACTTCGGTCGAAAGGAAAGCATTACTACAGGGTGTGGCAGACGGTGTTGAAGTCGACCGGAAATATATTCCGGTGAAGGGGATCGGCAGGGGAGCATACGGTGTCGTTTGCTCGCCGATAAATATCGAAACCAACGAGAGAGTTGCGATCAAGAGGATCAACAATGTATGGGGGAACAGAGTGGATGCTCTGAGGACTTTGAGAGAATTGATGCTTTTGCGATGCATAAAACATGAAAATGTGATTGGTTTGAGGGATGTAATGATGCCAAGTGATTGGAGAGGGTTTAGGGATGTTTACTTGGTGTATGAGTTGATGGATACTGATCTTCATCACATCATCAACTCTTCTTTCCCACTCTCTAACAACCATTGCAAGTACTTTGTTTTCCAGGTAATTTGTCTTATTTGTTCGTCTACTGGAATAAAGTTGATCGTATTGTGATACTATATTCGTCTCGGAATATCATTTAGTAATGTCGGGAGTTTTGACGGGTAATTTTGTAAATATTTATGTATGAAGTTGGTTGTGGGCCCAAAAGTGATGAATTTGTTAATATTATGATGGTGGAGTTTATGGAGGGTTTCCTATTTTAAAGGTTTGATAGTATTGTTGAACGAATGAAAAAGAAAAGTATGTCGAGACGGAGGTGGTATTAGGTTTACATGAAACGGCCCAACAAAGAAAAATGTCGGGACCGCATCCCCTCGCCTCCTAAATCCGTCCCTAATTTTTAGTGTTTTGAATGTCTATAGGTGAAGGATCACATGAGACTATTAATACAATGTATAGAATTTTGTTTCAAGTCCTATAAATAGCTATAGTGTTTGTAATGTTCACAAGAGTAAAATCAGAAATGAAATCATCTTTTGAGTCTTTTGACTTGTTTATAGCCTATCCTTTGGTGGATTCATAAGGTCTTATGGTCACCGGGTTCCTCACTTTAGTGGGAGATGCAGGTTCGATTCCCTTTGGGAACAAATTTTGGAGTTATAAGTTGGCTTGAAGAAATTCTTGAAGTGTTTGAGTATTTGGTGAACTAACTACTAACAACTAACAAACTAATATTTATCGATAAAAAAAAAAAACTTCATTTTTTTGGTGGATTTCTAATTGAATTGTGATATTTGATTGATGATTGTGTGCACTGCAGGTGCTTAGAGGGTTGAAATATCTGCATTCTGCAAACGTACTTCATCGGGATTTGAAACCAGGAAACCTTCTTGTGAATGCTAATACTTGTGACCTAAAGATTTGTGATTTCGGCTTGGCGCGAACCGGCAGCCAGTTGATGACCGAATACGTCGTCACGAGATGGTACCGTGCGCCCGAGCTCCTTCTCTCGTGCGAAAACTATGGAGCCTCGATTGATGTGTGGTCCGTCGGGTGCATCTTGGCAGAAATTCTCGGCCGCAAGCCCATCTTTCCGGGAAGCGATACCCTCACTCAACTCAAGCTTATTCTTAGTGTTCTGGGAAGCCAGCCTGAGCCTAATCTGGAGTTCATAGACAATGCAAAAGCCAGAAGGTTTGTACGGTCCGTTCAGTTTCCAAGGCGAACTTCGTTTTTCGTCATTGTATCCGCACGCGGATCCTCTCGCAATCGATTTGTTGGAGAGAATGCTCGTCTTTGATCCTTCAAAGAGAATCACGGTGACAGAGGCTCTCTGTCACCCGTACATCTCGGGTCTATATGACCCGAGCTGCAATCCTCCGGCTCAGTACCGGATAAACGTTGATATAGATGACAATATTGGACAAAATGTTATCAGGGAGATGATGGTGAGAGAAATCCTCTATTACCACCCTCAAACTGCTTTGGCAAATCCCATCTATTAGAAAGCAGTTCCATATATTTAGGTGGTGTTTACAAGTGGGATGAGAATTTCATAATCACTTTTTTTTTTTCAAAATAGCCGAGTCGAATAGCTTTAAAAAAAAGTGATTCTTGAGTGTTTAGTTGTGTTTCAAAACAGACCCTTGATGAGACCAGAATCAAATTATTTTGGTGAATTTTATTGTTGCATTCCTGCTTCTTCATGAACTCTATCAACATCTTGTCTTTTCTTTTAATGTTTGTATATATATTATTTATTAAGTGTATTGTGTATTAAGTGCATCGTACGTATAATTTAAATGTATTTTTAAGCAGCGACTTTTGTTTTAACAAAACATTTACGATCGGTTATAATTTAACAAGCTGTACTATTCGGTAAAGTACCCCATTGTTTAGGGACTCTTCGTAGAAGGAAGATTAAGAAACTAGACGTATAATAAATAACTTTAATGATGACTTTTTAAAAATATATTCGAATTATATGGTGTACCTAATGCATACGATACTGATAATAACGAGTGAAATCCAGAATTAACATGGCTTAAATCTGCCTCTACGAAAATGCTTAACAAGCTATTTGATTGTTGAGCAACCAAAGGTAAAAGGACAAGAACTGAAATTAAAAACCATTTACTTATAGGTTAAAAAAAACAGTCTAATTACAAATAAGTTCAAAAATTTAAACAAACGCACAAAAATATTTTAATATGAATTTATTTATAATTTTAAATTTTTCTTGAAACTATTTGAATTTTTTCCAAAATTAAAAATATTTTCTGATACAATCGGGCCCAGACCCGATTACTCCTTCCTAGCCCGTCTATTATATAACAGTATGTGAAGACCGTTTCACCATGAAAATATCTCCTCTACGTACCTTCCAAATATTTTGTTACAAAAAGGGTCAATTACTCTGCCCTTCATTGTTCAATTTCATTCTTTTGTCATACCAATATTCTACTTCTCTTTTAATTCCTTCGCTCAAACTTAATAATATATATATGATCATATTAAAAAGAAAAAAGTGGTAATTATTTAATTTGCACGATTGCTAATACTTTATTGTTGCAATTAAGTGTACTGTGTGTATGTATTCCACCTTGTGCTTACTACTTTTGCTCATATAAATCCAGAGTTTCCAACATTCTTTCCTCCGAAACCTTCAATCTATAATTTCAGCCCTGTTGAAAGTTACAGGACTATTTTCAAAATCCCCGGAATCAGCCCGGCTAAAATGAGTGGTACTTGTAATGAAAGCCTGCGGCATATTGCAATGGAACATCGGAAACGGAGGCGGATGCTGTCGAATCGAGAATCGGCTCGACGATCACGAATGAGGAAGCAGAAGCATTTGGATGATCTGTCAGCTCAGGTGACTAAACTCACTGTTCAAAACAAGCATATCATTAGCAGCATCAATGTGATCACTCAACGTTACTTGTCAACTCAGTCTCACAACTCTCTTCTCAAGGCTCACATATCTGAATTGATACAAAGGCTGCATGCCCTAACTCTCATCATCAATTCTGGCTCATTGTACGATACGATATCATTACATTTATTCAGTAATACCGTTACTCTTATAAATTAATATCATAACATTTTACACTGTGATATTAGTTTATAAATGTAAATGGTATTACTAAATGAATGTTATGGTATTACTGATGTTAATTTGATACGGTGAATAAGTTTAATTATGATGTATAATCGTGTATATAAAATTACCTTGAAGTTGTATTAGCAATGTCAGGACCGGCTCCGGTTGTATACATGTCGCATGATAATGTACGTTTTCGTATAATTTGAGGGGGCCGTGCATCGTATTTTGTATAATAAATAAAAAATAATAATACCTCTATTCCATATTAGTTTTTATATTAATGTGACATACACTTTAAGAAGAAATGTGATGAGTGGAGTATTGAAGGATCTTGTTATAAACATTTATTGTTAAAGTAAAAGAAGTGGTTGTATTGAGTATAAAAGTAATGACATTTTGTTTAAATATGTTAATATTGTAGGGGTAGAGTTTAGGAAGAAATTTTCTTTTTGGAGCGTGAAATTAATGTGAAACAAATTATAAAAAAGTGTGAAAATTATTGTGGGGTGGGAATATAATTATTAATAAAAAAATTAATTTATTATATAAATGAAATAAAATGTATAATAATGATTTATGTTATATGTGTGTATATATTTATACACTTAATTTGTAATATAATAAATATGCCTAGTGCACCTTTTTAAATATAATTATTGTTAATATGAAGATGATTTTATTAATTATACAATAAAATGAAATGTATAATAATATATGTTACATATATTATAACATAAAAATCTTTCTATTGTATTTTTATGAGTTTCTATAAATTTTTCTGCATTCTTTTTTATTCCTAGGGGCACTCTTGTGTGAGACCGTCTCATGCATGAGACGGACATGAGACGGAATCACTTTTTAATAAATTATTATCACTTTTTCATAATTTGTTATCACTTTTTCATAAATTGTTATCACTTTTCATAAATTGTTATCACTTTTTAATTTGTTATTACTTTTATACTAATTTGTATCACTTTTTAAAAAAGTGATAATAATGTATTAAAAAGTGATTCGGTCTCATGCATGAGGCAGGTCTCATGCAAGTTTTTGCCTTATTCCTATGATTTTTATGCCCAAACCGCGGTTACTGTTTAAATATAACTGTGTGAGAATAACTAACAATTAATATGATAGCCCAATTGTATATCTGTTGAATGTCAATGCTCAAGTGAAGAAGGCTTTTGACAGTAAGTGAAGAAGGTAACAAAAGTTTCTTTGTGATTGTTTATAAAATATATATATATATATATATATATATATATATATATATATTTTTAAATGTCATTAGTTAATACGTTTTAGTTAAATTTAATATCACATTTCATTATACACCACAAACATTATTCCAACGAAAAAAGATGTACTTTGTGATGGTTTATATAAAATTAATGTTTTTGGTTCTCCATGGTTTGGTATATTTCACTTAAATATAGTATCACACTTCACTAAACACCTCAGACAATGTTCAAGTGAAGAAGATATATATGTAACTTTGTGATTGTTTACATATACATTAATAACTTTTTTGTTAATTTATGTAATGACAAAATTAGGGCAACTTTTCCAGCTTAAATAAAAAACAAGTGTGTGTAAGCCACATGCCCGCTCCACTAATATAGATTAAAAATTTGTAAATTAAATTAAACGAGAAGATTATATGTAATAGTTAATTAGTTGGTGGTGACAAAATGGACGTTTAAACTTGATTATTTTTTATCTCAAGTGTGTATGCCACATGCCACCCCACTCATCAAAATTTAATAAAGTATAATTGAACAACAAAGTGTGATAGTTAATTAGGTTATGGTGCGTGCATGGCATTGTTCATGCCGTTTCTTAAAGCAGAGTTAATAAATTAATTTCTCCTAAAGAAAACAAACAGAGAGAATAATAAATTCTTGTAACAAACGTTGACAAATGGTCGTATCGATTTACTTTTGTTTTATTAAAGAATCCACAACTGCTATTGGGATAAACTTCACTATTATTAATGGTATATTGCACTTTTGACATATTTTTTTAAAAAAATGATAAATTACAATTTTTATTTTAAGAAAATGAGGTAAAATTGTAGTTTTGATCACGAAAATTAATGGATGAGACCAAATTTGCAAAACCAAAGAACTACTTTCACGGGAATAATTTTTTGAAGGGCCGTAACTTAGGGATGGTGGAAAAATGAGGAGCATAACGAATCGAGTGATAATTTAAGGATAATAACTTTTAATTAATAGTCGCAAATTGAGGTCATATCGGCGAAATTAACCCAAATTAGGCTAATTGGTTCGATTTTGGTTAAATTTGGGTACGATTCGGGATGATTTGATGATTTAGTTTCACGACTTTAAATTTTATTGCGCTTAAATTGCCAACCCCAGAGTTACAATCTTCAATTTTGCGATTATAAGAGTTATGATCCTCATTTTGCCACATCCTCTAAGTTACGCCCCTTAAATAAATTATTTGCCCTACTTTCACACATAGGTACAAAAAATATATATATTGAACTCATTCTTCTCTTGTAACCAAAATTATAATTTATTATTATTAATTTATACTAAATTCATTATAATTCATGGCATCGGCTTGGAACGTCGTCGGATAGATATTAATAAAGCAATTTGGGTGGCGGAAATAATAAAAACAATACAAGTCATGGCCAGCAGATTGAAGATGTAGAACATTCTTTTAAAAAGGGGAAAGCGGGTGACATCGGAGTCGCCAAACTCATTAATATGTTCATCGTTACAAGGTTACAATAAAACAAATTGAACTTAAATACTTGACATTAATAAATCAAAATGAATGTATATGCTAGTAATAAGTAAATTCAGATTGCAAAAATTAATTGTGTTATCGTCTTCTTCGAATGCTTTTGCCTTTTTATAGACGTAATTACTTGACCTTCATTCCTAGTTGCCTTAGAGATTATTTAGGGTTTCCTAGTTCGTATTGATCTTCCATTGGACATTTGAGCTTAGAAAACTTTTTGTGTGAGAGGATTTACAAATTAATATTAATTATTTTGAAGTATAAAAATATCGTTTTCAAAATATACTTCGTTTTATCGTGAAACCATCTCACACAAAAGTCAAGACTCCACCCTCACCAAATTATCACTTTTTCCTTGGACCTTGGTCTTTCAATGATGAGTCAACCTTGATCTTATCCACAATTGGAATTAAGAGGTTAACTATGATGTCCCAAAATAAGGTGAAAGTCGCTTGGAATCTTGCCACTACCTTCAATGGCGAAGATAAAGAGTTTTTGGTCCCTAACATGTCCATTGTTAATTTTTTTGTAACAAAATTTTTAACTATTCCAATTTTATCTTATAACTTAATTAGTTGTTCAATTTTAACCTAATTTTCTGCCAAAAAGTACAAAAACCACGATATTTCTTGTCACGCCTTAGTCGCATTGATTAGTGTGACGAGAAGAAATTACAATTGGACTAAAAAATTATTGGGCTTAGTTGTATTTTATTTTCGCCCAAATTATAAATGATTCATTTAAAAAAGCCCATTTAGCAATGAAATGAAAATATGGAAGCAACATATGCCAATTAAGAGATAGAGCAATCCTCACTCGACTTTCAAAGTGCCAAGTACAAAACCATGTGATCCATTCTCATTTACGTGCCCCACTAGCTTCGTCGTATCCTTAATACTCCTCGTTCTTGGCTTCTACTTATGCATTTACTAGCTTATTTGTATCTAGCTAAATGATGGAACTCCCCTCGCCCAATTCTCGCTCGTGACTCCGTCCTTGATTAACTTGATTGATGCGATCAAACGCTTGCTTTTTCCCAGCAAAGGTACCGTTGACATCTCAATCAGTAAGTTCACACTAGTCAGTACAACTTTTTTAATTTCGTTTAGTGAAGAAGTTTGTAAAAGAATAAAGTGACTAAAAACTTGGTGAAAAGCTCTATGGGCCGAGGTTATATGGGCTTAGGCCTTTTGATGGCTGTCATTTTCTGGGCAATTTAGATAGATTCAGATCCTTTCATGTAGTAGAGTCTTTGATGGGCTTTGAATTTGGACAGATCCAGCGGGCCTTCTTCCATGTACGGTAAACCATCTATAAATTAATAAAGCTCTTTAAAATAATAAAATCTTTCGATCCCCAACTTGGGCGTTTGTAAAAATCATCAAATTCGATAAGATAATAATTTTTAGGAAAATTCCATTATAAATATTAGGTCCCATTAAAACTCTAAATTAATAATTCAAAAATATATAAGTTTTGTGATGCCTTTTAGATGTGAAGACATGGTTGGACGTTATGAATTATTTTATTTCCATATTGAGATTTATATAGTATATGTTACATTCATCATGCATAAATATAGTTAATTGGCTATAATAGTTATTTAAGTAATTCCAATGAAATGATAGATGCGTCCATGAATATAATAGTTAATTGTATACAATGAATTGATATTATAAATAAATATATTTAATTAGTTACAAAAAAATTGGTTTATGCATGAATATAATCAATGAAACATATATGAATTCATTTATTTTGAATACATATTTACTAAATTTGTTGAATTTAGAAAGTCTCTCTTTTAATTAATAAGATATTAATTTATCGATATATTACTATCTCTCTAAATTAATAAAATTTCATGGTCCCAATGTTATTAATTTATAGAGGTTTTCTTGTACTTGGGCTTGCTTTGATGCTAGGTACGCAGGCTTGTTAAAAAGAGAGTTAGTCTCTTGTGAGGTGCCGGTGTATGATATTTTTCGATTAATTTTGTTATCACATTTTAATGATACTACACTTAACACTTTTCTATTATTATAACTAACACTTTTTATTTTTAATAATTGATACTTTTAGGTTATAACACTTAACACTTTTCTATTATTATAACTAACACTTTTTATTTTTAATAAGTGATACTTTTAGGTTATAACACTTAACACTTTTATGATGGATTCAAGTGAATACATAAAGTGAGTGAATATGAGAACAAGAATCAAATAGATGGCCTCATGCCCAAATAGTCACAGCGCATAAATGGAGAAAGAAGGCATATCTAGGGCAATCCAAGCTCCCTCACTCTCTACACATCTCACACACTAAATTAGTTTTTTTCTCACAATGCTTTCTAGTTTGCTTTTCAAATTCATAGATTAATATAGATAGAAGAGAGATACAATCACTTGTTTATGTTTCGTATTATTAATCCAATCAAGGTGCACTTCTACCCATCTTAATTTCATGTTTTCTTTTACATTTATGGCTTGTTATTTCTCTATTTTATTCATGTATTTATTTGATATGATTGTTGGCTAGATTATTAAGTGTTTGGGCGTTTGAATTCAATGGGTGATTTGTTATGTTGATGATTTGAAAGAATTATTCCAGTTGAAAGTTGTATATTAGTTTAATATTTGTTTAATGATCCATTTGCTTGATTATGCTTTGATCTCTTTTTGGGTGGTTTAATTATTGTAAGGAGACTTGGGTAATTTGAATTATTTGATTCGGCGTTAGCTCTAATTGTGTAATTTAGAGTGCATTATGGCAATGAGATTTGAATAATTTTATTAGAACTAATATTTAACTACGTTAATTGTTTAGATTAATAGTCTTGGTAATTAGTAGGGTGACCAAAAGAAAGAACCTTAATATCGAAGGAAATTCACGCTATGGAGACATATTGATCACTTGTGTAATTACCCGTAGAAAAGGACTTTAGCCTATTCAATCCTAAGTGCTTATTTTTCGATGTTAATCCTAGGTTTACAAAGTGTGGGTTAGTGTCATTTTTCATGTGATTGCCCTTATAATCAACTAACAAACGGAATAACTATTTGAATCAGATCATTAATCAATTGTACTTTGATGAAGAGCACCCGAGCACCACTTTATCATTTCGTTGCACCCCTTTACTAGTTTAATTGCTTGCTTGATTAATTGTCTTCTTGTTAATTTCATGCACCCAAACCACACAATCGTGTTTAGCATATCAATCAGTGCTTTCATAAATGGAACCATGATCAAATCGGATTAAGCAAACCCCGCTTTTTTATTCAATATATATTTTATATGTTACATTAAAATTTCATATGACATGAACACAACCCAATTAAATGTACAGAAGTTCAAATCAATTTAACTTATACCTAAATTCTTTAGATAGAAACGCCCATAATTTAAAATTTAAAAGCTCAAATAAATGTGTACCTTAATTATGCATAAAGACACTCTCACACACAAACATCTAATTGACTGTTTCTCTCCTTTTGCTCTATTTATCCTCATCTTACTACATTGCCCATCCTTCATCTTCTTACCCTTTTTTTTTTTTTTTTTTTTATCAAAAGTAGAATTTTCTTAAAACCAATAAAGAGCATGATTGTTGCACACAATAGAATTCAAGTTACATCAAGAATCAAGAATGAAAGCAGCGTGTTATGAATTTCATCTTCTCCTTCTTAAATAGAAAGCATAGATGTTCGGCAGTTGGGCGTCGGTGAGTGTATTGTGTGAACCGGGAACTGAGAACCGAGAGCTTGCGATGAAGCTGCGTGAATGAGCAGTAGCTTTACTTTCTAACTTTAGTTTGAATTGTTAAATTAGAAATTTAGAATATTAAAAAAAAAAGAAAACGGTTAAAACCGGTTATTTTCGGTTTTAACCGGTTCAATCCAATTTAACCGTGAAAATCCCAAATAACTGTTTTAAAAAAACTTCAAATAAGTGAGGGATAGCCCTATAACCATACATCTAGATTCTAGTCATAGATGTAAAAATGATTTTCAAACCGGTTACTAAAAAGCAATGATGCAAAAATCGGCCTAGGCGGCCGCCGGTCGCCCGATTTTGCCTAATTTCGATGTTTTCGTGGCTAGGCGGGCTAGGCGCCGTCTAGGCGGCCCTAGGCGGCTAGGCATTTTCGGGGTTAGGCGCCGTCTAGTCGTGGTCTAGGCGGCCGAATTTTTTTAATAAAAAAAAACCCTAGGCGGCGCCTAGGCGACCACAAAATGCCCGATTACCGATTTCCGATTTTTACAACCTTGCTAAAAAGTAGCAATGTGATAACTAAAGAGTTAGGAATAGAGTTTTTTTGTTCCATAACATTTTATCTTTTTCCGAAAGCATCCCAAAAAGTTAATTTTTTCGATTGCATCCCAATTTTTAGTTAAGTGTCAATTTACGTCTCAAAGTCACGGATAAAATGAAAGCGGTAGTTTTACATCATGTGTCGTGAACGTGTTCGCTAAATTTGGGGGCTTTCGGCCAAAAAATAAAACGTTGTTTTGGTGATTACGGCGGTTTTGGGACATAAATTATACACTTAGCCAAAAATTGGGATGTAATCGAAAAAATTAACTATTTTGAGACCTTTTTGGAAAAGGTGAAAATTTATGGGACCAAAAAAACTTTATACCATGTCCAAGATTACTAAAGGTATTAGTTGTGATAAGTGAAAGGTATTACTTACATTGATAAAGGGTATTAGTCGTGATAATCAAGAAGATATGACTTATATTTTAGATTAACCATTCTCTAGTACAATCTACCTTTGGGCTTTACCCTAGATACAACAACTATTCAAACTCATTATAAGGTACAAAAATAATCATTATTTTACCTTTTTACCCCTTTTTTTTACTCTTAGATACAATTGGTTTTCTACATTAAATATATCAAAATCCTATCGAATTTGCATAGACTTAAGATTTTATGCGTGCTATAGCTATATTTACGATGACGTCTCGTAGCATAGGTCTTTTCTAGACCCTAACCAAATTTACTCCTGCAAGTTAATGTCTTGTCATTGCTACGATTTAATCTTCTCTATTCAATTTTCGTTTATTGTTGTGTGTCCGAACCATTTCTCTACACTCTTTGAAGGTAATACTCAAGCCATTCATTCGTAGTTTTGGAACACCTAACTTAAGAAATTTGGAGAATCCAAGTATTTCTCAAACGATTCGCGGATGTAAGTTTTTATTTTTGATAAATTCGTTTTTTTGTATTTAAATGATCGGTTACGTATTGTATTGTTTAGTGAATTTCGAAAAAAATTATTCTTCGATTTTTATAATTTCGTTCAGCTTGAAATCTTCTTTTCTTGTTTTAGGCATAAGAAGAAGTTTGATAGGAGACAAGATTTGGGGAAATCGAAGATGCCCATAAGGAAAAGGAAACAAGATGATGTTATTAGTCCTAAAAAACGTAAACGGGAATCGAGAAATCTGGTTAGTACGAGTAATTATATGTGTATCTTCCGATTGTTTATATTGTATACTGATTATCTTTTTAGAAGAAAGGTTATTTATTTTTGGAGTTGGGTATTCACATTTGAACAATGTTATTTCATTTTTTTGTTAGGCTACGAATGTGAATTTGTATTCCGGAAGAGAAATAAAAAAACTAGATTCCTCTTGTCTTGTTTTTCACAATGGGAGTTACGAGGATGATTTAGTGAAAAATAGAAGAAGGAAGAATTCTTTTAAATACTTTGGTATTTTAACATTTTTGTTTGTTTTTGTTGCTTCAATTATAATTATAATAGATGCTAATTATTATTTTTTGTACTTTTTTCTTTATTCATTTTAGATGATTTAATTGAAACCTAAACAACATGTTATAGAAGCAACACGAGAACCTCGTGTTAAGATATTACGAAGTGTTGAATATGATGAGAAAATCATTTTTGAGCTTAAGAAGACTCCTTTACGGTACATATTCAACACAATTCAAGAATGTGAAAAGAACAATATAATGAAACGTTGTTGGAAATATGAACACACCATTCAGTTAGTTTGCAATTATGATAATTACTTAGGGAAGTTTGTTATTGGTGAAGAAGTTATAGCAGTTACTAGTAGAGATGTCCAGTTAGTTTTTGGTATTGGTGGTGGGAGTGTAAGGATTCCAATGAAGAACCCCGATTATGTTTTAACAAAATGGTTTGCTCTTTGTTTTAGGAAAGAAATAAAAAGACCAATGGAATGTTAGTTCTTTATAAGCATTTGGTCTTTCAGAGATTGAGAGAAGTTCTTTCGGAGGAGGGTGAAAACAAGATCATAGATGTTGTTCGTTTAAGCGTACTATACTTTTTATACGTGGTATTAGCTCCTAATCGTAATGTAACGTTGTCGCCTCATATAGCTAGTTATTTAGAGAAAATTGATGAAATCTGCAACTATGATTGGTGTGGCTATATAGTTGAGATGTTAAACAGTATAAATGGTTCAAAGACAATAAAAGTTGGTGGATGCATGATGTTACTTCCGGTAAGGATTATGGTTCTTATTTTCTTACTTATTCTTTTTTTTTACCTTTAAGTCATATTTACTTTACTATTATCTTTTTTTTTTGTTAATACCGTAAGTCTGGTCTATGTTTTAAAAAGCGGGTCGGACCGGTCGGACCGCTACTCGGCATGCCTCACGAGCGGCCCAACCACATTGGACCGGCCTCCTATCGAACCGCCACGAACCGCCCAAAATTGTAAAACCGGGTTGAACCGGTCAATGATTGGACCGGTCAACCCGGCGGTTCGACTGAATTGGGAAAAAATAAAAACTTAGGGGTTTTTTTGCAATTTTTAAGCTAAGCTCTAATATCGTCTACTGGTCATTTTCCTTCATATTTTCTCGCTTTTTTCTTCTCCTTTTGCGGCGACCGCTTCTCTCCGGCGATGGGTTCTCTCCAGCAGCGAGGCTGCTTCTTTATCGTGGCGAGGCGCGAGCGTGAGGGCCGCTTCGGCGAGGCTGCCGGCCACTGCCGGCGCGACGGCGAGGCTGCTTCCGAGAGGCGAGACTCTTTTCCGGCGAGTGCTTTAGCGAGGCGCGACTCCTTCTAGATCTAATCGGTAAGTTTGTTTTAATGTTCGAAGTTTGTCGAGAATAGATTTAGTTCGATGGTAAAATATTCTTCATAAGAATGGAACAAAGATTTTCCGTGTGGTAATTATGACAACACCCCCAATCAAATCTTTTAATTATGACATTAATATATGAAGCCGATTAATCATCACGAACAACTTGTACCACGTATTTCTTTTTTATGAAATTCTTGAGTAATGTTGTAAGTAGGCTTGATTAGTTTTTTTTTTTTTGACAGTAAGTAAGCTTGATTAGTTGATTATTATAATGTTCCTCTATTGAAATCTAGTAAGCAAATTCGGTAAAGGAATGTTGCTTTACCATCTTAATTAATGTACTTCCTTATTAGATGTTGTGAATTTAGATCATTTATTATGAATTTACTTTTGATCATTTATTATTCATGATATTTTGTTTTTATATTTCAGATCATGATGGACAATGAATCTACACAATCTCAACCACCACGGGGACAAGAATCAAGGACAAAGAGTGGTAGTGCTCAAAATGTTCGCCAAAAAGTTGATCCGGCATGGAAGCATTGCGAGGTAAGCTGGAATAGATAGTGCCAATAAAACTTTTAGATGTATTTATTGTGGCAAAACATACAGAGGGGGAGGAATACATCACATGAAAGAACATTTAGCATGTCAAACAAGTTATATCACTAGTTGTCCTAAAGTTCCCAATGATGTCCATATTCGGATGAAAGGGAATTTAAAAGAGATTGCGAGAGGCTAAAAAGTGGAAAAAAATGTAGCTAATTTACATGAATCAATAGATGAGGAAGAAAATTCAAATGTGCGAGAATAGTGGTAAGGAAAAAAAGAGGAAAAAAACCATATGGAATTACATGAAAGATGGTTCAAGTTCGGGGTGGATTTAACTCAACCTAGTATACAAGCATCATGGCATAATAAAGAAAGAAAATATGATCTTGATATGGCCATAGCTTTATGGTTTTATGATGCTTGTATACCCATGAATATAGTTAACTCTAGATACTTTAAGTCAATGATGAGTAGGATAACATCTATGGGTCATGGGTACACCGGTCCTAATTATCATGCTTTAAGAGTGCTATTGCTTAAAGAAGCAAAAACTCAAGTACACTTGACCATTGCATCTCTTGGTTCCAAGTGGTGAGTCTGGTGCACTATAATGGGTGATGGTTGGGTGATAGGAGTCATAGATCACCGATTAACTTTTTGGTGTATTCCCCGATGGCATATCTTTTATTAAATCATGTGATGTGTTTGATATTGTGTCAAGTGCTTTGAAAATCTGTGAAATCTCTTCTCAAGTATTGTTGACATGGTGGGTGAAAAGAATGTGGTTCATATAGTTCATGATAATGCTAGTAACTATAAAGCGGTGAAAGTTACTTCATAGGAAATACCTTAGAGTGTATTGGTCCCCTTGTTACTGCTCATGTTATTAATTTGACTTTTGGAAGATGTTGGGAAAATGGACTTAGTTCAAAAGTGTGTTATTTTGGTATCTAGGATTACCACCTTCATTTATAATCATAAGTGGCATCTTGCTTGGTTGAGACAAAGACATGGTTGGACCGAAATTGTTACTCCCGGAGCCACACGATTTGGCACAAATTTTATTGCATTAAGAAGTTTGTATGATCATAAAGAACATTTGGAAGCTATGGTCATATGTTCGGACTTTAAGAAGTTCTTGAAAATCGAGAAAGGAAGAGGAGTTAAAGACACCGTGTTAAACCAAAGGTTTTGGAATAATTGTTTTGTCATTGTGAAAATCATGGAACCACCGATGAGGTTGTTGCGTATTTGTGACAACGATGAGAAGCCTTCGTTGGGCTATGTATATGAGGGGTTGTTTAGAGCAATTAGGGGCACAAAAGAGATTTTCAATAATCAAGAGTCTAAGTACAAGCCATAATTTGTTGATATCATCAACAAAAGATGGGATAAAATGTTGAGAAAGCGTCTCCATGAAGGCTGCATATTGGTTGAATCCTGCATTCCAATACGATCCAAATAACAATCTTCGTAATGAGCGAGAAGCTTACAAAGGTCTACTCGAAATCATTCAAGACCTTCACCCGGAGACAGATGGTATAATGAATGAAGTTACTATGTTTCGGGATGGTAAAAAGAGTTTTGGGATTTCATTGGCCAAGAAAGAAGCAAAAACCACTACTCCCGGTATGTTACTTTATATATTACATTATTCTTATAATCAATTTATTGTTGTTATGCTTATATTAATTATTATTTTCATATGATGTTAGATGAATGGTGGAGACTATTTGGCATTGATGCACCAAACTTTCAAAACTTGCCATTTGAGACAAACTTCGTCTTCTTCCGGTTGTGAGCGTAATCGGAGTGTGTTTAAGCGGATTCACACTAAAAAGAGAAATCGATTGGAGCATGAGAGGCTAAACGACCTTGTGTTTGTTCATTATAATTTGCATTTGAAAAATCGGTATATTCATCTTTCACTTTTTGTTATGTTTTTATCATTATGCAAAATTTGAAACTAGATTTTTTTGCAAAGCAATAAAGAAATGCACAAGACATATGATCCTATTGATTACGAGTGCATTGATAAAGTTGATACTTGGATTATTGACGAGGTGCCTAATGGAGAGCTTGATTATGATGCAATATTGGAAGAACTTGATAATGAAATTGCTTTTGATGAAGTACCTCAATCACAAGAAGGTAATATATGTTCATATATTATTTGAGTCATTGTCAATAAGATTTAAGTTTACATATTCATTTATGCGTTTTTTTTTATCTAGGTAATGAAAATGTTGAGAGAGATATACTCAACGATCACATTGATTTGACGAAGTTTGGACTTGGAAGCATGGGATCTAGTTCTAGCGGTGTTAATTTGGATGTTCTTCGATTAGACATTTTTATGTTGTTATTCGTAGGTGTTGGCATTCTATGAACTTATTTTACATTTGATGTTTCCATGACGTTTGGTTAATTTGGTTTTACATTTGATGTTTTGTATGACATTTGGTGGACTTGTTTTAGTAATGTTGACATTTGATTAAGGTTGTTAAAATTGAACTTTAATTTGCAATGGTAGATGTATATTTATTTGATTTTCGTCATAATTTGTACATATGATTTATTATTACAAGGGAAAAATATTTATATATTTATAAATTTTATATTTAATTATATATTATATAATTATGATGTCATAACGGCTCAACCGCTTTACTAACGGTCGACCTCGATCCGACCGGTCCGACTAAAAGCACCGAGGCTGTCCGGTTCAACCTCCGCTTCCGCTTTTAAAACATAGGTACTGGTTGTGTGAGCACACAACTATTGTCGAGCAGATAAATGAAGTAGGATTTCCAAGATTTTTACGATAGGATCCGAATTATCTCAAAATAAAATTTGGAAAAAGTCAAAATCACGAGATTTGATGCCCAAATATGTAAACTCTCTTTCTTTTTTTTCTCTAATGTAAATACTTTCTTTATTCTAATATTTACTACAGAATAAATTGTACCTTATTTATCTTTAATGCACAATGATATACCGATTATTTCTTATTATCTTGCTTTTGAATATTTAAATTATAAACGGGGAAATCGGGTTCGGTGTGAGCGGCTAAAGGCCTCTAGGAGGAAGAAAATTACTTTAAAAAGTTGCATTTATTTTGGGAGAAGCATAATTGCAGTCAAGATAATGGTTCTCGGTACATTGAAAATGAGGAAGACAGTTGATGGTAGTGGTCAAAAGGTACCTGGTGCCACTTTAATACCGAAAAAGCTCACATACCGATAGTGATACTATTAGTGGTGATGATGTCGTAGCTTATTTGTTGATCTTGGAACCAAGTTTGATTCATTTTGTTTCAATAAGAATCCTTCGAATGAACCCAAAACCGGTGGTGGGGATCCCTCCACATCCAAAAAAGAGGATCATGTAGGGATTTTAAGACTAGTTTGTTATTTGAAGACGTTTCACGAGACAAGAATCTTTTAAGGGCTCGTGGATTGGGCGGTGATACCCCAACGTTTAACCCGTGGTTGACAACCGATCCTTTGAAAGATGAGAAAGTCAAAAAGGCAGTTTTGAGGACGTAACACACTCGATGTTCTCGTTTTAGATGACCCTCTTCCAAATGAGCCTCTTGAAAAAGAGCGAAAGGTGTTCAAAGCGAGATTCAAAAGGCCGTTGATTTTGCAGCTTTCTTATGGTGCCCAAAATACGTAGATTGAAGATTACAAGAGAAAGCTGGATGAGTCAAAAGAGATTATTTTTAAAAGGATAAAGAGATTGAGATGTTGAAAGAGAGATTGAGAATGAACGAAGAAGATAACTTGGTTATGTTTAATAATCTTTTGGAAGAAAAGCGAAGTTGTCTCATGAATACCGATTGGAGGAGATGAAAAAGTTTTATGTGATTGTTAAATCGCGTGATGATGTGATATCATGCTTAAATGCGGAGAATCAATCATTGAGGGATAGGCTTGAGAAGCCGAGCTTGTCGCCTTATTTGACTTCGGATATGTGACAACCCCCGAGCATTGACAATATAGAGAAACTTCACCGATCAGGGCTTGAAAATAAAAATTTATTGAGGAGAAGGAAGATCTCGTTGGAAACCATTGATACATATGAGACAATAGATTCTATGCGCCTACCGATTCAAAGGGGAAATCACCATCACAAGGAAAGTTAATTGTATCAAAATACCCCGAACCAAGTTCATTAGCTAAACGAGTGAAAGCAAGGAGTACAAATGATGAAAGAAAATCCATGTGTGTCACTTCTCTTGAAGACTCGTGAAATAATTGAGATTCATGAGGGTGGGAAAAGGAATCAAGAAGAATACTCTTCCGAGAAAAATAAAACTGGTTTTGGACACTTCTTTTGAAGTCTGTCAGAAGACTAGTTCGGATATTAAAGATACAATTTGTAGGTTTTTGCAAAGGAAGGTGACGGGTAAGTTTTATTGTAGTTTGCTTAATTAATTTTATAATATTCAATACACATATTTTGCTATTTTAACTTAGATTTTTTTGAATTTTTATATATGGATCCAATATACTTTTTCTTATGAAATTCTCGCATATTTTTTTTTCCAAACAAAAGGGTTATTTTTAAGGGAAGAGCCCCTTAGCTCATGTTATCATTAAGGACATGATTGCTTTTGCGTCATGAGCGTTTGTCAAGCAGCGTATGTTTAAATCATCTCAGCCTCAAAATACTGTGTGTATAAAATTTCAATTATATATTTCACATATTTATTCTTGCGAGTATTGTTTGCTAAATTTGTTTAGATGATTGATTCATGGGCTAATGTTCTGTTAATAAGTTATGAGGATATGGAGCTGCTAAGAAGACAATGGTCTTCACCGCTAACCTGTTGGGTAAATATTATTCTTCTACTTATTCTGCATACAAACTTTAAGTATTTTAGAATATTAATTCTGTACCTTTCACTTTTAAGATATAATTGCTCGTAAAAGTACAAAGGGAACATTACGAGCATTAGTTGATGATAGATTGGAACTCGTTGGTCAAGATCATCTCTTAATGTTCCCATTATTAGTAAAGGGTCTTGGTCAATCATTTGGGACTTTAGGGGATCACTGGACTCTGTTGACATTTGATTTAATTACATGTCGTTGGTCCTTTTATAACTCCATGAGGCCAAGAAGAGGAGTTGCCAATGATCCACATCTATTGGGATCATTGATTGTTGTGAGTTTTTATTCATGTCCTTGTTCTTTTTTACTAGTTATATAAAAAGGTAATTTTGACTAATTAGTTTTCCTTTATATTTGAACAGATGGAATATGTGGAGAAAAAAATTACATGATATTTTTATTCGTAAGAAGTTGTCGACAATCTATGCAGGTTCCTATGTAAGAAGCTTCGAGTCGCCATTGTTTATTGCAGAGCCTGATTCCGTTGATTGTGGTGTTTTAGTCTGTCTTAATATCGAGTACTTTATCCTTCGTAAGCCTAAAAAGATTGGAATCTTTCTCATTCTAAATCGGTGATTACAAGTCTAAGATGGTTACTTGGTTTGTTGATCCAAGCCAAATTGAAGATTGAGGTGTGTTGAATTGTTATATTGCCTTCTTATCTGGTTGTCTCATGAATTGGTTTTAAGTAATAGTTTCTTTTTCATTGAGCCGATTGTTGGTTTGTTTCTCAAATCTATACGATTACATTTCTGTAAACTTTTGGTTGTTTGATTTAACACCGTTATTTGAGTGTTATACGAACAATGCCATGTTTTAATTTTTCATTCTACTTGTCATGTTATAGGGTTTGAAGGTGTGCGTAAGTATTTTTGCAAAATGTTGTCTCGAATGTTGGCACAATCGAGAACAACACGCATTTAAAATAAATGAACGTAAATACACAGCGGAAGTCTTAAACACTTTGCAAGATGGATATCAAAATTTTCGTATAGACTATAAATAAGTCTATACTACCATACGGCGTATTATCACTAGTAATTGTTAAGTGATACAATCGGTGAAAACATAAGCCACACCGTGAATGGATCAACGTATATAGTGACTAGATAATATTCAATCTAACCTATCACTAATACAAATAAATACTCAATGTTGAGTGAAATGTTGGAACATTCACCAACGGAAGTATCGAGATATAAACATACAATAAACTCAATAATCTATGCAAATAGACTATGCTAGATTGTGTTTCTTTCAACTCCAAGTTTTAATCTTCATAGCAGTAGTGTATATATAGATAATCCGGACTCTTAATGCTTGAAGATAACTTCCACATCTCCCTTGAAAATAGGTAACTTCCATGTAACTTCCCCATGATCTTTATAACTTCTCTTTACTTGCCTTTTCAAACGCATGACTTCGGTAATCTGTTGTAAGTCTTCATTACGAAAGAAAACAAGACATTGACCAAGACAAAACGTGGGTTAAGGGTTAGTGAAAGTGGAAGGACGAATTACGATGTTGTGACCGGAATGTTGGCACATTCTCGAGTAACACTCGTCATAACATCAACGGGGGTTTGTTTCTACTTGTAATATTTGTCATGTTTGTCTACATGTCATGTTATAAGGTTTATATTCCTTGTAATATTTGTCTACATATTATGTTATTTAGACATATTATATACATGTATCTGTACATTTTGGATATATGCATATTATACATATTTACGTACATTAGATATATATTGAACATATAAATGATATATTGAACAATGTATTTGTTATTTTGCATATTGGATATATGCATATTATACATGTATTTGTACATTTTCGACCATATATATACACACATATAGTAGCATGCACATCACATTAATGTTATGTACATTATGTCACCAATGTATATGTTATTTTGACTATGCACAATAATTGAACACTATAAATGATATATTGAAAAATTTACATTATTTATTGATAAATGACATTATTTTTTTGCTCAATGTACATTACATATTGAACAATGTACACTATATATTGACCAATGTACATTACATATTTACTAATTTAATATGTCCACATTTGCACATTGTTATGGACAGCGTGTTTATATCCTATACAATTAATGTCGAATATTCACATCACCCGATTTGGGCTTTAGACATCACTATGCATCTTTTATTTTAGTACGGTGATAGTGCATATAAAATAATTTACAATGTGCAAAAATTACTTATTGTACGTAAAAGAGAAATATTTCAAAATTTTATATATTATATAAGACTAAAATCACCGATAAAGCAAGAAACACACACATTGACGTAATAAAACCAATAATTTACTTCAGTACTTTATCATACATTAAAAAAAAGCAAGAAAAACACATAATACATGAATATGCAGAAGAAATCTTGATGTATGCAATATACATATTGACATTGATTTGATGTATTCTTACGGGTTATGATTCAAAAATTTGATTTTGCGTGTTAGAAAAAAAACAGTACTAAATGCAAAACACATCAATATAGACAAATAATAACATAAAAGGGGAGCATAAATATAGTTCATAAATGATACTAATACAAACATAAATATATTGAAAATAAAAAAGTACTTCAAATCAAAACATAAAAAAATAAAAAACATTGTTCAACGCAAAAAAGTAAGGACAACATATTTAATAAGGGATCGAGTCTTGCACATTAGCCGTTGTTTGTGTTTTTCCTCAAAATACAAGTATTCTTCATAAGCAACGTCTGAAGAACTTTGAAATAGATCATCTCTTCATGAGTATCGGCTTCCTTCAAATCGACATCGAGAGCAATCACCTTTACCATAGCTGCATGTATTTTTTCTAGCACGGTTCTTACATTAATTAGCCACCTCAAGTAGGACCTTCTCCCTCTGCGGGATTATGATAAAACACAATAGTTAACTAAAAAGAATAGGAGGTAAATAAATACAAATAAGAAAACAAAAAATAAAATAAAAGACAAACCTCCTGTTTTTGTCAACTCTACCAACTTTTTGTTGTTCTTGTCGATAATCTTTAACATTTCTAGCGTTTTAGAGCTTGCCTATAAAGAGACAAGAAGAAACAGTATTAAATGTTTATCAAAACATGAGGATGAATAGAAATGAAAAAGATGATGAGATGATCATACCTTTTTTTTAGAAAATAGTATGAGAGAGAAGACATAAGAGTCGATCGAAGAGAATGATTTAGATAAAAAGGATGTCCTGGGAATGATTATCTCGCATTCTTATATAATTTTTGTACAAACGTGCACCGTTGGAGCGATATGACATGACCTTTGAAAATTGAAAACTGTTCAACTTCCAATGAATAAAAATGAATACGTCCTTGAATGATTAATCCCCTTTATTTTGAAGCAGTTTGATGAGAAATTTTTTTGCACAGGCCCATTAAAAAATACAGAAAAAAAAAAGGAAAAGCTTTATTTGCACAGGCCCAATAAAATTTAAAAAAATGGAAAAACACTGTTTTTAAACGGGCCAAAATAAAATGAATTCGTCCTTTTAAATTATTTTTGTACAATAAGATGAGAAAATTTATTTGCACAGTGATTAAAAAAGTAAAAACTAATAAAAAATGAAAATAATTTATTTGCAAAGCCCAAAAAAAAAAAAAAAAAAAAAAGGAGGAAAGCCCTTAATTTTCACAGGCAAAAAAAAAACACATAAAGTTACAAAACAACGTTCTAAAATTATTACTATATTCACATTTTCACTATGCATGTTTAGTACTTACCTTTCACTTTATCCAAAATTATTGCATAGTGATATAATTTTGCATTTACACTTCACATTTCCGAACAAATTACAACCCATTTATACATGCTGTGATAAATATTCCAATTCATTGATATTTTGAATTCATGTTAACAACAAATATGGTTTTATTATATATTGCACATTAATTTTGAATTTGCTGTACATTTTAATTTTAAAAAATCAATGTAATTATGTACATGATATTGGTAAAATGAAAAATTTTTATAGCTTCATTTTACATTTCTAGGAATTTTAATTATCTCTACATTCCATTTTTGTATCTTACAATTCACCCTTTGATTTGTATTTTTTGTTATAGAAAATTATTATTTACTTAAACATATTTTTTTATGTTTAAATCTAAATCGATAACATACACAATTCAAGTTGTACACGGACTATCTTTTTGTACTCAAAATAGTAAACATGTACTTAAAACAAACTTAAGTGTTTATTAAAAATGATTCAAACAAGAAATATAGAAAATTCAATTTTCATTAAAATAATATTAACATAGGCATCTAAATATCCCCACTAAATAAACCGAGAAGATTCATTACAAAAGTATCATATGTTACAATCTTGGTGATTCATAGCAAAAGAACCCTATTTTACAAACTTTATAATTCATACTAATATTAATAATATCTAAACACACCAATCACCAATTAGTCTTGATGGACACTCTAGACTTTGAATTCTTGAGAAAGTTGTACTGATACGAAATACCATCTACTTCACCCCTTACTTGATAGTAATATTTTTCTTTCGGATCGAAAACCCGGATATATGCCAACCGGCTCCACTCTAAACAATATTCTGTTGTTAGACCTCTTCATAAGGCGCCTTTGAATGAATTCTCATTATTGGCCGTAATTTGGTAATGCAAATCCAGTATTAATGCGAATTTTGGTCCACGACTCATGCACCTTATATTCATTCATTACCCACATCTCCATTTGCTCGAATGACTATGCCAAAGCTGTGTATACTACTAACCGCTCATCATCCAGGATCCAAACTCTAACTTAGTCCAATAGTGCACTTCATCAGGCATTCGAATCGGTTCGAATGTTTCATTCTGCATGAGAAGCATGAAAGGACGAAATGTCTCTGTATTGTGATACCCGCGGTGTATATTTCCGGATACGAAAGCAAAGCAGGTCTCCATACCGGGAAATCATATGGAAACTCACCCACATAATGCCAACTTACTTCACTCAAAGAAAACACCTTTACCTCGGTTTTTATTTGGACACTGTCAAACAATACCAACTTTGATGATTTTATAGTTGTTAGTCCTAACATCAAACCCTAACCCAAAATAAGTATAAACAGCCTTGCGGTCTTGAAAAATCTATAGGTGTTGTTTTTATCCTAACCGTATCATCGGTGATTGGGTTTCGTAGGAAAAACTCTTCATCCAGATTACAATAAAGCACTAGCCCATTGCAACTAGCTAGATAATCTTGGTTTATCTCCAACGAAATGATTCTACGGTTTCAGTCTGACCGAGGTGGTGTGGGCTTATACGAAATAGGTGTAAAACCAATTTTTTTTTTTGTAGTATGAAACACACCTTGTTTTTCAGCTTCATCTTCTCCAGCGTTGATATACTTGGAAATATCTGTTGTTGATGAGATGGTACCATGCCTGGTTTATCACCTTCAATCTTGCAAACGGTTTTGGGGTAACCTTGAAATAATATTTGCTACTATTTTATCTGGAAATACAGTCCCACCAATAGTTGGAATTGGTTCACAAACGCTGCTTTTTATGGATAACATTTGTCTTTTTTTGGAAACGACTTTGAAGAAGAATTTGAGTATTTTTCAGAGTTCCTTTTTGGGAAGATGATTTCTTTAGTCAGGTTTTCAATCTACTAAATAGACGTGGAAAAGTTGCACTTTGCTATTCCCCAAGTAAAATTTGAGTGCGTACCTATTTCTTTTGGAATGATACGTTTTTGAAGGGAAATACAATTACGCACATTCACTTTTAAACTATATATTTTGATTGTGTACATGTATAGAGTATACATACTAGTTATACTTGAAGTCAAACATCACCAACACAACTTTTATAATTTTAAAATCATGAATTATTCGAATTATATATTAATAAATAGTTTTTTTTTATCATTTAATAGTAAAAATAAATTATTTTTAAAAATTATTACTTTTTTATATAATTAATTCTGAGGGATTAATATAATAACATTCTATATAATAATTAATCTTTAACATTCACATTTTACGCTTGTGCAAGTATTACGCTAAATCCATTTTGGTAAGTAATACATTTTAATAATTATGCATATTTAAATAATATAAATAGCTTATAGTTATTACTATTTTCAATCAAATGGTCTATAGATGTGCATTTTTTTAAAAAGTTAAATTGATGAATAATCAAACTAAACACTTTAGTTCACTTAATTTAAAAGTATAATCTTTCATAAAAACATATTGATGTTAGTACGATTTATTATTACATTTCGTTTGTTCTTTAAGAGAGTTTAAAAAATGAATCTTCATAAGAAAAATTAATATAAACATAAAACTGACATATAGTTAAGTATTTTTAAAAAAATAAGAAATAATGAACAATAAAGGCATAATTTTTGTCTTTTTCATTATATATTTATGTTTGTATTAGTATATTGAATTAATATTCAATAATTTATATTTTTGTGTTATTTGTTAATGTTGTCTGTTTAATAAATAATAAATAAAAAATATTATTTAATACTAAATGTTTTTAAAAAAATTATTTGATTCGTATATCCATATATATATATATATTAAATGAATATATTTTTTAACAAATTTTGACAATTGAAATACTAATTACTCCCTCCGTCCCAGGAAGTCGTGCACACTTTCCTTATTTGTTTGTCCCACAAAGTTGTGCACACACCAAAAATGGAAATAAAAGTTTAAGTTATTTACAAAAATGCCACTCTTAAACATATCTAATTAAATTCATTTTTAATCAAAACCCAATTAATTAACATATCACTAATTAAAGTGGGCCACTAATTAAACCCAATACCTAACAATTAACCTACCCAATATCCAACTCAGCCCATCACTCCCACTCGTATACATAATCTCTCAACCCTAACTCTCGATCTCTCTCACTCTCTCACGAACCCTAATCGGCGCCGCTCTCTCTCTCTCACGCACCCTTATCGGCACCCGGTACTCTCTCTCTCTCTCTCTCTCTCTCTCTCACGAACCCTTATCGGCGCCGCTGTACTCTCTCTCTCTCTCTCTCTCCACCTCTCTCACTTATCGGCGCCGATCTCACGCTCTGTCTCACAAACCCTAATCGCCGCTCTCCCCTCCCCTCTCGATCTTATTATCTGTTGAATCGATGGATAGTATTCCATTCGATTCGGAAATGAGTTATATTTCTAATAGTGATTTGTCCGATTTTGAAAAAGAACCCTGTGTTTTGAAAATATTTACGAAATTGTTGGAAAAAATGATGGGGTCGATTTTGAAAAAAATCCACGTGTTCTGAAGCCATTTGAAAAGTGTCGATTTTTTAAAGCAAAGTGTTTTTTCCTCTATATTTGAGAATGCCGATGGTAAACCTCGATGTTGAGTACAAGTATTATGGTGCTCGAATGAGGAGATGTACTGGGTTCCCGAGGATGTTGGTTTGGATCGACCATATTATGGTCCACGTCCGATTGGCCTTGTGAATCTTGTTTCGCCTGCTATGAAATGATACGTATCTTGTGTCCAAAATTTAGGTAATCTCTATTTTTACATTTCCAGTATCTACGATGTTGGGTATATTCGATGTTGGGTGTATTTCGATGTTGGGTATATTCGATGTTGGGTGTATTTATGATATTGGTGAATTCGATGTTGGGTGTATTTCGATGTTGGTGAATTCGATCGACCCGTGTATTTTGATGTTGGTGAATTAGGTATGTGGGTGTATTCGATGTTGGTGAATTCGATTTGTGGGTGTATTCGATGTGGGTGCATTACGATGTTGGTGTATTCGATGTTGGTGAATTGCATTTGTGGGTGTATTATGATCTGTGGGTGTATTGGCATGTATTTCATGTATAGGTAGTTTCCACTAGTTTAGCTTACCTAGTTTTGGAGACTTTATTCATGTGATGCATGTTTTTATGATTAATGATGACAATATTCGAAATCGGATGGAAAATTACATGACCGACATGTTTTAATAGTCACCACTAGTGTAATTGTTCTAGGTATGGAGATTTTGCCTACCGTAATGCATGTTTATGTGATTAATGATGAAATTTTTCTGAATTCGATGGGAGATTAAATATTTGTGGGTGTATTGGCATGTATTTCATATTTTGGTCTTGTCACCACTAGGTTTTTGGCCTAGTTATGGAGACTTAGCCTATTGTGATGCATGTTTATGTGATTAATGATGAAATTTTTACGAAATCGATGGGAGATTAAATATTTGTGTGTGTATTGGCATGTATTTCATGTTTTGGTCTTGTCACCACTAGGTTTTTGGCCTAGTTATGGAGACTTAGCCTATTGTGATGCATGTTCTTACAATGATCAATGATGATAATATTCTTAAATCTGTTGTTTGTTTGTTGTGATACATTGGATGGATTTTGAGACCGGTGGTGAATTGGTCATGTATTTCATGTATAGGTAGTTTCCACTAGTTTAATTTACCTAGTTTTGGAGACTTTATTCATGTGATGCATGTTTTTATGATTAATAATGACAATATTCTGAAATCTATTGCTAAATTACATGCATTTCATGTTTTAATAGTCACCACTAGGCTAATTGTTCTAGTTTGGAGACTTAGCCTCTTGTCATGCATTTTTTTGTGATTAAACAATAAATACTGATAAACTTGCATATGAAACACAAAAGTGAATATTTTCACAATACATACCGAGTTTGTTTACATCATAAACAATATCTAAAATCCAAAAACACACTTTTATGCTTATGTTTAAGTTGTAAACATCAAAAATACACAAAAGTTGATCTTGCAAAACCTGACTTGTACCCATCTTCAATCTAGAAACCAAGAGTAGACATTAGCCCACCTATGTCATATTGGTACTCACGAAATTTGATCATGATCAAGTAGAGTTTGTATGCATTCAATCACAAGCTCTTCATCCACCTCTAGTACATCTGGTAGTCTTTCTTGTCTTAAAAGCATGGCCTTCTTCATATGTGGCGCCTTGAAATCATTATGCCCTTTCACTTTCATAATCTCCACCAAACAACACCGAAGATTTAAAATACATTGTTAAGTGTGATGGCTGTCAATTGTTCAAAAGATAGCAACACATTCTTAACAAGTTGATCAACATTATAAGAAGCGGTGTCTAATTGAAGTGATTGTATTGCTCTAAACCACCCTAAGTCATTGATGTTTGTGTCGGGTAAGTTTGGTGGTTGGCATACAAGTCTCGATGTTAAAACCATCGAGAACTTGTAGCGACCACTAAACTCGGGATCTAAGTTGGTTATGTGTGGTCTTGCATTATCTGCTGAATGTAGATATTTTTGCTTGCATTTGAAGGCCACTTTGCCTTAATAAATTTGGAATAATCTGAAAAAATTGAGTGGGTATAAGCCGGATGATGATATTACAATCTGACAAAGCATGTGAAAAACTAGTTTAAACGAGCAAAATACATTACCTTATTCACAAGACACTCTTTGATGACATTTTTGGTGATTGACTCAATTGGTTTAGTCTCCATTGTACCCCTAGCTCTATTCTTTGAGTTTTTCTTCTTTGGTTCTTTGGTTATGAATGGAAAAATACCAATTTTACCATCAAAAATCAAGCTGTCCATCTCCATATAATGGTCTTGCAACAACACACATAAACATTACCTTAGGGATAAATCTTTTGCTTTTGCAAGACCTATATGGTGCGGTTTCTCGGGTAGTTTATACATTCTGCATTGCTCTTGTCATAAAAACTATTTTTCATCCATGTGAACAACATTTTGCATACACGAAAATTTGATCTTTTACGTATCATTATCCATTATCAAGCTGATTCAATGCAAATTTCAACCTTTGAAGCTTGTTCATTTGAGTTAGCTCGGGATGAATTGCATTTGTATGTGGTAGTATTTGATGTTCTTTCACCCATCTTCCAACTTGACTTTTCTTTGACTTCTAATTCTCTAGCAAGCCTTCTTATTGTTCTTCTTTTCTCATATGGAATCCGATGCATCTTTTCCATGTCAAGTGGAGCAGATTTCTTGTGAGCTTTTCTGTCATGTTGCATTTTATGTTGTTTGGTACTCCTTCACTTAAGCTGTTTCTTTGTTGTGGCCCAATGGTTGTGCACACACCTAATGCTTATTTGAAATTTTTGTGGTGCCTCCTTGATTTTGCCCCTATGCACGAGAATCATTGGTCTTTGTTGGCAATGAGAAAGCGCACCAACGAGTTCCTATCGGTTAGTGTGAGATTTCGTTGGTCTCTAGTCATTCATGTATTCAATGCTCTTTATTGTGAGAAACTGACCATTTATGATGAATGCAGGCCTACTTCATTTATAACAAGTGAATTGGAGGAAACTTGGGTGATAAAAAGGTGATTTGACCCCCAATGATGAGACATTTACGAGGGGTTAAGTGAGATTTTACCTCCAAAATGTATTTTAGGAGGGAAATGTAATCGAATTTGTATTTTAATGATGGTTTTGTGTTCTTTGAATCCAGAGATTGTAATGTAAATTATGGTGTTGTATTCTTGGTGAATTTGATTCTGTTTTTTTTTTTAACATTGTAATCATATTTATGAGCGGTATAATCTGTATGTTTGAGCAGGTTAATTAATTTTGTTAGTGTATTTTTTTCAATTTTTATGAACAGTGAAATTTTTTGGTGGGAAAGATTAATTTTGTCACCAACAATTAAGGGGGTGTATTGGTTCTAGAGTACGTAGGATTTTTAGACTTTCAAAATGCGAGGGTATTCAATCTGGATTTTCAAAAGTCTTTAAAAATCTGAGGTATTCAATACGGATTTTAAAAAATCTTAAAAAATCATGAGGTATTCAAGAGTCTATGGATTTTAATAGTCTATGGATTTTATTTGATTCTCTTTCCAAAATATAAATAGATTTCACTCTCCAAAATCTCTTCTAACAATGAGAGATTTCTACGTATTCTCTCGAAGAAAAAAAAACCTTTGTTGTTCTTCTAACAAAATACTCTACAAATTTTTTCGCTCTTTATTTTGGATTTTGTCGTCAAGACTTTTGTTCGTGATCCCAGTTAAAGTTTCACAATCCCACTTCAATCTCTCTCTACATAACTTTTTTAACTTTCTCTACACAACTTTCTTGAAAAATCTGCTCGAAAAAAATCTCAATTATGAGAATGATAGAATAAATCTCAATTATTTCGTAAAAAAATCTCAATTATGGGAATCATAGAACAAATCTCAATTATTTCATGATAGGTCACATTTATTTGAAAAGAAAAAAATGATATAAAGTTGCTTAGAGAATATTATTAATATTTTTTCGCGGTGTTACATAAAGAAAAATTGAAAATGAAAGAAACATATTTATATATTTTATTAAAAAAATTATATTTCAAATTTTAATATTTACATCAATAAATTTTGAATTTTATATTAATTTAAGAACAAATATAAAAATCATTTAAATTATTAATTTTAATTATAATCATTAAAATTATCTCGAGATTTTTATAAAATTATTATAGGACTTCAAAGATGATGAGAATAATAATGATGAATAATAGTAATGTATTTTTTTTTTTTTTGAAAGGATAGTAATGTATTTTTGGAACTAATGTGTTTTTGATATTTTTCTAAACAATTTGGATAACTTTTTTATATATATATAAGTGTGTTCTATATACATTTGCATCAATAGTTTTTAGCAGAAATCTATGGAAATCCATGTAAATCAATAAAAAGTCGGTCAAACTCTGCGCATGGAGTCTATGAAACTCTACATGGAGTCTATGGATTTTCTAAATCCACATACTTTTAAAGTCCAAAAAATCCAATAGAATCCCAATTGAATACACCCTCTAAGTGGCATATTAACTTTCCCACCAAAGTTAATACCCTTCTTTATTTAATCAAAAGTCAACAAAAATTATTTTTCTTAGTTTCCGTGCCCGAGAAAATGTGCACAACTTCCGGGACGGAGGGAGTAATAAATAAATCTAATATCTTTTGACCAATTATAATATAATAATGCATAACTTTAAAAAATACTTATTATAATTTCGCACTGTATCGGCCAGAACATTAAATGCAATGCTAATCGAGTCTTACAGCTGCAGTAAATGTCAATTCCAAAATAGAAATAGACGGCTGGATTTTTGCTTAGCTAGATTTGAAAGTGTATTATATATATTAACTTTTACAACTGATCAATATTGTATAGGTATAGGTTTAGTAGGTAATGATTCATTGTAAAATTTTTGAAACACGCCATCTTTTTTTTTTTTTTCTAGAAACACGTCATCTTTGACATCACCCACAATTTTATTTACAGTTTTTTTATATTACAAGCAAACTTGCTAGTTAAGTTTCTTATTATTTTATTAATTCTAGGTCACTTTATTTTCTTGCAGTATATATTTAATCTTTAAATATTAATGAGTTTTTAACATTTACTGGAAATTATCCAAATAATCTATTATCTATTTTTACTCAATTATAGTAAAAATAGTTATGCAAATTTATTTTTGCATATATATAACTATGAATTCTTTAAATCTTGGTCGAATACAATAATTTCATATAATATATAATTTAATATTAACATATTCCTGAAAAAATAATAAAAGTACTATAAATTTATTAAACGTTACCTTGAAAATTAATATAACCATTCCAACTTGTATAATTATTTTTAGCACATTTAAAGATGTACATTTTAAATAACACTAACTTAAATAACATTTTAAATATACAGTTATCAATTTTTTTTTAAATATCTTACCGACTATATTTCTATTATAATTTTTAAAGTGGATTAATTAATATTAACTAACAATAGGTTATTTTATGTTACACAATTTTATTATTAAATACGATCCATATTACACAATTTTATTATTGGAAGAGTATTAATTTTATTTATGTTGGGTTGTAACTAACATCAACAATTAATTACGTCAACAAACATTACTCTACTTTCACTTTGCACAGCTAAATACACATATCTTTGGGTTGTAACCTGACCGTTAGAAATTTATTTTTCCAATTTATTTTATTTAATATAGCCGTTACACACTATACTTCCTTTATATAAGTACCCCAACCACACACATAACTTGATCTATATTAGTACACTAAATATCAATATACACTCTCTAAAATAAGATCCAATGCCTAGTAGCATTAGTAATTTTACCAATTATTTCGGTAGTTATCCAGTTTATGTTAGATCACCATATCGAGTATGTCGGCAGAAAACAAGCATCAAGTTGTCGAATATAACAAAAATCCAATTAGGTTGTACTACAATTGTAATGCACATGGATGGTCTCATTGGAGTGTTCCTATTAATCTTAATGAAATGGTTTAAAAAGTGAATGATGATGTATCGAAGTTTTGTATCACCAAGAGGGCTTGGAAGTGTTTTAGATAAGGAATCACATTATAAATTCTTTAAAATTACACTGTCAACTTTATTATATTCTCATTTGGTTTTAGTTACGATGTTGTTCTTCTTATTAATATATATTAATATACTTTTTAATAGATATGTCACGTACTTTATTGGAATTTGGTATTATGTAAAGTGCAAGTTAAATTTACGTATACTGAATTATTAGGTAATGCACTTCGAATTTGTACATTTATGGTATCATGTCGAGTTTCGTATACCAATTATTTTTGTATGAGATATTTCATCCTAGATTTTATTTTAATTTGTTGATATAATGCATCGGATGTCGAGACCTACTTTGTATAAATTCTTCTTCATTCCTTCATTAAACAATGTTCTTGATCCTTTGAATTTTACATTGAACTACTGTTTATCGGCTAAAGGTTAATTCAGGAATTTCATGTGCCTAATTGTATGTAAGATTAATTTTAAATAGTGAATGTATCATAGATTGATTTCCATTGATAGATTGTACACAGAGTGAAGGAACTTTATATTTTACTAAATGGTACTCCCTCCGTCCCAGAGAACCTTTCACACTTGACTTTTCAACGGTTTTGTGTGAGAGTTATTTCATAGTAATACGTTAACAAAAGTTATTTTATATGAATGATATGCTAGTTAATAAGATCAATTAGCATATCATTCATATAAAATGACTTTTGTAAATATATTACTATGAAATAACTTTCACACAAAACCGTTGAAAAGTCAAGTGTGAAAGGTTCTCTCGGGACGAGGGAGTATTAGTTAGGATGATGAAAGATAAACTAAATCTATTTTTTACCAATGTGTATCAAGTTTTATTGTGAAATTTGGTTCACAAGAGACACACACCCAACCCAAAAATATAATTGAAATATTATCTTTCTTGATATTATTTATTTTGGTCCCCGAATTCAACGGCCAACATATAGAGATGGTGATTGGTTGTGGCGTGTAAAAACTTTTGTCTTGAAATTTACAGGACAAAATTTGAATGCAGTCGATAAACACAAGTACAATAATTGTAACAATACAAAACAATCATTAATTCCTTCTACCAAGTAAAGCAATGACCTTAATAATTAGTTTTAAGTTTGATTCCCTACTCCTAAGTCATAGCAATTACCTTTTTTTTATTTTATAATTCGATATTTGGTTCAATAAATGATTAATACAAGGGACCATTCTAGTCGTCCAGTTAATGGGGCCCTCGGTTGAAGCGAGAACAAAATTTAGAAATTGACAATACTTGTAGGTTTCGAACACGATACCTAAAAAACAACCTACTCATAAGCTTTTAAGACTACATGGCCTAGAAATGACCTTCTATGTTAGTATAGAGAAGCATATAAGATACTCCTCTGTTCCATAAAAACTTTCACACTTTCCTTTTAAATCTGTCCCATTATAAGTTTCACACCCTTAAAATGGAGAATGATTGGAGTGAATTGATGCATGTTTTTAGGGGGTATTTTAGTGCAAAAAGTGATCAAAAGTGTTAGATTTTATGCCTAAATGTGTAGAGGATCACTATTTTGCCTAAAAAGTACTACTTGATGAATTGTTTATGTTTTCGTGCATTTTATAGGTAAATCGGTGGAATTTAGCCAAACCGAGAGTACCGGCATTTTTAGGATGAAGAGACGATCGAGATGGGTGCAAATGGGGGTCGGAGGCGGAGCCCGGTCGAGAAAATTCCTGGACTCGACCTGCGGTCGAGGTCAGGGGCCTCGACCCGAGGGTGAAGGCTATTGGATGAAATTCAAAAATCGGAGAAGCCTCGACTCGAGGGCTGAGCCTCGAGTCAAGGAGTAGGCAAAAGGGGCAACCTCGAGTTGAGGCTGAGCCTCGACTTGAGTGAGGAGATTTTCAGAAATTCGTTTATTTAAGGGGCAAAAGCAGAGCATACTTTCATATCATTCCATAGAGCGATTATCGGCGGTTTTGGACGATTTCTTAGGCCCCAAGCCAATTTCTCCTTGTAGGTAGATTAGATTGATAGATTTAGATAGAATTTCAATTGTTGTTGCTTAGATTAGCATTTGATCTAGTTGTTTACTCAATTCAAGTTTGTATTTCCTTTGGAGAAGAAGTTACATTGAAGACTCAAGCATTCCTATTGTTGTTGATTTAATCCAATTGGTGGTGTTCTTCCTCTTTTCTCTTTTCAATTCCTTAATTGTTTCTATTAGATTTGTGTTTGTGCATTTAGATTTTCTTCCCATGGATTTTGCTCTTGGCACCATGGGCTAATCCTCTTGTGCTTGGGTTAATTGAAATTGAGGATGATTTGATTGTCTATGTTATGATTGTTGATGATTGTTGATAAATTGAGTTAGATTGCTTCCTAATTGTGATTCTCATTGTACTTCATCCACTTTTATCTCTTTAGATTAATGTTTGATCACCCTAGCAATAGGCGAGTTGAGCTAACGTGATCGAATTAATCGGGTTATAATTATGTATGATTGTATGAATTAGGTGCTTCGAATCGAGAGATTAGTTGCACTAAGGATACTCACATTAGGCATTGTGTTATTAATGGAATGATTAATTTCATGATGTTTTTATGCTTTCTATCTTAGTTGATTTGCAATTTGATTCAATCATAGCTTGTTGATCATTGATTCCTTGATGGATATTCTCCCAAGCACCCAAATCCCCATTTATTGTTTGTATTTGTTCTTGCCTTCTAAGTGTTTGATCATTTGTCTTGTTGTGTTGTTTGATTTTTTTCTAGCATTTTGTTGTGTTTTTGTTTGAAACCGTGATTGCAACAATAGTCATAGAGAACTTGTATTTCTAGGGCGTCACGTGCATACTTTTTCCCTTGGGTTCGATATACTTGATTGGTCTTAATACCGCTTGTCGATTCCTACAATCAGAAAACCCTTTATAAACTTCACCCTCACAATTTTCACTAATTTACACAAATGTCATTACTTTTTACTCTCACATACACATAACCCAATAAAATTTTTAACTTTATACATAAAATATGAAAGCTTTTCCGGGACGGAGGGAGTATAAAAATAATAGTCATACACTAATATATATAATGTTATAATCATTTGTACTTCAATGTAATAAGAAGACTAGGAAGAAATTTCAACTCAAAAGCCAACCAACTCCAATGTCCTATTTCCCTCGTAATCACACTATAAAAGTTACTCTAGTTTTGAAGTATTTTATGTACAACAAAAAATGGCAAAGTCCATCAATTTGGTTACTCTTTTACTTGTGCTTAATCTTGCACTTTTTGCTTCTCTCATAAATCCCACCTTTACCCACAATTTTACGACCGATTATGCCTCGCGAGCACAACAAATTGTTCGGTCGGTCGTAGCATGAGCCGTTACTAGAGAGGCTCGTATGGCTGCTTCTCTTCTCAGCTACATTTCCACGACTACTTTGTCCGGGTTCTCGGCCTCACTCCATCCCACGTACTCCTTCCGCCCAATTTTAATTAGTCAATAAACTTCTTTGGTCCGTCTAATTTTACTATGTCATCTCAAAATGAAAAGTCTTTTAATTATTTCTATCATCACAATAAATACTTATTTACATCATTTGTCATTAAGGTCCTACACTATTTTCTCTCTTTTTTAACCAATGTTTTCTCTCCTATTAATGACTTGACAACAATACCCTTTACTTTTTATGCAACTCATCTACTTTATTCATAAACAAATATTTCTTAAAGTTTGTGTCCAATCTATTTGTCTAACTAAAATTGGATGGAGGGAGTACTAATTTATGGGCACACGAAATAAGAAAGTGGGTTTTGAGGAGTAACTTTGTAAATTTTTATGCATAAAGTAATTTGTTAAATTGTGCATATATGTGAGCCCAAAAATAATTTTTATTTTGTGTAATTTTGAAATGTGCAAATAAAAAATATGAAAGTTATTATGAGACGGACGAAATAATTGCTAAGTATTATTGTTGTGTTAATGAGATGCGGGGGTGTGATGCATCAATCTTCTTTGGACAGCGGGGAGGCATCATCGGTGAAAAGGGGTCAAACCCTAACAAGAATTCAGCTCGAGGATTTGAAGTTATCGATGAGATAAAATCTGCAATCGAGAAAGAGTGCCCTAACACGGTTTCTTGCGCCAATATCATGGCTCTCATTGCTCGAGATTCTCTTGTTACGGTGAATTTTTCACAAATATTTTAGTATTTATGTTCGAAAATCGTATTTTTGTTACAATCATTAACTATGGTCTACATTCGAAATTCTGTGGTACCGAAATTGATCATAGATTTCGTAAAATTATTAATGATCACACATTAACGTCATTAGTTTTGAATGGAAAATTCTTATGAGACCAAAAGAATGATGATCATTTTTGTGAGACGAAAATCTTATGGGACTGAAAATGTAATTAAGCTGAATAAAAATTTGCATGAATGTAGAGTGGAGGGCCTAGTTGGGTGGTTCCATTGGGAAGAAGAGATTCAAGAGGAGGCGGTTTGAGTGGATCAAACAAAAACATACCACCACCCAACAGCATTCCAAACAATCCTCACCAAGTTTAAGCAACGGGGCCTCAATATTGTTCATCTCGGTCGCATTATCGGTCTGAGAAAACTAGTACTTCCTCCGTCTTTTTTTTAGACCGCTCAAAATCTCAAAATGACAAAGAAAACAATTCTATGTTCTCTTACAAACTTCTTTTATTTATGCCTCACACCATTACGTTTCACTTTAACCTCTTTTCGATCATCCTCGATAAAAGCAATTTTACACTTTTAATACTATGGGATAGAATTTTTTTATGTCCCATAACTTATTTTGTTCGACAAAACGTCCCAATAAAGTTAACTTAGTTAATTACGTCCCTAATTTTTACTAAGTCCATAATTTACGTCCCAAATCTCATCGGAGTTCGGCAAAGAATACTAAATGACATTGTTGCTGCCCCATGTGCCGCGCATGTGACTACTAAGCGATATTATTTGGTAGTATCCGTGAACTCCGATTAGATTTGGGATGTAATCTACGGACTTTGCAAAAATTAGGGACGTAATTGACTAAGTTAGCTTTATCGGGATGTTTTTATCGAACGCAATAAGTTATAGGATATAAAAACACTTTATCCATAGTACTAATAAACAATTCTCTCATTAAAACTCGTGTCAAATTCATCTAACACCATGCATCTTGCTTTCGGAAGCCACACAATTGGAAATGCAAGATGTGTGAGCTTACAGCAAAGGCTTTACAACCGATCGGGAAGCGCGCTCGATGAATCTTATGCGGCTGGTTGCAGAGCAAGTGCCCCCGATCTGGTGTCGACCGCAACCTATATTTCTTGGAACGTGTTACTCGTGCAAACTTCGACAACGGCTACTTCAAAAATTTGTTGCATTACGGGGGACTCTTGAATTCGGATCAAGTTCTCGCGACGAAGCGAAGCCTCTCTGACTGGTGAGAAATATGCAAAGCAAACATGGAGTCTTTCTTCCGGCATTCGCAAAATCCATGATCAAGATGGGAAACACATCTCCACTTACGGGATCAAGGAGCAAAATAAGGAACAAGTGCGAAAGATCAATGCTTAGAATCAAAGTGCGAAATTACAATATGTTATCTTTCATATTTATGTAATAAAGCTATATTGGTAAGATATTACAAGGGATAAATGGCAGTCGATGACTGAGAAAACTTCGGTGAAACATTATGTCATACGCTTGGCGGGTATAATTTTTGAAGGTAATTAACTTAAGTGGAGGTTTGTAAGTTTTAGAGCCGACAATTTAAGCATGGTTACAAAAATCGGCCTAGGCGGTCGCCGACCGCCCGATTTTGCCTAATTTCGGCGTTTTAGGTGTTTTCGTGGCTAGGCGGGCTAGGCGCCGTCTAGGCGGTCCTAGGCGGCTAGGCGTTTTCGTGGCTAGACGCCATCTAGGTAGTCGATTTTTTATTAAAAAAAAAAAAAAACCTACGCGGCGTCAAACGTCCAATTACCGATTTTCGATTTTTACAACCTTTGAACCGCACATTAAACAATTTGCAAATCGAAACTAAATCAACATAAATTAGGTCAAAATTCAAAAATTAAAGCCAAATTGGCTGAATCAATCCAAATCGGGCTAGTAATTTAAGACCTTCAAGTTCAAAAATTCGCAAATTGAGACCAAATTGACTTACAATTTGGTAGGGATAGATTGGTTCGAGTCAATTTAGTCTTCTCTAATTTTTAAACTAGCGATTATTAATTTCGAGAGATGGTACTAATTTTGGTAGCGAAAATTTTGAAATATAGGTGAGAGAGTGAGAGTAGTCAAAAGATTTCAAAGCGAAAAAGATGAGAGGGGATTGGGGGTAGGGGACGGTGTGCTTTTCTTGCTAGAGAGAGAATATTAAGGGGGTGAGGGGGTGGGGGCGGCGATTAGTGTGGGGCCCACCAAATTGTGCACAATCTTTTATACCTACTTTTGAGAGTATTTTAGTCTCAATATTCAAAATGGATATTTTAAATTTTTGTATTTAAAGTGAGTAAAAAGATGGATATATATATCATTCACTTGCATTAATCATAGATCTCTCCGTTTGGTTTCATTTTAGCAAACCAATTATCTCTTACACACTTCACATATTGGCAAAGAGAGATGATAAAAAGTAAAAAAATATGGGTACAATTTGATTTAGAGAAAAAGTATTAGATTTAATAAAAAATATAGATATAATTTAATTAAAAGAAAAATATGTGTTAAAATCAATACAAAGTAAAATAAAAATAGACTATAATTGATAATTTGACCAAATCGAAATTAAAGTACCCTCGCAATCCTAATGGGATTTTTTTTTCTTTTAAATATTGTGGTTTGCAATTTTTTTCAAATTATGATAATATTTTAAACCTTTACCATTTTAAGTAGAGCCGCGTGTCAAGTTCGTGATTTCGTTAAAATTCAACGAAAACACACACTTTCAAAATATGATTCAACTATTTTCAAAAATATATATATATATATATATATATATATGTAATAGTCGTGGATTTGGACCACACTTTTCGGGCGGTCCATTTTTTTATTATTTTTAAAAAATTAGTTTAAATTACAAAAAAATATAATAAGTTAAGAACATAATTTCAAATAAGAATTAGTCAAATAGTTAACATTCTAATTACTATAGTACTAATACACAATAAAACACATGTTTCGCATACCAAGTTCATATCAAAATAATTTAAAAGTTACATTTTATAAACTTCAAAATTTCGGTTTCTTTTATTAATAAATTTAATTTTACAAAAAAATATTTAATTATCTTTACCGTCTAGGACTCGACTCTAAAACTTGTCTAGGTGCCGCCTATATCCTACCTAAAAAAATTGAATTTGTAAAATATCGAAACAATGACAACAACCTAGCGCCTAGTCGGAGTCTAAACGCTGTCTAGACGGGATTTTTGCATCGAGTTAAAATCCCATCAATCCCTCTTTCCACCTGTTTTTCTATCGGCTTCTTCTCAAAAATTTTAGCGAGTTAAAAATATATTCGCAACATGACTAATCTCTCCCTAGGTGGAGGTCTCACAGGACACACCACTTTTTGGCGAGAAAAAGTGTGGTCCAAATCCGGACTATTAAATATATATATACATTTTGAAAAGGGAGGAAAATTTGAAATAACCTTTTTGAAGTTGTCACAATCTTTTCTAACCACTCGACTAAAAAAATCTTTTCTACCAATTTTTGCTTAAAACTATCATTTTTAGCTACTCATAGTAGCTTTGCACACTAAGTACATACTCAAAACACTCAAGCAAAGGACTCTTATTTTTATCACTCTAAGAAAAGAAAGAGTGAGGATAATTTTCGGATGTCTCCTTCATTTTTCTTGAGCCTTTAAATAGTGGTTTGGGAGCCTCTCCCTTTTGTCCTTCATTATTGAAGGTCGGCTTATCTTTACATGGAGGTCCCTCTTGTCGGGTATCCAATGTATTAGTGCTTACTCATTTTCCATTGGATTCTGATGCCTTATCTTTTGTCGGATGGCTCCAAAGCTTGTGACTCGTTCCCCACTCTCTTACGTCCGTAAGTTTCAAGTGGGAGAGGTATCCCATGCAATCGATGACTCTTGGACCTACACCTTTAATAATGGGATAACTCTTGGACCTACACTTTTAATAATGGGTTTCTTGTTGGACCCGCACCTTTAATAGTAGGTTTCTTGACACTTTACTTTTTCGAAAAATTTAAACTAAATATTACATTTAAACTTTTCTCCTTTTCCTGGATCTCTTAAGATTGGGGTTTTCGAAACTCCTTGGGAAACTTGTCTTCTTCCAGGATATTCTCCTTTCTCTGGCCGGTCCTTTTTCTGGAAATTTTTTTCCGAATAATGGCCTCTCTTGTGTTTCACAATTTTTGCATATATGCTCGTGCCATCTCCCAACATGAATCATGTTGCAAACTTTTCGGCGTGTATTTTCGGTCGCCGGTAACTTATTTTTCCGGATCATTGCTCGTTTAGCTTCAAATGCATCATTAGCAAATCTGGTAGTACCTCTTGTCATAGTGTTGAGTAGAAAGGATCCATTCGCTGAATTTTGATATATTTTGAATGGATACTTTACTTTGTCCATCTCCGTAAGACAGACCCAAATTTCCCAAGCTCTTCTTGTGGACATTTCGTCTTCCGTTAGGTTGACGACTAGCGTTAGTTTTGTATCCTATTCCTTAATATAATTTAAGGCCTTCTTGTCGACTATGGATGCCTTTCTACATTGTCGGGATTTTCATGACTCTTTGAGATGAACTTTATTTCCAGTTCGTCTCCCTTTTGAGATGAGGGTTGTTATGGCGGCATTCAACTCTGCATTAATAACCCAATATGGTAGCTGGATTTTTCATAAAACCACAGGCGAGACGATAATAATTGAGGCAAGAGCCCCAAATTTATACCATCTATTGACCTATATGGGATTTGCCCCTTTGAGTACCCATAGTAGTGGATATTTACTAGAGACATCGGTGATAAAATATTCGGCATTAATCACATATCCGGTGACTAGGTCTTTCCATGTATCGTTGAAAAACCGGCATGATCGATACTTGGAATGTTAGTATCAACTGTTTAGGACCTGTCACGAGGTCTTAGGTTGATTTCTTCCTCTTTAACCACTAGAGGTCTTTGGGTTGACTTGAAACATCGGGTGTTGGTTCCGTATGTTTCATCTCTTTATCTTCCAAGTTGGAAGAAGGACTTGTTGGCTGTGTCGGCCTTTCTGGTTACGGGAACCTAGAAATCTTGTTGAGGTTCAGTTTGAACCTTTTGTTCATTCTTTTCTTTACGGGTTACCGATGGTGAACCCGCTCACGAGCAATGGAGGTTCCAATGCCTCGCCACAATAAAAATTGTGCGTATCTTACTCCACTAATGGATGTTTGGACAGTTTTCAAATCTACTTGTTGTACATGTCCACAAACTTTTGCATTTAAAGTCAATTGGTAATATTTCTTTTGCATCTCCGTGATATTTTCTCGGAGGTGTCTTACTCTTGTAGCGATGAAATCAACCTGCTCGATGGCTTCATACATTTGTTAAGAAATCTGCAAGAATATTTTCATGAGATTTAATAACGACAATATTAAACACATAATATTGACATTACGCTTGCTATCTAATAATATGAGCATTTTCTATTTTTTATTCTAATTTATTTTTAAAAAAGCTTTAACATTCGTATTATCAACTTTTAAAGTAAATTCTTTAGCAAGTAGGAATAACGATCATTTCTTAAATGACTTCAGTGCATAAAATTATTTTTCATTGATATGTCGAGGCTTTAGCTTGGCTTTACGTGAAGAGACCACTGTGTACTGTATGGTTCTTCTCCTGTTTCGATTTTCTCATAAGCACAGCTGCCCATCGAAAATCATTAGCATCTGTATAGACTACTAATTTATCATTATCTTGAGGTATAGCGAGTTTAGGCAAGTTCTTACAAACTGTTTCAACTCACGTACTCGTTGTGTATGTATTTCTTTCCATATAAATTTTTCTTATGCTTTGAAGTATTACGAAATCTTTTCTATATTTTGCTAGGTCTTTGATGAAATTTCCAGCAAAATTTATGACTCTTAAAAATTGTTGTAAATGAGTCCTATCTCTCAAGGCGTCGGGAAAGTTGACTATTTTTTCAACTATATGTTCTGAAGTTCTATACCGTATGATCAATAAGAACTCCTAAGAATTCAATTTTATTGACCCCCAATTGTTGCTTTCTTCTCAGAGAGCACCAATCCTTCTCTATGACATGCATTAGAAAATATTTTTAAATATTTGATATGATCCTTCATATTCTTAGATGCAATTAATATGTCATCAATGTAGACAAACATAAACTCGAAATAATCTTTAAACAAGTTATCCATTTTTCTTTGGTATATTTGGGGTGCATTAGCCAATCCCATGACATAACTTTTCAAATATATTGTCCTTGTAGTGTGGAAAAGCGGTGTACTTTCTTGATTCTTTTTTCAATTTAATGCTGGTATAATCCGGACTTGCAATTGAATTTAGAAAACACTTTTGCATCTCTAATGCAATCGATTAAGTGTTCTCTGCTTGGAATATAGTAACCATCAAACTCAAGGATTTGATTAATCCCCTTGTAGTTTATTACTAATTGTGGTTTACCTCTTTTGATTTCTCCATGATTTCTTACGAGAAATCCTGGACTACAATATGGAAAGGTACGGCTTAATAAGTTTGAGATCAATATACTCCTTGATAATCATCTCGCATATCCTTTTTATCCTTCATGTTCATAAGAATGGGTTTATATCTAACCAATTCATTTTTCTTACCTTCTTTTACCTTTAGAATGGCTTCGATTTCATTCTTATTCCACCAAGCCAAAGGGTTTTCATTATAGTTCCTTTGGATCTTTCTTTTAACTGTTCTAAACTTATATAACAATCATCGTTAGTGTCTATATAAGTAGAATGTTCATAAAGTGCAGCCTTAAGAAGATGTATTACTTCTTCCGTTGCGTTTCGCAACCTTGTTGTCTGAATAACAAGAGAGTTTTTCTAAACCTTCTCTGTCATACATCTTTGGATGAGTTAATTTCATATCTCTATCACCACATTTGCTTTGCGAAAATTAATAGGTAGGATTACATTAAACACTTTTTCTTTCCGCAAGACTTGTATAATGTTACCACAATTTGTTGTAAATGTTAACAAATCTTTATTGTTATCTTGTTCATATTTCGCAAAAGTTTGGATAAAATTATTCCCTAGCAAAATATTTGCTCTGTATCATGAAAGTAAATGAGCGGTAGTTTAACCTTATACCACGGACTTCCAAACGCTTTACCTATCATGATATGAGCTTCGGATACCCTCGTTAAGCACCAATATATTCTCGTGAGAAATCTCTTCCTACAATAACCGGTAATTTTTCACCGCTTCTTTTGGAAAGGCTCCCGATTTTGCGGTGCAAATACCTAAACCCGAATCAATATAAGCCGCAAAATATTGACTTATACCGATCATATAACATACCAACCGATATGTAAATCAAAAAGGGACTAGTCATACTAGCCGTCCAACCTGTATGTAGATAATTTTTGAAATATCTACGAGTGCTTGTTCTATAATCTTGCATTATATTCTTGTTTTCGATGTTTCTACTACATTCTTTAATATTCCTCTTGTGGTATTCAAGTCTATTGAAAATTTTCTTTTTCATCCTTATTAGGGATTTTGTTTCACTTATTTTAACCGGAATTGAATAACTCATTATAACTTCATCCATCTATTCTACTCTTATGGTATGTCCATCTATATCGAATTCCACACCTTTTCCTTTTCTTCCCGTGGTTGATGTTCTTCAAGGAAACTTAATCTCAATATCATAACCCCGGTTCTTGTCCTGCTTTCCCATTGACCCAAACCTCATGGCCTACCATTTCCAACATGCCTTCATATTTGCCGATGCTAGGTTGCCGCAAATAATACAGGTCATCGCAAGGAAAATAATTAGATTTTCGGTAATATCAAATATTACCTGTACCTTTTTTCATCCCTAATTACACCTAAGTTTGGTTGTTACACTTATTTCCTTAGGATGTTCTACCTCGTTTATTTATCCTTCTTCATACTTAAGAATTTGGATTCTATCTTACGAAAAGGAAATTCTATTGTTATTCCCAGGATATAGAAGGTCTTCCTAAAACGGGTTTATCTTTAATAGCAATATTAACTCCTCCAATCCTAGGTAATTGAATTGGATCGGTGTCATAACTTTCGCAAATTCTTTAAAGATTCTAGGGATCTCTATATACTCTTTCCTAACAAATATTTACGAATGATGTGTGTTGGAAAGTGAATAAGATATTCTATAGGTTATAGAATATGGTATATCCCTGCTTTCATTAAATTTTTTCTTTTAAAGTCCCGATATAAGGTCGGGACTCTACTAAAATCTTGAGTCTGCTAGGTTATATGCAATCCTAGGATGGATTTCAAACATGATTTTATCCGCATATAAATTTCCTACCATTGTTCCAAGACATGCATCTCTTAGGTTATTGATTCTTTTATCCATTATAGATAAATGGATTTACGAATCAATTCCTTCTTTGAAGGTAGATTTAATTACTACTTCAATGGTTCCAATATGGATCCATTTCATAGTAATTGCTACTTTCTCTTTCATCTGCTTAATTCCTCTAGAATTTCTTCTTTGGGAATTAGCTATATTTCCATTACATTTCTTATAAGTTCCATAGGAATGGAGAACTCACCTATATTCACCTTATAGATGTTGTGATGCTTTCGTTATCCTATACCTATACTGGTTAAGAACTTTACCCATATTCTTGATCTTAAACCCATCGTGTGGGTTATACTTTGGATTGTTGTCTCATGATCTTTTCCAAGGTCCTTGATGAGACCGTAAGTTTGGAAAAGAAACCTGCTAGGCTTTCGTTAGTTTGCAACCTATCCTCTCCTTGATCGAGTCGATCCATCTTCGAGGTTAATATTTCTTCCTCGTATATACTTGTATTCGAGGAAATATCCTCAAACCGATAGACCGGTTCCAATTCTCCATAGTAAATGGCATCGAGAATATCCATCGTTGCTTCGAATTTTATTTCTTCGAATTGACGAGCCTCTTTTTCTTTTGGGGACAATCTAGAGAGATATGTCTGGCGCACCACATGTCCAACGATTACAATCTTTGAAACTTTCATTTGCCACTGGTTTGGGCTCTCTGAAAAGTTCTTTTTGTTGGTGATCTCTCTGTGGGCTCACGCCCCTTTTGGCCTCTTTGGGATGAATTCTGGTTGGTCCTAATCTTTGTCGATTTATAATATCGGCTTTAGATTTTGACCACCATGCCTTTTTACGAAAGAAGATTTTCTTTGTGATCCATCCCTATAGGAAGAGTATCTATGATTCTTCTTCCTCCCTTTATACCCACTTGTTTCTCCAATAACGGTTGGAAAATCGTTATTTTCGCAACAAATAGGAACTGTCTTCATTACTCCTCGTAATCTTTTAACATTTTTCTCGGATAGCTGCTTATCGACACCATTCTCCTAGCTTATCTTTTAGAAATGACATTCTTCTTCCAATCGTATCCATTTTTCCTTCTCGGTACTTTATATGATTGAACTAGCATTTCCCTCCATGGACTATATATCTTCAGAAGAACATTTGACAAGCTACCGCGACATTGATCTTTCCTTCAAAGAAATATATACGAAAATAGTATATGTATTTATCTACCTCGAAAATATTCCTTAATTCAAGAGCAAAGAATGCTTGGGCATATTCTCTTGTCATTTCTTCGTTTCTTTTGTCGAAATAACCATCTCCAAGGAAGTTGATTTTGATTATTCCTGCAATTCGATCGACTATGCAGCGGGGAATCTCCTCTAGTGATTTCTTCTTTGGTCAAGCTGCTGCACTCTCCCATCCGATCTTAACGGATCCAACCATGCTTAACTCGATAAAGCTAACGAAATTTTCTTTATCAAGTTCCAACGTGCTTCCTGCGATTTTCATCGCAGCCACCCATTCATCGATGAGTTTTTCGATGTTTCGAGAATCGGGGATATCCAGATTTAACATGACTCCATATGGATGAAGGGGTTCTAGAAACGTTTTCCCATAGACTATTTGTTGGTCCATAAAAGGGATCTCGCGCTCTATTTTCCTCCTAGTTTTGGGAACGAAGTATACTGGGTTTCTCTTACGGAGTATTGTAGCTCATACTCCTGCTTGTCTGTTGTAGACGAAGTTGGATTGTGTGTCTCCATTTCTTCGACGTTGTTAACCTGAACGTTAACCAAATCTACAATCTCGAGATTTGAGAGAGCTTCGCTAAATCATGTGTGGATTCAGCTAACTCTTGTAGATGTGATAGATTGGCTCTTGAAAATTTCATTTAGAAATTCTTCATAAAATCAAAAGGCATTTCTTCATTGGTTTTTCTTTTGGAATTTCCTTGCCTTGCCTTTATGGTTCGACGTGGATCCTTTAAGCTCATTACTAATTCTTCCGAGTTTTAAGATTCCCGGGACATTAGTAATTCTTCTTTTCGAGATCTTCGAATTTATTTTCTAGATTTGAAATCTTTTGGACAAGTTGTGGCAAGACATGGTTTACTTTTTCAAGTTCCACATTTATCTTGTTGTCATAACTTTGGACTATCTTTTGGATCTCTCTAGCATCAATAGATCCTTGAGAGTGATCCGAGCGGATCTATTTCCATTCGGCGTAATCGAATTCATGAATGATTACGATGTGAAGCTTCTTGTATGTTTTCTAAGTATGTTTGTAGTATGATATTTATCGCGAGATAATTCATACTTTTTCTTCTTGTAATTTACATAGCCTAAGTGTTTCCCCTTGGACTCTGCACGCTTGATATATATACCGATTTTGCCAAGATATAATCTCAACGCGATGCTCTTCTTCATGTGTCTTCAAAATTTGAAGATATTCTCTATAGTAAACACAACTCGAACATTCGTTCGAGATCCATATTCTTGTTAAAAAGTCTCCTTTCGTTAGGAAGATTTTAACACATATAATATAATTATGATTTCTTCATAAACTTGGCTCTTAGGGGTGTTAAACGGGCCGCGGGCTGGCGGGCCGGCCCGTTTAGCCGGAACCGTGCGAGGTTAGGTTCACGTATATAGCGGCCCATTTAAAACCGGGCCTTTTTGGCCCGGACCGGTTAGCCAGCTAGCGGGCTAGACTGATCTCTAGCCAGTTAGCCCGGAAATTTTTTTTTAATTTTTTTATTTTCCCTCCTCCTCACTCACGCGATCGATCACGCATATACACACCGATTAAATTTTTTTCAATTAGGGTTCCCATTTCCCAATCCCATCCCAACTTCCCATTTCCACTTCCCACTTGCCGTCGCGGCGTCGCCCCCACCAGCCACCTCCGCGCGGTCCGGCAAGTTCTCCGATCTCCACCCCCTCACCGCCGCGCAGTCCGCTCCTCCTCTGCTTCCGATCTCGTCGGCCGTCGCGAGTTCTCCATTGCCGCCGCTCTCAAGCCGCCGCCGCCGCCGCTGAATTAGTCTTGTTTGTGTTTGTTTTACCATGAAATTATTATAATTTCGGATTAATCCAATTTCTATATATATAATGATTTACGCCGCCGCTAGTTGCAAGTTCTCCAGTCTATCACGCCGCCGTCTATTTTGCAAAGATTTACAAAGGTTATAAAATGAATGAGAATAGGATCGATAGGAGTATTTAATTAATTTTTACAGTTTGTTCTCACTTCTCCATGTTTACCTATTATTAACTCCAAATTTCCAATGTTCCATATTAAAATTATAAAATAACAATGATATTTTGAAACTAAATAGCTTAATACATTTGAATAAGTTAATTAATTAAGGCAATAACAATGATTCTTTTGAAGTTTATTTAATATACATTTGGTGGTTTAAATGTTAAAATACAATTAGGTTTGAGTTCGTTAGAAGTATCTTGTAATTCGTAAAACCACACGGAATATTCACATTTGTCATTAAATTTGAAGTTAATTATAAATACACTCTAGAAGCTTTAATTATTAATTAATAGTAATAATTAATAGACTTTACATGGCTATATAATATCTACGTATATTTTACTCAAAAATTCAATATTGCGGCATGGAGTCCAATGATCAAGCATTTGATGATGATGATGTGGAGGTTTTGGAATCTAGAGTTCCTACCGAGACCGTAGATGACAAAGGTGATCTGAAAAACCTTGAAAAAATCAAGAACAAGCACCTCTACGAGGTATGGGACTCTTTTTTAAGCTCGTGAATGGAAAGGTGAAATGCAAAATGTGTGAGAAAGAATATGCTTGAGCTGGATCGAATTATGGAACTTCTACACTTAAGCGCCATACAAACTCTTGTAAGAACAATCCAAAGTATAAAAATGTTGGGTTAATGTTGGATGGTGAAGGGAAGTTAAGACCTAGGAATATTGATCAAAAGCATGTGCGCCATTTGATTAGTATGTCGATTGTATCACATGATCTTCCGCTTTCCTTTGTTGAATACAAATGGGTTAGGGAATTGCTTAAATATTTGAATCGATGTCAAAAGTTTTGGTAGATTAACAGCCACCACCGATGTTTTGAAGTTGTATGACATTGAGAAAGATAAATTGAAACGTATGATGAAAGATTGTCTGGTAGAATTTGTTTAACTTCGATTGTTGAAGCTGCTTATTCTTGGTGCGGGTTTTATTAGTTTGACAGCGCACTTTGTTGGTTGTGATTGGAAGTTGCATAGTAAGATAATCAATTTTTGTAAGATGGAGCCTCCACATACTGGGTTTGATTTGGCAAATAAAGTGTTTAGTTGCTTAAAAGAATGGGGGATTGAAAAAAGTGTTCTCTCTTACATTGGATAATGCCTCTGCAACGATAACATGCAAGAAAATTTGAAAGAAAGACTTTCTTTACAAAATAGTCTTGTATGCAAAGGTGAATTTTTCCACGTGAGATGTTGTGCTCACATTTTAAATCTTATAGTTCAAGAGGGTTTGAAAGTGACTGATGATGCTTTGAAAAAGATTAGGCAAAGTATCAAATATGTTAAGGGTTCGGAGGGGAGAATGAAAAATTTTCTTGAATGTGTGGCTCAAGTGGGTGGTATTGATACTAAAGTTGGTTTGCGTTTGGATGTATGCACTAGATGGAACTCTACTTATACTATGCTTGAGAGTGCAATTAAATACAAACATGCTTTTAGTTTACTTCATTGAATGATAAAGGGTTTGATCTTGCTCCAACAAATGAAGAGTGGGCGAGGGGGAGAAAATGTGTGAATTCTTGCGTCCATTCTTTGTGATCACAAACTTGATTTCTGAACATCTTATCCCACTTCCAACTTGTATTTTGTGCAAGTTTGGAAGATAGAATGTTTCATAAAATCAAGTCTTTTGAGTGAAGATGAAGGCATTAAGAGTATGGCTATGAGAATGCAAGTAAAATTTGAGAAGTATTGGAGTGATTACTGAGACAGTACTTGCATTTGGGGTGCTTGACCCTCGAGGAAAATTAGGAATGATCGAGACATTATTACTCTCAACTTGATCCTCATACCACTCAAGTGAAGATTGACATCTTAAGGAGTAAAATGCAAGCACTCTTTGGTGATTATGAGAAGTGGATGTCCATAAAGAGTGGTCAAAGTGGAAGTAGTAGTCTACAAGGCTCTTCATCTTCATCAAATTTGACTACACCAACCCTTGATGGAAATGGACATGAGCAAGTCAATGAGATGACTGTAAGTCTTTATCTTTATGTTTTTCTTAAGAATTCATTATTTATTTATTGTTTTAAATTGCATACAACATTTGTTATTCATCTTCTTTTATTTAGGTTATGGAAGATTGGCAAAGTAACACAAGGGATATTCAAATTGAAAAGTTCGAGATTGGATAAGTATTTAGATGAACCACTTATGGAAACTAAATACCATCCAAATTTGAATGTGTTGGAGTATTGGAAAAGTAATAAACTCCGATTTCCAACATTAGCTATTATGGCTTGTGATATTCTCGGAATCCCAATCACAAGCTGTAGCTTCGAATCTGCTTTTAGCATTGGTTCTCGTGTTCTCAACAAGTATAGGAGTCGACTTCTTGGGCGGCATGTGGAAGCTCTTATATGTACTGCATGATTGGTTGCAAGGCTATGTTGTTGGTAATTTTTAATTATTTCATAAATAATTTATTTTACATAATTAATAACTAATTTATGTTTTTGTGTATGTTTTAGATGATGATGATGATGAAGGTGGTGATTTGGAAGATGATGTTTTGTCATTGTCCAAGGAAGGATCGAATGCCGAAGATTGAAGAGTCTTGTGATATTTATATTAAATTCTGAATTAATTGTTAATGTTTGAATTTTATGAACAATGTTTGATTTTTTTAACAATTATGAACTTTATGAACAATGTTTCAAATTTTCGGTTTAAATGGTAGCGTATTACAATTACAAATCTATATTTTATATTAAAACTTTATTTTTTTATTTTTTCGGGAGCCCGTTAGTGGCCCGTTTAGCCCATGGACCGCTAGGGTTAGGGTTAGGTTTCGGGTGTTAGTGGACCGATTAAAATGAACCGATAAGGCCCGAAACCGTTTAGGCCCGTAGCCTGTAGGGCTGACCCTATAGGGTTAGGGCCAGCCCGTTTAACATCCCTAGCTCGATATCATTTTACGCATCGCGGTAAATACGGGTAATTTCGTTAAAGGATTAATTAAGTTTTCTTAGTAGAAAACTATGAGGGCATTTTAGTCTTAAAATATGGGGTGGGTAGAATAAATTTTTTCTATTTGGGAGTGGTTAGAAAAGATTTTGTGAAGTTGAGAAAGGGTATTTTGAAGTATTTCCCTTTTGAAAAATGGTAGAATCGTGTTACGAAAGCGCGTGTTTCGTAAACTTTTAATAAATATCGCGGTCTTGACACGCGACTTTGCTTAAAATGGTAAAGATTTAAAATATCATTATAAATTGAAAAAAAAATTGCAAACCACAATATTTAAAAAAACAAAAAAAAACCTCCAATCCTAATTACTGTTGGCATTGTTTTGGTCTTCCCTAATTTGGGCTATGAATTTGAAAAAATACTGAAAATTTTGGTACGATAACAGTTTGAGAATGATATATTTTTGGTACCAAAACATTATCGATATATCGAAATACCAAATAAATTACCAATTTATCGAAATATTAAAATATTATCGATATATCTTTGAATACAAAATGAAATAATAATTTTTATTGTTATTAAATTAAATATTCACGCAAAACAACTTTCACATCAATGGACACAATTCGGTTCATACATTTGAAAGATCCTGAAATTGAAATAAATAGTGGAACATAAAAGCTGAAATAGGAGGTCTCTTATAATTTATTGCACCGTGAAATTTCAATTAAAAGAGAAACTCCTAAAACTCGCTGTCAAGCATCAAGATCCGGGTCAAGAAATTGAAAACGCTCAAACGGCGCCGCCCGCTTCTCTCTTGTTTTCTCACACGCAGATTAGGGCGCGAGCAGCGATGAAGAAAAAGAAACACAGAAACGCCAAAAAAATCGCCATAAAGTGAATTAGGAGACGATTCAACAAAGAACTCCTGTGAAAACATTATAGAAATTTATCGACAACGTCAAATTGAAGAGAAACAAGAAAAAAAAAGATAAAAAAGAGAAGATATGGATGATTTTTTTTTAAATTGTCATATAATTGTTACGGATCGATCAAAACAATAACAAAATTTATCAACAATATTAAATTGACGTGTGCTACATGTTTTTCTAAAAACTAGAATTAATATCGCAAATGTTACTCTAATTACGATTTGTTTATATAGCAACACATCTTTTTCTATACAAGAACACACTTGTATTCGTATAGTAACACTTTTTTTTCATATAATAACACATTTTTCTCTATATAGTAACACATTTGTGTTCATATAGTAACACTTCGCACATAGGCAAAAATAAAATATCGTTCCCGGGTATGTTACTATAAGATCAAACATATGTTATTGTAACGATAAGTACGTGTTACTAGTTCCTAAAAGAATAAAATATTTATTCATGTGTTGTCTTGGTTTTGTTAATTAGTAACACGTTTTTCTTCATATAATAACATATATTTGACCTTATAGTAAAGCACCCGAGGCCGAGTTTTAGTTTTTACCTTTGCACGAGTTTAGTACACATATTTGTCCTTACAATAACACATATTTACCTCAAATTTTATACGTGGGATCAAATAGACCTATTAATATTTTCTTAACACATTTAAATCACTCTTTAATATTGGAATCAATAAGCCCTCATCTTAATAAAATTACACTCTATTAATGAAAATAAAGTTGTCGAAGATTAGAGACTTAATTGATCCATACATATAAGATTAGAAATTTATTTGACCATTTTTTTAATTTTTATTTTTGCATTTGGGCGATTATTATTAGACAAATACATATTATTTGTTTTACAAGAATACATATTTATCGTTAAAGTAGCACGTGTTTAACCTATTAGTAACACTCTTGGGCACACGTGGGGCGAATTTTTTATTTTTGCCCTACACGAATTTTTTTAGAAATATTCTACCAAACACGATCTAATCCGACTCAACCCATACAGGATCCACGAATTTTATTATACGGCTAATTTCACAAATCTTACATCTATGAAATATTTCATATAAAAATTTGTAACATAGTGATTGAATTGCATTTTGCAAACCCCGGACTAACTCTCACTCACTGCGCCGCGCCCCGGCCCTCGCCTCTCTAGTCTATACCGCAACGCTACCAGCAGCAGCGCCCGGCGTCCGCAACGGCGCCGCCCTTCGCCGCAGGCCAGAGTGATTCTAATAATTAATGGGGAGTGATTCTAAGGCGGAGTCAACCTCTGATGCTAGTGGTTCCTCCGCCGCTCGCGGCGGCGGTGGCATGACGATAGACGAATGCCAGAACATGATTCGGAAAAGCCTGAGAGGTATTATTAATTTCAATTTATTTTTATTTTCAGCACTAGCGTTTAAGGTTTTAGTCCCGCAATAATTGCGATATACTGTAGATCCTATGGTAAAATTTCTGAAAGGACACCTGGAGCAATCAGGATGTGGCATGGGAAGCAATTTTGTAAAAGCTGTCAATTGCGAAGAAGCCATTGCTGGGGGTTATGTTCCTGGTGAAGGGGTAATTTGGTTATTATCATTGCTTTCTACTTGCTGGAAGTTCGAATTTCATATCCTAACATAAATGTGTTGTATCATTGTTTTTTAAATTCATTAGACGTATTGATTTGCAAAGTTCTTGTTAATTATAAACTTATTCTGCAGCATAGTGTTTTTAGGTAAATGTCCGCGGGGTAATAGGATTTTACTGTTCGGTATACACAGATTAAGAAAGTGAAAGAATGAGTAGAAATTTGAGGGGTAATTTCTTAAATTTTTATCTATAGTAAGGGAATGCGTTGGATAGTTTGTATCTATGGGTTCAAAAGCAATGACATTTTGTGTAAAATTGAGGATATTGTGAGCGTGAAATTTATGGAGGGTTTTTTTTCCATTCTAAGGGTGTAAAAGGTATCGTGGGACGCACGAAAAAAGAAAGTGTTGAAGATATTATGGGATGGAGGGAGTAATTTCTAAACCAAGGAAGTATGTTTGATAAAATACCCAGCATTTATTGTTCTTTGTTTATTTATTGACTTAGTTTTTGCTCTTGTTCAACTAGATAACTGTATGCAGTAATCACCTGCAATTGCAAGATCAGGTTACGCAAGTGGTGATTCATGAGCTCATTCATGCGTATGATGACTGCCGTGCTGCTAATTTAGACTGGTCTAACTGCGCTCATCATGCCTGCACTGAGGTTACCTTAGCTGAAACTTACTCTTTTTGTAGGCTGTATTGGGGTTTAAGGATTTGAAATATAAGTATTTGTACTAAAGGATTTCAAATTCATCAAAATTGGGGTGTATTTGGAATACACCAATATTCTTGGTTTAAAATGAGGGATGGATTTCAAATCCATGTAAAACCAAAAAACCTTCAATGGATTTGCAATTATAGATTTCAAATCCATTCCCAAATCCTCCAATTGAAGTGCAACCTTAGGTTGACTTGTGTTCCAATTGAGCTCATAATAAATCTGCCCTAATTAGAATGGATTCCAGATCCAACAAAATAATAGAAAAAAAAATATTAAGAGTGAGAGACGGATTTCAGATCCATATAAATCCAAACAACTACCAATGGATTTGGTGCTATTGATTTCAAATCCTTCCTCAATTCCTCGAATTCAAACACAACCTTAATCAATATTCCATTTGGAAAACAAAGGGCTGTATTGGATGTGGGAGGGATTCCCTCAATGTGATTCCGTTTTCACAGTAATATTTGGCATTTTATCTACTGTTTATGGGTGCAGATTCGAGCTGCTCATCTCAGTGGTGATTGCCATTATAAAAGAGAGTTACTTCGTGGTCATGTGAAGCTTAGAGGTCATGAGCAAGTGAGTTTTTCAACTTTATTTCTCCAGATTCTTGTCTAGTTTACATCATGTGCCAGTTTTTAAAAATGAAACAGAGTGCTTCTCAAAACATGGCAATTTTACGTGATTGTCGAAATCAACAAGATAGTGACTCTAGTCATGAGTAGCCTGGTTTTTCCCTAAAACTATTTAATAATGAATGAGACTGATTGGATTTAAACCTTGCTTAGTCTACCTAACACAGAATGATGGGAGAACCAAGTTCATGTCTTTCTCCGTCTCTCAGACTGTTTTCCTGTTTGCATTTTTCTCTTATTCATGTTGAATTAGGATGGAAGTTATACTTGGTAAAATCCTGCAATAATTTTTTCTTGATCGGTAAAATAATAGACCAAGATTTTCAATATTGCAATATAAGCACAGTTTTCTCTTGTTGGCTGAGTTTTTGCTCTTTTTATGAACTAGTCAGCCTCAACATGTCTTTTACGGTGAAGTTTTATGAACACAAATCGATGAATGTTGGATACAACACATTATGTTTATTTGGTAGGCAGATATCTAAATGGTGTGTGTCGAATCTAATGCTGCAGGAGTGTGTGAAGCGAAGTGTCATGCAATCACTGGCTAGAAACCCGGACTGCTCGGAAATAGCATCGAAGGATGCCATGGAAGCTGTTTGGGATGTTTGTTATAATGATACAAAGCCCTTCGATAGAGCTCCTTGAAAGCCTTTGTTTTTTTGGTTATCCTTCCATTTTTGTACTTAAATTATTTGATCATCGATGCAGCAGTAGTTCTCATGCTACATTTATTTAGATCACATCATTTTTCCTTATTCAAGTTTAGAATTTCTGGCTATACTGATCAAATTTATCTATAGTGGTGGTTTTTCAATTTATAGTGTTCCTTTTATGCTACATTCAATGTGAGAACTTCTGCTAGGAACCCTGTTTCTGGTAAAGTTTTGTGTGAATCAATTTCACCATGAAATGAATTTTGATGGTGTTAGTTATTCATTAAAGGATATTAATTGTTTATATTATAAAATATTAGCATAATGCCTGCGTATTATTAAAGAATATTAATTGTTTATATTATAAAATATTAGCATAATGCCTGCGTATTACGCTATTTTTTTAAATGTTTATGTAAGTTATTTTTAAAATTATGGTAATATTTATAATTTATAATTATTTTAAATTTTTAGTATAATTAATACTCAGATGAATATCCACACACTAATTATTGTATTATGTAAATTATTAGTTATTGTGATTAAAAAAATTAGGTTAGAGAGCAAAAAATAAAAATATATATTAATGCAATTTAAGATATATATATCATCTAATAAATTCATGGGTATGATAATTCATGTATTTTTGTAACTCCTTATAATAAGAGGAAATAGAGAAGAATATCATATTGTAAATAAAGAATAAACATATATAGAATAAAATCATATTTTAAATGTAAAAAGAAAAATTTATTTTTAAACTTATGCAGATAAATTTTATTGTGTTCTATAAGCTAACTTTGTTTATATGTCGAATATTAAAACATAAATTGACATGATTTTCTTAAATATATTGTAAATAAAACATATGTTAATATAATCACAATAAAATATCGATACACATTTATAGATTTAAGTTAAACATAATAGTATAAATTGATGTGTGAGTTAGATTTGAAATTAAGATTAATTGCAAAAAGTGTTCAATAATAGTTATACAAATCTTATAAAGATTTGTAAGTTAGTTTAGTTGTCATATAACATAAAAATTATTTAAGAGGTGTAAGGTTCAAACCTTTGTTATTACATTTTTTTAAAATTGAACACAATATTATTATGCCACATACATGCCACATATTGAACACAAACCAATAGAAATTAGCAAATCATCCCTATTATACTAATAGAGAGTATGATTTTGATGATCTGTCAAACTCACATTCATTTGGTTTATGTGTCAAACTCACATTAATTTGCCTTTTATGTCATCCTAAAAATAACATACTTGAGTATATGTGTATAAAACTTATGTGTCATCTATGTGACTCCATAAAATCTATTTTAAAAAAATGTATCCACATAGATTTGAACCTTACACCTCATAAATGACACACTAATATTTTTACCAACTAAGCCAATTTATAAATATTAAATATCTATTATATTTATCTTAAGTCTAAAGTATATTAGAAATTTTTGTTAGTAATAAAAACAAGTAAATTAAGTATATTTATTTTATTATTACTGAATTTATTAATTAAATTATAAAATATTCTAATTACGTAATTTTTTTATATTTATTTTAACGTCTCACTATATTTGATGATTTTTTCATTTAGAAAATCATGAAAATTTCAAATATGTAATTAAATATATTAAATGATTAATAAAATTTTAAAAATAATATTGAGTCTAATTAAAAGAAATATAATCACATGGATTTGAAACTATTATAGAATTGACGTAAATCATAATTAAATTGAAATTGAAATTAAAGGTCGTGCATTAATAAAAGAATAACTTATAATTTTATACATATATTTTTTTGAATATATTTATTATATAATATAATTATATTATTTCACAATGGACAAATTAATTTATACATACATAATATATTATAATATTAGTTGATTTTTATGAAAATCCGCGTAATACGCCGGGACTCATCAAGTGTTTTTATAGGCGGGTGTTAAATAAAATAGTTTTCAAAATATATAAATATATATAAATTGATTTAATTGGTAAGTATTAAAATAATCATGTAAGAGGTGTAAATAGAATAATAAATCTACGGATTACATAAGATATGTGATGAAAATCTATAAAAATTAGACATTATATATTAATTTTTGTCATAAATAAATTATTTTAAATAATTTCTCTTCATAATTCTTGAAAATAAATAATTCTCGCCATATTTATATTATTTGCCAGAATAACACAATTATGAAGGATTGTGGAGAAAAACATGAATAAGTCCGTCACCGCCACACCATCCAACGTGTGGATGGGAAATTTTAAAACTCCCATCTTTACTTTCAACAAGATTTTTTTATTGAACACAATTTTTCAAGAATTTTTCAGTGGCGATTATACGCATTGACGGTTACGAAGAAAAAATGAATAAATCTGTCACCGCCACAACACCCAACCGCTTATTACACATTTTTTTAAAAGACAATTTAATCTTTTATCAAGAATAAATAAATAAATGCCTCAAATGCTGATTTGCAATATATCCAATCAAAATTAGATCAGGTGTATTTAACATAAATAAATAAATATAGAACTGTGAGTGAGTCTCTGTGAGAGACAGTCTCTTTTCCAAAGAAACCGTGATACTCCCACAGTCAATTACACCACTATATTTATACTAATTCCCAAACTCCAAATTCATTTTTAGTTTTCTTCAACTAAATTGCATAACAAATGGGAAATCTCACGCATTTTCCACATTCATCAAATCCATCTATTCAACCCCTTCTCATCACTCCCACCAATCACGTCGTCAACCAAACTACTCAAAAGAACAATGCCATGAAAAACTTTGAGTGAAGAACTCATCTTCAAACTCGCAGAAACCCGCCCGAACAAATCCTTAAATCCAGCCGCCAAAACCCTTCTCCGCTTGAACCGGTTTGTTTTGGAGTACAAAACTCCCGATCACCTCCCATATTCGGCGGTAATCATGGCTTTGAATTTTTTCCTTTTAATTACTGAGTTGTAGGAGGATTACTATTTGAAAAAGTTAATTTTTTATTTATGTTTCATGCATGACAGATGCATCTATATCTATTCGTATATGTGCATGTGTTGATTCATCTTTAAACAAACTTATTTTGGATTTTGGGTTGTAATTTTATTTATATTTTTAGTGAATTTAGTTTTTAATCATTTATGTTGCTCAGAATCTTGTATAGGTTTCTTTATGCCCATAAATCCGTATGTGTATTGAGAAAAATCTTTTGCTCTCTATCTTTATTTAGGATAGTTGGCAGAAATTTATCAAGTAAAATTGATTTTTAAGACTTCTATACGGATAATTCGATACATTTTTTAATTGAGTTTATAGTGACTGTCCTTTGTAGTTCAATGCATTTACTCTATTTTAGGCATTGTTTGGTAGCTATATGATAGGGAGAGAATATTGTACTATCCCACCCAAACCATATTTGTTTCTTGCCCGAATATCGTATCCTCATTTTGGATGATTATGTATTTACTCTCAAAGTTATTACACTAATAGAGAGTTTGATTTTGATGATGTGTCAAACTCACATTCATTTGACTTATGTGTCAAACTCACATTATTTTGCCTTATATTTCACCCTAAAAATAACTTACTTGAGTATATGTGTATAATAAAACTTATGTGTCATCTATGTGGCTCTATAAAATCTATTTTAAAAAAATGCATCCATATAGATTTGAATCTTACACCTCATAAATGACACTACTAATATTTTTACCAAGTAAGCCAATTTATAAATATTAAATATCTTTTATATTTATCTTAAGTCTAAAGTATATTAGAATTTTTGTTAGTAATAAAAACAAGTAAATTAAGTATATTTATTTTATTATTACTGAATTTATTAATTAAATTATAAAATATTCTAATTACGTAAATTTTTTATATTTATTTTAACATCTCACTATATTTGATGATTTTTTCATTTAGAAAATCATGAAAATTTCAAGTATGTAATTAAATATATTAAATGATTAATGAAATTTTAAAAATAATATTGAGTCTAATTAAAAGAAATATAATCACATGGATTTGAAACTATTATAGAATTGACGTAAATCATAATTAAATTGAGATTGAAATTAAAGGTCGTGCATTAATAAAAGAATAACTTATAATTTTATACATATATTTTATTTGAATATATTTATTATATAATATAATTATATTACTTCACAATGGACAAATTACTTTATGCATACATAATATATATTATAATATTAATTGATTTTTATGAAAATCCGCGTAGTACGCGGGGACTCAATCAACCCCGAGACGACACATCATCAAAAGTAAACTCCCTATTAGTATAATAGGAATTAGTTATTTCATAAAAGGTATTAGTTGTTTTATTATAAAGTAATTGTAAATTAGTTTCATCGTAAATCTGATTCACACGATACAAACACCATTCCTATTCAGCTGCTTCACAGCCACAATCTGGAAAAGAAATTATGTTAGAAAAATGATAAGTGCAAAACACACACTTTAATTGGTTCAAGATTTGAGAACGAGGTTAGCATATACTTGATTAGCATTCGTGTACACCCTCTCAAATTCCTTTTTCCCACAATAAGAGTTGGCAATTCGAGCGTAATTTGATGTGCTAGCCCAACCAATTTAAAGGTTAGTATAGGTTATATTAAAAAAATTAGTTTAAAGAAACGAATTGATTTGGCCCGGCCTATCAGCCCAATAGACTTGGACCGATTTGGCGTGTTGGGCCACGGAAGGCCCATCTCGCCTATACATCTGTTTTAATAATGTCTCCTCTCCGTCCAAAACTAGGCAGGTTGACTTTTTAGCGGTTTTGTGTGAGAATTATTTCATAGTAAATATGTGTACAAAAGTTATTTTATAAAACAACTTTTGTACACATATTTACTATGAAATAATTCTCACACAAAAATCGTCAAAAGCCAATTGTGCCTGGTCAGACGGAGGAAATAATTGAGAATTGACACGTACTGCTCATGGGCTAGGATTAACACTTTCATTTTTTTAACAATTTCATATTTTTCTCGTCGTTTTAAAATAATTGGACCCCTATTTGTAATTTAATAATTATATTTTAAATTTGTATTCAATTTTAATCATTTTTTTTTTTTAATTTTGATGTTTCTTATTTTTTGTCTATAGATGTATGTACCAGAGACGGAGGTGATACAATTTTCTAAACATGATTTCAATATTATAATTGATGATGATTAATGATATTGAGTAGTTTTGAACTTTAAATTTAATTATTATTCTGTTGCTAATTTTATTTTATGCACTTTTGAATTAAATTCATCTAAAGACCTCATCCCTGATGGCTTTTCGACCTCTTTCTTCCAAAAGGCGTGGGAGGGTGTGCAGTGATGTTACAAAATACATCCTTTGAATTAGGGATTGGCAACGGGGCGGGTATAGGACGGATTTACCTGTCTCGGGACTCCGCTCCGCCGAGAAAATATTAGGACACAGGATCCGCCCCGTCCCGTTTAATAGTTTAGTAATTAAAATTAATTTTAATATATCGAATATTTTTATTTTGACTTTAAATAATTCAAATTAAAATCTATAATTACTTAAAATAACACATAATATTCATCTAACAAATAAAAATAACATAAATAATATATTTTCACAAATATATACACATTAATATCAATATAAATTACATAATTTCACATATATACATAAAAATATTAATGTATTTATATGTGGCGGAGTCCACATACGGGTTGGCGGGACGGGTTTCACAAAACCACGACCCGTCCCATACCCGCTTGACCGAGTCCAAACCCGCCCCAAGCGGGACGGGTTCAATGCGGGTTCGGGTTTGAACCTGCCCCATTGTCATCCCTACTTCGAATTCTCAACAATGGAGAGGAAATGAATGTGTGGACAACATTGTCATCTCTTTGAATCCCAGGTTGAAAGATCCAAAAGCATCAAAGATTTATGGCCAATTAGCCTGTGCAATGTGAGCTACCGAATTCTTGCTAGAACTATAACGAACAACCTTCTAAGGGTGATGACTGAAATTATCGATTCTAGTCAAAACGCTTTTGTACCAGGGCGGCTTATCACAGACAACATTCTCATTGCTTTTGAGTGTATGGATTTGCTACGCAACAATAGAAGTAAAACGGGATATGCAGCGCTAAAATTAGACATGAGTACTAAAGCCTATGACAAAATCGAATAAATATATTTCTGGGTAGAATGGGTTTTTCCTAAAAATTGGATTGGGCTCATCATGAGATGTCGTACGAGCCATTTGTCTAGAGAGATAAATTCTTTGACCCTAAATTCTAGTGACTCATTAATCATATTTTGAGAAATTAGCAAAATTTGCATTTAATTCTCCTTCTCCTCACGATTGGATTGACAACATAATCCCGTGGAATTACATGATCATGTGATTCTTTCTTACTGATTAGGGGTTATGTCTTCTCTATTAAAAAATAAAAGGAACTAATGCTGCCTTTTCTTGTTTAACAAATCATGATTACCATGTGTTCTCGCCAAATTATATAGACGCCTATTTAGGGACATCATTATAACTTATAATGCAAGATTAAATGACGATTAAAACAATACATGTAGCATGTACGAATTTCTTAATCATGTTTTGTCTTGAAGAGGGATATAAATGGAACATTCCATTCTCATTTTTATCGTCAAATTGGTTTACAACTAATAACTTATAGTAACACAACTAATTACCTTTAATAAAACAACTAACACTCTTTAATAAAATAACTAATATCTTTTATAATTTCATTCAAACTAATGTATATTATAATAAAAATAATTAATACTTTTTAATAAAATAACTAATAATATTAAAATTAGTTTTACCATAAAATTTATTCACATAAAATTTTGCAATTTATATTATTCCACCCTATAAATGTGGGTGCACACTTGAACTAATAATGGGCTCATAAATATTGTTTCACTACGTAAAAATTACTGACAATTTTTTGTATAAGACCTAAAGGATCACGTGATGCATATTTTTTCTCACACATAATATTATTTAAAATATATATATATATATATATATATATATATATATATATATATATATATATATATAATGCGGCATTTTATAACAAGCTCAAGAAGGGTGTGGCCGAAGCAAGCCCAAAATGAGCATAGCCCACTCCCCTTAGGATGTGAGGCCGGATTATTGAGTAATCCACTTCGGTGGCAGGTGGGCGAAGGCCCAATAAGCTGTAGGTGGGCCACAGGCCCAGATGGGGAAACAGACCTCGGAGATAGGGCCCCAGGACCCATATTTCCGTATCTACAGATAAGTATCGAGTCAAAATTAATCGGTTGAGATATCTTAGGAGATTAGGGCCCAAGAAAGGAATATTCTTGGGATCCTAGAGTTTTGACTAAGTCACGGCTACGAGGGGAAAAGAGATGCATGGTTTTCCAGAGAAAAGATACACCACGTCCGTAAGTGGAGTATTCATGATGAGAAACACGCTGAGAATTAATAACTGTAAGTATGTTTACGCCTATTAAAGGTAAGAGAAAGGTAAAGAATGAGGAGAGACTAGTTTCTTGCATATTTGAATACACTTTTCTTGAGAGTTTTCGGTTATCTCACTTGAGCGTCAGTGTCTACGCGGAGAACCCTCCAACATGTTTTGCAGGTCTTTTTATTCAAGACGAAGGTGAAGCGAGGCGTCTTGTTCCAATTACCCGCGTGAATTCCGGGCGGGAAAAAATAAAGATATATTTTTTACGCATCAATATATATATATATATATATGTGTGTGTGTATGTGTGTGGAGTAAGGATTAACTAATTAAATTGATTTTAGATATTTTGTACTCCCTAAGTCTATATGAACTGACGCACAAATCTTAAATTCGTGTGCTAATCACGTTTCAATTAAAACTAGTGTCATGTTTCAGTCAAAACTAGTATTAAGGTATATTTTACGTCTTCATTCAAATCTAATATCATATTTCATTATATTATTCCACACATTTCAATTAAAATTAGTGTCTCATTTTATTCAAAATTAGTATAACATTTCAGGTAAAATTAATCTTACATTTCATTCTTATCTAATTATACAGTGGAACTAATACATAAAAGATTGACTCGTTGAATACAATTTTTTTCTAGCAAATCTAACAAAGTTAGGACCCTAATTTATTACATAAAAAGGTCCACACATTTTTTTAAACGCTGGCCCACATAGATTTTGGGCACTGTGATGGTACTTATACAAGCCTGCCTTAGCACTGAAGAAATGAGAATGAGAAGCGTGCACAATCTTTTCTTGGACAAGTTAAAAATTGGTGAGATTACATACTAGTATAAATTAATAATTAAAATATTATTTTTAAATTATGTTATAATAAAAGTTATGAGTTTCATTCACTATATGTTCAATAAAATATAAGATTTTATTTTAAAGACAAAAATGTTTTTTTAGATTTCTTTTTTATTGTAAAGACGAAAAATGTTTAAACGTGTATGATTGTGATATATAATACCGTTTATTCAATTTGTAAGTTTTAGAAATTATTACTGCCCCTCTCACATCTTTTGATCATTCACGATCTAAAAATAAACGTTTTATTTTTATTTTCACATATCCAAAATAATAAAAGAAACAACAATATCCTCTTAAATTAAACTCTTACAAACATTTTTTATTTACGACTCAATGTCACTCAATTAACTCTTTCAATAAAGTTGACTTTAAGGCTCCATTTGGATGGAGTCATTTGAAATCAATAGATTTGAGGATAATATATCATACATTTACAAATCAAAATGAAGAAAAATTAAATGAATGTTACTTATAAGTGAGATAATTTCAAATACCCAACAAAACCTAGTCATTTGAAATCCTCTCACTTCTCTCACTTGTGCTTAATATTTGAGTGAATCAAATTCATTCATTTATCTTTTCACTATTTTAATTTGTGTAAATGTATGGTATATTATCCTCAAATGGAGCCTAAAATAACTCTTTTAAAAAAGATAAAAATACTCAATTACCCTTTACTTTGTATTTTTAATACTAATAAATAATTTTTAATGAAGAATATTAAGAATATTTTATAAATATAAAAACATTACTTAATACCTAAATTAAAAAATTGCTCCTCTGTGACTTCTCTGTTGAAAATATAGTTGATGAACTTAAAGCTAGGGTGTGGAGTTGGCTTGTTACTAAAGATACTAGGTGTTTGAGATTTTCGTATAGTGATTGGATTGCAAATCCAAAAATGGTGTTGGAATGTTGAATTTGTAAATTGTACTTTCTTTGTAGGCTTTGGTATAACTTGTACCAAGTCATTGCTTTGCTTCTTTCTTAATATTATATTCTTCTTTTCTTTGAGCAAAAAAAAATTACTCCTCTGTCCCATATTAGTTTTCATACTAATTTGGGCACACATTTTAAGAAAAATATAATGAGTGGAGTATTGAAGGGTAATTTTGTAAAATTTTATTATTAAAGTAAGGGGTGTGGTTGAATTGAGTGTAAAAAGTAATGACATATTATGTAAATATATGAATATTGTGAGGATGGAGTTTAAGGAGAATTTTTTTTTTAGAATGTAAAAATTAATATGAAACAAACCAAAAATAAAGTGTGAAAACTAATGTGGAATAGAGGATGTACACGATGAACTAATACACAAAAAAATTACTCAAAACTCATTGCTTTGATAAGGGTTGGTGTCTCAAAGTAGACAACTACATAAATGTGAAAACGGTGGATAACGGCGTTAATAAATAAAGAAGGCACGTGGCATTTTGGACCAAAAAATCCGGAAAATGACGGAAGAACCAACCACCGTTGGATTGGAAATTCACGTGCAGTGGTCTATCATTAGAGCCAATCACGCCTTTCCCGCGATACAATTATACTCTCTGCGACTCGATTTATATTTAGTGTGTATAAAAAATAAATTAAATATAAATAAATTTTATATTATAAAATTTGTTTATAAGAATCCTATTCTTGGTAGAATTGTATTACGTTTCTATATTAGTTTGGCTATACTAAATAAACTATTTTCTTAAAACTCATACAATCTTGTTTAACTTACAATTTTTACTTTTGTACTTCATATGTAGGTGAGCACACACTTTAAAAAAATAGTAATGATTGAAGTTTTGGGGATAAATTTGTAAATTTTTATGTATAAAGTAAAAAAACTTTATTGGAAAATGTGTATGTGAGAGTAAAAGTAATAGCATTTGTATAAATTAGTGAAAATTGTGAGGTGAAGTTTATAAAAAGTTTTCCATTTTAAGGGTGTGAAACTTATATCGGGACGCACGAAAAGTTTTTATGTAGATGGTCATACTTTAAGAAAGCTTTTATGGGACGGAGGAAGTATCTAATTTCTTAAAACTCATAAATAAAAACTATAAACTCAATTGCTATATACGAAGGGAGTATTATATTAAGATAAAATTTTGGATTAATAGGGTTATTATGTTACACCTCGTTCATTTTTTATTCAATTTAAATTCATATTAGCAAACTCTCCAATTAAAAAATAATAATATTATTGAAATATTAATCTTTTCGCAGGTAAGAGGATGTACGAAATAAGAAATGAGAATAATAATTGAAATTTTGAGAGGTAATTTTGTAAATCTTTATGTATAAAATACTGAAATTTGTTGGATTGTTTGTATGTGTGGCTAGAAAATACTCTCTCTGTCCCATTTTCTTGCTCAAAATCTAAAAATGGACGTCTTATTTTTGTTTTCTCATACCCAAAATAAAAAAATAAAAAAACAATACTACCCTTTTAAATTAAACCCTCACAAACATCTCTTATTTATATCTCAATGTCACTCAATTAAACATTTCAATAAAATTGACTTTAAAATAACTCTTTTCAATAAAATTGAAAATACACATTTACCATTTACCATTTACTTTATACTTTTTAATACTAATAAACAACATATTTCTTAATCTTTGTGTCAAATCCCTTTGAGCAAATAAAATTGGTACGGAGAGAATAGTATTTTATATAAATGTGTGGATATTGTCAAAGTGAGCATCAATTTATGACCATCATCTATATTATGATATATATTATAAGCAATTAATTAAATAATAATAATAATTGTACTTATAGTAGATAGGTTATGAATCAATCCATTTATATCATCACTTTAATACTCTCCCTCACTCGTGAGTTGACACATTGCGAGCTAACGTTAACTCCATAATGGGAGGCCCAACAAATATTTAATTTTAAAATGGGTGGAGCTATTTTCAGCAGTGTTTTTCTGCGATATCATGAAAGAATTATGTCTCATCTAAAAGTCCAAACTTGTAAAGAGATTAGAGATCAATCCATTTATATCATCACCCAAATAATATAGGTCTTTAATTTTGAATTTAATTAATTATTATATTTAGTTTTGGTAAACTTGATTTGATGACAAACTTGATAAACTCATGTTCAACTCAATCATTAAATGTATAAAATAATGAGTCAGACCCTAGTAAAATTTATTTTTGATATTATTACATTCATTTAATAATATTATTGCTAATATAATTGCACTTGTAAATTAATATTATAGCATAAATATATTAATATTAATTTATAAAAATAATAATATTATTGAATAAATGTAATAGAGGTTATCTAAAATATTTTATGAATGTTGCGATTCAATTGAAATATTGAATAGACTTTGTTTAGGTTAGGAAATTCGAAAAAATGTCACATGCATAATTTGATAGCCACATGAATCACATGTACATAAGGTAAACATAGGTTGCACGGGTGATATTTTTCCAAATGTATTAAAATGAGCAACATTCTTCTAACCTTTTGTAGATAATATTAACAAATTTGCTTCTTTTAAAAGAAAAATTATTGTGTTTCTCAAAAAAAAAAAAAAAAATTGTGTTATACGTTGCAATATCAAACCGATGGCGAGACAAAATAAAATTAAATATATTTATATAGTTAATTAAATATACAGTAATTTACTAATTCAATAATAAATTTTCTTTCGATTCCTTTTTTAAACTTTGATTGATGTGTCGTTTAGAAAGGAAGAGAAGTTAACGTAAAATCTATATTTTATTGATTCGACACTTCACCCACAAGAAATGATGGGGACAGAAACATACAAATCCAAATATAACAATTTTTTGTGTAGTATTTGTGGGCATATTGTGCACAATAAAAGATTGTGTGCACAAAGTTTGATTATAGTGTAGTATTAATTTGGTTATATAGTAGTATTATTTCGGGTATTGTATAGTATTAGTTTAGTTACAATGTAATATTAACAACATTGTATAGTATTAGTTTAGTTATAGTGTAGTATTAGATAAAAATATTGTCCATACAAATATTTGCCAATATTTTTGTATATAATAAAGAGTAGTATTTTTGTGCATATTGTGCACAATAAAAGATTGTGTGCACAAAGTTTCAGCGGTATAGTATTAGTTTGGTTACAATGTAATATTATTTCGTATAATCGTATAGTATTAGTTTAGTTACAATTTAATATTATTATTATTATTATTATTATTATTATTTTTTTTTTTTTTTGCTACGGGGCGAATCATATTGGATTTAGTAGGGTAAAAATATTATGCACACACAATGTGCACACAAATATTTGCCTATAATAAATTTGCATTAATTTAACTTCGTACAAAATCAATTCATACCCAATTACTTAGTTTTAAAGGAAAATAACATTCATTAAATACAATTGAAATTAATTAACCAATACTAATTGACAAAATAAAGTTTGGAGGAAGCACGTCTAACCGAACAAAAGACTAATATTAGGAGAAATGACTAGTTCAAAATTAATATCCAATTTAATTATGACAAAAACACGATTTTATGGTAAGATGGGTGCACAATTTATTTTTTTATCGAGAAAAATTTATTTATTTCAATAGAAATAAATTGGAGTATAAGGCATACCCTTTACAACTCAAACTATTACAATTACGCTAGATGAAAAAAAAGTATGAAAGTTACATTAACAATCTAACATCTTCCTTGATTTCTCGAGCCACTCAAGTATATGTGAAATTTGTAATCTCGAGAAAAAAAAACTCGAGCACCAACTTCATAATCTACCTTTGATTTCCTCTACTATCTTCTCAACATTGCATATTCTCCCTCAAAAAATCAGTTTGTTACGCCAATTCCAAATAACACAAATCCATAGACAACCATCAATACTTTCTCCCTTTCTTTCCACTAATGATTCCAGCAGTAAGTAGGAAGTGCTCATTGACATTATCATGAATCATGTTAGAGACGTTTAACCACTTAAAACAAGCGTACCAAATTGAGGACGTACCATTGCAGCTCATGAAAGGTGTTATGTAAGTCTTCACAACTTCGTTGCAAATACCACATTTAGCCTCTTCCTCCGACCGAATTGCATTCCTTCTGAGCAAGTTGTGTTTTGTAGGTAAACGATCCCACAAAGCCCTCCATGTCGTTGCCGCCGCTTTCCTTGGAGCAATCTTGTTCCACACCAATTTAAACTCTTTCCTCGAATTGACATCTTCCGTGATTTCAGTTGTACTCAAAGAATTATATGCCAAGCTCGTCTTATAGCATCCGTCTTTCGCCTCGTTCCACCTCCAACCATCTTGTATGCCTTACTTCAGCGAAAACCTACAAATAACGAATATAATTCCTTATGACCTCAATCTCTCTCAAATAACTCTCTACGTCAATTCTATTTCCATAAGTTAGCCTAAATTAACACTCATTCCTACTAAAGTGTTAACGTTTTATGCTCAAATTATGTTTCGTCTAAGCCGTGATACGGTGTCAACAAGAACTACTCATTAATTATTATTTTTGTAATCCAATTAAAAGTGAATTGTCACATGAATTTTAATTTTTTCTATTCTAAAATGATTTGCACTGTACAAATTTAAATTTATTCGTATATTTTTATATCTTTATATATCTATTGAAAATTTAACATTGTTCCATGCGATTATTTTTATACTATCTTGTTGAACAGTGTCCAACGAATTTTAAGAGTGTTACATCAGGTACATGTTTTGATATCTTGTACCCCACTTACCCGCGATTATTTTCATGTTTTCTTTTTCATCAGTCCTAAAATAACTTTAGGATCATTAAAATAGAAAACACTCCATAAATTTCACTCTCACAATATCTTTAATTTTACAAAATACCACTAATTTTGGTACACGTACACAAAATTCAACTTATTAATAATGGATTACGAAATTACTCCTTGGAATCCTTACTCATTACTCAATTTTCTTATTTTGTATGTCCTTACACATGTAAAAGAAATCATGGGACGGAGAGAGTACTATAATGTTGAGCCGGAGCGTTCAATGGACTTTAAAGTGTTGTATCGTATGCAAAATGTGTTGTTAGTACTCTCTCAATCCGAAAGTACTTGCACACTTTCATTTTCCATATGTCCCAATATTATTTACAAACCCCTAAAATAGAAATATCACACAAAATTAACACTTTCACAATATCATTTAAATTTAAAAATATCACTCTTATTTTACTCTACTTTATTCTCTCTCCTATATTTTATCTCATTAAACCACAAAAATACTCCTACTTTATTTGACCCACATCATTCAAAAGCAAAGAATTCCTAATATATATATATATATATATATATATATATGTGTGTGTGTGTGTGTCACACTATGTGAAAGTAATGTTGGGACGAAGAAAATACAATATATTAAAATAGATGGTACTCCCTCCGACCCATAGAAGTTTTTATTGGAGGGAATGTACACATTTTAAGAAAGAAGAATAATAATTGGAATTTTGAGGGGTAATTTTGTAAATTTTATACATAAAGTAAAAAAGAATTATTTAGTTATGTGTACGTTTAAGTCATAAAGTAATATCATTTTGTGTAAATTAATGAAAATTGTGAGGGTGTAGTTTATAAAGAATTTTCTATGTTAAAAATTTAAAATATATAATGAAATGAATGAAAAAAAAAAGTGTAAAAGAATTTATTAGATAAAATTAGTAGAACATTCTCAAAAGTACATTATAAAAAAATTCGTTCCAATATCCGAATCGTACGATTTAGTCAAAAGATGGGCCTTATCAACTCTGACCAAGGAATCTCCACTTCACTTTTTGGACAATTTTATTTTTTATGCTGTCTTTTGTTTGAGCATTAAACAAAGATAAAATTAAGGTGGGTGGGTTGGGCAACTTATTCGTCTTGTTATATACGCTCCCTCCTTAATTCCCGTACTTCAAAATGCTCATCATATGATTGAGGGTAAAATCTTGGGAAGAAATTTTATAGTACGAAATTAGGAGTCGGTTGTTACAAACTTTTTAATGGGAATGATATTGAAAATATTTTTTTCTTTATATTCCCGGATGTATAAAATGAAGAAATGTCTCTATAGTTATTATATCATTAGTGTTGTGATCAAATTTTGGAAAAAATAAGATAAAATAAGTTTGGTGGTGATAGGGAGGAGAATAATTGAGAAGTGATGATTGTAGAAGGGAAAAAGGTTAATCAAAATGGGTAGTGATTGATTATAGTGAATTATTGCATGATTTTTAGGTGATTAATTGTAAAATTGATGAAAAATATGAGTGTTTGTGCTTAAAGGTGTAGGGTATTACTCTTTTGCAATTAAAGTATTATTATTTGGAGATTGATGGTTTTGCAAGGTGTTTCGTCTCTTTTTCAGAATTTTCGGAAGAATTTGACCAAATCGAGCATATAGGAATGTACACTAGAACGACATAAACGAGCCAGGTGAAAACGAGGGTCGGAAGCGAAAGTTGGGAGTCTAAAATTTCCTGGACTCGACCATTGGTCGAGCCCGACCGGCGCCTCGGGTCGAGCTTGTAGCTAAGGAAAGAAGTGTTGAATATTTGGGTGCGCTAAAATTGAATATATACTACAAAAAGCGCGTCTATCACGCGCGTTGGCGCGAATTTTTCCAATTTTTTTAAAACACTCCAAGCTCGACTCGAGCCATCCCCAAATTAGATTTTCCTCCATTTAATTACCATTTGACAAAAAACAGAGCACAAGTTAGTTTAGAGCGGTTTTCACTCGTTTTTAGGGCGATTTTCATAGTTTCAAGCCAATTCTTGCTTCTTAGATACTTAGATTCAAGTTTGTAGCTAGATTTCATTAAATTGTTGCTTAGATTAGTCATTTCTCCATTAGATTAGTGATATGAAGGTTGTATTTCAATTGAAGCGGTTTACATTGTTGAAGACTCAAGCATTGAATTCTTATTATATTGGTAAATTTGGTGATGTTCTCTTTCTTAATTGCTTTGTTAATCATGTTGATCATGTTATTTATATGCTTACCCATGGGATTTGCTTGTTGCACCATGAGCTAATTCCTTTGTGCTTGAGATAATTGAAATTAGGGATGAATTCATTGTTCTTGCTATAATTGTTGATGCTTGTTGTTTAATTGAGATAGTTAAGTACCCTAATTGATGATGCTCATTGTGCTTTATATATGTTTATCTCTTTTTTATTTGTGTTTGATCATCCTAGCAACAAACGAGAGTTGAGCTAACATGATTAGGGATTAATCGGTGATAGGCGTGTTGTATGACGATTTATTCGCCATGAGGCCCGATGGCAATGGGCCGGCCCACCCGAGCTTCAGTGCGGCCCGGAGGATTTCGGCCCCTTGGTCGACTCGCCGGGCGTGACGGACCAACTCGGGCTGCGCCGGGTGAGCTCGGCACGACGGAAGACCGGCTCGCCGGGGTCGAGCAAGCAAACTCGGTCGGGCAGGTCGGACCCTCCGGGCCACGCCCGCGAGGATCCCACCCGCCTGGTCGAGGCCGGCTGCTCGTCTGGCGAGCCGAACATTCCTTCGGACGACAAAGTCGCGGCAACGCCGAATGGCGGGCGCGGCGAGGACCCCGCCACCCGAGCTCGGCAAGGGCGACGCCTTGTCATCCACGCCACGCCCAAAATGGTCTCAGAGTACAGGATATCCGACTCCATTTAAAGGTCAACTTATCCCAGAGAGGCAAGAATATCCCTCGGCCATCGAAGATCCTGCCGGGGGACACAGCGGGGGACGCGAGTGGCTAGCCGTCTACTCTGCCGCGGGCGGGTACATCTCAATTAATAAGAGATGGTACAACATTTATGTTGATTTGTACTTTATTGTACCTTTGGAGTGCCAAAAAGGCAACCAAACCCATGTATAAATAAGACCTATAAGGCATAATAAACGGATCTCGAAAAATCCATCCTTAAGCACAGGACTAACACTCCCAGACAAACCTTGTGTTCTTACTTGCTTTCTGCTTTAAGTTCTACATTTATTGCTCATTTATTTCTCATCATTTCTATTGATTGTTCTTGGGTATTTATCATAATAAATGCTCCAATCAATATTGTTTTAACCGATCAAAAGCCACATTGACCATTCATAAATATTTCGGTTAACAATAATTGGCGCTAGAAGGAGGGTGTGCGTGTACCTCCGTTTCCACAAGGAAGTTGCTGGAAAAATTTTGAAGAACACTCACTTGTTCTTCAAACCATAAGTCTCACTCAAATCACTTATGTTCCTTACCTTTCCTTTCCAGAGAAGATCCTTCTCCGTTTTGAAGATAGCGAAGGCTGGAAACGCCGTTCGGTGGGGAAAATCTTACCCCTGTTCTTCTTGGCATGGACACCATGCACGTTCATGAAGGTGAACAACCTCGGGGTGATTTCACCCCCACCGAGGGCACGGGAGTCGGCCCCCATCCCACTTCGGGAATATCAAACTCTGAGCAGTTCGACGGCCATCAAGCTTCTTGAGGCTCGAGGCCGTGAGCTCACCATGGCTTGACCCCGGTCCTTCCTGCTCCCGGAAGAGTAAGGGGAAAAAGAAGAAGAAGGCCCAACGAGCTCGGGACGGACCGGGATCCCCTAGCCGAGGCGATCGGCCCGAGGGTCGGGAGGCGTCTTCGAACGACTTGGGTCATCTCGGCAGTGGATTTCGAGTCGGGAGTGCGAAACGGAGTCTAGGGCCAGGAGCACCCGGCACGGCGGCGGGCGAGGATCGCCAACCTACCAATAGGGCCCTCGCTCTAGCGCGCCCCTGGAGCGCGAGGCCGAGAAGGGTGTCGGCCAAAGATAGGTTGGGTCCAGGCTCCGCGGGGCACTCTGCACCCGAACCCGGAGCGATTCTCGCGATGCTCTCCTCGTCGCCATGCAAAGGAAGATCGACGAGATGGAATCCCGTTTTGGAGCCCGCGATGGGCGGCCAAAGTGAAGCGCGGCGAATGAGCCTCTCTCTATGGAGGTCGAGCGGCGCCGGTCCAGCCCAAGATCCTCCCCCTCAAATGCCCGTTTATGAGGGAAGGCCGACCCAGGAGACTCACCTCGGTAAATACAACATTTACATGGTTGGAAGGGCGTCCGACGCGACCAAATGCCGCCAATTTCCACTAACTCGGGCGAGCTCGCCCACAAGTGGTATGTCTCTCTCCCGCCCGCTCGGTCGGCACCTTTAGCGAGCTAGGCGAAAAGTTCACCACCTACTTCGCCTCCAAGATTCCCGCAGCCGAAAACCGGCGAGGCCGATGGGAATCAAGCGGGGAAGGAGGAGAGCGATGAGGCCTACCTCGACCGCCTGGGACGAGGTCCTTCCTAACCGGAGCCGGTCGGAGGCGAGCTCCGGCTACACGCAGCCCTCGGCGGCCTAAGACCGGAATCCCACATGTTCCGGCACATGACCAAGAACTACCCCTCCTCCTACGCTGAATTCCGCCGACGAGCGGGCGAGCTTATCACTCGCGAGAAGTTGCTCGCTCGGAGGTGAGGCGAGGTTAAGGAGGAGGGGGCGAGAAAAGGGGAAGGCAACCCCCAAGGTAGCTCCGGCCGCCGAACCAACCCCAGCGGGAGGAAAGGCCGGCGAGAGGGCTTACGGGGGAACTTTAAAAGCTTCGAGGACAAACCCCCGCACGCATCCGTCCGAGTGTCGTGGACAAGCTCAAGTACTCCCGGCCTTCGTTTTCAACGTGATCCGACACTGGACTGGTCCCCAAGCCCAAGCCCATAAGGGGGACCCAACCAAACAAAACCCTAACAAGTTCTGCGCCTACCACGACTCCGCCGGACACAACACTAGCAGTGCAGGACCTCCTTAAACGGCTCTGGAGGCTGTTCGAGGATGGGCTTCTCGACAAGTACGTCAAGAGGCCCTCCGCGGCCGGATGAGCGGGCGCCCGGGCGGCGAGAGGGTGGTCTCCACGAGAGGGTTGCGGCGGTTGAGGTCGCCACCGACATGGAGGCGTCGGGCGGCGAACTCCCATTGCTCGCCTCGGCGGACGGATCAATATGATCCCAACCCGGGGGGGTAGCCTTGGCGGGCTGGTTGAGGTGTTCGGCCGGTCAAACAGAAGAGGAAGGCCGGGCTGCGGGCTGTGACCACATCCACCTAATCGGCGCCCCTCCGGAGCCCACCATCTCCAAGACCGCGGTAATCTCATTCTCAAATGCTGACCGCGAGGGTTCTCTGCCCAAAGAATGATGCTCTGGTCATCTCGGCCAACATCACGGGAATGACCGTGGACCGGGTCTGGTCGACAACGGCAGCTTACGCAACATCCTCTTCAAGTCCGCCTTGGACCGGATGGGCAATCTCGCCAAATACATCAAGCCCTATGACCTCCAACTCCGCGGTTTCGGCGACACCGTCGTTTCGGCATATGGGAAGATCAAGTCGGTCGAGCTAGTTGACTTTGCGAATGATAGGGTTAGGATAACTAGGCCTATTGAATTTGTAATCGTCGACTGCCAGGAACATGTATAACGGCTTTTTGGTCGCCCTTTTCTTGAAACCTTTGAAGCAATCGCCTCTTCCTATTTCTCTTGTATTAAGTTCCCCACGGTCGAGGGGGAGGTCGGCACCATTAAGGGTGACCAGAAAATGTCCAAGAAATGTTTGAACTACCCGTGCCCAGATTTAATTTCGCACTCGGTTTAGATTTTTCGTCTATTTTCACTGTGGCCGAACAACAAAGTGCCGAGCTCCCTCGGGAGAACACTTTACCCGGCGAGCCCGGCGCCGAGCGAGCGAGGCAACTCCAATGGATTGCCCAAATCCAACACAATCCGAGCATGCTCAAGGCGAGGCTCGCCCGCTCGGCCCGGCTCCTATGGAGCCCGGCCGACGGCGAGCAAGACTTGGAGCCCCGCCTCGGTTTTGAACCCATGCACTGGACATTGACCCCAGGGGAAACTTCCAAGACCCCAACGGTCAGCGTCTAAAACGCACCGCCCGGTCGAAGAAGCTGGAGCGCATTCCGGTGGATTCTACTCGCCCCGAACTTGAAGTCTTCATTGGCTCTAAGATACCCGCCGAAATGCGGGGGATGTCATAGACTTCCTCGAAGCGGCGTGGGACGTCTTCGCTTGGTCACACCAAGATATGGTCGGCATCGATCCAAAACATGCATGCCACCACCTTAAGATTGACCCAAGTCGCAAACCCGTCTCGCAAAAGGCGGAAGTTCGGCCCAGGAGAAATACGCCGCTCTAGCCGAGGAAGTGAAAAAAGCGCTCGACAACAAGGTGATCGAGCAAGCCGAAAGACGAACCCCAATGGGTAGCGAACGCCGTGCTCATTAAAAAATCTAACGGATCCTGGAGGCTATGCATAGACTTCACGGACCTAAATGCGGCGTGCCGAAAGACCACTTCCCGATGCCGCACATCAACCACCTGTGGACAAAGACGGCCGGTCATGAAATGATGTCCTTCATGGGCGCTTTCGGCTATCACCAAATTCCGATGGCTATGGAGGACATCAAGCACACCTCCTTCCTCACCGAAAAGAACGTTTACTCCTGGACCAGGATGCCCTTCGGGTTGAAAAAGCGGGGGCAACCTATCAAAGGCAGTAAACAAGATGTTCGCCGAACAAATCGGAAAAACAATGGAGGTATATATAGGCGACATCGTCGTCAAAAGTGTGAAAAAGGAGGATCATTTGAGGGACCTAGGCCGAGACCTTCGCGATCCTCAGGGAGTACAACATGAAGCTCAATCCAGAAGAAATGTAGTTTCGGGGTCGGCTCGGCAAGTTCCTCGGCCACATCGTGAGCGAAGGGGGATCGAAGCCAACCCCGCCCAAATCAAGGCCATCCTCGACATGGAGGAGCCTCGCAATGTCAAGCGAGTCCGAGAGACTCACTGGGTGTGCGGCGGCTTTGAACAGGTTCATCTCGCCTGGGCGACAAGAGTAAGCCTTTCTTCGCCACTATCAAAAGCAAAAATTTTCATGGGGCAGAGAAAGCCGAGATGTCTTCCTCAAATTAAAGGAGTACCTCGCCAACCCCAACATTCTCGCCAAGCCGGTGCCGGGCGAGAAGCTATTCCTGTATTTAGCGGCCTCCGAATCCGCTCTAAGTCTGTACTTGTCGGGCGGAGGCGGGACCATCTGCCGATCTACTTCGTCGGCCCGGGTTCTCCACGATGCCGAGCTCGAGATACACTCCGTTGGAGAAATTGGCATACGCGCTCATCATGAGTGTTAGAAAGGCGAGGGCCTACTTCTTCGATCATCAAGTCGAAGTCCTCACAACCCTCCCGCTTCGGCAAGTCACGCACAGCCGGACACCGGCGCCGCCTTTTAAAGTGGTCGCTCGAGATCGCCAGTATGGCATTACATACGCGCCGGGACGGCGATCAAAGGGCAGGCGTGGCCGACTTCGTCGCCGAACTTACCTTTCCGCACAACCCCTCAACCTTAACCTCCCGCCACGAAGTTGTTCGTGGATGGCTCCTCGACACAATCTTGTTCGGGAGCGAGGAATCGTTTTGGTCGGACCGGAGGGGCAATGCTTCACGAACGTCGTCGGTTCGAGTTCGGCCACTAATAACGAGGCCGAGTCACGAGGCTGCAGTCGGCGGTCTAGAGCTCGCCCGCGGTCGGAGTCCGGCGTCTCCACATATTCATGGATTCTCTCTTGGTTGTAAACCGAGGTTAAGGGAGAATATGAAGCCGCAGGGAGCAAATGATAAAGTACCAAGAGCTCGTCGCCTCCTTGTGCAAAGGCTTGAGCAAGTTTTTATAGAGCGAGATCCCGAGGGAACAAAACTCCCGGGCGGGCGCCTTTGTCCAAGCTCGCCACCTCGGAGGGAGCGGCGGACATGTCCAACATCGTCCTCATGGCTTCACTTGGCTCGGCTATCAGCGGCCGCAGTCTACCGTCGGGTGAGGAAGCGGCTGGATGACACCCATTATCCTTTACCTCAAGACCGGCACTCTCTCGAATGACCGAGTCCGAGGCCGAGGCGGCTCGAGGCTGCGGCGGCGAGTACACTACTGATAGAGAATGCGCTTTATAAACGAAGTTTCTTTCTACCCCTACTCAAATGCGTCACTCCGGAGGAGGCAGGGCGAGACGATCCTAGCGGACATCCACGGCGGAGTCTGTGGAAATCACGCTGGGGGCAAGCGCTCGTTTATAAGACAATGAGGCGGGTACTATTGGCCCACTCTTGAAAAGATGCAATTGCATACGCGAAGGCATGTCACAAATGCCAAGTCATGGCGCCCAACATCAAACTCTCTCGGAACACCCGAAATCAATCTTGACCCCGGCCGTTCGCCCGGTGGGGGATCGATTTAATGGGACCCCTGCCCGGTAGCGCCGGGGATGTAAGTTCGCCGTGGTCGCCGTCGACTATTTCACCAAATGGGCGGAAGCCGAACATTGAACAAGATTGATCGGCGAGCCATCATCGAGATTCATATGGAAGAGCATCATCTGCGGATTCGGTCTTCCTCGGGCCATAGTTTCGAGATAATGGCAAGCAATTCGACGGGCTCGAAGTCCTAGAATTCTGCGAGCGTTGGAAAATCAAAAGACTATTCTCCACTCCGTACCACCCTCAAACCAATGGTCAAGTGGAGGCGGTCAATAAAATAATAAAGCACACCCTCGAGGCCAAGCTTGAGGAAAGAAAAGGAAAGTGGGCTGCCCGGCTGCCGGACGTCCTATGGGCTTATAGGGCGACTACGAATTCGGCCAGGCGAGACCCCATTCGCTCTCGCCTTCGGCACCGAGGCTGTCATCCCGGCCGAGTCGGCTGTGCCGAGCTTCCGTGCCAGCGAGGAGCTCGGTGAGAACAACGACCAAGCAAGGAAGCTCGACCTCGACATGTTAGAAGAACGCCGACTCGACTCGATTCACAAGAACGCGGCCTACAAGCGGCGTTCGAGAAAAGTATTACAACTCCAAGGTCAAGATCAAACAATTCTCGGTCGGCGACCTCGTCTTAAAAAGATCCACGGTCCCGGCCAAGGGGTATTCGGCCCAGGCGGGAGGGTCCGTTCGAGGTGTCCAAGTGGTTACCCAATGGGGCGTACGAACTCGAACACCCGGATGGCACTCCGGACCAATACCCGTGGAATGCGTGCCACCTCAAGAAATATTTTCGGTGAGCCGTCACCTAAGCCCTTTCTCGTAGCCTAGGAAAGTCTTGGGATTTCTCGGAGTGTTTATAATCCTTGTAAATTCTTGCAATTTTGCAAATTTTCATAATTAATAAAGCGAAGTTCCCGAAATTGTCGAAAATCCTCGCAAGAGGTATCCTTGCGGACCGCTCGAGGCCGACCGGCCAAGAATGGGTCCCTCTCATACTCGCGCGGGCCGGACAGTCCGCCGAGGTAGGGACTAGTCCCCATAAACTCCTCGCAGCTAGTTTAGCCTTATGGCGAGGTCCGCCGACCCCCATAAGGCTGGGAGGCTCCTACTAAACTCCTCGTGACGTGTCCGTTACCGTCCGAGGTCACCCGACTTTCCGGGTCGGTGTGCCCCTCAAATTCCTCGCAACGAGCTTAGCCTCCGGCCGAGGTCTCCTAGCTTTCTGGCTAGTGAGGTCCACAAGCTCCTCGGAGTTAGGGGGAAGTCGCGTGGTTAGGTCCTAGCGATCAGCCCAAAGCGCATAGCACGCCACTAGGCGCACTGCATGCAGTCGCTGAAGTGCCACCGGGTTCTACCGGAGATAAAAGTCTCCGGCGAGCTAAACGTACTCACGACGAGCAACCACTTCGTAACTATTCCTAGCGAGCGGTTCGGTGGTCAAGTCTCCTTTAGCGAGCACCTTCATCGGCTTCGCCGACCCGAACTCGCGATCGCGAGGCTGGTTTGGGCGACGAAGGATCCGGTGGGCCGTCAACCCACCATGATACACTCGGGCGAGCTTAGCTCCTCAAGTAAATCCTTACTTGGCCAAAATCCGAACTTCGCCGGTGCGAAACCAAGTCGGAAAGGTACCGGCCGAGCTCAACCTCTTGAACAAGTAAGGCCGAGGCTGACAAGCTGACAAAAGTTTGAAATATTCGGCAAAATGGTAAAAATTATGCCAAGTATTGTAGACGATTGTTATATAGGGACGAGCCGAGCTCCCGATTTAATCCTTGCTCGGCGAAAATCCAAGCTCTCCCACGCCGAAACCAGATCGGGAAGGTATGGGTCAAGCTCTTCCCTTTGGCCAAGCAAGGCCGAGGCCGGATAGGTCATCGCAGCCTTGTCATATTTGGGAAATTCCACAAGAATTTTCTAAAATATAGAAAGCAATAAGTGAAGCAAAAATTGAAGTCGGCGGGTATCGGAGATATGAAAGGAAATGCAGATTTCATTAATTACAAAGAGGTGCGGCCAATGGCCGAAATCTGAGATCCTAAACCCTAAACCTTAAACCAAAAGAAAAACAAGAATTACAACCGCGGCGGGAGGTCCAAGAAATCACTTGGAATTCAAAGTATCTATTAAAAAGAAAGACCAGACGGCGGGGAATCCAAAACATCGTAGGAGCCCGAGGTTTCTATTAAGCGAGAGTAATGCAGCGGTGGCGGGAACGCGAGTTCAAAGTACCAAGGGCGCGGCGAATCCGTTGTTGAATACTTTCAAGAGACATATGGATTTGTTATTCACCTGCCCCCGGCGAGAAGAGAAAACTGTTAAGCCTCACCACCCGCGGTCCTCCCGGCTCCCAGCCTCCCGCTCCGCTCACTTTGCCCGCCGTGAAGTCCATTCTCGGTCGGGTACCGGGAGAGGTCCACCCCATGGTCCCTCTCCGGATCTTTGATCTCAGTGTTAGCTCTTCGTGGAGAGGGTGGGCAAGGCGTACTCACTGAAGTACCTCTCCATGGCCCCGGTGGGGTCGCCGGCTGCCGCCGCGCGCGGATGAGGTCGGCGGAGGCCATGTAGTACGCGAACTCCCCATCACGGCCGGATCTGGGTCGGGGGATGACAACCGCTCCGGGTCGCATAAGCCGCGGCCAAGAGGTGCTCGGACTTGGCCAATCTCTCTTCCCGGCCCCTTCTCGCCCGCGGCCGAGCGGCCTCCTCGCGGCTCTGGTCTCTTTCCCTCTCGGCACAGGCGGCCGCGGCAGTTCGGCCTTCAGCCTCTCCGCGGCCGACCTCTCCACCGCCGCCTTCTCGGCCTCCAGCCGCTCTCGGACGGCCGCCACCGCCTTCTCACCCTCGGCGCGGCGCGGGCGACCTCCTCCTTCAGGCGGGCCACCTCGGCCTCTCGCTCCCGGATGGCCGCCGGCGCCTTCTCGGCTTCGGCTGGGCCTTCTCAGCCACGGCCCGTGCTTTCTCGGCCTCCTTCCGGCCCGGTCCCGCTCGGCGGACTTCCCGGCTCTGGCCACCTCCCGGTCCCGTCCGTCTGTGCACCGCTCCAAAGCACGGCGGCACTCGAAGACCGAGGACTGGGCGAGCAAGAGGGCGCTCTCTGTGTTCGGGAAGAGTCCGCGTCCACCTCGGTCGTCATGGCCGACGGCATCTTCTCCATGGCCGGATAACGTAGTCACGGAAGCTCGTCGGGGGCCGGATCTCGCCGGGAGGTAAGGAAATCCACCACGGGAGGAGGACGCTTGCGACCGCCGGCCAAAACACGAAAGGAAAACTTTTAGCATTTCGAAAGTCAAAAACCGAAGAGGGTAGAGGAACACAACTTACTTCTCGTAAAGGGCGGGGTCTCGCCCGGGGAAGGAATGGTCGTCCGGGTCCCGGCCACAGCTCGGCACAGGCACCGAGCCGGATCGGCTGCGGCGCCGGGGGCTCTCCTCGGCTCGAGGCCGCTTACCCGACGGCGGGCGGACGGGCCTTCCACGACCTCAATCGAGGTCTCCCTCGCTCTGCGCGCCCCAGGCGTGGCTGGCTCAATCGGCTCCGAGGCCACGGCGGCGGGCATCCTCCGCCCGGTCGGGACTCGGGATAACGGAGTTCGGCGGGGAGGGCAACGAGGCTCGGCGGCTGGCGGGCGAGGCACCCGCCGGGGGCGTGCCCGGTTGCCTCCTCATCTGCCGACCTCTCTGCCGCGGGGCTTGCTCGCCTTCCTTACGCGGACCTTCGCCGGCTGAAGAGGTCGGGCACCGCCGACATGATGACGGAGTGGGCGGAGCGGAGGCGGAGGATAATTAAAACTGTCACATTCGAGACAATTAGTTCTCGGCGCGCGGAAGCGGAACATAAAGGCACCTAGGCCGAAAGTCGAAAGTTTTACCGGCGTCTCGGCGGAGGTAGCGAGGAAAGGCGAAGAATCGGGACTCGAACCTCGATTCGTCGTTGTTAACCGCCGAGCACTTCCGATCGGCAAAGCGGGATGAGGGTCGACTTGGCGAGTGCGAGCCGGAAATCGGTGTACAACTCTCCCTCTTTGGGAGCGAACAACTCTGCAAAGGGGAGAAAAAAATTAGATCGGTGATAATTGTCAGTCTAAACAAAGGAATCGTACTCTTGGGTTTATGCCGAAAGGCGGACGGAACGTCCGGACTAGAATCGAAGTCGACAGGGCGCCGGAGCCCCGTGACAAAAACCACCTCCGGTGCAGGTCTCGGAGCTTGGAGGATCCGTTGAAAACGTCCCACCTGCCGAGCCGTATGAGCAGCTCTCTCTTGGACTCCAACGGGGTGAAAATGAAATTCACTTGGCCGGGGTCGGCATCCCGTCTGGCCGGAACTTCCCGCCAGACAAACGAGCGTGAGAAGGTTCATCCACCGTTGGGATGAACTGAAAGGCGCGACATTCCGGGCCGCAAGCGAGGTGCGAGATATTGGGGTGAAGAGGAAAGCGGAGCCCCGCCTCCATCATGTGGTAATTCACGGCGAGCATCCCTCGCGGGGGCTGATCGGGCCTCTCATCCTCGGCGAGCACAAAGAAATGCACGTCGGAAGGGACTTGCCATCTCACCGCCCGGGTGGCAAATCGGCCTCGAGACGGCTGAGCTCCGCCTCGCCTCGTCGTTGGCCAGCCACTCGAGGCTTCGGCCGGTCGGAACATCCGGCGTGTCCGCTCCGGGCGGCGTAAGGGTGCTCCGCAGGTATTCACGATAGTCGAAGGCGGGGGCCGGCCCTTGACCTATCAACATCTTGCTCCCGGGCGGAGTAGGCGAGGGTGACCTTCAGAGGTTTCTTTGGCTCGCTTCTTGGGTGGTCTCCCGACCTGAACCCTCTCGCTCTCCTCCGGGAGCTCGGAAACCGTAGGGCCACAGGCGGCTGGAGGGGACCCGGCCCGCGCTCCGCTGGCGGTCCTCTCGTCGTCGCTCCCCGGAGGAGAAAGCTCGGCCACCACCTCCGCCGCGGCCCTCTCCCGAGATCAACATCGGCCGGGGGCATCCCGAGATCCTCGCCGATCCTCATATCGATACCTAAATCGGCGAGGCCGGCGAATGGGGCGTCCCGGCTGCCCCCAAACCACCTCCACTAGCGGAGGCGGCGCTTGAACTCCCAACCACGACCAAAGGCCGGATCGAAGCCATTGCGGTCGACAACCCATATCTCGGGCGGCGTCTGCCCATCCCCAGGAAGACTCCTCTAGCGGCAACGCCACGCGCCGGAACATTCGAACCCGGTCCCACGGGAGGAAGCTCCTCTCGATCTCACCATTTCGATCGGAAGAAATGAAAGAAAAACAAAAGAAGAAGTTCCTTCAAATGGTGAAGGGAAATTACCGTTTGAAATCTTGATCAAAGGCTCGAGCCTTTGAGGGAAACCCAAAGGATGCACCGAAATCACTCACAACGCTACGAAAATCACACAGGTAAGAAGTTTAACGTGATGAAGGAGACCCTATTTATAAAAGCGGGAAGGACCTCCTGCAAAATCCCCGAAACTTTTCGACTGCAGGGCAAAAACGCGATTATTTTCGCGAAGGGTCGTGACCGTTTCGGCACCATGGGGCGTGCCACGTGTCCGCGCGTGGTGGTTAGAGGTAGTCACCTCCAAGCGCCACGCGCCCGCCAAAAATCGCTTTTGCAGAGCACGTGGGGTAAATGACCCCTTGTCGAGATCCAACCGCCATTTTCTCCAAGTCCAAATCCAAGTCCCATCGGTGAAAACCCGGGGGTACTCGGCGAGTGGGAGCTCGGCGAAAGGCGAACAACTCTCCAAGAGACCAGCTCGGCCTCCGAACTCCTCGCAGACCGAAGCTGGGCAATTGTTGTATGACGATTTATTCGCCATGAGGCCGATGGCAACCGGGCCGGCCCACCCGAGCTTCAGTGCGGCCCAGAGGATTTCGGCCCGGCGGTCGACTCGCCGGGCGTGACGGACCAACTCGGCTGCGCCGGGTGAGCTCGGCACTGACGGAAGGCCGGCTCGCCGGGAGTCGAGCAAGCAAACTCGGTCGGGCGGAGTCGGACCCTCCGGGCTACGCCAGCTGAGGATCCCACCCGCCTGGTCGAGGCCGGCTGCTCGTCTGCGAGCCGAACATTCCTTCGGACGACAAAGTCGCGGCAACGCTGAATGGCGGGCGCGGCGAGGACCCCGCCACCCGAGCTCGGCAAGGGCGACGCCTTGTCATCCACGCCACGCCCAAAATGGTCTCAGTGCGGGATATCCGACTCCATTTAAAGGTCAACTTATCCCGAGAGGCGAGAATATCCCTCGGCCATCGGAAGATCCCTGCCCGGGGGACACAGCCGGGACGCGAGTGGCTAGGCCGTCTACTCTGCGGCGGGGCGGGTACATCTCAATTAATAAGAGATGGTACAGCATTTATGTTGATTTGTACTTTATTGTACCTTTGGGTGCCAAAAGGCAACCAAACCCATGTATAAATAAGACCTATAAGGCATAATAAACGGATCCGAAAAATCCATCCTTAAGCACGGGACTAACACTCCCAAAGAAACCTTGTGTTCTTACTTGCTTTCTGCTTTAAGTTCTACATTTATTGCTCATTTATTTCTCATCATTTCTATTGATTGTTCTTGGGTATTTATCATAATAAATGCTCCAATCAATATTGTTTTAACCGATCAAAAGCCACATTGACCATTCATAAATATTTCGGTTAACAACAAGGCGTGTATGATTGTATGTGTCGGATGCTTCGTAATTGAGAGATTCATTGCATTGAGAATGTTCACAATTAGGCATTATGTGATTAATAGAGATATTATTGCATGATGTTCATTACTTTCTATCTTGATTGAATGTTAATTTGATGCAATTATAGTGGTGATCAATGACTCCTTAGTTGAGATTATCCTAAGCATTCATTCTCCACTTGCATTTTGTTGGAAGTTAGTCTAGCTTCTTATTTGTTCTTAGTTTAATTCATTGCTTGTTTGTTGTTAGAGTTCATTCTTGTATTTTAGTTGTTTGCTTAGTTGAAAACCAATATTAGCTTCAATAGTCATAATCGGCTTGCATCCTAGGACCTCATTGCATTTCATGTCTCATGGGTTCGATAACTTGATTGGGTCGTAATAATACTTACACACGATATATACTTCAATCGGTTATTATCTTATTTAGGAGGAAAAATAATATTATGGATTATTTTTTGTTCTCACTAGTCACCATAAGTACCTTATATTAATTATCATTCTCATTGTCATTGAAGAATTTTTAACCAAGCGTCCCTTTAAGCGTGACTCGAACCCATGACGTTTGGGCCATAAATAGTGGAGCTCTAACCACTTGAGCTATACCACTTCGTCTTCATTTAATGATATTATTACATTTATAACTTGATATCACCGGTATAAAATGATTATGGTATCAATGAATGATTCTTTTTTTATCGGAAAAAAATATATATATTTTAAAAAATAAATCGGTACAAGCGGTACCCACAACGGTTCCTTTACAGAAATTTAGAGATCCTCCAGTAATAATTCTAATGGTACGATAAATTATTCAAATAGTACCGATTTCATATTATGAAAGCTGTTTTCTGAGAGAGTGACTCATAATTAACTAAATGCTATCAATTTTACGAGGAGTATATCAATTTCATCGTACAAATTAAAATATTATTAGTTATATTAATATATAATATTATTATGAAATTAATTTTGTTTGAAATACACACAAAATATAAATTAATTTTATATTAGTTTAGATTATTTTAAAAAAACAAGTTTAGAGTGTACTTTGTCCATATTAATTTAGTTTACAACACTATAATACATGCATGATAGATGAAAATATTCATGAACGTCGCTTAAAAAATTACGATAAATTGCGTATCAAATATCATTTAATAAATCTCATGCACTTATATTTATATTTTGGTAAAGTGTTGTGTGTTTCGTATACTGTTGTAAGTTTACGGTGTTTCATTTGATATTGTTGGTCAAATATTTGATACTCTTGGTTAAATATTTGATACTTTAAATGTTATTTTTCAATTTCATCAAATTTGTAATACCCTTAGTCAATTCTTTTATATTTTTGTGAAATATGATATCATTGACCCTAATTTTTCATATTAATACTCCTGAAATTTAACTTTTTAAAAATGATAACACCCTAATTAAAAACTACGGTGTATACAAAATATAAGAGACCTACTCTTATATTTTTATTTATAACTGTGAATTTAAATAACAAGACTTAATTATGGGATTTTACGCCTCAGCCCCATGGGTTCCCGAAAAGGCAAAATCTCGACACAATGGACTCCATAATGCAAATTAAAATCATAAATATTGGGAAAAATGGCAAAACTTTGTAAGGTTAGAGAGTTAGCAAATTATTCGTTGCTGACAAATTTTCCACTAAAAATATCAATTTTATCATTAATAATAAAATTATCTCCAATCATTTAAATTCAAATTATAATTCCAAAGGAATGTTCTCTTGGAATTTTCATGTTTAACTTTTTTTTTTTATCAAATATTTACTTTTCTAATGTAATAAAAAATTAAAAACATATTTTTTCAGTGATATAAGATATTCTTGTAAAAATTTGACATAAAATATCAAAACAATTATACAATTCATCACAAATACATATTAATACTAATTAAAGAAAGTTACATATTAATACAACACAATGCAAAACTAAGAAAATATTTTAATGATATTGAAGGGATGTAAAACCTAAGGGTTGAATCTTGTACCAATGAAATTGAAATTGCAACATTAACCATCTGGACTATTCTATATAATTTTAAATATTTTGTATGTATTTTTACTTAAATCATTTCATTTTATTTTATTATTTTTTTAATTTTTTTGTTTCCAAATAGAACATTCGTTCACATCAAATCATTTATAATTAGCATTGATTCTCAATGTACCAAATAATTTTCTACGTACTTATTTGAAAGAAAAAAATTCATAAATGATATTACTTGCATTATGTATTATAATTTTAAATAAAAAAATATTTTTTTGTGGGTATAATAACCATATATATTTTTATTATGTAATAAATAAATTTAAATGGTAAATACGTGTTACCATAATACATGTTACGTATGTAAATGTGTTACCTAAAAAGTGTTACTTATGTTAAAGTGTTACCTAAAAGTGTCACCTTTTGTAAAAGTGTTACCTAGAAATATTACTTATGTAAAAGTGTTACATATGTAGTGTTACCTATGTAAAAGTGTTATCTAATAAGTGTTACTTATTTAAAAGTGTTACATGTAAATGTTACATAATATATAAATTACAAAAGTGTTACCTTAATGCATTACATAAACTAAAAGTGTTACAACATGGTATTACATAAAGTCATTTATGTTGTAGTTAAATATTCATGTTATGTATGTTTAATTTGTATTTTATTGTATAGTTATGTTTGAGTGTTATAGTAAATTGGGCCGTAACTCTAGGGTACAATATTAGACACCCTATTACTATTAGGTACAATTTTTTTCAAATTACTAGGAGATACAATATTTTTCCAATTTTACCCTTCCTTCTCAATTTTGTGCGAAATTATCTACTTTTCAATTTGTGCGAAACTTCTCAATTGTGATGTCACACATTTTTGCCTACACATTTTTACACATTACATTATTCATATTTCTGGTTTCATTATTAATTATTGTGACCAAAATATTTTGTCCCAATTTTTCATTTCTTCCATCGCTTCTCGAATCATTTTGTCGCCGATTTTTTTTTTCGCTACATTTTTTTTTTTCTCGCTACATTTTGATTCAAAATTCAAAATTCCAAAATTCAAAATAACACGAAAATCACCATACAACAATCGAGAAAATAGTTCCACAATTATTCCCGAGAAAAGTAATGCAGGCATGAGCGAAGAAAAGTAATTACGCACAAGTGCGAGAAGAAAAATAATTACGCACATGTGCAATACAAATGCATATATCTCACAAAAAACAACCAAAATCTTTCACCATACAACCAAATCTTGCAAAATACAATCAAAGCATCTCAGAAAATTGCTAAATCTTGAATTTTTTTGACACGGTACCACAAAATCTTGATTTTTTCTCTCTGTTACAATACAACCAATACAACCAAGAAAAACAATACAAAATCTTAATGTAAAAACAAGAAAAACAAAAAAATGGGAAAGACACCCGAACCCACCGTCATCGCCGCCCCTACGGCGGTGCCCCAAGTCAACGCCACCGTTCTCTGTGTTGCATGGACCCGATCTTCATCACAACTGGATACCGCCTTAGATCTCGAACACGGACACATAGATCAGAACACGGACACCGCCTTAAATACGCCGACCACCGGCTTTGGATCGAGGTGAGCTCCGTGCAAGATCTTGTGCATCGCGTGCTCAGAAGGATGGGCGCCGGCGAGTGTCGTGGTGGTTGGTCGAAGGGTGTGGCATGGGTTTGGCCGCGGTTCTTTGGCGGCGTCAATCTGCGACGGAGATAATAAGATGGAAGAAAGGCAGAGACGGTGCTGATTGTATGTGATTGATTGAGAAATGAGAAAGTTGACTTTTAAGGGTAAAATAGGAAATGAAAACTATTGATTGTATCTGATTGTATTAGGATTTTGAGATGGTATCCTAGAGTAATAAAATTCTTAATATGGTATCTTAGAGTAATAATTCCTAGTAAATTTAATATGTTTGTTGTGTTTTTTAGTTTAAATTAACATGTAACATTGTTTATGTGTTGTAATTTTTTTGTATTTTATAATTTAAATTATTAATGTTATTTTATTAAATATTTATTAGCTACAAACTACACAATCTAAAATTATTTAATATTACACAAATCAATAACAAAACTAATTTTTGATTTAAAAAAATTGTCACTAATGAACAATATGTGGATAATGATGGTAAATTTACCATGAGTTTTGAGACTGCATCCATTAGGAGAGGCCAAATAACTCAAATTTTGTCTAAACTCGCTGGAAAAATTAAAATTCACTATCATTTCTCACTGGGGCACCATTTTCTTGCGAATACAAGGACAAACAATACATCAAATTGTTTCTCTCTAAACCCTTTAATTTGATGATTTCAATTGATCATTTTGTGTACTACTATTTCAAGAATTTAAGTTTGAGTAGTCCATTCACATCATCTTCTTCGCGAAAAATCAAACATTTTTCGACGAATTAAAGGTCAAGTTATATCAAATTGTTCGTCTCTTCAAGCCTGTCATTTTGATATATAGATCCTTCTTCAATTCGTTAGAGAACAACAAAATATTGGTCGGAAAAATATTGTGTCTCGTTGCCCAAGCTCATCTGCGAATTGAGGTCATATTGTGGTCATTTCCTAACCGTTTTTAGGTGAATCGAAAGACGAGTCATATATCAAAATGACGGGCTCGAAAAGGCAAATATTTTGATATATGGTTTGACCTTTGAGTAGTCGAAATGATCGAATTATGGTCGGGAAGAAGATGGTTGTCGATTGACGTGAAAGAATCACTCAAACTTAAATTTGTAGAGTTGTAGTATACGAAATGAAAAATAAAAATTACCAAATTAATGGGTTTGGAGAAACGAACAATTTAATATATCGTCCGCCCTTGAATTCACCGGAAAATTGTGCGCTGAGAGCGAAAGGTGATGAATTTTAACTTTTCGGCGATATTGAGTATAAATTGCACTAAAAATTAGAATTAGAGGTATAAATTGCTATCTCATAACATGACGAACAAATTTTAACACCCTAATTTAAGGAATAAGGTACAATTTGGACCCTCAACTATTATGTAAAGTACAATTTGGACCCTCAACTATTATGTAAGGTACAAATTGGACCCTAAACTATTTTTGGTACAAATTGACCTTGAACTAATATCTCAGGTACAAATTGGACCCCAAACTATTTTTTAACAAATAAACACTTTTACTTTTAAAATTGAACAAATAAGCCCTTCAACTAATAAAATAAAATATGGAGACCCTTTTATTAAATGAATTGACATAGAACATTATAATATTAGTGGATAAATTGACAAAAAGTTAAAAAAATATTATGATAAATTGAGTGAAACATCAACAACACTTCTTTTTTAATAATAATGGACTCATTTTTTTAATAAACAATATAATGTAAAACTATAAAAATTTTATTTATCAATAAAAACTATAATAAATTCTAAATTGGACCTTGAACTAGCATTTTGAGTACAATTTTTTTTTACAAATAAATACTTTAACATTTAAAATGAAATATATATGTTCTTCAACTAATAAAATGAGACATGAAGGTCCCTTTAATTATAGTTTTAAAACAATAAGAGTATATATATAAATTGTAAACGTAATAGTCTCGTATTTTTAAAAAATAATTTCTTTATTATTTTTACGAATTTTATTATTAAGATTTTTTTAATTTTAATTTTATTTTCAATTCATTATATTAAATTAGTTATCATATTTTTTATTACTAGTCTAACATTATATTGTATATTAAAAATATGAGTCCATTATTAAAAAAAAAAAAAGTGTTGTTGATGTTTCACTTATTTTTAGAATTTATCATAATATTTTTATTTTTTTGTCAATATTATCCATTAATATAATAATGTTTTATGTCAATTCAATTTATTGTATATTTTATTTATTAGTTGAAGGGCATATTTGTTCCATTTTAAAAGTAAAAGTGTTTATTTGTTAAAAAAAAAAAAAAAGTTTGGGGTCCAATTTGTACCTAAGACATTAGGTGGGGGTCCAATTTGTACCTAAAACATTAGTTCAGGGTCCAATTTGTACCAAAAATAGTTTAGGGTCCAATTTGTACTGAAACAATAGTTGAGGTCCAAATTGTACCTTATCCCCTAATTTAATGGACATATTTTGCATTTTTCTTTAATATTGGTAAGAAAGTATATTATCATACCAGTAACTTGTACTATTTTAAGTGACAGTGAGAAATACAGTTACAAAAAAACAATAAAACTTTGGCAAAAATTTGTGTGAGACCGTCTCACGGATCTCATTTCGTGAAATGTGTGCACTTTTTAATAAATTGTTATCACTTTTTAAAAAGTGATACAAATTAATATAAAAGTGATAAAAAATTAAAAAGTGATACACTTAAATATTATAAATGATAATTATATATTAAAAAGTGATAACAACTTATTAAAAAGTAAATCCGTCTCATAAAATAAGATTCGTGAGAAGGTCTCATACAAGACTCATTCTAAAACTTTTGTAATTTTGTTTTATGGGACCGTGTTATAGAACTTTTTTCCGTAAAATATATGTATGGGCATGACTATTAACACCCATCAAATTTGTAACTTAAGAAAAAAATATCTTTAAAGACATTATATAACACGAAATACTATCACTGAAACGAGACATTATGTGATGCGAAATTTTAAGGGTATTTTTGGTTAAAAAAAAAAAAAGTAAAAGCACTGTACAAGTTACAAATTGAAAAAAAAAAAAAAGACATTCTTGAGTGAGACGGTGTCAATACATGAGATGAATCTCACCCTAACTTATTTTACATATATAGTTGATATTCTTGTTCACATATTTGATACTTGACAATTTTTTTAAAGTTGATTTTTTCCAATTCTTATTCTCAAATGTTTGATACTCCCACATATATATTTGATACACTGTTTGTTTGGAATCAATATAAATGAATTAATTCTCAACCTCTCTACAAGTTCGAATTTTTAGATGAGACGGAATCATTTTATGGTATCGAGCCAAAGACTCATGCCCAAAGGTCTGAATTCGATTCCACTAAGAGCAACTCCACCCATATTATATTGTCCACTCGATGGGCCTCCTCTCCAGAGGGTAGAGGTGTTATAAATTCGGCCCACGAGTGAGGGGGACTATTTGGAATCAATATAAATGAATTAATTCTCAACCCTCTCTACAAGTTCGAATTTTTAGATGAGACGGAATCATTTTATGGTATCGAGCCAAAGACTCATGCCCAAAGGTCCCGAATTCGATTCCACTAAGAGCAACTCCACCCATATTATATTGTCCACTCGATGGGCCTCCTCTCCAGAGGGTAGAGGTGTTATAAATTCGGCCCACGAGTGAGGGGACTATTTGGAATCAATATAAATGAATTAATTCTCAACCCTCTCTACAAGTTCGGATTTTTAGATGAGGTGAAATCCTTTCACTTTGTTAATATATTTTATACTCTTACGAAAGATGAGACCCGAGTCTCATGATGAAACAGTGTCGCATTTAATTTTACCTAAGAAAAAATGTAATACAAGTTCCAAAATATGGCTAAAACAAATTCGTTAAAACCCAAAAAGTAGAGAAAACCACTCGAACATAATATAGCAATTGATTTAGAATTAATGTTATAGACAATATTAGACATTCCATATAATTAAGTTTGTCCTTCGTCCACTAAGTAAGAACTTCACTTGATGAGATTGATTATGATTTTTCGTTCCACAAAGAAATATATGTTAATCTTCTCATGCATTGTTTTTTATATATGCAAGATGTTTTTGTTTAATTACTCTTGTCCATGTAACGTGCAATAATCAAATAATCCTAAGCTTTTCTGGTCGGCCTCAGTCTTTCTATAATTCTATTGTTGCGAGGACTGAGCAAGACATGATGATCACTTTGTAAAATTACTCTAACCGCTAACTAACATTACTACTCATTGCTCCATGTTAAGAAAGAGAAGTTAGGTTTTTTTATCCATTTTGTCTATTCTACATGTAATACTCTCTTCGTTTTAGTATATATCTTTTTTTTATCTTGGTCAGTATATATCTTTTTTTATCTTGGTCCGTTCCACTATAATTTTTCACTTTATTTTTAGCAAAACCTTCTAAATATACGCTTATACTCTTCATTATTATTTACACTTATTGTCACTCAATTATCCCCACTTTTACCTAAACCTCTTAGTTTTTTTCTTTTACCATCACATCATTTGTACTTTTTTATGACTCGGTAATTGGTCTAAAAGACCAATCTTACCATCCACTAGCGAAGTCCTAATTAGAGTCGGAGTTAAGCTCTATATGGGTGATTCAATCTCAAAATTTGATCTTATATTGTGGGTTTTGAACCCGAGGCTTAGAGAAGAGCACACTCCTAAGTCTCAAACTCTCATTATTACATCAACCCCATAGGTTCATCAGATCACTTCTATTATATTTCTATCATATTTATTAGTATATAGCTTTTGATCTTATTCATTTCTTTTTTAGATCGAAATTTAGAAGAAAACGGACTTAAATTGATACCTTTAATTAGAGCGAAAAAATGTATCATGAGGATCTAAAGTCATCATAGATCTTTGTATTTTTTTATTTTTATTATAGATTTTTAGGGATGACAATGGGTCGGGTTCAAATCCGGACTGCACTAAACTTCGAGTTTTTTAAATATATATGGTAGTTTTCAAAATCGATCACGGAAGTATAGTGGTTTTTGAATGGTTTGTAAAATTAAGGGCGCCCAAGAGTTAGGCGCGCTACACTTTTAAACAAAGGCGAACGCCACACTCTAAGACGCCCTTCGCATTCAAATTTCATCCGACAAATCTGCAAAGTTAATTAAAAAATATTTTTTAAAGGAGCGCCATACGCTTGGGCGCCCCTTTTGGCTGATATTAATTTTCCAACAAAATCTATAGATAACTTACACACAATATAAAATATATATATTTTTTAAGTGGAGTGCCCAAGAGCCGGGCGCCCTCTTTCACATGAATTTAAATTAGGAACAATAGGTTTGGGCGCTCCTCTTTCACGTGAATTCAAATTAGGAACAATAAATCGGAGGGTGCGGACATAGGGTCGGAATCTTTCAGCGTCCCTTTGACCACGAATTCAAATAAGCATCGGATTAAAAGATTACTAGAAAGTATTAATTTTTGTTATAAGGTATTAGTTTTTAATGATATTAATTTTAATTACAGTCACAATAATAATAATAATAATAATAATAGTAATAATAATAATAATAATAATAATAATAATAATAATAATAATAATAATAATAATAATAATAGAATTCTCATTCAAGTTTTTGTGCTCATATTTTGGTCGGTTTGTCTCAAGTTTGCAATTTCGGTGAGGAATAAAGGATTCAAATACAAGCGTTGAACGTATAATCTAAGTAGATATTGAAGTTAAAGAAATAAACCAATGCGTAGAAATGCGTAGAAATTTTTATTTTTCCTCCCGATGGATGTATTATAATCCAAAGGCCGTTGTTCTCCAAACTTCTTACGAAATTCCATCGTGTTCCTCTCGATGGATGTATTATAATCCAAAGGCCGTTGTTCTCCAAAGTCCCTACGAAATCCCATCTTGTTCCCTCGATGGATGTATTATAATTGTTCTTGAATTTAGTGTTTTTTTTTTTTTAAGAAATGCGTAGTAGTTTTTATTTTTAATTTAGTAAAAATATTTTTTTAATTAATTTTCTTGACACTTTCAAGTTAGTATATGTTTTGCTATCTCATAATTTAGGGTATTTAAAGGTTATGTATATTAATAAGATTACTAAAAGAGTATTAATTATTTTATTAAAAAAATAGTAGTTTTTCTATGCGGTATTAGTTTATAAAGATATTAGTTGTAATTACAGATTAATGTTTCTCCCCTATTTGCTCCGTAATTTTTTCCTCTACTTGCTCTTGGATCTTTTACTGCTCCCACCCTTCTCGTATGTATCTCACAAAATACATATTTTCACCGTATATGAAAAGGGATACGATGATGCTTAAATATAGAAAAAGATATTCGATGCTTATTTAAATTCGGCGGTCAAAAGGGCGCCTAAAAGATTCTCGATCCTATGCCTACATCATCTGGACTATTGTTCCTAATTTAAATTCACGTGAAAGAGGGTGCCCGGCTTTTTTTGGACGCTCCATTAAAATATATATATATTTTTATATTGTGTGCAAGTTGTCTCTGATTTTGTCGGAAATTAAAATCACCAAAAGGGATGACCAAGAGTATGGCGCCCCTTTAAAAATAGTTTTTTTAACTAACTTCGTAGATTTGTCGGATGTAATTTGTATGCAAAGAGGGCGTCTTAGAGTGTGGAACTCGCCTTTGTTTAAAAGTGTGGGGCACCTAAATCTTGGGCGCCCCTCCTTAATTTTACAAACCATTCAAAACCGTTATACTTACGTGAGCGGTTTTGAAAATTACCACATATATTTAAAAAAAAATCTAAACCCGCCCGCTTGGGTCGGGTTTGGATCTGGTTACACGGGTATGGGATGGGTCACGGTTTTCTAGAACCCGCCCCATCAACCCGCATTAGGACCCGCCACACCTAAATATTTATTTTTTCATTTATATATGTGTAATTATGTAACTTATATATGTTATTGTATATATATTTGTATAAATGTATCATATATATTATTTTTAAGTATACCATATATATTATTTTTAAATATATCGTTATTAATTTTCTGCTTTCACTTTTAATTTGATCAGTGAAATAGATCATGAATTGATAGTATTCCTTTAAAATAACAGAATTGCATCACAAATGTATCATTATTAACTTTCCTCTTCAATGTTTAATATGATTATTGAAACATATTGTCATGAGTTAATATTATTCATTAAAAATATGTCAATAATTACATTACAAATGTATCATTATTAACTTTTCACGTTCATGTTTAATCCAATTACTAGGCCTTGAATTGATACTATTCTTTAAAAATATGTCAGAATTGCATCACAAGTTTATCATTGTTAATTTTCCGCTACCATGTTTAATCTGATTATTGAAACAAGTAATGAATTGATATTACTCCATAAAAATCTATCAAAATTTCATTGTAAGTGCATCCTTATTAACTTTTTGTTTTCATGTTTAGTCTGATTACTGAAATAGGTCATGAATTGATATTATGGTTATTAAAAAAACAACTTAATTACAAATAGGTTCAAAGAATTTGAACAAAAATACAAAAATATTTGAGCAGACGCACAAAAATATTTGAACATGAACCTATTTATAATTCTAGATTTTTTCTTGAACCGATTTGTAATTTCCCCTTGATATTATTCCTTAATGTTGTATGACGATTTATTCGCCCCAAAACCCAACATTAATCGGGTCGTCCAATCCAACCAGCCGAGCCCGAAGGAGCTCGGCCCGATAGAGACCGGCTCGCCGAGGCATGGCGAGCAAGCGCGGCCGAGGCGGGTTGGACCCTCCAGGCTCGGCCCGCCCGTCCGTCGAGGCGAGCACGGCCATCCGACGAGCGGACGAAACTTCGGTGCGGCGAGGCCTCAAGCGCGGCACGAGATAGCGAGCTCGGCGAGACCCCATCGACCAAGCTTGGCGGATCGGAGACTTGCCGACAAAGCCACTCCTAGAATAGTAACAAGTGCAATGTAACAGTGTTGTATCAATGTCAACCTTACCTAGTATGGTAGAAAATCCCTCTACCAACAGAGGATCCCTGTCGGCGGATAGGTGGCGGGACATGAGAGGCCACTTTGCCCAAGTACAGGGCAGTACTCCCTCATTAAATGAGATGCCCAAAGATTAAATGCAAGTCCCCTCTTGTGGGATTCTAGGGTAACACAATTCTTGTATAAATAAGACCTACAAGGCACGATAAACAGATCTGAAAAATCCACACTTAAGACGATAAAAGTGAAAGTAAGAAACCAAGTCACAACACTAAACAAGGGTTAACTTTCCCCTTTCATGTTCAATCGATTCATCAAACAGATCTTGAATTGATATTATTGTTTAAAAATATGTTAAAATTGCATCGCAAGTGCATCATTATTAACTATTCGCTTCCATGCTTAATCATATTATTGAAACATGTCTTGAATTGATATTATTCCTTAAAAATATGTCAAAATTGCATCACAAATGTGTCATTATTAATTTTTCGCTTTTATGTTTAATCGATTACTAAAGCAGTCGTTTCATTAAAAATATGTCGAATTGCATCACAAGTGTATCATTATTAACTTTTCGCTTCCATGTTTAATCAAGATGAAACATGTCTGAATTAATATTATTTATAAATATTTAGAATTACATCACAAATTTTTCATTATTAACTTTCTGCTTCTCTCGTTAATTTAATTACTAAAACATATCTGAATATTCCTTAAAAATATGTCAATTGAATCACAAGTGCATCATTATTAACTTTCTACTTCCATGTTTAATGCAAAGCAGATCCTAAATAGATATTATTCCTTAAAAATATATCGAATTGCATCACAAGTGTATCATTAATAACTTTTCGCTTCCATATTTAATTCGATTACAGAAATTGATCACGAATTATTATTTAAGAATACATAAAAATTGCATCACAAGTGTATGATATATAATATTTTTGCTTCCATATCTAATCTGATTTTCAAACATTAGTTGGAAAACGGATCCAGTTTGGGTGGTGTTGTTCGACCCGACCCGGCATTTAGCCATGACCCACCTGGTATGTCCGCCCATCGCGCCGTGTAATAGAATATGAACCCAAAAAGCATTCCAATTAAAAAATGAAAAATGGTATCCAAAGTATATTAATATTAAAATAGATTATTAATTAGGATTCTTTGGTTGACTATACTGCTTTGTCTCACCCATCATCATCATTCCGACACCAATTAACTAACTAAATCACCATTTCAAACACATTGTTAATGATGACCTAAAGTGATTCCTAGTTAAAGCCACCCTTTTCACTGTTTTCTTTACTTTTCATCTGCTAACTTTGACTGGCCCACCACCAAACTTCTCTTTTGCACTTTTCCTTTTCCTTTATTTTAATATTTCGCACAAATAATTCTTCTCCCATCCCAAAAATACTTACATCATTTTACGAAGACACAAAATAAAAAATAGAATAATGAGTTGGATTTTGAAGAGTAATTTTAAAAAATTTTATGTATAAGAAATGAGTTGGATTGTGTGTATGTATGGAGCTAAAAGTAATGATATTTTGTATAATATTATGAATAATGTGAAGGTGAAGTTTATAATGAATTTCTATTTTTGGGGTGCGCAAGTTGTCATGAAACATCCAAATAAGAAAATTGTGCAATGTTATTATGGGACGGAGGGAGTATTTCTTAGCTCCACACATTTTTTTGTCCGTCAAATAATAAGTTTTATACTCTTACGGTGAAATTTCTTTTTAAAATTCATCCTCATAATATCGGATATTTCTTGTAAATTTCACAGAGAGATAGACACAACTCATAAGACTCATTCTTCTCGTATTTCACTCATTATTTTATTATGTGTTTTCCTCTTTTCGAAATTTACACAAACAAAATGGAGAGGATTCATTCGTCACAATATCTTCAAATTTAACAAGAAATGTAGTTATTTTTGCCTACACATACACAAATTTCAACTTATATATTTACTTTATACATAAAAGTTCATATTTTACCCTCAAATTTCTATTCATTCCTCAAATTTCTTAATTTGTGTGTCAAATAAAGTGTGAAGCTAAATTTGAGAAGTAGAAGTACTTCCTCCATCCTGGCCACCACAAATTTCCTATGATGGAATTTCACGGAGTATTAATATAAAATGTGATGTAATATAATTGATATAATTAAAAAAGAAAAAGAGAGAAAAAAGTGAAATGTGAGGATAATAAAGAGTGAAGAGTAAAAAAGTGACAATTAATGTACAAAATGAAGTTTATGAATACTTATTTGATGGATTGAGATCACTTATTTTCTAAAAATAGAATTAATAAAAGTATTTGGTAGGGTTCCAAAATGAAAAAATGAGAAATTTTTTATGGAACAAAGTAAATATTTATTGTTGCGCGCGGTTAGTATTTATTCAACGAGTTCTCATTCTGTAATATACATAAACCAACCAGTAACCTGTGAAAAATAATAATACTTTCATGAAAATGTTATAAATGTAAATGGTAATACTTTTTTATAAAATTTTATATATATTATTTTTAAATAAAAAAACACTCCACGTTAAGGTTTTGGGGTACATAAACTAGTTAAACTAAATAGGCAAAATAAAAATCCACATGAACTAGTGTAATGTTAAACATTTGGAGATTAGAGAAAGTTTTATATGAATATGGTTTATAATGATATTCATTATGAAGTTATTTGGAAAAGTTTAAGTATAAAATATTTGATTAAAAATATATAAAAAAATATTAGAAGTATCATAAATTATTTTTTACTATTTAAATTATTCATATTTAATAAAAATATATTATTATAATATTTAATTTTTAAATATAAAAAAATTTTAAGTATCAATAATTTGATCAAGTATATCAAAATTAAATAGTGATTCATATAAAACCTATTCTAAATAACATATTAGAATAATAACTTGTCAATAAAAATGGAAGAAGTCCATATAATATAAGGATTTAATTTTTAGATTGAGTTTTAATTTAGCATTTGAATTTTGAAGTATTTAAAATTTTGATCTAATATTTTTCTCAATTTAAGATTTTTTTGTCTCAATTCAAAACTCTATCCATTTGTCTTTATTTCAAATATTTTTATAAGAAAATATAAAAAATTTCATTCTAATCAATTTTTAATTATAATAGTTACAAATAGGTTCAAAAAAATTTAAAATTGCAAATAGGTTCAAAAATATTTGCACAACAGCCCAAGATAAATTTGCACAAAAGCACAAAAATATTTACACAATGAAGCTATTTGTAATTTTAGGATACTTTTTAAACCTATTTGTAATAATTTCTAATTTTTATTTTACACTTTGATTAGATACACTTAATACAATTAAATTTCAAGCTTTTTATTTTTAATATAGGCTATGAACTTAAATATGTAAAATATATAAGGTGGGAACGATATAAAAATTTCAAAACATAAAACATATATAAAATATAATCCAGAATAGACAAAAAATATACTTAATAAAAGTTATTTATAAAAAATAGCAGTTTAGAAATGAAAAAAAAAAAGTATTGAATTTAGACAAAAACCAAAATGAATAAAAATGAATCTTAAATTTAAAAAAAAATTAAAATTAGATCATAATTTCAAACATTTCAAAATTTATTCTTTACAATAAAAATAATGGAAGTCTAAACAAGCTATCAATCTCGACACATTATAACAATATTGTGAAACAATGTAACGTTAAATTTGTTGTAAAACTAATCAAATTTAAAGATATTTTGCACACTAACACAAATTTGAATAATATTTCTATTTCAACTCATTAATAAAGTTTAATAAAATATTTAATAATTTGGATGTAAGATGGAATAATGGAAGGGTTGACTGCTGAAGAGGTGAGAATAGAAGAAGCCCGTGACAGCATTCGGACATAAAAAAATCTGACAGAGAAGAGAGAGAGGGGGTGGGGGTGGGTGGGTGTGGGTGTGTGTGGGTGGGGGTGGGTGGTAGGTGTGTCTTCATCACTTGTAGTCTCTACCGAAAACGACGCACCCCAAACTTGGTTGCCCATTTCACATGGAACTCCCTCCACACATGCACCTCTTTAATTTTCTTAAGGCATTCATTGAATAATGGATAAAATAATTCAATAAATTTCCTACCATCTTCATATTTTTTTACTATTTTTGCGGTATCTGGTACAAAATTTACTCCATCCGTTCTAAATTTGATTACTCAAAAAAAAAAAATGACACTAATATTAAAAATAATTATTTATTAATATTAAAAATATAAAGTGAAGGGTGAATTGAGTGACTTGAGGTGTTTGAATATGATGTATTGCTGAAATGGTATTAACAATTCATACTGAATGTGAGTATATTAATAAATGAATTTAATTTTTTTATCAAGAAAAGATATTAAATTAAATAAAATAGGTACAATTAGTACCTTGAGTCTACAGAATTAGTTTATAGGTAATCAATCATAACTTTAGGACTAATGAGCCAATCGAGAACAAAAAATTACAAAGTGTTGGAAAAATCACCGAAGCCCAACTCCAAATACGAATCTTAATATCCTCAAGAATCGCCTCCCAAAGCGAAACTTTTCCCCTCGAACACATAATCATTTCTCCCCTTCCAAATGCTCCAAATAATGCAAGGCCATAACCCCACAAGAATCCTTTTCTTTTTCTTTCCAAACACCATCCTCTCACTAGTTCAAGTTGGTCTTTCAAATTATTGCAGATCACACCTTGAAAATTAAGCCACTCATAATTAATAAATGAATTTAATAACCATTAGTGCAAATTTGATGGTGAGATTGGTCCTTCAAATTAATTTTGGGCCGAATCTTGAGTCATTAAAAAATTATTTTTTTGGAAGACAAAATTGCATTAATTAAAGATCTAATCACCAAAGATTGATCGACAAAAAGAAATTTTGAAGGAACGACCAAATAGGGTTACAATGAGAAGTAGATTTTGCAAAAAAACAAACAAGTTCATGAGCTACTAGATTGATTAAGAGAACGTCTAACATAATACAAACCAAGATAAAAGAGTTGAGCGAATCAAATTAAGGACCTCGTCTAGAATCGGACGGCATAAAAATGGACAATCAAATGACTAGATACAGAGGCTCCTAATATGGGAAAAAAAAATTCTCAAAGGGCAAGAAGTTTTGCAAGAAAGACATCCCAAATAAAAAATAAAACTAACGGAGCACTTGGTTAAAAGTTTTCAATGAGAATGAGAATGAGAATGATAATGAGAATGTATATAGATAACCATAATAATTAATGAGAATAAAAATGATCAATGATACTATTTATTCTTCTAAATAAGGTAATCATTACCTAAGATTAATATTTTCCCTCCTATAATATTTTCTCGTCAATCATTCTCCTACACCTCCACCATAATCTTGTTTTGTCTCATTTTTTTGGAATTATATTACATATTTACATAATAATGTAAATAATGGGAAAAAAACTTCTTCATCCGATTTAACTTGACGAATTTGAAGTTCTTGAGTATGAGATCTGCAAAATAACAAAATAAATAAAGTGTAAAAAAATAACAAAACAACAATTACGTCAAAATATAAAGAAATAGAGATTTTGTGCACAACACATTTCAAAAATACAAAACATGAAGATAAAGTAGAAAAGAAAGGAAGAGATAGAATTTATCTAAACAAAACAACAAATATATCGAATATAAAAATTTAGATATTGAGAGTAAAACATATTTAAAAAAAAAAACACGAAGAAAAAGTCCAAGAAAAAAAAGAGAAACATATCTAAACAAATTTACACTTATCTCTCAATATTGACTTTATCATTAACCATCGAGTTTACTTGAAGGATTTTAATTTTTTATCAAATCTAAAACCTGCAAAAACATAAACACTATAAACTAAAAAAATCACACACAAAATACAAGATTACATATTGATAATATGACCAAGAAAGTTAACAAATATTGAAATTAAGCAATAACGAAAAAGATACAGAAATAACAACAGATAGAAAATATATAAAACAAACTAATTCAAATATCAAGCATGAAATAAATATTAAAATTAAAAGGGAATGATAAATGGAAGTGAGATAATTACTCAACTACCTATATCATTTTTTCAAGTATCACTGATATACATATAAATATTAGTGCCTACAAAATATAATTACTATGTGATTTTGAAATAGACAATACAAAAAGTTATTTTTTTAAACAATGATATTTCGTATGCTAATAATGACACTCAAAATAAAATAAAAATTCACATAAACACAAATTTACAGAAGACCTATCCAATAAAGAAATAGCTGAAAAATTGTTAGTTAAGTTAGCCTAATAAATTCACAACTTTATTTCCAAATTTAATTAAGTCATGATAATGCATCAAAAGATCCTAAAGGTTGTTTCAAAAGATCCCTAAATTATTTTTTATGTTAAAAAGCCTTGAAACAATACCATTCTTATTTCATAAGGTCCCTGATCTATTTTTCTTATTTTAAAAAATCCTTAAAGCATATAATTCTTGTTTGATAAGATCATTTTCTCGATAGTTTGTTGGAGATAAATTTTTATTGAAATTTAACCTTAATTACATTGAAATTGAATGATAGTCATATTTTAACATAAAACATTAATACAGACCCAACAAAATCCTTGGATTTCCATTATCAGGGATTTCATGAAAAAAATTATTATTTTAAGGGCTTTAAAAAAAATCAGTAACCTTTAATTATTTAAATGTAACAAATATTAAGGAGTATATTTGACAATTTAAGTGGTAATGAACGAACCACTTGACAGTGTCTCCTGAAATCCAGGTACGCAATAGCAGGAGCGTGAGTTAGTCGTGAAACTTCACACTAATCAAGATCAAATCTTACTTATGACTGATGCTATATTAAATTAAATTCATGTTGTATGCTGTTTTCTTGTTCTTTTTATTTGTTTCCCACTTGATATATTTCTTGAGTGAGAATAGGAAAACTCATCAATAAAAATTAACATACTATTTGTGAGACAACAAATTAAAAATCGATTTGATTCGCCGTGAAATTTGCATACAACTAATACTTTATATTAAAACATGATACTTTTTAATTAAACAATTAATATCTTTTTTGAAACAACGAATACCATTTAAAAATAATACCTTATGATATAAAAAAATCAATATTCTTTAATATAACAACTAATACCCTTCAAAGTTCAAACTAGTTTCACGATAAAACTAGTTTACGTGAGACTTTCTCTTATAAAATAAGCAGTTTATATTTAATTTTAATATATCTCATAATCCATCTTAATATTACATTCTCTCCAACGGAGAAGGTGACTATTTACTTATATTATACTCCCCCAATTCTTTATTATTTGATATTTAGAGTAGCATTTCTATTTTTAGATATTTTTACAATTATTGTTTTATTTTATCATATCAATTAAAAGTTATCTTATAATTATGAATTTATATTTATTTATTAATTAATTAATAATAAATAATAAATTTTAAAATATTATTTAATAAAAATAAAGAGTCGGTCTTGTGTGAACCGGTTTCACCGTAAAATTAATATATAACTAGTACCTCATAGTGAAATAACTATTACCCTTTAATGAAAATATTAATACCATCCAATGACGCGAGCCTAATATAATTCAAAACGTATACTCCCTTCCTTCCACAAGTGTTTGCACCTTAAATTGGGCACATTTTTTAAGAAAAAATGTAATGAGTAGAATTTTTAGGGATAATTTGATAAATTTTATGTATAAAGTAAATAAATTGGTTGAATTGAATGTTGTGTGGACAAAAAAGTAAATGACATTTTGTGTAAATATTTGAAAAATGTGAGGGTAAAACTTATAGTAAAAGAATTTCTGAAATAATAATACACGGTAACTAAACTAATACTATACAAGACTTGATACAATACTATAACCAAACTAATATTATACAATGCCCGAAATAATACTACACTCGTAACCAAATTAATACTATACAAGACTGAAATAATACTACACCGTAACCAAACTAATACTATACAATGCCCGAAATAATACACTCGTAACCAAACTAATACTATACAATGTTTGAAATAATACTACACCGTAACCAAACTAATTATATACGATCTTAAAATAATACTACATTATAACCAAATTTTGTGTACACAATTTTTTATAGTGCACAACATGTACACATAAGAAGAATTATCTGCTACTCTTCCCTTTTGTGTTTTTTTATTTTTATTATTATGTACACAAATAAGAAGAATTATTTGTTCTGTCAAAAAAAAAAAAAAAAAAGAAGAATTATTTGCTACTCTTCCCTTTTGTGTTTTTATTATTTTTTTTAATTAGTGGTGAGCTTGCACAAGCAAACAGTGTCAAAAGCTGTATACACAACAAGTGTGTATATAACAAACCGCTTGCTCTCCTCAGTCCACATAAGAGTGCACAGTTTTTCAGTTTTCCCGCACTCCAATTAGCCCTACACCCACATTCCTCCCTAGATTTGGCTTCGTAATCTCCACTAGCATTTGTATGAACGCAATCTGCACATAGTAAGAGGAGAAGAAGCGATTCAAGAGAGAGAACAATGTTAATTAACACAGTTTCGAAGTGGATTTTGTGGGCGTGCATTGTGGTGTTTCTCGGATGTGCGGCGGTGCAATGCAGTGTAACTTATGATAGAAAGGCCATCGTTATTAATGGCCAAAGAAGAATTCTCATATCTGGTTCCATTCATTACCCCAGAAGCACCCCTGAGGTACGGCGGTTGAAATCCTTTTTTGTTTTTTGAATGATAATTTGTTAGCTGATTTTGTGGAGAAATTGAAGTTCCTGTTTAAATTGTTATAGATGTGGGAAGATCTGATTAACAAGGCTAAAGAAGGAGGTGTGGATGTTATTGAGACTTATATATTCTGGAATGTGCACGAGCCTTCTCCTGGCAATGTACTACTCTTTCTACTTAATTTTCCTTCAGATTAATTGTTTTTTGGCCTGTTTAGCTTACATACTCTATGAATTGTGTGTGTCGGTGTGTTTTTCAGTACAATTTTGAAGGGAGATATGATCTGGTGAGGTTTGTAAAGACCATTCAGAAAGCAGGGTTATATGCTCATCTACGTATGGGTCCTTATGTTTGCGCAGAATGGAACTTCGGGTAATAATTTCTCTTATGTTGCCTAGATCTAAACTGCAAACCACAACCCTGCTCAGAGAGAGAGAGAGAGAGAGAGAGAGAGAGAGAGAGAGAGAGAGAGAGAGAGAGAGAGAGAGAGAGAGAGAGAGAGAGAGAGAGAGAGAGAGAGAGAGAGAGAGAGAGAGAGAGTCAGGAAATCCAGCATTTGGACTTATGGGTTTAATTGTGTCACAATTGCGTTTAGTTGAATTCAATTCTTTTGTTTCCATGCTTGTATGCAGGGGATTTCCTGTGTGGTTGAAATATGTACCAGGAATTAGCTTCAGGACAGATAATGAGCCTTTCAAGGTTAGTTGTCTCTTAATTGTTATATTCACTTGTTCAATTAAAGAGTGTGATTGAATAGAATATAATATCACGACTAATGGCATATAGTCTTTACTAGTGCTTAATTACATTTATATAATTTGATGGTGGCAGAGGGCTATGAAGGGGTTCACTGAGAAAATTGTCAATCTTATGAAGAGTGAAAAACTGTATGAATCTCAGGGTGGACCCATCATCCTATCTCAGGTGCGATTTTCGACAACTTGAATACCTACCTCCTTGTTCCCCATTCTACCTTACAGCAGGATTAAGGAATCTTTTTCAACTGTGTTCTTTCTGCAGATTGAGAATGAGTACGGCCCACAAGCAAAAGCACTTGGTGCTCCTGGCCATCAATATGCTGCTTGGGCTGCAAACATGGCTGTTTCCATGGATACTGGGGTTCCCTGGGTGATGTGCAAGGAAGAAGATGCCCTGATCCTGTGGTAAGACATCAGTAAAGCGAAAATCGTTATTTGTTTTTTGTGCTGAATATTTGCTTCTGTAAGAGTTTGATTGACAGTATTTGTGATAGAAAGAACATGTCTAATGTTCAAAACAAAGTAGAAATTGAAAAAATTTATTGTTATTGTAAGACTTGGAAACTGAGTACTTATATTAGTTCTAAAGCGATTCACGGTGACCGTTTATAACTTCCACTGCTATTTGTTGCAGATTAACACATGCAACGGTTTCTATTGTGATTCGTTCACCCCCAACAAACCTTACAAGCCCACAATATGGACTGAGGCTTGGAGTGGCTGGTAATCAACTGTTTAATTCTCTTTGTAGTTTGTAGAGTAAGAATTCAAAGTGAATCATTAATAATTTTCTGGTTTTTCCAAAAACTAGGTTCACGGAATTTGGCGGTCCCCTTCATGAGAGGCCAGTTCAGGATTTGGCATTTGCTGTAGCTAGATTCATAAAGAAGGGAGGCTCTTTTGTGAATTATTACATGGTTAGTTTCATTATTAACCAATATCATTAATTCAATAGTTTCATGAAAAATCACACTTACCTTAGGCTGAGTAACATGGCAACGTGATACACATTAATAAGTTTATTATACTTTATGAACAGTATCATGGAGGCACAAATTTTGGGCGCTCTGCTGGAGGCCCTTTCGTCACTACAAGTTATGATTATGATGCCCCACTTGACGAATATGGTAAAGAAATTTCCATTATGGTCTATTTCATGAGTGTTTAATAGGTTGGATTTCAGATATTTCAATCTTTCTTTGAGGCACAATGGAATAATTTTCACAAGGTGCTCCTGTCATGTTATGTAATATGACGCTGTTCAAGGTTTAGCTAAAGATGCATCTTAAGTTATTTGCCCAACAAAGTTCATAGGCCCTAAGCGATGCTTAATTATTCTGTTTGCTGTGTGACTTGAGCTTTAAACATAAAGTGCCAGTGATGATTATTGTGCTTTCTATTTAAACTGGAAATCATCTCCATGTGTACTTCTTCGACTTGACAGGTTTGATCCGGCAACCTAAATATGGTCATCTGAAAGAACTTCATAGAGCTGTTAAACTATGTGAGAAAGCTCTTGTAACAGCCGATCCTATTGTCACTTCTTTTGGAAGCCTTCAACAGGTTCCTACCTCTAATCTTGGAATTTGCTTGTAAAGATTTTTGACAGCTCTCCTCTGAACATTCACCATTTTTTCAGGCTCATGTATACTCTTCGGAATCTGGAGGCTGTGCAGCATTTCTTTCAAATTATGACACTAAATCTCCAGCGAGAGTTATGTTCAATAACATGCATTATAACCTTCCTCCTTGGTCCATTAGCATCCTTCCTGACTGCAGAAACGCAGTTTTCAACACGGCCAAAGTGCGTAATATTCGTAATAGAAGATTATATCACTTTGTTCTAATTCATTTATTATATGCAAGTTCCCAGAAATCTTTCCCTCACCGTGAGATTTTATTTTTCTGCACCACAGGTTGGAGTTCAAACATCGCATATGGAGATGCAACCCACCAAATCAGGAATGTTCTCCTGGGAAACATTTAATGAAGATTTATCTTCTTTGGAGGAAAGCTCGACATTCTCTGCAACAGGTCTCTTGGAGCAGATAAATGTCACAAGAGATGCTAGTGATTATCTTTGGTACACAACTAAGTAAGTCAAATTTCTAGACCGATGACGGATGATTCCTACTTATTATGCACGTATTCAGAGTAAACTTGTTTCTAGCTGTGCCAGTTGTTACCAGACTTTTCATAGGAGGTTTAAAAACACAATATCTCTAAAAGTATCTCTCGCAATACTTTATCTGTAAATGCATTTATATATGAAACTTGCACGCATATGCAAGATTTTTTATCTTATGCTTGAGTTACGTTCTTAATGTCTTCTCTTTGTTCGCAGTGTTAATATTGATTCATCGGAGACCTTCCTGCACAATGGGAGTTCCCAACTCTTATTGTTCAGTCAACTGGTCATGCTCTGCATGTTTTTGTGAATGGGCAGCTTTCTGGTAGACGGTCCATTCCATTCTTTTCAAGGCCTTACACATCATATTAGATTACCTCATTTAATTGTAGGGCAAATTTTCAAGTTTCTTAATTATGTTATCCAGGTTCTGCTTCTGGGACGAGGCAAAACAGGAGATTCACATTTAAGGGAAAAGTCAACTTACGAGCTGGATCAAATACAATTAGTCTTCTCAGTGTGGCCGTCGGATTGCCAGTTAGTTTTTCATCATTCAATCTTATCGCTTTGGAGTCCATTCTTGTTCTGTTTGATCATAACAACTATTTACTAAAACAGCTGATGGGATTTGCATAAGTTGACCAGATTTCAGACAAATATTATGGATATATAACTAGTTTAGTTAGCTTTATGATTTCCTGAGCTCCCAACATTCAATTCAAATATCTTTTAAAAAATCTTCCTGACATATATATTCTTTTTTAATTGAAGAATATCGGTGGACATTATGAGTCATGGAGTACTGGAGTCTTGGGTCCGGTTGCATTGCTAGGACTTAACCAGGGAAAATTGGATCTGGCTTGGGCAAAATGGACCTACCAGGTATTTGTATATGCCATCACAATTTACCACTAACCTTTTTAGTTTTCGAAATTGCTCTCATGATCACCTCCTACTCAGGTTGGGCTCAAGGGAGAAGCCATGAATCTCGTCTCACCAAATGGCATTTCTTCAGTTGACTGGATGCAGGGTTCACTAATAGCCCAGAAGCAGCAGCCTTTGACTTGGCATAAGGTACCGAACAAACTATCTAAACATAATCTAACTCCTAGTGGAAAAGAGACGTGCATTAGTTAGTTCTATTGAAAATTTGTAGGCTGTGTTTGATGCACCTGACGGAGATGAACCATTGGCTTTGGATATGAGTAGCATGGGAAAAGGCCAACTGTGGGTTAACGGGCAGAGTCTAGGAAGATACTGGACTGCTTATGCCACTGGAAATTGCAGAGAATGCAGTTATACAGGAAGTTTCCGGCCAACCAAGTGTCAATATGGGTGTGGGCAACCAACTCAAAGATGGTAGGTCTCAACAAGCCTGTTCTACTAAAAATAAACACAAAAATACTTCTCTGCATCAGTTGCCCCGCAATTCAAGTGCATTTTTATATGGTATTAGTTGTTTTACTAAAATGTATTAGTTATTAGTATTGATTGTTTTCATTGAACAATATTATTGTTTTCATTGACTTATATTAGTTATGCACTAGTTGCACGATGCAACTGGTGCATAACTAAAACATATTACCATTAGTGAATGAATATTTTTTTGTTTTGGATATTTCAGGTATCATTTACCGCGTTCTTGGCTAAAACCAAGCCAAAATCTGCTGGTGCTTTTGAAGAAATCGGAGGTGATCCTACAGGAATCACTCTTGTTAAGAGATCACTAGCAAACGTTTGTGCAGATGTAGCTGAGTATCACCCGAATATTAAGAACTGGCAAATAGAAAGCTATGGAAGATCTCAAGTGTTTCACAAACCTAAGGTTCATCTTCATTGTGGTCCTGGCCAATCAATTTCTTCAATCAAATTTGCAAGCTTTGGGACTCCTCTTGGAACCTGTGGCAGCTTCCGGCAAGGAGCTTGTCATGCTTCTACCTCGCATGCCATCTTAGAGAAGGTACTTTTATCTCTGTTATATGTAGCAAAAGCATATACGAATCTAATTGTGTCTTAATGTGTAAAATGTTTTGTTCCGTCTAATCTTGCAGAAGTGCATTGGGCAGCAGAAATGCACAGTCTCAATTTCAAACAGTAACTTTGGGCAAGATCCATGTCCCAACGTGTTAAAGCGGTTATCAGTGGAAGCAGTATGTGGTCCTTTGAATTAATCTACATGACTGGAGCAAAGAAAGGTATATTGAAGTGGGAAATTGAACATAATATCATGGGAAAGTGAGTTATACACAGCATATTTATGATAGTGAACTGATGTCGTTAATTCTTGCAAGCATAGGTCGTGCGAGCTAGATAGATTTAACTCATACGGGCACCTAACTAAGTCCCTGTATGGTAGTACATAGATTGGTTTATAGATTCCTCGACTTGATAAGTGCGAGTCGTGTGAGAATCTCGAGCACTGGTCGACGTTTCCTTTTTAGTAGGAAATTTGGACTAGATGGTTGCTCCAATTCTGTGTTTAAGTTATCTGAGTGATTTTGAGTGTGCCTCTGGGGACAAAGAATTTCTTACCCCTTCCCAGTTCCCCCACCCCACCCCCATGTGTATTGTCATGCCAGTGATGATATTCTTCTTTTTTTTTTAATCGGGATGTCCTACTTCCATGCATTCAATTCAATTCTCATTTCCACCTTTTTAGCGACACTGGAAAATGGAAATTTCATCTTCAAGTATACCCAGTCTATCATTAATTAAACGTTACTGTCCGTTTTTAGGGTTATCATGGTTATCCCTGAATAAGAAAATATTTTAGATCTATAATATTTTTGTATCTATAACCCTCAAAGTAACTGGCTGGGAAAATCAGATCCTTAACTATACAACTCCCTCCATCTTGTTTATTTTTTATCGGATGTCCATAATGTTCACACATAATATCATCTGTATCATTTTCTACGCTCCACTTTATGTTTCATAATCTAGAAGAATAAAATGTGGCATGTTAAAAATAATTCAAGGAACCATTATGATCTTGGGTCCCAGGTCCATGTATTAAAGATCTAGAGAGTAGAATATATATTGAAATATGAAAAGTGACAGAAATTAGAATATATATTAAAATATGAAAAGTGACAGAAATTGAATTGTAATGTTCATACCAAAACTAAATAAAAATACCCAACAACATTTTTTTATCTCATTTTTCAATTATCTTTCAATTATTTAAATTGTTGATATCTATACTTAATGTTCATACCAAAAAAGAAAATAAAATATTTTATTTTATTTTATATTTTAATTATCTCTTTATTCCCCTTTATTTTTACTCTAATACCTCTTTCGTTTTGACCATGTCTCCATTTAATTAATAAACAATCACTTGTTTTAAAATACGTATCAAAAAAAAAAAAAAAAACAAGACAATATATGAAAAACGGACAGAGTGAACTGGCAAATAAAGGCTAAATTTATTGAAAAGAAAAGAAAAAAGGATGTGTGGGCAAATAAAGGCTAAATTTATTAAAAAGAAGAGAAAAGGTGGATGAGAATCACAAGACTTACTGTTTGGCCTCGTTAGAGGATCTCTATGTTGTTGGAGTAAATTTATTTCAATGGTAATTCTATATTGGAATATTAAAATAGAGTTTTAATCATTATACTTTGTTTATTCATACTCTATAATTTATATCTATTGTTTTATTAATATTTATAACAATTATACAATTAGTTTGAGAACATTAATTAATATACTTACAATTTTAATTCGCAGTAGTATTAATTAGTGTTATTTAGTTTATTTATATGTAATGAGTGTGTTTGTATTTTTAACATTATATTTGATTATGTTTGTGTGTAACTTTTTCAGTCAGTGTATGACTCGATATTTTTAGTATTTAAATAATAATTAATTTTTTTGAAATAATAATAATAATTAATTTTTTAAAAAATAATATTTACATCTAATGATTTTAATTAAAAAAATATTATATTTTAATTTGCTTATCGATATCAATTATTTAAATGAAATTGATTAATAATTTAAATATTTAATGATTGAAATATATTAGAAATAATAAAATAATAAATAGAGTAAATTATAGAGTATAAGAGTTGAATAAATTTTTTTTTAAAATAGAGTACGAGTAAAAATATAGAAATTTTCGTATTAGATTAAATTCTTTCCGGAAAACCAATACAAGGAAAAAAGAGAGTATCAAGCCCATATCTAAACTCAAAATACACAAGTCGGAAGGAAGAAAAGCCCAAAATAATGAAATATAAGTCGTCTAAATAGTAAAAACTATAAATATGAATTAATTACAATTTACAATTTGTACTATATTACATTTTATAATTTGTAATTTTTACTATATGTTATAACAAATTACAATCCGGTCTATTCAAATTGACAGATTGGTACTCAACTAAAATTTTGTTCTTTTTATTTCGGTCAAATTATATTTGGCCCAAAGTTATCTTTGTCCTTTTAGATTTATTAATTATTTAATTTGATTTCTAATAAAGAAATAATCCGTAATTTAGTCGGAAAAAGAACAAAATTTTTATTTAAAGTAGCAATCTGTCAATTCTACAAAGTACGAGTTTGTTATAAAATAAGTACAGATTGCAAATTGAAAAGTACATTATATTACAAATTGAAAATCGTAATTAACCCTAAAAATATATTACTATAACAAGGTAAACGTAAATAAAAGAAAAAAAAATAAACAATATCATATACATTAAATAACATATCAATCCCTCATCATTTACTCATTATTGTGTATTCATTTTTCTTTTAATTATCTAATAAATTTTTGGTTAATTACAAATAGGTTAAAAGAAAATTAAAATTAGAAATATGTTCAAAAATATTTGCGCAAAGAAGACAAAATAAATTTGAATGTAAACACAAAAATATTTACGTAATGAACATTTTTGTAATTTTGGGATACTTTTTGAACCCATTTAAAATAATTCCTAAATTTTTTCCGTTTCACATGAAACAATTATATACAAGATAGTGTTAATCCATCACCAATGTTTCGATGCTCCTTCCTTCCATCAAATCTATATATCTATATATAAAAGTAGAAGTCGGGAGAGAAAGTGAAATTTAAGGAGAGAGCAAGTGAAATGCACTTGTCACATGTAGTGTAATAGTGAGTCTCACTCTCCACTAAAAGAGAGTGAATTAATTTTTTTTTTTTTTTTTTTACTTTACACCAACAATTTCAAATTTTCATATATTTTAATTTTAAATCTAATTTTAACACATTATATATCAACTTAATTCTCTTTTAAAAATTTTAATTTAACTTAAGTATTGCACATATAAAAATAAATTTAGATCTAAAATATTTATTTTATAATTTTTATTCTAGATTTAATTATATGAATTGAATTTAAATAATTTTATTTAAGATTTAATTATATGAGTTGAATTTAAATAATTTAATTTTAGATTATATAAGTTTTGTTGAATTTTAATATTTGTAATGAGGTTAGTAACTATTAAAAATTATAGAATTAATTAAATAGTTGTAATATATTCATGGGTAAACAACATAATTTATATATTAATAAAAAATTAATAGTAAAAATTAATAAATTAAATTTATATTTTAATTACATATTTAAAATTTATAATATTCAATCCGTGCATTGCACGGAGAAATTACTAGTATACATACACATACTAGTGTTATATATATAGTAAAAAAGTAATAATTATGATACTAAACAATTTTTAATTTTGGAGACATTCATGGTTTTTCTAGTCCTAAATAATTAAGGACAATAATTTACTAGTTTGATAAAAAAGTAGGATATTAACTTTTATTTTTATAAATGTAGGCCATTTTCTCAAACTAAAGGGCCTAGATTGCAACATTCAATGTCACACATTCAAAATTTACGGGGCAACATTGTAGCATAATAATAATAATAATAATAATAATAATAATAATAATAATAATAATAATAATAAATAATATTAATAATAATAATATAGGTCAAAGTTATTTTAACACACCAAATTACCGAGTACACACAATTCTAATTTCACACCCCTAGTGTGTAGTTGAATTTTTCGCACAAGTGTGTGTACTCAAAATTTTCCACACATATGACTTTTGGGCGACTAAAAATTTCGCCGAAAGACATTTGTTCGGATAAATTTTTCGCACGAATATACTGGCGTGGTATTGAATTTTTCGCACAAGTATATGTACTCATCTTGTATATAAACTAAGTAATTTGGTGTGTTAAAATAATGTGCTCCTAATAACATCCTACTTTTATCAAAATAAAAACATTCAAAACATAATCCCTTAAATCAAGGAAAGAAAACATTTTTTCCTTTGTAAACTACATGAATATAGTATGATTATCCTATCTTTCAAGCATGCAACAAATTTATTTTATGGGATCAAATCACTTTATGGATAACTAGTTATCACCAGTGCGATGCAAGATTTATATTTTTTGGTTAATATTATTACTCACTTCAATGAACAACTTTTTTTTATCTTCACACAATCATTTATTACTTAAAATGTACTTAATCGTGGCTTAGCCCACTTGGCACCGGATTCTTCACTTTAGTGGGAGACGCAGGTTCGATTCGGTTTGTCAACGAATATTTACTGATAAAAAAAAATTACTTAAAATATACTCATAAATTATGACTTTATTTAATAATAGAATAATGGACCCCATAATACCTTTTACTTTATATATTTCATCAATTTTTTATTAAATTGTGTGCAAGCACATTCTTTTGGGATGAAGTGAGTATATAATTTTAAGATTATAATCTTTCAAATGCTATTATATTATTTTAAAATATAGATTTAATTTTCATATTATCATTATATTAGGTCTGTATTATCAATATTTACAAAAATATATTGTCGTATATTATTTAGGGCCAGAGTATAATGTCATATATTATTAATACGTTGCGTTACTCCTATTAAAATAGATTATGTAACTAAACAAATGAATTTTAAGTTAGTCGTGTTTGATTTTTTTTTAAATAGATATAGATGATGTTTAGAAAAAGATTGTTACCTGATTTGGATTAGTATGGCTTAGTGTATGTTTTCAGAAAACAACACAAAAATATGATGTCACTTAGTATTGTTTTAGTTGTAAAATTCTCTTTCTTTGAGTTTAAATTTTCTACAAAACAATCAAAAGTTCAAAATAATATAGATTACAAAGCTATATTTGAAAATACACAAATATATATATATATGTAGACAGAAGATAGAGACCTAATTTTTTAATATTAAATATTAATTGTTTCAATCTTTCTTTTAGTGCTTCCAACATTAATATGTATATTAATTAATCTATTACAAAAATTGATTTGTATTATTACATATTATGATTGTTGTTAAATTATAATATTATTGAATATTATTATTATGTAGTGTGCACGTGTACTAAACAATTAAAAATTTGTGTATTGTTCTCAAAAGTATTTTTGTTAAATGATTATTACCCTGCAATGTACCTCAAATTTATAATTCTTCAAACATTGGTCTGATGACTTGATCATGAAGAATAACTTGGAGAAAAAATGATATCGCATCACATCACCAGCTAGAAGATTGTTGCCAAGTTGAATATCTTCAATTAAAAAATAGAATTTAATTTGGTTTATGCTGAAAAATATCAAATTGTAATCGGTTGTAAGATAATAATCTATACTTATATAATAACAAAAACTTATACTAAATATAGAAAGAAAATTTTGACACCAAAAGACTATTACTATATTTGTCTTATATTTAATAAATTACCTATTAATTAATATAATAAATATCAATTAATATATACATTAGAAAAATAAATGATATATTTTAAAGACTTTTCATTTGGAAATTTAAATCTTTTAATCTTTTATTATTTTAATTAATTAAATTATCATGTATATATAGATACACATATTTTATTTTCTTAATTTCACACCTAAGTAATTTAGTTGCAAGATTTGTTTGTTTAAATTAAGTATGTTGTTGGATATGAATGTTCGTAAAAGTTTGTGTGTTTGTTGACTTTGCATGATTTATTGATATTTTAATTTTTTTAATTGTTGAGAAATGTTTATATATAAAAAAAAAAAAAGGAAAACATCTTTATTGTTGAATAATGCAAATTTGCAAGACTTTTTTTTTTTTTAGTTTATAAACTTTTAATCTTTCTATTTTTTTAATTAATTAAATTGTCATGTTTCTTGACAAAAAAAAAAATTAAATTGTCATACACATATTTTTTTCTTAATTTCACACCTAAGTAATTTAGTTGTTTTCTTGGTTGTGCGCGCATCTATATATATAATTTGATATTAAAATAAATATTTATATTATAATAATAGATAATATTACGATTTAAAATAATATTAGTCTCGGTGCAAGGTGATAGATTATGTGATTTGAATTTAAGCATATATTTATATATATATATATATATATATATTAAATAAAATTAAATATTTCTATTAAAATATTTTTATTTTATTTGGTATAAATTTGTGTAAAAGATAAGCGAATAAGCTTAATTCCAATGAGTTGTATAATATATATTGACGTAATTTAAAATATAAATCAGTTTAATTATATTTTTATATTCGTAGAGTTTTTAACAAAGACATTACAACAACATTCTAAAAACTAAAATAAATTCCATATATATATATATATAATATGTGTGCGTACAAAACATAAATATAAAAATAATAATCTATTAATTCTTAAATTTGAATTTATTTTATCATTCTAACTATTTACTTTCTCAAAATATTTAAGAAAAATAAAATTTTAAAAATAATGTGTTTTTAAAGTTAGAATTATTGAATTATTCATGACATTGGTGTATATAAATACACATGTACACAAATACATAATTTAAAACTATAATGTTACCATTATAATAATATAGTTTTAGGTTAATATATATATATATATATATATTTAACATGATCGATTGGATTTTGTGTTGTATTAAAATAGACTAAAATTATTAAAATGAATATAATGAAGCGAGGTAATACTCATATGAGAATTTTTTCAACATAAAACTGAAATAGAATTTATTAACAAATTAAAAAAATCAAAATAGATTAACGGGTAAGTTAATAAATCATATATCATTTTAATATGTCTCTCGATGGATCTTATAAAAATTTCATAGCTTTGTTTTAAAGAAGCGAGAAGATTTGAAAATGTTGACATGCCACGGGAATGATAATAAAATAAATAAAAAAAAACAATCAACATGATTTATAAAGAAATATTACAAAATTTGTAAGCAAACATAATAACACCCTTTACCCGATAAAAAAAAAAGAAGCAAACATAATATCTTTCATATTTGTCTTACTTAACAATGTACATGTTTTCCACACTTCGAGCATAAAACGCTTTACAATTTGATTTGAAAAAAAAAAGGGTTAAAAATATCGAGCATCACATCAAAAAAATAATAATTAATGATCGTGGTGTATATATGAATATTTAAAAAATGGGAAAACCAACACTACCGAGGGGTGTGTAAGGAAAAATTATAAATAAAATAACTCTTTCTATTTTATTTAATACATTTTTTTACCAATTGAAATGATTATATTAAAAATTAATATTATATTTATTTTACAATCACTAACCGTGCGAACGCACGGGTGATATACTAGTCTTTGATAAAAAAAAGTAAGAATTTAAGGTTTGTATATTTAACACATGATAAAAATGAAAAGTCACTATAATTAAATTTCAAAAAAAAAAAAAAAAGAAAGATAAGACCTTTGAAAATTTCACAAACTAAAGATGACAATAAAATAACTTTAATTTAATTTTTCAAAATAAATTTAGAAAGAAATTTTGAATGTGAAAAGATAGTTTCTATATTTAAATTTAATAGAAGATTTTGTTATTATATATGTATAGGTCAATAACATTGACCTTTAATGTAGTTAATAAAATTTAATTGATGAAGATGTTAGTGATTTAAAATTTGTACAAAGCAATTCACTAAATCTAAATCAACAACATTATAGTTGTAATATATATGTGTATATGTATATATTGAAAATAAAGATGTTAAACAAATTAAGATAATTTTATAGACATGTGTAATGCTAATAAATATTATAAAGTATTAGTGGAATATTTATGTTAATAAAATATTATAAAGCGATGAAAGTATATATCAAATTGGCACACACAAATGAGCTCAAAATGTTCACGCACGAATTGTGCACAAAATGTGCACATACAAACTATGTACAAAATGTGAATGAAATCGGAATATATTATCCATCAAATACCTACTGAAATATTTATTCATTATTAATAATATATTAAAATATTGATAATAACACGCAACACACATGTACTGTGCATACTATACACTAAAAATATAATATTTTTGAATAGTTATTGTCAAAATGTGAATTAAGAATATATATGATCTATTATAATTGTCAAATATATTGTAATTATTGTGTTAAATAATCAATTGTTAATGCAGATAAGCATATCTCAGCTCAATATGTTTAACAGTGGTTTTCTATATTTTTGTACCTTGCATATGTTGTGCAACGAATATTTAAGTGGCTTGAAAATGTGAGTTCAAATTTATTAAATTTAACTAGTTAGTTTAATTTCTTATTTGATTATACATATATATGTATATCATCATGAATAAAAATAAAAATATATTTTCGTGTTTGCATTCAATGAACTCAATTAACTATATACTTTCACTTTCAATCAATAGGCAAAGAATCGTGGTTATAGAAAATGGGTTGTGGTTTTTATATTTATAAAATAAGTGAAAAGTCAGTCAATTATATTTTGAAGAGTCATTTAAAATTTATGACAAATTAAAGATAATTAAATTCTTATGAAACTATAAATAATGAAATAATCTTTTTAGATTCTTAATCCAAAGAAAATGTTAGTTTTAAATTAGAAACTAAATTTTGATAAATACACATTTGTTATTATTTATGGCTTAACCTTTTATTATTAGGATTATATAGTTTTATAGATTAGGCCCCATAACTTTCTCATTTACTGTAGTTAATAAAAATTAATTGAGGGAAATGTTAGTGATTTAAAAATTGTACAAAGCAATTCACTAAATCTAAATCAACAATATTGTAGTTGTAATACATATGTGTATGTATATATATAAGTAAAAATAAATATGTTAATAGAATTAGATAAATTTAATAGACATGTGCAATGCTAATAATAATTATAAAATATTAGTGGGATATTTATGTCAATTAAACATTATAAAATGAAGGAAATATATATCAAATTGACACACACAAATGAGCTCAAAATGTGCACGTACAAATTGTATAGAAATGGAAAAATTATGAAATTAAAGTCATTCATCTCAAATATATGAGGAATGAGGAATCCTTTATTTTTATAATTAAAATCATAGCATTATACTATTATTATCTAATAATAATGTAGGGAAAGAGTTGAGGCTGTTGGAATTAACACCATCATGGGTAATTGCGGGATATTATTGCTAGCCGTCTTGGTTTCATATCTCATGCAACAATGGATTCGATGGTTGGACAATGTGAGTATAAATTTGTTTAATTTAATTAGTTAATTTTTTATTTAACACTATATCATAAAGAGTTAAAATATATATTTTTGTTTGTGCGTTCTATGAATTTAATTTTTAATTAGATATCTTTTTACTTTTATCAGTGGATGAGAAGAGGTGGGAGAAGAGTTTTATATGTTGCATTTATAAATATGGAAGAAGGTAATATATGAAATCAGTTTTCTTTAATTTCTTATACATTTAACGTTTTATTTTTGTAATAATTTTAACTCCTATTCTAAATAACATAATTGAAGCTTTCTGCCCTTTTGTCACTCATTATTATTGTTGTAGCGAGTCCCCTAACTCGGACTTGCGTATCATCAACACTATTTCAAATCAAATTTACGTGTTGCGCTTTAACCGAAACTGTTGACGAGAAGAGAGTTCCCGAATTTTTCATAGGCAAATATCCAAAGGTACATATATATTTATAGAAATTGATATATAAACTGTCTAACTAATGCTGCTAACTATAAATATTAGTTACACTAAGAAAAAGTAATAGTAAAAATAAAGATGTTAACCTAATTAAAATAAATTTAATAGACATGTATAATGCTAATAAAAGTTATAAAATATTAGTGGGATATTTATGTCAATAAAATATTATAAAGTTATGAAAATATATATCAAATTGGCACACACAAATGAGCTCAAAATGTTCTTGTACAAACTGTTCACAAAATGTGCACGAAATCGAAATATATTCTCCATCAAATACCTACCGATATAATTACTCATTATCAATGATATATTAAAATGTTGATAATAACACGCAACACACATGTATTATGCATACTATATACTAATAAATATAATATTTGTGAATAGTTATTCTCAAAAGGTGAATTAAGAATATATATTATCCATTATAATTGTCAAATCAATTGTTATTATTGTATTAATCAGTTGTTTATGCAGTTATGTGTCGGACGATAAGCATATCTCAACTCATATGTTTGACATTGATTTTATGTACTTCTGTGTACCTTGCATATGTTGTGTAGCGAATGTTTGAGTGGCTTAAAAATGTGAGTTCAAATTTATTAAATTTTATTAGTTAGTTTAATTTATCATTTGACTATACATATAAATGTATATTATCATGAATAAAAAGTCAAAAATATATTTTCGTATTTGCATTCAATTAATTTAATTAACTATATACTTTCACTTTCGATTAGTGGGCGGTGAATCATGGTTATAGAAAATGGGTTGTGATTTTTATATCTACAAAAAAAAAAAAAAGTGAAAAGTAAGTCAATTATATTTTGAGGAGTCATTTTAAAATATAAGGCAAATTAAAAATAATTAAATTCTCATAAACACAAATAATAAAATAATCTTTCTAGATTCTTCAATTCCAAAAAGAAGATGTTTGTTTTAATTGACAAAAATAGAAACTAAATTTTGATGAATACAAATTTATTACTCCTTCCGTTCCAAACTCGTTGTGACATTTATCGTTTGACACAAGTTTTAATGTAAGAGTTGTTTAATAATATACATTGTTTTTTAATAACATGGGGGTAAGGTAGTCTTTTTAACTTTAATAAGAGAATTGTTTAATAATATTAAATTGAGTTAGTATAAGAAAAGTAGTAGCGTATGGTGGAATATTATAGTGTTTGAGGGGATATATATATAAAAGTAAAAGTTATTTTATTGTCATTTAAAGAAATGATGCAACAAGTATGGGACGGACCTTTTTGACAAATATAACAGTAAGTATGGGACGGAGAGAGTACTATTTATGGCATAACATTTTATTATATATATACAAATGTCTTCCAAAGGAGTTGGGTTCCACATAGCCTTGCCTTCTAATAAAGTGTTTCTTAACAATTCTCTCATTCCTTCAATTTTTTTGGACAATAACAAGAACTACAATAAAAAAATCTAGCTATCCCTAGATCGTAGTCCCCGTAACCATATTTCCACCTTAGAGCTAACCCAATCGAGAGAAATAGCCGTGAAGACTCAGAACTTAGCCAGAGGTGAGTCATTTCATTATGTTGTCTGCATGAGCAAACTCAACCTCCAATCGAGCCCATTCAACATTTTCTTCTTGATCCAATTCAACGTGTACCCGCTTCGACTAAGGAAACTCTCATTATCGTTCACACCGTAATCGCCTCTTTGCAATCGATAGCACCAAAATCCTTTTGCGTCCTAGCGCCTTGGCTCTTAACATTCCTTGAGCTATAGCTGCAAGCTCAACTTCCAAAGGCGACTCCATAGGTCAAATGATCCTCTAAAAGCATCAATAAGTTCGCCCTTACCATCCAGATCACTACTACAAGTGAACTACTACCATCCCCGTGCAAGTGCTAGCATACGTGAAAACAACAAGTCCGTCTTGATCCTTAGAGCTGAAGAATATGAGAGGGTTCCCCTTACCTATGATATCCGTATTGTATACCGAGGCACTCGTATTCATCGACCATTACAATCGCCCAACACACCTTTGATAATGTAATTCTTGAGTTTCCTCTCTTGTTATTATCGAATCATGTATCATCTCACATCTTTTCTTCCAAACTCCCCATGTCAAAGCCACTATCATTCCTTCAACTTCTGTTTTCTTAATTTTTCTCTCACTAAAAATCTCCAACCCATCTCTCTCGTCTCGCAAAATCCCATCGCCTTTTTTTTTTTTTTTTCTTTTACAACCCCAATCCCTTATCGCTCTAACCCATCCAGTGCCACCACCTCATCCTTGCCTACGCCAGCTTGTCTCGCCACCGACCGCCTCCTCCTTCGTCCACCGCAGCCCGGCCACCTCCTCGCGCCGCCTTCGTGGCTGCTTTTAGCCCGTTAGTCCATCTAGAGACTTTGTGCTTGGGCCAACGGGACGATTCTTTCAACGATGTCGTGCATGTGATGGATCATTTCCAGATCGCCTCGTTGACCCCCTTTTTTCTATTTTTTTGGCTTTTTTGGGTTTTGTTTTTGGTTTAGGTAGTTTCTTTTTCGCTTTCTTTCTTTTTCTTAGTTGGTTTTTTTTTTTTGGAGTTTCTCTCTCTTTGTGTGCCCTCTACTCCTTCGTGGAGGTTTCTTTCACCTTAGTGTGTTTGTTTACCTCTTATGGATTTTCTCTCTCCTTGTATGAAGTTCTTTTGTGGGTCCCGACTTTTAGTGATTAGGCTTTTGGTGAATCTTTGTCTTTTTTTTTTTTTTTTTTTATCGGGAAAAATTTATTAAAATTAAAAGAATGTTAGGCAAGAGGTATGCCTAAAAAAACAGAATAAAAACTTACATAGCAAACTAAAAGCTAAGAAACTATACATAGCTCCCAAAACAATGAAACGCAAACTAACTAAATTTGTTTAATAAAATTCATAAGATTACCACACCATTCTCTATAACTCCCGGTGAAATTTTTCTCGCAACCTATGATGAATCCAGCTCCACGGGTTTGCTTTAATCTCAATCACCTCCATCAATTTCTCCTCTCCACGTAAAACTCTTTCATTCCTCGTTCTCCATAACACCACGCAACACACTCCCACACGCACACCCCAAATGGCTCTCCTCGCTTCCCTTTAATAAGTCTACTAAAATGACAAAGACTTGTAGAGGGGTTAGATGACAACACCGTAGACACTCCCATCCACCTAACAATCTCCATCCACACCTTGTGAGCAAAACAACATTCAAACATCACATGCCTAACCGATTCCGGAGCCTCACCACAAAAAGGACAATTAACATCCACATTTTGCGGAAGACAACCCCTACTTTGCAATTTTGTTTTAGTCGGCACTCTTTCCAAGATAACTCTCCAAGCGTGAATTCGGGCCTTCGGTACCACCATCTTGTTCCATATCAACTTGTATTCTTCCCTCTCTTCTAATCCTTCCTCTTTTTCCCCGCGATCTCCGCATAGGCGGCTTTGGTTGTGTAAATCTCGCTCTTCTCCGTCCTCCATCTCCATTCACCCTTCTTTCCCTATTTTGGAATATAAGACAACAATATCGTCCTTCTTTGTCTTTTATTTTGTCTTCGATCTATTGGAATGAGATTGCTCGAGGTGTAAGGATTTTTCTCTTTATGAGGATGGAGACCGGGCTTGTTGGCGAGATAAAGATTGCACCGGTCCCTCCATTCCTCACGATTGGATTGGAGCGAGTGTTCGAGCCTAGAAAATAGCTGGTCTATTTCGTTCTTGTTATTTTGAAGAAGCTATTTCTTCCATCGTCCAAAAACAAAAAATGTTCCTCAATGAAATTCACCTCATAATTCATTAGTGAATGTTCATAAGGCACCACTTTTTTTTTTCCATAGAGTAACATTTGTGATTAGCTCTATTTTTACTACTTTTTTCATAGAGTAACATTTGTGATTAACTCTATTTTTACTATTATTGTCATGCACATTCACCGTTATAAATAAATATGACGTTGATAGTGCATGTGCATGACAATGATAGTGAATATGCATGACAATAATAGTAAAAATAGAGTTTATAGTATGCATTCAGCTAAACGGTTTACACAATTATTTGTCTTCTTTAAAAGTGTTAAAACTAATTTCTATAACTATTTTGGAGCTTGCTTTAATGATACGTGTTACACATTCACCAGTCCAATTTTCAATTTCAAACCACATATACAAAATTATTTTACAAAATAATATTATGCAATAAGAAATTTTAATTAAAAAATATAAAGAAAATTATAAGATTGCAGAAAATTATAAACTTTTGCGACAAAATTCTTATTTACTTCTTGAACATACTTATTCAAGTTCGATCACTATTCGAATATATCCAATTGTTTCAAAATTTTATTTCGCATTCTTGTTTGACTTTCTCTCAGAAACATTAAATGTGACATTACATGTTGTAAAGAAAACATTTAAAGAAATCTAATGCAGTAAAAATCAATAGAATCAACATGTTTAAAATTTCTATATTACTAATAGGGAGTTTATTTTTACTTAGGTGTCGTCATGAGGTTAATTTGAATGAGGTGTCACATTCTTATTAAATGCATATATATGTTAATAATCTATGTGTCATTTTCTTATTGATTTATAATTAATATGTGACATCTATGTGACATTTTAATATAAGAATTAATTAAAAATATATTTCTAAGGAGGTTTGAACCTTAGACCTCTTGCACAATATGTATATTTTTTAATAAATAAGTTAATATATAAATCTTTAAATATTTTAAATATCTATTTTATATCTAAAAGTGTTATCATATGATAATTTTTAAACATAAAATTATATTTAACTTAAGCCTATAAATGTATGTAAGAAAAATTGTGGTTGTATCAACTTTTATTAAAAAATAATTTAATATAATCATATATGATATTTATTGTAAATATACGATATACATATATTATTTGGAGTAATATTTATGCATCAATTATATAAAAAATTCTATTAATCGTCTCTTTTTTTTTTATTAATTGTAAAATAAATTTGAAACAAATCTTATAGTAAATTCTTTCACATAATTATAATAATTCTAATCCCTAGCATGAATTGTCATACAATTAATATTACCATTATTTAAATTTAATATTATAATTACAATTTTTTAATACATATACATTATTTTAATATATATATATATATATATATATATATATATATATATATATTATTTGAAAATAATACGGGAGCTCATCTAGTAAACTTATATCTTCCACTTGCTTGCTTAATTTTAGACATTTGCTAACACTTCAACCATTTTTTATAAAATTAATCAACAAAATAATATGTGCAATAAGAAACTTTTTAATTGAAAAATAAAAACATTTATAAGGTTGCAGAAAATTATAAACTTTTGCAACAAATATTCTTATTTTCCTCTGGAATACGTTTCCGTTCAGATACTTATTCCAGTTCAATCACTATTCGAATAGTATATTCAACTGTCTAAAAAAATTATTTCGCATTCTTGTTTGACTTTCTCTAAAAAAACATTAAATGAGACCTTTCATGTTGTAAAGAAAACATTTAAAGGAGTCTAATGCAATAATAATTAGCATTGTTCTAAAAGTCGTTAGTCGGTAGTCGGACGGAATACTAGGTTTAGCGTCTAGAGAGTTTAGTCGGGGTTTAGACGGGACCCAAATCGAAACCACCTAAAATTAATAATATAATAATTTTTAAAAAAATTTAATTAATAATACATAAAAAATACTTAAGAATATTACAATTTGTTATAATTGAAAGTAATAACAAACTAGTAATACATCACAAAAATAAAGATTGATGTATTAAATTTAATAAAAAATTGATTAATAAAAATTTACGAGATAAATTAGCGGATTAAACAAAGATTAGACCCTTCTAATCGGTATCGGTCGGGATCGGTTTTGACTAATTATCATATTATTTTTTTCTAGATATTTTGAGGCAAAACGGTACGCACCGAGGCCGCCTAGCGCCTAGACAGCGACTAGGCGGGCCGCCAAACTGCTTTTTTAGAACACCGATAATTAGTGGAATCAACATGTTTAAAATAAACTTACATCTTTACTATTTAATTTTAGACATATGCTAACACCTCAACCATTTTTATAACATTACCATTATCATTCACATCATCTAAGGTTAGTTTGCATGATTAGGTGGGATTAGAGCATTTATCCTAAGTAATTTTATGTTTGATTTGTATGACTGAAGCCCGGGAGTCATTTTGAGCCCGAGTCCATTTTTGGCTTTTATCCCTTCGGATTGGGACTGTGCAGTCCAAAGGGGGAGCTGACCATGTTCAAAATGATCATATCTTTACAATTAGATTTAAATTGAATACGTCTATTGCTGAAAGGGTAAAATAGAATCCCTCAATTCAAATAGAAAAAGAACTTTATCTTTCACTCCTACAATCCAAACAATTTTTTATTCAAAGTAATAATATAGGACTGCAAACAGTAGAATCCTGTTCAATTCTATCCCAATGTATCCCTCTCATCCATTAAACCAAACATACAATCTCCCTATCTCAATCACTTTTTATCATTCTGACACATGCCACAAACAAACTGGAATTCCATTAATAGTTCTCTCATGCTTGTCAATAGGTGGAAAAAGATAGAAAATTCATTTGAAAGAATTTCGCTTTTATCTAAAAATTCGAATTTATAAAGAGATTGTAAATTAATTAATTTATTTATAAATGAATGTACTTGCAGGCTGACTTCATCTCCATCAATGAGAGACCCAAAAGTATGTAATTTAAATAGGTGAAGTTGCTTTCATTAGGGTTTGAATCCATAGTTTTGCTCGATACATGAAATAATATTATCTCATTTAAAAGTGCGAACTTGTAGAGATATTTTCAATACCTAATAAAAATTTGTATAATCAACTCACCTGAAATCATTTTTGAGGATTAATTTGCCACCACCTACAAATAATGAGGCAACAATTAGTTTGTAATTTTCAGAATTAGCTAACTTGGGATTTTTTTCTTTTTTACAGGAACTTGGCTGTAATGCTCTCAAACATACATTTAGGGGCACTTGTTACGGGATCTTCAATGGAAATAAGAATGAAATTGACTTTTCCCCTATGCCCCCAAATTTATTGGAGGAAGGAATGTCTCCATGTTGGTTATATCATTAGTGTTGTACTTCAATTTTGGAGAAAACGAGACAAAAGAAGCTTATTATTGTTGGTGGAGATGAATGATTGAGGAAAAATGATTATAGATGTGGGAAAATGTTAATCATAATGAGTGATAATTACCTTATTTAGGAAGAAAAATAATGTCATTCACCATCTTTTATTCCCATTAAGCACTACAATTATCTTATATTAATTTTCATTCTCATTGCTATTGAAGAATTTCCAACCAAACGCCCCTAGTTGTCTTCGTACAAAAAGTGATTAATCTTATTTTTACTAATATTATGAAACCAGTCTAATGACTTCAAGTACAATAAAACTTTATTATGAGGCTTCATTTTTTTTTAATCGGTAAAGAGATTTTGAATTTAAGTTATGAGGCTTCATTTTTACGTGAGTACGTGAAAGATTATCAATCCAACATATTTTTTACGTGATGATGATACATAATTATCACCACAAAAAGAGATTTTTTGTTATGATGTGTAAAATTCATCACAATAGATCTCTTTTTAGGTGACGAAGATGAAAATAGTCATCACAAACAAACACTTAATTTGTGATAATTTTCAGATCAATAGAGACGAAGTGGTATATTTAAAGTGGTTTGAGCTTCACGTCATGGGTTCAATTCATCTTTGCCCTATAAAAAAAAGTCATCACAATAAATTTTGTTTTACACGACGAAATGTAAAATACATTTCTTGTAATAAAAAATAAATTTCTAGCAAGTTGTTTGAGCAACTCTTACCGTGAAATATTTTAATGTGCAATATTAATTAAAATAGGTAATGTTATAAATCTCGTGGGTCGTCAACCGAAAACGGGTCAAATCATTAAAAACGCAGATTAGGGCAGATTGGAGCGCAAAACAACGCATTTACAATCAACAACGCAGATACGGCGGCGATCATGAGACAATAAACACGGTGAAATCCGATGAAAACAACAAATAAATTCAACTACGAGATCAAATTGAGGAGAAGAGAGCAAAAAAAGGAGAAGACATAGATAATTTTTAAAAAATTATCGATAATTAGGTTTTGGATGATCCGATTGATGAGAACAAGAGTGGATAAAACTTAAACAATGATGAATACAAAGCTTATGCGAACTTTTGATGATAAATTTTTATTTCGTTTAAACCTGGAATGAATATCGCAACTCCTAACTGCTCCGATTTATTCATATAATAACACACATTTTTCCATAGAGTAACATGTTTGTGTTCATTTAGTAACACATTTTTTTCTTCATATAGTAACACATATTTCTCTATATTGTAACACGTTTGTGTTCATATAGTAACATATTTTTTTCAAAAGTATGTGTTACTTGTAAAAACAATTATGTGTTACCGCAAGGGTAAGTACGTGTTACTAGTCCTTAAAAGAATAAAATATTGGTTTTGTTCATTAATAACACATTTTTCTTCATATAGTAACACGTGTTTGACCTAATAATAATACAACTTTGAGAGTAAAAATTTATTTTTACCTTTGCACGAGTTTAATACACATATTTGCCCTTACAATAACACATATTTACCCCAAAAATCTTATACTTGGGGATCAAATAGACCCATGATTTTTTTCTTAACACATTAAAATAATTTCTCTTTAACATTGAGATCAAATAAGTCATCATCTTAATAAAATCACTCTTTTAATAAGAATAAAGTTGTCGAAAATTAAATACTTATTTGATTCACACATATAATTAGATTAGAGATTTATTTGACCATTTTTTTCATTTTTATTTTTGCATTCGAGTGATTATTTTTAGATAAATATGCAGTTTTTGTTTTATAGTGACACATAATTATTGTTAAAGTAACACATGTTTAACGTAACAAGAACACACACCAAGCACGCAGGGCGATTTTTTTTTTACCCTTGCGTGAGTTTCTTTTGAAAATATCCATTAAACCCGCCCTGCCCGCCCCAGAATCCGCGAATTTCTTAATTTGGATTTGAATATGGATTATTTCACGGATCTAGGATTTTTGACTTTATTTTATAATTTTTCGTATTTATATTTAAGATAAATATAAAAATAAAATATGTAATTAAAATTATTTAATTCAATAAAATTATAGATTAGTGAATCTATATGGAAATAAATAATTTTGTTTTTGTAATAATAGATGAAGCTTAAATTTATGATTGATATTATAAAACTCGTCTATTGAATACACAATATACTTTCTAAAACAAAAACATACAATATAGTTCGGCCCAATAATAGGTCACTAGATGAGCCCATTTTTATTCGGCCCATGGGCTTGTTGAATGTAGTGCAATGTACAAGGATGAATAATGACAATATATGGACCCATAATTGAGTAGTTCAGTCCCCTTGAATTTTTTATTTTTTAACACTTAGAAAAAAGCTAAAATGTCCCCATGTTAATTTTCAGTCATAAAATTATTGAATTCACCCCGATTAAGAATGCTAAAAGATTCATTTTTTCAGAATTATTTTTCGAACGTTGGTGAACTAAGTAAAACTATCTGCATGTTTTTATTTTTTATTTTTCGAAAATGTGTCATTTGTTCGAGAAAAAAATTGAATATTTTGCCGAATAAATGTGCTATTTTCGGAATGTATTTTTCGAACGTTATTGAATTAAGTAAAAAGTCTGTATGATTTTTTTGAACATGTGTCATTTGTTTGAAAAAAATGCTCGAACAATTGTAGAATGTTCGAAAATCGAGGTGAACAAATTGCACGAGTTATTTTAAATTTTTTTCGCAAAACATAGTGTTCTACATCAAAAGAACATGTAATATACGGTTCATTATTGAACAAAAAAAAATATCTGATTCATTACTTCTAAAATCATGTAATATTAAATGACAAAATTATATACAAAAAGTATTCAATACATAAATTAAATTAATTAGAAAAACCAATCTTTATCATTACGGGATGACCAGAGACGGACGCACAACAACCTTGGGGGCACGTGCCCCCATATTTTTTTTTAAAAAAATACAACTTATATATATATAATTTTGTGTTATATTAATATAAGTAATAAAATATAATTAAATTTTAATTGTGCCCCTTTATAAAAAAATTTCTGGATCCATCCCTGAGACGACGTTGGAAGGTGGATGATGACCGTGAATGACGACGGCACCGGTGGCGAGGATGTGGGAGTGGTGGGTGTGTGTGACTAAAAACAGGAAGAAACAATTGAATAGAGATCGAGGGAGCAGTTTGGGAAAATCGTGGGTATTGAACTGAATCAGAGGATGAACTACTCAATTTTGTTAACTAAAATGTGTACATAAAAAAGTCCTGTGAAATTTGTTCAATATATTAAATTGATATATTACATTTATTTAGTTTTATTACTCCCTACTTCTCATACTTGTTGTGACATTTGACAAAAAGGTTTGTTCTTCGTTGCATTATTTTCTTAAATGATAATAAAATAAATTTTTCACTTTTATTTATCCCTTTAAACACTACAATATTACATTATATGTCACTATTTTTCCCACACTAACTCAATCTAATACTATTAAACAACTTTCTTATTAAAGTTGAAAAGACTACCCTACCCAAAAAAAAAAAAAAAAAACTTATATTATTAAACAACTCTTTCATTAAAATTTGTGTCAAATAGTAAATGTCACAACGAGTATTGGACGGAGGGAGTATTATTTTTATAAATCAATACCATAACATTTGACAACTGCGATAGTAGTTAATAAATGTAATAGTATTACCGAATGAAAAATTGTGCCACCTCAATCTCGGAATACCTTTCACACTTTTATTGTTAAATGCGTCCCCACAATACCTTTTACACCAAAGAAAAACACTCCATAAACTACACCCTCACAATATCAACAAATTCACATAAAATGTCGGTATATTGGGGTCCGTTCATACATATAATCCAACTAATTTTTCTCTTTATATATAAATATTTATAAAATTGCTCTTCAAAAGGTAAATGTGTTTCTAATTGTATTTGGCTAGGAGTGGTGTGGTTGATTTGGAAGGGTCGTAATGAGAAGATCTTTAGAGATGGTGTTTTTTCGGTTGACAAAATAGTAGAGGAGGTTAAGGTTAGAACTTAGAATTGGCTTAGTGTGAGAGATCCAACTTATTCACTATTCTCTTTTTCCGATTGGTGCAATAATCCTAGAATGGTAATGCGCCGTTAATCCTTGTAAAACTTTGTTTTAGGGTACTTCTTGTACCCTATTCTTTTCTTATATTTATTGGATTTTACTTGATAAAAAAAATACTCTCCTTTTTTATTTTGTATGTCCTCCCACCCAAAAAAAAGAAAAAAGAAAGTATTTCAAGATGGGGTGAGTGTATATTTAATGTTCATAAATTGTATTTTAAAATAAAAGATATAGTAATATTCTCAAACTACACGACATGCTATCCCGAGAGTCATGCATGTTTATCATAAATCCTTTCAATCATACGAATCAATCTTCATAAATTTCTGGGTGGCCAATCAATGCTTTGTAATCAACCAAAAGGACAGAAACGCAGAAAGTGGAGTAAATTTACATATTCTATTACACTAATTTTGATAAGTTAGGTAGTTAAAAAGATTTGTTATTGTGTGAAATATTGTCACCTAGGTTTTAAAATAAAATAATTAATATCATTCAGCTAATATTTTTATAAAATAATTAATACCATAAAATTAATATCTTATTAATATATGCAACTAATTTTTTTAAGGAATTATTATACTCCAACACAATTTAATACCACCATTTTGCTGCTAAATACAATTTTTTTTTCTAATTACAAACTTATACAATTGAATGTAAGAAATATCCAAAAAAATCCTTCTATCACATTCTCTGCCACATATGCAAATTGTAATGTAATGCAACTAATTATACTTAATGTGCAGCGATTTGTGGTTCAATGTAATTTTATTGTTGTGCAACTCTTCCGCCTCGATTTTCATATCAAACTTCTTTTAAAAAGTGCAAAGAATCGACACTTACTTTATGTCCAATCTATCTACAAGACTATGTGCAACATTTTGTGGTTCAATATAATTTTATTGTAGTGCAACTAATTTTATAGTTGTTCAACTCACCCACCTCGTTTTGTGTCGAGCGTATACACTTACTTTATGTCCAATCTATCTACAGTGTTGAAAAAGTACATATGAAATAATGGAATGATAAATTGTTCATTTTATGCCCCCAAATTGTATCTCTTTGCTATATTAGAGATTTTTCATGTATTAAAATTGTTGCTTTTTGTAACCAGCCCTATATATTTTTAATTCAACAAGTTAATATACAATTAAACCAATTTCAAGATAACATATTCGATTAAAAAGAATGGATAATGTGGGTTGTTGGAATTTGTTTTGAAGCTCGAGGTGCAACAAATAAAGACAATATCTTATATCTTGTGTGTCAAAGCAAGCCGTACACTTGAAAGTGATGATGCATTGGGAAACCAAATATTTTTAATCACATCAGGCCTACCTTTCGGCTACGTGTTGGGGGCCCGACCCGTGCCCCGACCCTGCCCTCTTTCTCAAGTTAAGACAACAAATCTTCACTTTGGACACATTGTTTTACTATGATTCTTCTTCTTTAGGTCAAAGCCTATAATCTTTTAGTCATTGGACCCGTTTTGGCAACTTGACCTAAGTAAGTATTCATTTTGATATATGTGCATGCCCATACTATCTTATCGCAATAATTGTAGAATTATACAAATAAGCTTAATTGGAGATTTTAGACCAATGGCCTTATCTTTAAGTTACGGAACGGTCAGTGTTCGAACTCATTGTGTGCGGTCAATTTTTTAGATTATCCAATTCATCTAGAGTTTTATTTTGACTCCAGTTTGGGCAGTCACAGTGGATGGTGAGATTAATTCTCCAAATTAGTCGGTATTTAGGGTGAATATCGAGTTAATAAAAAAATTCAATGAATATAGCAATGCATGGGCTTAATTATTTTGGTACAATTGAAATAAAATTCTCGTGTGAAACGATGTAATGCGAGACGGGGCTGTGGAATACATCTCAATTTAACTTATATAAATTGTTTTTAGGATTCATTTGCTTGGTGTTGTTAAATTTGAAGTGATATGAAATCATGTTATAGATTTGAAGGGATTTGAAATTGATACTACAAAATATATAATTCATATGGGAGGTGATATGCCGAAACCACCTAAAATGAGAAATCAGACTGGCCATTTTGTATTGGGGTCAGAGGGAAACTAAAACAATAATAACAAAAATTGAAAATTGAAAATTGAATAATACTCCTCTGTCCCATAAAAACTTTCACATTTTTCTTTTTCGTCCGTCCCATTATATAAGATTCACATTCTTAAAATGAAAAACTCTTTATAAATTCCACTCTCACAATTTTCACTAATCTACACAAATGTCATTACTTTTTACTCTCACATACACATAACCCAATAATTTTTTTAATTTATACATAAAAATTTACAAAATTACCCTCAAAACCTCAATCATTGCTCTTTTTTTTTTTTTAAAGTGTGTATCCTCCTACATATAAAAATTTTTTCGGACGGAGGGAATAGTAATTTTGTATTCTTTATTATCAATAATAATAAGCGGATATAAATTTAGTTAATTGATTCACCTCGTATGAGAAGTCGTTAGATCTGCTTACAAAAGAGTGGACAACGTTATTAGTCATCTAAAGCCATGTTTCAATTGCTTTCTTTTGTTTTGGTAAGTAAAATATATTCATCATCATGTTTCAATTGCTTTTACTTTTCATATAAAGTGCGATTAAAATTAGATAATGTGTGAAAAGCTGTTTATAATAAAAATATATATATACAATATTTGAAAATAAAAGTTAAAAGCAGGTGAGGATAAAGACGTGGAGCTTAGTTATGGCTGGGATGTGCTGCCCATTAATTTAAAATTGACTTTTACCATCTGACCACATTCATTTTCACTTATTTTGTGTAAAATAAAAATATTTAATCCTTTACACTGATTAAAATTTAAGTTAAATTAAAAATCCTAACCTTCAGGCTAAAAATGGTCAAAAACCATAAGACGTAATTTATGATATATATATATATATATATATATATATATATATATATATATATGTATAGATATATTTTATATATATATATATATATATATATATTTCTTTTATGCAAAGACTAATTAGACATATATATGTATATATATATTTTTTTATCATAGCTTGGCCTTGGATGAGGAATGGGAAATTTTAGGTGAAAGTTGCTAGAAGCAAAAACAACATTCCAGGATCTATCGAAGTGGTTTCAAAACAAATGGTATAAATTTGAATTGGTATTAATTATTTTATTAGAAGATATATATTATTTTATTAAAGAATATTAGTTATAAATTAATTTTCTGATAAATACATTATTCTCTCAAAATAATTAATAGGACTAATTTATTAAATGGTGTCCTTCATAATCATTGAGAGCAGGCCACCTTTCCCTTACTTATAAAACGTACGTACGCTAGAGTTTATCGACATATCTAATTAAAGCAATGTATACCACTTTATTTGCCAAATCATATGTACTTTCTTTTAAAAAGAGAGTTGGGTTTTGAAGTTGAAGTCAATTTGATAGGCTGATGCATGTAAAAGTTCCCAATACTAGCAATTATACAAATATAATCAAGTTAATGATTCTGATTTTCTATTACTTTTACAAAAATAAAGATCCGGGTTTTCAATTATGGTAAATTTTCGTATAAACAGTTGTCTTGTATAATTAGCACTATGTCAATTTCGCTGATACATAGCGGTTTTTAATCGTTGTTAAAAGGTTTATGAATTTCTTCAAGTCACCTTATAACTCCATAATTCGTTCTCAAAGGGAATCGAACTCGGTCTCCCACTAAAGTGAGGAACCCAGTGGCTAAGTGATCATCCCTTCTACATTATTAATCAAGTGCGTCGAATGTTGATTCAGTATGCTCTTTCCACCAAGAGTTGGGTTGATCTTTGTGATGGAGATGATAATTCGCCAAAGCACGGAGTTGACCGAGTGACCCAATGATCCTAAATTTATTCTTAGGCTTGTTGAGAAAGACAAATTTATTAAATTTTTACGTATTTATTGATTTTTTTCAAGAGGAATTTTCATTTTCCCTTGATTAAGAGTATTTTTAAGGAGAGTTTTCTTAACAAGGTTTTTAGTGGGGGCTTTACCTCCGGACTAATTTGTGATCTTATATTTTTTTATGTTGTTATTTATTATACAAGAACTAATTAGACAATTATTAATCAAGTGCTTAATTAAATAAATATACATCTTTATGAGCATTTCAATAACGGCACAGAAAATAATGGTTCACAATTGAAATCTACACTTTATGTACTAATAAATAACTAAGAAATGTTGACTTTTCGTAAAGTTTCAAATGGTCGTCGCATCTATGAAGAGATATATCCATGTCCAAATTGTAAAGACAAACGAGTAAAAGGGGCAATTTTATATTTCATAAAATAATAAGAGTAGTAATCTCTTTTTATACTTTAAATATTATCTATTAACTCTCTGACGCCATAAGTGTCTGCAGATGATATTTTTTGAAAAAGTAATTCAAATTTTTACAATTTTGTACGTATTTTTAACATTATTAAATGTTTAATTAGAAATAGTTTAATATTGTTTAAAATTGCACATATTTTAAAAAAATACTCTTATATTTTTTTACATTTCCTTTATTCATATTTTATAAAAACTACGAATTCAGTCCAAAAGATCAAATCAAGCTATTCGCAACACCACTTGAATCATTCATATATATATATATATATATATATATATATATATATATATATATATATATATATATATATATATATAAATTTAATAGAAAATCAATCAAATTTTTGAATATTTTTTGAACTCTTTTCACCGTAAAATTCGTTCACTCGACATTTTTTCAAAATTTATTATTGATCATAAAGTCTTAAGTAGGGATGGAACTAGAGATATATAATATAAGTAAATAAAGATCAAACTATATACATTCCAGCTAGATAATAATTAATTGTGTACAATTCAAACTCCTGATAATAATGGAAAGAATTAAAGTAGACATTTTGAATTTTGACAGCATTTCTTCAAAAGGCCTCTTAGAAGATTAATTTACGTTGCTATTCACAATTGCTTCATGATCCAGTCACGCAAAAGAATTATTTATATGAACAACCAAGAATTAGTGATCTTTATTGTCATTTATTCACGCATGTTTGTGTTGACTTATTGCTATAAGTACAAATATGGAAAAAAAAACATAAAAGTCGAAATTAGCTACATATATAAGTCGAACACAAACATGCAACGTAGATTATTATGCTAAGTTTCATTAAAATAATTTTTATTAAATTGAGATTAACTATATTTTTTTATTGGTAAGTGTTCGTTGTTAGTGGTTAGACGAACCCGGGTCTGTCTCCTTGTACCTCCAACTCCAAATTCGCTCCCAAATGAAATCGAACCCGAGTCTCTCACTAAAGTGAAAACCCGGTGGCCGTGGGATAAGCCCACTGGTTTTGAGACTAGCTACATATGAAATAAGAACAAGAATATTTAGCATTTTATATTTTTCATTTTTTTAATAGTGTATTAATTTGAGCATGCAAAATAAATTGTTCATTTTTAATAGTAATATAAAACATATAAAATGAATTTTAGGGGCCTTATTTTGATTTTGTAACTTACTTTAAAAAATTTCAGATAGTAAACTTTATATTTCTTTAGTTTTTTTAAGTTTAACATTTTGCTATTTCATGTGTTTCTCTTTTTAAAGTTTAACATTTAAAAAAAAATGTGACCCCATATTTGAAATAAAATATTTTACTTTTTCTTTATTACACTTTTTAATAACAATTTAATAATAAAATATTAAATTCATTAAAATTATCATCCATCAAATATTAAACTTGAAAATAGATGGAGAAAAGGTAGATATTTCATCCAAATAATTGTATTTTCAACGTCTTTCTCCCCAAATATATAAATTCTGATGAGATGAATGCGTATAGCTGGAAAAATTATGTGAACGTCTCTAACCACTGAACATTATACGGCTTATGTATACTTTTGCTACGCACCCATAATTGGTCCCCATAATTTTTTTATCGAATAAATAGTAATCGAACTCATAATCTTACTATCTAGATAGTGGGGCTCTAATTACTTTAATTATACCACTTCATCACGAGTTTCCATGATGATCTGGAGCTCATGTAGGATTCTTTTGTATTGGGTGTAAATGAATAGAGCTGACTCATGAATTACTCGTGTTTGATTTGAATTTAATTAAATTGAGCTCAAGCTCAATAATACTTGACTCGACATTGACTCACATATACTCGAGTTTCAGTAGTTTTACTATTCAACCCTTAGTTTGTTAATTATTAACAATTATGAATAAAATTAAACCCCTTATTGAGATTACTTAAGTGATTGAGTTGAGCAAGGCCGAACTCAAATATATTGAGTTTCTCATGGAGTCGAGGAGTCCAAGAAACTGAGCTTTATCTATTTGAATTCGCGTTAAACACTAATCGGATAGACTTGGCTAAACTATTGTTTGAAGAATAATTTTGTAAATCTCAATGTATAAGATTAGATAATGAGTTGAATTGTGTATATGCGCGGCCAAAAAAATAATGACATTTTGTATAAAAATATTATGAAAGGAGGAAGTATCTTTTTATTTTTTTGGTTTAGTATTTACCTAAGTGAGTTGAGTTGAGCAGTTGTAATCAAACTAATTCATTGAGTTTCTCATCAAGTCGAGAAGTTCAAGAAACTGAACTTCGTTCAGTTTGAATTTGCTTCAAACACTACTCGGATGGACTTGACTCAGCTGAATTACACTCCTTAGAGGTGGGTAACTAGAGTTTAAAATGTCGTGTGATTTTTAAATGTAATTAAACCATAGGGCAATCATTTTCGGCATATGTGGGCTTTCCCATGTATATGGCTCATAATGGTATTTACTATTTGATCAAATGAGGCCAACAATTATTTCTTCTACTCTCCCAATAATCATCTTGAAAATTAAACTACCCTTGTCAATAGTGTATCCATGCCAGCAGGTTTCATTGATTTGATATTTTAATATACTTCATCCACCGCATTTTTCAAATATATATACAATTTTGATATAATTAAATTCCAACGTTTTTTTAAAATATATATAGTACAATTTTGATATAAATTCCAACGTTTTTTTATAAATATATATAGTACAATTTTGATATAAATTCCGACGTTGAGTTCTATATGAATATAGCGAAAAAATTGTAGACATAGTCCCATGAGAATATATCCTAAAAAATGGTTCTTATTTTTAACAATTATAGTTTTTATATATATAAAAAATGGTAAAAAATAATTCTTGCGGAATCAATTTTACAATTAAAATACACATAAAAAAATGGTATTAAAAGTGTAATGAGAAAACTCTTTTTCACACCAAAACTGTAATATATCCTGTATATAGTTTTGATTATTTCTTAAGAGCACATGCAAATTAATTCAGAGGTGCCTAACAAATTATCGATGAGCTGTTGTTCATTCAAATCAAATCAAATTAATATTCTAAAACGATATAATTTAATTAGACCTACAATCTTCATTCTGTTCTTTATATACCTAATTTTATCCTTACTTTGTGGGCCCATCTCCTCCTCTTAACTACATACATATATATCATCATGTCCCTAACTTTGAATTTTTCATCTACATATATATATGAATTTTATATACAAACAAATATCTCAATTTGTCAATCCTTTTTTATCCTGTGTTTATTTTGAATTCCATGCATTGACAAATTGTTTGATTTTAACCCCACCGACAAATCAAACACTGCATCATTAACCCCTAATTAAGCTTGTCCCATGCATAATGCAAGTAATTAAACTTTACTAAGATTCATGCATGATCCCCACAACAAACTCAAATATATGTTCAATTATTATATATACTCGTATAATTAATTACTTATAAAGTTATAATATACTCTACGAATATATACCAGTTTCATTTTAAAATTGATTTACAACTAATACCTTATAACAAAAAAAAAAAAAAAAAATCAATCTTTAATAAAATCATTCAAAATTAATATGTTAGAGTAAAAATAACTAATACCATTTAATAAAATAACTAATATATTTAAACTATTATTATAATTAAACTTACTTACACAACACTTAACAATATACATGGTCAAATAAGAATCTTGAACCACAGAATCCAACAAACCTAAAATCAGCAAATCCTCAAAGACTTGACAAGAGAAGAAAATGAAAGCAATTAATGAAGACTAAATCCATTTCTACACACCACCATTTCATGAGACCATCATTTCATATATGTGACAGTCCAAAATTCATTAAGGGGACGACATTATTATTCAGAAAATAATTGAATATACTCTTATATATAATATTTTAAAACTAATCAATTATATAACTTCAAAGTGGGCATATATAAAACAATTTTGTGGGTGTCAATTGTTGTGACGTAATAGATAAGTGATTAAGTTACTAACATACATTAATTCAATTTGAATTCATGTCACAACCCACATGACTTTACACAACCCACACAAGAATTTGTCTAATATTATAGAAAGAATATTTCTAGTTTGAGTATAAAGCTTAAGGAACACTAGTATATGGAATAATAACTGGATAAGAGATCAATGAAATGAGTAACATGTGCACTATCTGAATAAACATATATGAACTGCAAAATGCACAGAAAGTTACCACTGCTGTGCGTTCTTTAATATCTGGAACGTAATTAATTAGATTGATGTATTTTTTTTTCCATTTTTCTTCTTATTTCTAAATGCACCTGAATGGCTGAAACTACAACAACATGATTAAATGCAATGAAACTTCTAAATACAAGTTAACATTCTTCAATAAAATTTTGAACTTGAACAAAAATGAAAATTACAATTTTGCAAAACTACAATTAGACCATCTCCAAGTGTTAATATGTGAATCATCTCAAATAATTTATTTTTTTGTCAAAAGCTACAAAAAAAAATAAGAGAGGGGGAGCTTCCACATTTAATTGTCAATGGGAATAATAATTATAATAATATTATAGTAGTGAAATTAAGTTGTTGCATGGCTGGATCACCATATTGAAACAAGGAAAAGACGTTTTATTCTATCACCCTTTCTCCAAACAAAGAAGCAATCTCTCATTAATTCAAACAAGTAAACTTAAAAAGAATGGGAAGAAATTCAAGAAAAAGGAAACAGGTTACCCATGATTACAGCGAGAAATTAATAGAAAGTGTATTTTTTTAAATTGTAAAATTCAAAATAATGCATCGAGATATGAACTAAAAATCAAACATAATCCCTCATTTCCTGCTTTTCTTTTGTCCTCTATTTCTCTAGTACAATTTTCATTTCTATCTCAAAGCTGATGATACTAATAATTAGTAGAGTAGCACTACATCTAGGCAGAAAGAAATGTGAGGCAAAATGGCTAAAATTTGGGTTATTTTTTATTTTTTTCAAGATCGTGGGGGTGGGAAGAATTGCGTACCGGTGATGAAGCTGTTAATTTGGGGTGGATATAAGGAAGGGTCAAGAAAAGGGGCGGCGGAGGAGGTGGCGGTGCCCGATAATTTTAGGTGTTGGGCGGGTGGCGCGGTGACGCTTCCGCCGCCGGAGGAGGTTTCTCCGGGCATGTAGTGACTTTCCAGGCCTTGATCGTAGAGTATGCCTTTGAATACATGCCCGGAAATGTTGACCGCCGTTTGATACGCGAATTGATCTTCCGCATCGTCGATTGCACCGCTGACTCTGACACACCGGAACACTACCTCCGAACTCACCTCTGGGGGAAATTCCCCACCTCCAACCCTAAAAAACATGAGAGAATTATTGAAAGGAAAAAAAAAAAGAAAAAGGGTTTTTGCTACACGCAATCCTTCGTATGCTTTCTGACACAATTTAAATGAAAATTGAAGATTATATTATATATGGTACCTGCAGAGGTGGTAGTAGGAATGCGAGTGCACACAAGAGGGTTAGAAGAGGAAGTGGGATTCTCTCTCTGTCTTTTCCCACTACTCTCTCTCTCTCTTTCTCTCTCTCTCTGCTGCAGACTAGTGAGCTGTTGCTGTCTCTCTCTCCTCTTTGCCGCCGGCACCCAAGTGCTCTTCACATGCGTCTGGCACTGAAACCCTCGGCTTTTGCAGCAAGTTCTACACCTCATATGGGGGCAGTCTTTCTTCGCTTGATTCCCACAATCCTGGCAACTGATCCCCCTCCCCCACTGCTCCTCATCATCAAAAACCCCGATCTCGGAGACTGATCACTCTCCGAGATACTAAACCCGCCTCCGCGGCTGGACCCCACCGCGAGTCCACCCGCGGAGGCGTAAAGATCCTGCAGAGGATTCACAGCAGCTGCCGCAGGCGGCTGCCATAGCTCGAAACCCTTGTACCCAATTTCCTCGTTTCTGTACAAGAACCAGCTCTCGGGATTCAGTTCGGAGGGCTGGTTGTTGTGGCTGCTGCTTTCTTGATCGGGGTTGTTGTTGGTGCTGGTTGCGCCGCCGCCGGCGCCGCCTGCGGCGGCTCTACCGAGTGCGCCGCCTAGTGAGAAGAAGCCAGCCATTTTTGTGTGTTAATTGGGGGTGATTAGCCATGAAACAGTGTTGTTAATTGATTTTGAATGAATTGTTACGATGTCGTTTTATTGGTTGCATGTGGGGAGGAGATGGGAAGATCTCGGTGAAATTGAATGTGGAATTTTGGTTTTAAATGAAGAGAGAGTGGTGTTTTTTTTTGGGGGAAGAGCTTTTTGGTAAGAACTGAAGAGAAGAGAAGAGAAGAGACAACAACTGCGATTAATCGGCTCCTTCAATTCTGTGGTTCTGTGTTGGCATTAAAGACGCAGAATTACAGCTCTGCCACGCCGCCATGGCCTCCTAAAAGCAACTGCTTCTCTTTCCTTTTTTCTTCTCAATTCTCTCTCTCTCTAACATTGATTCTAAATTTCTTTCCTCTTTTTATTTTTTTATTTTTATTTAATTGAGTAACATGTGTCTGTGCGTACAGTCCTACGGAGATACACAATTATACGAAAATAATAAATATTAATCAATTAATATTGTTTAATAATGATATGAAATTAATTTTACACTATTTTATAAATTTAAATTTTTAAATAAGATAAATTTTTTATGGCAGCAGAGCTTTGAAGTCAACGGCTACGTCCTGAGTTTCAAATCTAAACTGAAGAACTTCACTAATATTAAATTATTCATTCGTTAAATCATCTCTTTGTATATGGAATTGAGAGTTAAATCATCTCTTTGTATATGGAATTGAGAATTCGACGCACAAGCGAGAAGTGTTAGAAAATTAATTTATGACATCTCTATAAAATTAAAATTTTAAATGAAATATAATATTTTTAAACGACTTGGTCTCTTTTAAGGTGCATATATATATGCATATACTCGAATTTTATAATAACACTTTACAATTAATTTTATTGATACTTTTCATTTATAGTTTAGATAATACTCGTTATTCAATAATAACAACTTTTACTATTTACTAAAAATAATTAATATTATAAAAAATTACACTAATTATAATCGGGTGGCTTATCCCAAATGCCTTTGGATTCCTCACTTTAGTGGGAAATCACGGATTCGATTCCCTTTGGAAACGAATTATGGATTATGAAGTTATAAGATGGCTTTGAGAAATTCTTGGAGTCTTTTGTTGCTTAATGAACTAACAAACTACTCCCTCCGTCTAGCATATCATTCATATAAATTAACTTTTGGGAGACACAGGTTCGATTCCCTTTGGGAACGAATTGGAGTGGGAGGTATAAGGAGGCTTGGAGAATTTTGAATTATAAGGAGACTTGTTGAACTAATTTTTAACCACTAACAACTAACATTTACCGATAAAAAAACTACTCCATCCGTCTAAAGATATCATTCATATAAAATAACTTTTGTTAACGTATTACTATGAAATAACTCTCACACAAAAACCGTTGAAAATGTCAAGTATGAAAGGTTCTCGGACGGAGGGAGTAATATTTATCGATAAAAAAATACATAATTATCGATAAACAGGCAAGTAGTGTATATAAAAATTCGAGTATTTAATTTATTTATTTTGGGACTTTATTTCACTGTTAATTTGCTACTCTATCAGCTTTTTACTAGTCTCACACTCACTCACGGCCACTGGTCACACATGGGATAGCTCTTTCTCTCTCACACACACACATACAGTAGTACATCTTGACTCTCTTACTATTCTGTCTTGATCATTCATCATCAACTAAGAGTGATCTAAAGATGTTACACATCTGCATGAGAATCTACGGCTAGTACTGATGCCACGTGTCAATTAAATAGCTTTTGCAACCTCGTCCTTTTGTACCGGAAAACCCGCTGCTTTATGTCTGTATCCCTCTTTTTAGTTATTTTATTAACATAACAAGTTTTCCATTCTCAAATTAACATGTAATTACCCAAACCTATTTTAAGACTTAATCTGGAACTACATCTTTTATCCTCATCAATGCCTCCATATAAAATATACTGTCTTCATTCAATAATAATTTACCTACCTACTTCATTTGAACGTCACAACAAAATTTGGGCACCCAAAAAATAAAAGATATTTTATTAATTTTAATTTTTATATTATTCACAATTTTACATGAAATGATAAAATTACTTTTGGTCAATCCACTTTTTTATTTTTATATATAAATGTTTATAAAATTGCTGGTTAAAATTTTATTTATTATTTCTTTTTTTTTTTCGTATGTTAAGTTTGAGTGCAAGTTAATACATACTTCCTCCGTCCCAATATAATCTTCATACTTTCTTTGGGCACGGAGATTAAGAAAACTTGCTTTTTGGAGATAAAGAGATAGAAGAGAGAATAAATTGTGGGGGTATTTTAGGTGCTTGACTTTTAAAAAGTGTAAGAAGATAAAGTGTTTTGACTTTTTGAAAATAAAGTGATGTTATAAGGGTATTAGTGTAAAAGTACTTTCCTTAATTGGGTGTGAAGATTATGTTGGGACGTCCAAATAAAGAAAGTATGAAGATTATGTTGGGACGGAGGGAGTATATGATATATGATAGGGGAAATATGAATGATACGAATTTAACACAACTCCAAATTTATATAAGTATATCCCAAATTAATGTGTTAACATTTGAGGATGTATTTATATACTAATTATATTGACAACTTTACATTCTAAATAAATGTTTATAAATATCAATAAAAATGACACTTAAGCATATAAAAAAATTGGATCAAAGATCCGTGAAATTGTAGTTGTGACAGAAAAATTTGTAGATGTTATGTACCGATTTTGATTAGGTGGATCTTTTCAAAAAAAAATCACACAAAAATAATACATAAAAACATGCTCCCAAATTATATTATAAGGGCGAACGAATATGTGTTATTGTATAAACTAGTTATACATATTAGTCCTTACATAAACAATTATTTATCCGTATAATAACTCATGTACGAGCACAAAGGTGTTACTTTATAAAGAAAAATATATTATTACATGAACAAAAACAATACAAAACATAAAATAAAAATAAAAATCTAGATCTAAAGAGATAAGAACAAATAATTTTATTTATCAAAAAAATTAGTATCTCTTTTGAACAGATAAATAATCATTTATTTCATTTGTCTCTTATAAATACATGCATATTTGTTCTTATAGTTATTATAAGGACAAATATTTATTTGAATAAGGGCTAGTAATACATATATAGTGTTTTACGGTAACACATATTTATTCTTATAGTAATATACTTGGGAGTGATTTTTTTAGAAAATATTGTTTGGCTCAATTTGACCCGCTAAAGATCAGCAACTTGTTTGCCCTTTAGATATACTATAATTTTACGTAAAAATTTGACAATTGTTACTCCTGAAATTTTCATGTTGATGCTTGGAGAAAAACGATTATTATAGGGATGCATGTATCTTTTAAATCAAGAATCAAACTTTTATTTTGTTAAACCTCAATTTTCTGAATTGGAAAAACTATACAAATTATGACTCAAAACGTAAAAGCCAACAGTTAGTATTAATACCATTTATATAGTCGATTAATACTCGTTACTCCCAACCTTTCCTACGATGCTACAAATTCATACAGATAATTGCATTATATAACTTGTATAATTTTGATCCAATTTTGACATATATTTTAATGGGTCATAATAAATCCCACAAAAAGCTAAAGAATATGATGAGAAGTGTTTGGGGGTACGTATGGAATTAAGGCACTCCTATATTATTGTGTCTATCTCTATTCGAAAAAATATTAATTTTAGTTTATTGCTCAATGTAGGACTTTGTGCAATCAATAATTATGTATTAAAGGTTGTGCTTCAACCATCGGCTAAAGTTTATTTCTCTAGTGGTAGTACATTAGTTCTAATGTCAATTGGTGTAAGAGTGAGGTCAAAGGTACTGCTGTTTGTTGGGGAGAGTATGAGATTCAAACAGTTTTCTTATGAAGAGTTTTATTTAGGATGGAGGGTGGGGTAAATCTAGCTAGAGAATGTAAATTTGTGTTTGGCTTGTATTGGATGAGGTAGGGGTGATGAAAATTTGTATCAAATCAATATAATTTTTAAGTGATGATGATTTATTTCTTTAGGCTAAGTTTTAGGCAAGTATTTCATCAATAATATTAAGTATTTGATATTATAGTATCAATAATTCTTGGTCAAATATGCATGGGATATCTTGGCTCAATATAATCTTAGTCAAATACTCTTGGTCAAATACTTGATATTTTAAATATTTTTTTAATTTGATACTTTAAACTTAAATATTATAAAATATTTTAAATTTAAATATTACTCCTTCCATCCCGTACTTAAATTGACATTTACTATTTAACACAGGTTTTAATATTAGAATTGTTTAATAATACTTATAAGTTATTTTTTTAATTGGGTAGGGTAGTAGTTTTTTCTACTTTAATAAAAAAGTTGTTTAATATAAAATATTAAATTGAGTTAATGTGAGAAAAGTAATGACATGTAATATAATATTAAGATATTTGAGAGACAAGGATAAAAAGGCTTAAGTTGTTTTATTGCTATTTAAGACATCTAATACGAGACTATTCTTTTTGACAAATGATGCATCTAGTGAGGTACATAAATAATATAATATTATATTTTTATATTAAATATGAACTATTTAAATAGTAAAAAAATTATTATTGTTGATACTTATAAATAATAATATGATACTATTGAGTCACTGACCCTAATTCTTAATGCTCCTACCATATTTTTAATACTCTTGATCTTTTAAAATTTCAAAAAAAAATTCATTATAAATTTATCATGAATAATTTTTAAATAAAACTGTCTTATATGATATTCATAGTGGTAACTCACGAATTAGTCCGATGGTGTACACTTGAAAGATAAAAATATACTCTTATTTACATCTCATGTTGAAACCCAAGATATTATCCATATATGTGTTTGGCTAGCCCAATTTTTTTTTTTTTATCTAATTTCGTTTGGGACCTTCGCCAATGAATTATAAAATTGGTCTCCATATGTTGAATAAGCGGCATATAAAAAAATATCATAGTGGTAAAATTTGAAATGTTGATGAAATGATACATTAATAAATATCACTAATTAATTATTCTTCTAACAGTCATGCGTTTGCTCTATTATTATTTGCCCGTTTGCATTTTCATTTTTGGATCTAAATTATAATTGACGGACAGAAAGGACCATTTAAAGCAATGCTTCCATAAAAATACATAGAAATTCAAAATCCAACAATAATTTGCGGTAATTAAATATAAACACGAAATTAATTATCAGGGTTCAATTATTCAGTCTTATTTTTGCATCATTATTCGAGGAAAGGATAGTGACTTGGCCAAGTGGTTAAACAGTTTTTGAATTATGTTCATAATTAGGTGTTTTAATTAAGTTATTAAAAGGGGACCATTCGCATCTTATTATTAAGATTTAATTAAAGTTTGATTATTGAGGGGGCTGAGTGTGTAGTTTGATTTTTCTACTCAATTTTTCGTATTTTATTTGGTGTTTCAATCGATAGGATTTTCAATACATGTCGATGTTGTATATATTATTTATTTATTATTTTTACTCTTCATGTTTCATTCCTCCACAATAATATATATATATATATATATATATATATATATATATATATATATATATCCCTATATTACTAATAGATAGTTTATTTTTGCTTAGGTGTCGTCATGAGGTTAATTTGAATTAGATGTCATATTCTTATTAAATACATATATATGTTAATAATCTATGTGTCATTTTTCTATTGATTTATAATTAATATATGACATCTATGTGGCATTTTAATATAGGAATTAATTAAAAAATATATTTATATGGAGGTTTGAACCTTAGACCTCTTGCACAATATGTATATTTTTAATAGCTAAGTTAATATATAAATCTTTAAATATTTTAAATATCTATTTTATATCTAAAAGTGTTATCATATGACAATTTGTAAACATAAAATTATATTTAACTTAAGCCTATAAATGTATGTAAGAAAAATTGTGGTTGTATCAACTTTTATAAAAATATATGATATTTATTGTAAATATACGATATATATATATATATATATATATATATATATTATTCGGAGTAATTTTACGCATCAATTATATAAAAAGTTCTATTAATCGTCTCCTTTTTTTATTAATTGTAAAATAAATTTGAAACAAATCTTGTAGTAAATTCTTTCACATAATTATAATAATTTTAATACGACATGAATTGTCATACAATTAATATTACCATTATTTAAATTTAATATTATAATTATAATTTTTTTATACATATACATTATTTTAATATATATATTATTATTTAAAAATATTATATATATAATATATTATATTGTAAAGTTTATTTAACGAAAATACTGCGTAATACGCGGGAGCTCATCTAGTGTATATATATATATATATATATATATATATATATATATATATATATATATATAAAGTGGATATCAAATATGAAATAGATGATTTTGTATTGTAACACTGAGGCAAATGAAATCATTTGTTAAATATTCGTTATTCCACTTTATGTTCCATATGATGAATAACACGTGAAGGGTAATATAATCAATGAGTGGTGTACACCAGAAAATGGATCCTCTCCGCATAATATATATTTTGGGCGGGTCCTACTTTTTATATTTTACATATTATTTATTATTATATTTATCTCTCTCAGAAATTTACAAGTAATTTACAAAGAAAGAAATTGAGAGGATGCAAATCCATGTACACCATGCCACATTGACATGTAGTAAGATAGAACACCAAGTAAAATATGAAAAATGAAACAAATGAACCGAATTCTCAGATGGTTATGTGCATCATTTTAATGTGTATTTTGAAACTCTATTGAAAAATTAAAAGTGATTTTTGTAGTAAAATGAAAAGTGAAGATTGTTTGGAAATAAAGTAGTGATTATAAGAAGAGAATTTGCAAAATTACACTTTAATAATAATTTAAAAAAATTTATTGGAAGATACACCGTTTGTACATCCCAAGGTGCATGAGAATTGATTCTTTAGAATCGAAAAGAATGAATAGTTGCTTTTCCAAAATCATTTGTATGTGTTTAATATAGTAATTACAAACACTTAAAAAGTTTTTTTTTATTATTAGAATTTGCAAACATGATCTAAATAGTTGCACCGTACAAATTTATAAGCCACTAGAAAAAAAAAACAAAACAAAAACAAATAGTGAATGTATACGGACCCCGCCGTCCTGCGTATATGGTCTATGATATATAATTGATAGGGATACTTACCTGTATATTTCACAGAAGGACCCCTACATTTTTTCTCACATGTACTAAATATTTACAAGGAAATCTAATTAAAATCAAAATTTGTCCAATGCTATTAAGTACTTATTATGTACTATTTAGTAAGTAATTGTATATCTCAATCAGATAATTAAGTAAAGTTTTAAATTTGAATATCCTTTATTTTTAATTATTCGAGTTTTTAAAGGGACAATATTAATTAATAGTAGTAAATAATGCATTTAATAATTAAAAATTATTAAATTTGTATGTCATATGTGCGCAAAATATGAACCATGATTATTCCTAATTTATGTATGCAGACTAGTTTGCTCAAATGGTTTTTATTATAAAATTATTGTATTAATTATTATTTATTTAGAAAGGAAAACAGACTTGCAATGTTTTTTATATGAAGTGAAATAAAATAGACTTATTTTAACGGATCTCATTGTATATTAAAAAAATTGAAATAATTTACGGAGATTTAAGTTCGTTAATGAATACATGCAAAAATAATAATAATAATAATAATAATAATAATAATAATAATAATAATAATAATTCAAAGAAAGACTACAATGAGAGAATTAATGAAGTGATCAGGAATTCTGTAAAAAAAAAAAAAAGAAAAAGAAAAAGAAGAGATCACGAAACAGATGAAAAATAATCAAAATATATAGATTACAAGATAGATGTATGGACATTAATTGATGATGAAGATAAAAAGAATATTGAATAAAATGTGTGAATGATTTGTTGTCAAATCCGTATTGGTTAATTTTTTTAATGAAATTTTATTTTATGAGTTTAACTATAAATCCATAGATAAAATTCTGTATATATAAGGTAATTTATACGTAATTTAAAAAAATATTAATTATTTAACTAAATATATTAGTTTATTAGTATTAAATGTTTTTACTAAAAATATTATTTATTCTATTAAAAGCCAAATTGTGTTTAATTATAACGTACAATTTTTTTTTCGACTTAATTATAACGTACAATTGAATTTATAATGAATTTGGAGGATGTCGACTAGATATTATGTGTGTATATATATATAGGCAAAAACTCGTATGAGATCGTCTCATGTATGACAGAATCACTTTTTAATAAATTGTTATCACTTTTTAAAAAAGTGATACAAATTAGTATTAAAGTGATAACAAATTGAAAAATGATAACAATTTATGAAAAAGTGATAATAACTTATGAAAAAATGATAGCAATTTATTAAAAAGTGACTCGTCTCATGACACGGTGTCACATAAGACTCATATGTATATATTTGTAGTTTGATTACCATTCTTATGTAAATACTTCAATAAAATTTTGAACTCTAAAACTTGTGTAGAACCATTTCGAAGAACATGTTCCATGCAACAGTAAAACACTTATCACATTTCAATAGAAAAATTATTAATTTGAATGTAAAATATATATATATAATTTAGTTTTTATATTGTTTTCAAAAACGAAAATTTTTCTCTTTAAAGTGATAGTTTTTATTGAAATGTGTTAAATTTTAGGCAAAAACTCGTATTATATTGTCTTACACATGAGATGATTTCATTATTTAGAGGAATATCAAATATATTAATATATACAAGAGTATCAAATGAAATAGTACCAAATATGTGAACATGCGATCATAAGTCCTGAATAGCGTTCTAGATCAGTTTCATTATACCCGTTTTGGGTATGCCTTATACCCGTTTATATATTAATGCAAGTCTTTTTCGATAAAAAAATATATGAGTAAGAATATTAATTATATTGTCACAGAGTATCAAATATGTGATAAGTAGGGTTGTAGGGGTTATATTGCAAGAATTAAGAATGCAAGATTAAATCTTTCGCAAATTATCTTTGTTAAATATTTTTTAAGGCAAAATCTCATGTTAACAAATTTTACGATGAAACTTAATTCATTTTATTAAGTAATATCGATCGTAAAAAATGAAGGGTATAACTTGTATTTCTAAATTATATTGATCGTGATAATTGAAGGGTGTGCCGCTATATTATTAAAGGATGTCAATTATAATACTTGAAGGATATGACATATATTACTAAAGGATATTAATTGTGATAAGCTGAAAGGTATGACTTATATTACAAAAAGGTATCGGTCGTGATAAGCTAAAGGATATAACTAACATTACAAAGGGTATTTTTGAACCTATATGTAAATGCCCCTATATTAATAAAAGGTATTAGTCGGGAATTCGGGACATTTGAAGGGTGTGTATTAGTAAATGAATCTGAATCCATTTTTGTAATGTGAACTAGTTAGTCTTGTGTGAACTAATTTTACCATGAAATATATTTACAATTAATTAATCTATATTCTTCAACTAATATTTTTTTAATAAAACAACTAATACTAATTTGTAGTAAAAATAATTACGAAACAATTAATACTATCCATATCAGTTTTATGGCAAAACTTGTTAATACAAGCTTTGCCTACGAGCTAGAGTTAGTCTTGTATGAATCAATTTCTCCGTAAAATTGGTTTATAATTAGTTAATACCTTATAATAAAACAACTAATATTCTTAGTGAAACAATTAATACCATACAAATTTAATATCTCATAATAAAAATAACTAATATTTTTTACTATAACAATTAGTATTATTTAAATTAATTTTACGGTAAAACTTTGCCTAAACGAACTAGGATCCTTGAGAAATATTCTGTTAGAAATTTCAATCACTTTCCCTATATATCCTTTCATCTTAGGACACCATTAAGCCAAAAGCTAGTACACTATTCATTTCAAATAAACACACCTCTATCATGAAGACCTCATAGATTTTACAATGTTAAAAAAAAAAAAAACTAGCTAATTTTATGTAGATAAAATCATTGGGTTGTTCTTCACTTGTTTGTAAAATTTGGGCTACATATCTATGTACTACTAAATTTGATCATGTCACATGAAATATTGACGTCGTGTATACTATATTTGGAATTTTGTATCTTTAATTTTTTATTTTAAAAAAATCATTTTTATCAAGTAATTAATTTGAAGCGAGAAGAAAATAACAATGTATAGTCTTTTGATCACTAAAATACAACTAATTTTCTCGTAAGTCAATTTTATCATAATTCAACACAAGATTAATTATTTAGTTGCTTTCGTTATATAAAATTATGATTAAACTAATATCTTTTAATAAAATAATTAATATTATTAAAAAATACACACATAAATAAATTTTTATTTAGTAAATTTCTATTTGTTTCGTATTTTTAAAATAATGTCACAACGTTTTTTTATGTATATCCATATATATTTGCTAAATAATGCAACATTCAAACAAACTAATAGATCCATCCCCATTTCAAATCAGCAATTAATAGATTATTCTTTCATGTTCTTAACATTTGTCTAATTACTCTAAACAAATTTCATCATAAAATTATTTTGAATGAATTAATTATTTTATTAAAAAGTATTAGTTATTTTACTATAAGATATTAATTTTGAATTATATTAGTTATTTTAAAATTAAATAGTATTAATTATTTCTTGGAGGGTATTAATTGTAAATTGATTTTACAATATAATTTGTTCACACAATATCAACGATGAATTTTACATATTTCTTGAAAATCTGAAGGTGTGAATTTTTTTATATCTCTATATTTTTTTATTAGTTAAGTATAAAAAAAAATAAGTAATGGCAAGATATTTTGTGTTTTACAAATTAGCAAACAAAAAGAGTTTTGACTTTACAATTTAAAAATAAGAGTTTTTTTTTTTTTTTATCCCCATCCTAAGAAGGCTAGACATTTAAGTGGCTACTACATTTTTCACAATTGTAGGATTGGTTTTGAAAAAGGTGTGAATGATGAACATGTGGTAATATTTATAAGTCAAGAAAAGAAGTTACGAATTATTGGGCTAAGTTGCTTAACAAGGCAACATCTTCTCTAGACCAGCCCATCCATACATACATACATATATAATAATGGAGCTAAGTCTCTTGTGCACCGTGTAATTAATTTAAATAATATTCCCTCCGTCCTAATAAGTGTCGATAAAAATTTTAATTTTGTTGACTTTGTTTAGAATAAAGGCTAAAAGAAAGAATAAAATGTAAGAGTATTTTTGGTGATTCAATGAGATAAAGTAAGAGAGATAACAAAGTAGAATATAATAAAAGTGATATTTTTTAAATTTAAATGATATTGTAGGGATATTAATAATGTGTGATGTTTTCTTTATAGGAGTGTGAATAACTTGTTTGGACAGACGGAAAAGGAAAGTGTGCATAATTTCTTGGAGACGGAGGGAGTACTTTCTTCGTCTCATTTTTATTGTTCAAGTCAAAATGACATGTGTTTTAACGAGAAAGTCGTTTATTAGTATTAAATTGTATAAAGTTTGGGGTAAATTGCTCATTTCCACGTTATTGGAGGGAGTTTGTTTTAGTTTGATAGAATATGTAATTGTGTGACATAAGATGTAATAATAGATGTTTGAAAGGGTTTAGTTTGGGAGAATATTTATTATTATTTTTTTTTGTCATTTTGGGTATGAGAAATAAAAATAGGATATCTATTTTTGAATTTTGAGCAATCTAAAATGAGACGGGAGAGTATCAATTATTTTTATTGAAGCTTTGTCACTATCGTTTTATTGTGATTACGATTGGTAAATTGTAGTTGTTCGGTGAAAGCGATGATAATTGCCCAAGAAAAGCAATCGATATCTTGTTTAAAAATATACTTGAATTACGTTGTATATGGTGCATACAAGACTAAGCATAATAATAATAATAATAATAATAATAATAATAATAATAATAATAATAATAATAATAATAATAATAATAATAATAATAATAATATATTAATCGCAAAGTAAGTCTTTTATAAATCAATTTCACTATATAATTCAAACGATATTAGTCGTTATCATTGTACAATATTGTTATCGACTAATATTTTTAATGAAATAACTCATTTTATTTAAAAATATATAAAAAATACAAATAAATTTTACGGTGACAGACACCTTACTTTGCCTTAAGCTCACAAAAACTCGTGTGCAATTAATGTATGGGTTTAGTTTTGTGCGATTAAGTCTCGTTCTTTCTCTCTCTTTTTTTTTTTTTTTTTTTTTTTTCAATCTTTCAAAATAAATGATAATTACGATAATTGATGCACATAAATAAACTCTATTATTAATTATAATTATAAACTTTTTATTCTTATGATAAAGTAGACGTTATGTTGATTTTTGAGTTCATAAATTTATTACACTAATTGATTATTTTTCTACAATGTGACAATTGCTAGACTTGCCTATAGATACATGCCTAACCCTACTTTGGGTTGCATTGAGTTAGTGCTAATTAATAGTGTGCTTTATTAATTATGTGAGGCAGACAATTGATTAATTTGTGAACTAAATGTATTTAGTTGGCTAAGCCATCCAAATTAAAGTCTCTTTTATTCCTAATCTAGATTTTCAATTAAGTTTATAAAAATATTTTAATAATTAAAAGGTTTTAGAGGTAAAATTTTTAAGGAGATCAAGTTAACTTTGTGTTAAAAATAAAAATATAAAAATCACGTGAAGGAAAAAAATTATTTCTAAGTTAAAAAGTAAAAAAATAAAATTATATATAGTGTTTATAATCTTTATTATGTCTTTTTTTTTTAAATAATCAGTTTCATGGTTTTTATTTCTTTTAAAATAAAATTGAAAAAAAAAGAACGGAAGAATGGAAACATGTCAATTTTATGTTAAATTACGTAGGGTAATTATTAAACATGCCAACCCACTTCTCACGATCATTCTATTTCAAAATACTATAATTCTATTGATTTACGTTATTTATGGTATTTAATTTATTATATTTTTAATTGCAATGAATTAATTATCAATGTGTATTATATATATATATATATATATATATATATATATATATAGTAATAATTTAAATATTGTTAATTAAAATTGATTGGATTCCATAATTTAAAAATAAAATAAAAATTATTATATTGATAAATTGAAAAAATAAACCAACGCATCAAGTACAAATTTTCAAAAATATTTTAATGATCAATATTTTTTAATAGAGTTTTCAAAAAAATTTTATGTCCACTGTATTTATAATTCCTCTTTTATATTATTTAAATATAATTTATTAATTACAATATGTACGATATTCTTAGAAAATACAATTGAAGAAAACACACAATAAATTATATGTATTATCTATTTAATTAGTTAATTAGTGGAAATAATTACACCTCTACATAATAATACATGCACCTCAAATCTTTAATTGGAATAAATTTGCTATAAATTAGATTAAATAATTATTATTCAACATGCTTTAAAAATATATTTTAAAATAAATAAATTTGACATATATAATACCAAAAAAATTAACTATATTTGAACTGAATTAATTAATCTAATAAATACTTGAAAAGTATTTAATCTAAAATTTATAATATTTTATTTTCAAACCATATAATATACGGGGTTTTGTTCTAGTCTTTTGTATATTTATAAGTGTGTTCCATCTTTTGTATGAATTTGATATCATGTGAACAAATTTCACCGTGAAATTAGTTAACAACTAATATCATTTAATTAAATAACTATATTTTTTAATGAAATGATTAGTACCATTCAAATTAATATTATATTAAAATAATTAATATCATTTTAATAAAATAATTAATACTCTCAAAATAAGTTTTATTGTGAAACTTGTTTTTACTGTACTTTTCTCTTTTATGTATATATTGGACAAAAAGGGATATATTTATTGGACAGTCATTATAAATGTTCACATGTGGTTCTCTTATTGATTTATTTACCAGATATTAATATCTCTAATTTCGGTTCAAGAAAGTCTTTTATTTTGAATTAATATAACTAAAATTATTGTGAAATTCAATAATAATTTTTCTACGTACATAAAACATATTTTTCTCGTTAATCACTAAGTATTTTTACATATATATTCCACAAATAAAAAAACTAATAAAAATTAATAAATATACATCTTCATTAATGAGTATAAATAATATTATTTTCCGTAATAATACACATAAACATCCTATTTTCATAAACAAAATACTTTTGTGCAAATTTACACAAACTTTACACCCATGTAAATAAATCAACACTCAATCAAACTTAATCTATTTGAATTCGATATAAATGGGTTGCCCCGTAATTGTAAGAACTTTGTATTGGGTTGGAGTACACTTCTACTCTAATTGTAATTTATATTCTTTTTTTCTGATAAAAAAAAAAAAAGGATTGCCCCATAAAATTTTAATTTATTTATTTTAATGTGATTTGCATAATAGAAATTTATACAAAAGACTTACTCATTTACATAAAAGCTGTCGTATTACGCATATTGTGAGTCGATTAAAAAGGACACATATTTTTATAGTACATGTTATAATTAAGGTTAAATTGCATATTAAATTACCTTTTAAAAAAAAATTGGATTTTAATCTAAATTTTTGAATCTTAGTAAAAAAAAAAAAAAGTTTAATAAACTTTTGCGATTTATAGCTTACGGGCAGATTTGTCTCTTCCGTCACTTACATGGCGTCTATATGGTTGCAAAAGAAACAACGTCGTTTCATTTAAATAAGATTTAATTGCAAATAAAATCACTATCTTTCACAAATTGCAATCTAACCTAAATTTTTAAATCTTGATAAACAAAATTTCAATTTAATATTTTTTGTGATTTGAGCTTACGCAGATTAGTTTCTCCCGTTGTTGATGTATCATTGAAAGTTGAGTCGCTTATGCGGACGCTGATTATGATTTTGATTTTGATTTTTTCAATTTTATTACATATTGTTAAATAAATTGTATAAAAAAACCAAAACTTAGAAGTTAAACTAATTTTATTCACTCTAAACTAAATATTTTCTAAAATTAAACAAATAACAAATTAAATGACGCCATTTCGCTCACGTACACACATAATCCAGCAAAAACGGACATAGTATTTTTTTATTCACGTGACACACTGAGTGAATATTTCAACCAATTAAAAAAATACTAAAATTTGAAATTAAATCCCAACACATTATAACACTTAAAATTTAAAAAATATGTATACATGTCGCCTTCTACAAGTCTGCAAATCAAAATTTAAGATTGAAATAATTAAAAAAACCTAATCAAAATCAAATCCCAAATTTGGAAATAGGCAAAAATAATTATCTGACTCATATATCAAATCTCAAAAACCAAATCAAAATCATCAAATCTCAAATCATGAATTCGTGAAATAATTTTCGCACTCAAACTTGAGTTTAAATCCAAGTTTTATCATATATCAAAAAAAAAAAAAAAGTCCAAGTTTTATCATGTGTGGAGAAGATTGAGATCATCGTTTTTTACCAAGTATCGAACATCTCGCGATCTCGTCAAATTCTCAATCAAATCTGGAAAATCAAAATCAAACCTTAAATCATGAATCAAACCTTAAATCAAACCTTAAATAATTTTTGCACTCAAATCTGAGTTTAAATTCAAGTTTTATCATGTACGGAGAAGATCAACATCGTCATTTTTAGCGGTAGCTTGAACATCTCGCAATTTCATCGAATTCCCAATTACTTTTTAATATTAATTGATAGAATGTGTTTGAATTTAATTTAATTTTTTTAGTTGAAATACCCAGTTAACATGCCATTTGGATAATGAAACGTCTAGTCATCCGTTTTCATCGGATTATGTGCTATGAGGCTGGCACGTGAGGGGTGATGTCGTTTAATTAGTTTTGTTATAATATATAAAAATATTAATTTAATTGGAATAAAATTAGTTTAATTTCAAATTTTAGTTTTGATTTATTCTTATACAGTTAATTTAAATTTTGTAGTAAAATAAGAATTAAAAATATTAAATAAAATTAAAATCACAGACAATGACCACCGTAAGCAAAAAAAAAAAAACCCTCATATTTCAACGATATGTCCATAGCAGGAGAAGCTAATATGCCAACAAGCTCGAAACACAAAATAATAATAATAATAATAATAATAATATTAATAATAATAATAATTACAATAAGTAAATTGTTTGTTTAACAAGATTAAAACATTTAGATTAGATTGTAATATGCGAAAATGTGGCAATTTTATTTGCAATTAAACTTTTTTTTAAATGAAACAACGTCGTTTCTTTGCAAAACACCTATACATCACATATGCGAAGGGTAGAGACAAATCTGCCTGTAAAAACTTAAGTGCATGCGATGTATGGTACACTTTATTAAGTTTAACTTAATTTTGATAGTACCCACAAAAAGAGATGTTATGTTATGAAACATATTAATTCTTATAAAGAAAAATATGAATTCATAGGAAAGAAGAGTGCTAATTTATATGATGAATAATATTGTCACTTTTCAATATACTAACTAATATTTTCATTCAGATTAATAAAAAAAAAAAAACTAATACTTTTTCACATGCTCTTTTGTGCTAACATGTGTAAAAATCTCAGCAAGTTAATAAAAATTTAATGGAGTTCACCGTACACCATGTACACTTGACAAGTACTTAAAATCTACTTACTTGCTTTTGAATACTAAAAAGTTATTTTCATTATAAGAAGAGCAAAATAATAATTACCTCCACTATTAATAAGTGGAAAATTGTGTGTATTTTATGTGCTTTAAATAATTATTTTATTATTAATTAAATGCCACAATATTATTATTATTTTTATCGCATTTTCTTGTGATATATCATTTCTTTATTAAATACGAGATAATTAGATGATTTTGGGAGCCAGGAAAGAAACCGAGAGTGGAGAATAAAAAGTCACACTCGTCTTTTCCGAAAGCGCGCTCAGGATGGAATTAGAGTAATTGAAGAGAAAATTGATTATTTCCTTAATGCAAAAAGTCAAACTCTTGAGGGGATGAACTTGGACATGTTGGAAAAAGAAACAAGGAAAAGAATGCAGGAAAAGAAAAGGGAGAAAATAAGAACGTAAGACTCCATTTGGATGGAGTGGATTTGAAAATCAAGGGATTTGATGATAATATATTATGCATTCACAAAAATTAAAATGGAGAAAAGTTAAATGAATGGATTTGATTCACTCAATTATTAAGCACAAGTGGGAGAAGTGAGAGGATTACAAATGACTAGGTTACATTGGGTATTTGAAATCCTCCCACTTATAAGTAATATTTGTGCGAACCAAATCCATTCATTTAGTTTTCTCCATTTTGATTTGTAAATGTATAATGTATTATTCTCAAATCCATTGATTTCAAATGACTCCATACAAATGGAGCCTAAGAGTTTTACGAGAGGAACGAGAGAACACTTGAATATTTATTTACATTTGTAATTCGTGATCTTGCAATTTCTTGTATTCACGCAAACTATGGCCTCGCTTAGAGGCTAAACTACTTTCTTATCCGAGGACGCTAGAACCTGAAATGCTTCGTCGTGTTTAATAGTAACGTATCTCTGTCTTTAATTATTTTTCTCGTTGTTTGTTTAATTGCTAAGCGTAGTTCAAATTATTATTTATGTGAGTCGATCATCCTGCATGCTTAAGATTTGTTCGTAGCTAGATTACATGTTATAATGTAATTGTTTTATGCGTGTAATCGTAGTAGAGTTTGTAGCTCTAAGGACAACAAGTTCTAGATTGTATGATTCGAACGTTTCGTTTACATAGTCTAGTTCGCCCTATTAGTTTGACTCGTTAATGCATTGTATAATTTGAATCCTATATACATATTTTGGGATTATTCATAAGATAGGTTAATTAGGGGTCATACTCGCTAATTAATTAAACCTAAGAACTAATACGAGCTAGTTTGATCGTACCATTAGCTTAGGGCGAGATTCGAGATAGGACAGAGGTATTAGTTGCTATTAGGAAGAGATATTTCAGGGAGGTTATCCTTGGGCTAGATCAATTTCCTCATTGTTTGTCTAATTCATCATGTTACATTCGTTTTACTCTTTGCATAAGTTACGTGCTAGATAAGATAACGAATTCCCCCTCCCCCTCATTTTATTTGTTGTTTTATACATGAAATTATTTGATTAAATTAACTAGTCCCTGGGAGTTCAACACCTTATTTGTCCTACTGCATTAGTAGGTTGGTTTGAGATTTAAAATATTTTTGGGTGCCGTCGACAACATATCAACTATTAATAAAAATGATTTTTTTTTTTTACACACACATCACTTCTTTAATTTGATCTAAAATCACTTCATTTTTAAACACTTTTTACTTTTAATTTTACTTTTTAAAAGTAAAAATAATATCACTTTTTAAAAGTAAATAATGTTTCAAAACAAACCCGATCATATATTCCAAATTATTGCAATTCATGATCATTATATCAATTTTATTATTTTTAGAGATACTTAGTTTTATATTTTAGAGGCGAAGATAATGAAATCTATGGAGTTTTTTTTTTTTTTTTTTCATATAAAATGTTTTTTTTACATTGAAACTGGTAATAGGGATTAAGGTGTATTTCGAAAATGACTTGGAATTTCAGATGAAGCAAATGTTACACTCTTCCTCGCAAGAAGAAAATACCCCATTGTGAGTGAAGAAGTGTTACCTGCAGGTTGAGGGTGAATTCGATGTGTTCCAAATCCAAGATGTTATGTATAACTTTTCGATGAATTGGTATAACTCAAGTGGTTAGAACCTCACTATCTATACCTTAAAATATGGGTTCGAGTAACCATTTGTCCGATAAAAAAAAAAAAATAATAATAATAATAATTTCAAGCAACCAAGGTCCCAACAGCACCACATGTCTTGTGTGAGGCCTAGCCGAGGCTTATGTACTCCTTTGCCACCATCCATCGTTCCGTGGATCGCGACATGACTAATGTTTAATTGGGTTCACATGTCTTATACTACTCCCTCCGTCTAACTATCTTCACAATTGACTTTTTAATGATTTTTTGTGAGAATTATTTCATAGTAAACTAGCATATCATTCATATAAAACAACCTTTGTACATATATTATTATGAAATAATTCTCATACAAAAACCGTTAAAAAATTAAGCTGTGAAGATAGTTCGAACGAAAAGAGTAGTTGCTAGGTGCACCGAGACCAACGACTATTCTCAGAGACCAACACGATTCTTAATTTCTAGTGCGTTTTGTTCTCACTCACAAGCACTTTGAATTTCTAGAGCCTCATGATCTTCCGATAACTAATAGAAATTTTGTTTAACTCGAAATCTGAACAAGAATATTATTTGTCTACAGTTGCACATTACACTGGGTACACAAAAGTGTTACTTCTTTATTTTTGTAACGTCCGTGGCCTAAATTCTACGTTATTTATATTAAGCAAGTTGAGAAAGATATGTATGGCCAGTTACCAGCTTTCTATACTCGATGAAAATTTGTTAAGAAGATAATAAATCAAACTAGATTTGTACTGCAAATGCAATCATAATACTCCATCTATCTCACATCAGTTTTCAATACTTTCCTTTTTTATTTATTACACATTAGTTTTCACATTTAAAAAAAAGAAACCATTCCTTAAACTCCACCCTCATAATATTCATATATTTACACAATATGTCATTATTTTTTACACTCAATCTAACCACCTCCCGTACTTTAATAATAAAAGTTTATAAAATTACCCTTCAATACTACACTCATTACTTTTTTTTTAAAATGTGTGTCCACATTAGTATATAAACTAATTTGGGACAGAGGAGTACTAACTTATATCTGTTTAATTCATTATTAATTTATTAATTATATGAACTATGTCTGATTTGGGATACGTACTTTTCTGGTAAAGTACCAATCAAATTTCTTACACGATATATATATATATATATATATATATATATATATATATATATATATATATACTTGAGAATTTTGGGCACCGATTTTAATGTATAAAATATATATATTGTGGGATTATATTAAAGTGATTAGTTATAAGAAAAATTCAAAAATAATCTGAATAATGAAATGGTTGGATGACGAAGATAACATGATTGTTTCCATTTTTGGACGTGAGAACATTTTTAGTGAACATTGAAATAAGAAGTGTGAACATTTTAGCGGACGGAAAATACAAAATCTGAACTGCGAAAAATATATTTCAAATTATTTGAAAGTAAAGAATTTTTTTCACATTAAACTACTATTATTATTATTTTAGCAAAAACTTGTATGAGGCCAAGTCGTTTTTAGTAAATTGTTATCACTTTTTAAAAAAGTGATAATAATTTATGAAAAAATGATAACAATTTATTAAAAAGTGACTCGTCTCATGATGGTCTCATGCATGAGGGTCGATTACAAGATTGCCCCATATTATTTTTATGTTAGTGAGCGAGTAAAACCCCGATCAACAAATTAAAAAAAAAAAAAAGACAAAATTTTATATGCACACATTAACATCATGTAATTAGTATAATTTGGACTTAAAGTTTGATTCATTCACAATTCTATATGTGCCCATGTAATTAACTTGATTCAATCGAGTACAAATAACACCAATAGCACTGTGAAATTATTGCATGTAAGCAAATATTACTCAAGAAAAAAAAAAAAAAAAAAAAGGTACAATGTTCGCATGCAAGAACAAAAGAAAACCAACAAAAAGTATTACACGGGCATTCACGAGGGACTATGGAGACAATCTTTTTAATAAATTAGTAGCTGTGTGTGTGGGGGTGGGGGTAGGGGAGGGGAAACAAGGTTCTTAGGACCAAAGAAAGAATTGATAGATAGGGGAACAAGGGAGAAGGAAAAGGTTGTGGGTACCTTACCTAGATATATTAATAGACCCCAAATATAATAGACCCACAGGGCAGGACCATCAGACAAAACGAACATCTTGCTTCCTACAATTCACTCATTTCCAAGCGTGGGCTCATTCTTAGTGCATAAATTTCTAAATTTATAATCCCTACTATGTTTTCTTGAAAAGATTCACAACTATTTAATATGTAGCTTGTATAAATAGGGTGTGTTTGGTAGAAGTTATGACACCCTTATTATGGGTCCTTATCGGTTTTTATTTTTATTTTTGGGTGGTGGCGAAATGGGGATCATAATTCTTTGGGCGGACAAAATAAGTATTGCAACACTCCAAGCTGTCAATTTAAGTACATTAACTTTAAAAGGTCACAAATTTAGGTTAAATCAACTCGAGCAACCCTAATCGGGCCAAAATTCAACTTTGAATTCGAGTCAAATCGGTTGAAATGCGCTGATTCAGGATAATTTGGCATCATCGCTACTTTTAAAAAATTATTGTCCTTAAATTGTCGATTCGAAAAGCTTATGGTTGACCTCATCTTACCACCAACTTTAAAAAAACTAAGTCCAAGCCCTTACTATCTTTATCTTCTACTTGGTAGGGAATACTATAATAATGACCCATTTTTTATCTTATGATGACCCCGGACCCTTATATGAAAAAGGGTACAAAAACCCTTACATTGAAAAGGGTACAAAAATATTAGGCCTAACAGAGATGGAATCCAGGAATTAGGAAACAAGAAAACTTCATTTAGGAATATAAATCACTAGGCCACTATAATATATTAGGAACTATAGAGTGCGTTTTAATATATATATATATATATATATATATATATATATATATATATATATATATATATATATATATATGTTTCATTTTTGACAGGATATATATGTTTCATGACTTTCTCCTACCAAGCAGTTTTCTAAGTTTAATAAATTATTTCAATTACGATGGAGTGGTATATCTCAAGTTGTTAGACACTTAGAGCTTTATTACCTATATTCAAAAGACCAAGACCATGTGTTCGAGTCACTATTTAACCGATAAAAAATAAATTATTTCAATTACATGATACCCAGCAATGAAATACCATCCCTCCCATTATTAAAATTGTATAGCCACATGATTTAAGAATCCCTACCAATCACTCCCCTAATGTCATATGTGCAATTTTTAGTTAGCATTATGTAATTTTCAGTTCGATCACGTGAATTCTCTTTTTCGAGTGTTACTATTATGCATACAAAATATTGATATTTAAAAAATATTTACTTTTAAATAATAACACTTTCGAATAAAAAAGGTCATGTAAATTTATGTCATAGGTTGTGCTTTGAAGGTGATCTACAATATCCATCCCATAGCACCGCGTTTCGCAAGAATGGATTGCGGCTAAGTTAACGGCAGTGGGAACAACGGTGTTGGCTCGGCCGGGTCGACGGTTTGTAAAGCGTGGCATCCACCTCCTCCGAGGTTCGTTGTAGGTTAACGTTGATGCTGCCTTCTTTCATGACACTTCACAAATTGGTATCGGCATGGTTCTAAGAAGAGATGGTGGTGATTTCGTGGTTGCTCGGTCACTTATCTTTCCATTTATATTAGCACTGGATGAAGGTGAGGCTTTAGGGTTCCTTGAAGCTCTTTCTTGGTTTAAGGATTTGGGCTTGTCAAATGTTGTAGTTGAAGGAGATGCTAAGATCGTTGTCGATGCTATAAAGTCTACTTCGGCTCATAATTCGATTTTCGGGGACTATGTTGTGGCTTGCGGGAATATTGTTTCGTCTAGTCCTTCTTTTTCTATTAACTTTGTTAATCGTGTAACCAATTCTATGGCTCACGAAATTGCTAGATTTTCTCGCTTTCATGAGAATTCTTTTTGTTGGATAGACCACTTTGAGTTTGTGGTTGGGCTGTCGAACACCTCTTGCACTTGCATTAATGAGAATTGAGTTTGTTTGCTTTCAAAAAAATTTTACCTTAATTTTTATAGTTATTTCTTGGTTTCAGCGTAATGTTATGAAGTAATAATTCATAGGAGACTTACGTAGTGGCATGATCATAATTCAGCATGCTTATATATATTGACAAAATTTTATATGAAAACAGTTTATAATATAAATTTATCATAAAACTATTGAAAATTAAGTTTTTGTTTAAAAGTATTAAAAATTTCTTCAAAAGTATCAAAAATTAAGTAAGTGGTATCATATTATATTGTTTATGAGTATCAACATCAATTCTTTTACTATTTAAACTATTCATTTTTTAATATAAATAACACAGCATTATAAAATTTTAAAGTATCAAGTTTTAAAATATCAAATATTTAATACAAGATATAAAAAAATTAGATAGTAATTTATTAAAGTAAATAGTAATTCATATATTCATATAAAACCTCGATCCTCTCGAAAGCAAGTACTACTTAGGGTACGGTTATATACACCCCCAACATTAATAAATATACTCATCTTGTGGGTGAATCATGATTTCTTTGAGAGGGAATACTTGTAAGTTCGATACGGATATACTAATAATTTTATTTAAAACTAGTACTTCACCCGTGCAAAACACGGTCAATAATTATAAAATAATTTAAAAAGAATACATTTTTAAAAATAAATTAGCATGAAATTATATATCTAAAATCGGCATAAATTAATGTTTTAGAAATAGATTGAATCATGGCATGAATAATGCAATATTAATTTTTAATTGAAACTAAAGAATAGAAATTCTATAAATAATATCGTCCAATTAATTGTAATAAATAATAATTGTGATATGCAAAGACCTACCAATTAATACATAGTTGAATACATTAATACAAATTCCCCATTTAAAGCACTCAAAATGTATGGTCAAGATGAAGATCGGATCATAGATCAGCGGTTACGGAAGAATGGCGCCAAAATTATTTTCGGCGGTTAGCTTCTATTATATATGTATAGATGAGTGTTGTACAAATTATTAAGGTGTATTTATAAATATTGGAGATGCATATAACCAAATCCAACTGCTAAAATTTTCTATCAACAGAGGGATACGTTATTCTAACACACCAAATTACTAAATACACACACTTCTACGCATTTTTAAGTACACACTTAGTGTGCGGTTGAATATTTTCCGCACAAATGAATGGTGTGCGGTTGAATTTTGCACAAGTATGTGTACTTAACGTGCGACTAAAAATTTCGCACAATTAAAATTTATTCGGATAAAATTTTCGTGTACTTAGTAATTTGTTGTGTAAAAATAACTTGGCCATCGACAAATGGGATGGTGTTGTGGTCCAAATTGCTGCAAAGCCTTGGCCCAAGCCAACTTCTTCAGAAATATGATAAAGTAAGGGTTAATTACAATTTGCAATATGTACTAAATTATATTTTACAATTTGTAACATATACTATATTTTCTAATAAATTACAACTTGTACTATGTAAAATTGATTGATTGATACCTCAACTCAAATTTTATACTTTTTCCCGACCAAATTATATTTGAACAAGGTTATATTTTGTAATTTTAAGTTTATTAATTATTTTTTTACCAAATATTTAATTGGTAACAAAGAATCGATCCTTAATTTGGCCGCAAAAAAGAATATATTTTGTATTTGAGGTACTAATCTAACAGTTTTATATTATAGTATGCATTGCAATTTATTATAAAATATAATGCATGTTACAAATTATAAAATGCAGGTTGCAAATTATAATTTTATTCGTTTTGTTGCATGCATGTTGCATGGTAACGTAAAAGTCTCCTTGTCCTACTCTAATGGATCTCACTCAAAAAACTCTCAGACACCTTCTTCCATAGAATTTGTTTCATCCCATGATTTGTGAGTGTGTGTCTGTGTCATGGCCTCAGGGAAAGCTCGTGGCATTAAACGATCATCTGCAACTACCAGTTATTCTTCTGCAACCACTATTGTCATCTTCGTAGGATTATCTGTTTTGGGTTTATGGCTACTCACATCTAATTCCTTTTCTCCACCGCAATCCACCACCAGAGCCACCGCAACGCCGCCACGCCACAAATCCATCACCCATTCGCATCGCTCGAAACCGTCTATAAGTAAAGTGCTCCCGGTTCACGAAGAAGATATCCGGTTGAACTCCCGATGATCCCGTCAAATCCGTAGACCGAGGTAGTTTTAGGATATTGTACAGTATTTACTTATGTTGTATCGGTTATGGTATTACTGAATAAATTATCTTTTTCACTTGATTACTCATCTTTTTCACTTGATTATCTCTGTATGGTAACCAGAGCTTTTTTTTTTTATTTTATACGACTGCATATGTGAATAGATTAATTTTTTCACTCATAGGTAGGTCCGATGATGTTAACGAGATTGAATCAACACACGACGATGAAAAGGATCCCGTTGCATCGTCAGGTGAAGAGGGTTCGACTGAGAAGACTAACGAGGAAAAGATCGATCAAAACGAGGAGCAAGAAACGAAAGCAGAACTGGATCAAAACGAGGAGCAAGAAACAAAAGCGGAACCAGATCAGAGTTATAAAACAGAGGTGAAGATTAGTGATGAGGGGATTGGAGAGCATGAGGATATAAAAGAATTGAGAGAGAAAGAGTCTTTGGAAGAACAAGAGAAGCAAACTGCATTGGAGACTCAAACTTCTGAGGAAAGCTCTGTCACTCAAAAACAACAAGTTGAAAATGTTGAGAGCAATGATTCATCAGAGAGCAATCAAAATGAGGACAAAAAAGATGAAAATGGATCAACAAAAGCTGATAGTTCAGAAACCGAGCAGCATCTGATAACGGATGAAGATCAACAACGCAGAATAGACGAACATCAACAGCGCGAAGATGATCAAGTTCAACAAGCAAAAGATCCACAAGGGGCCACCAGTAAGGATCAAATGCAACACGATGAGGCCCCCATTGGTAATGAAACTAATGCACAAGTGAAAAATCAAGAAATTATGCATGATGATGATGATGGAAATAAAAAACAAAACAAAAGAAGAATCATGAGACAAATGGAGAAAGGAAAGAATCACCTGAAGCAAACAAGGCCTGGTCCACTCAAGCAGATCAATCTGAGAATCAAAAGGAGAGAAGAAAGGCTGGATCAAAGGTACATTTCCATTTTTATTTAATGTGATCAATTTATTTATTTGATTTCCATACATGATCTTGAATTAATTTTTGTGTAGGCTAGTTAATGTATCCTATCAAAACATAGTTTGATGAAATACATATAATGAAATTTGAATTCAATCAACAAATGCAATTTGATGTTGAATTAATTTGTGATTTTCAAAGGGAGGATCGGATGATACCGATAGTGGCGACGATGGATACACATGGCAGCTGTGCAATGTAACAGCAGGTGCAGATTACATACCTTGTTTGGATAACGAGAAAGTGATATCAAAATTACACAGCAGGAAGCACCACGAGCATCGTGAAAGGCATTGTCCCGAGCAACCTCCGACTTGCTTGGTTCCACTGCCGCAGGGATACAAGCCACGCATCGACTGGCCTCAAAGTAGAGATAAGGTATGCTTATTAAGATAAAACTAGTATACATAACCCGTGCGTTTGCACTCGAAATGATCAAATACACAATGAAACAAATGACATCTTCAATATCTGTTAAACTATCTACAGGTGGTAGAAATTAGATAGTTGCTACGAAAAATGAAGGAAAACGTGTGTTACTTTAGTAAAAATTACATTAATTGGACTAAGTTCATATCATGCACAATAATTCATCATACAAATAAATATATAAATTCCTCTCTAAATTTAACATCTCGTCATTTTGGACATCCTTTTTAAAGCATAACATTTCCTTTTTGGAAAGTTGTAGCCCCACATTTACAACAAATATTCCACCTTTTTACTTTTCTCACACTCTCTCTACCTTTTTACTTTTCTTACACTTTCCATCAACAATTTTACAATAAAATATTATTTTTTTAAAACACGTGTTGTCCCTCAAATATTAAACTTGAAAAGAGGGACGGAGAGAGTATATCTATATATATATAATATCCATACTAATACATAATTTAATATTTGTATTATTAATTATTAATATGTAGGTTTTAGAATTTCATAACATATTCAGTAACCATTTTTTTGATAGAATTTCATAACATATTTCTATAGATATAACATGAAGAAAGCATGTTTACTATTACTCTTTTATTTTGTGTGTAATGATGGCAGATATGGTATAGTAATGTGCCCCACACATTGCTAGCAGAAGTTAAGGGACACCAGAATTGGGTGAAGGTCACCGGAGAGTTCCTAACCTTCCCAGGTGGTGGCACCCAGTTCATCCATGGAGCTTTGCATTATATTGATTTTATACAAGAGGTAACCTATCCTAATCCAATCACTACTACAAACAAGAATAACTCTTAATTCAGGACCTGAATGATAAAACTTATCAATTAAAGATCCAGAAAATTAAGGACATGTTTGACATCATTGTACTATAGTATATGATGATTTTATATATTCTTTAGTTGTTCTAATACATATGAAATTTATCTATCATAATTTTTTAGATCATGCTATTAAAACTATCCTTAAACAACTAAAAAGTTACTCCCTTCGTCCCAATATAAAAGTGAGGATAATTGAGTGACAATAAACGTAAATAAAAGTGAAGTATAAGCATATAAATTAAGAAGGTAATTGCCAAAAATAGAATGAAAAACTTATCATGAGACTAACCAAAATGAAAAACGAGAAATTTATACGAAGACGGAGGGAGTATAAAATGTCAAACCACAAACTGGAAGTTATTATATCTTTCAGGCCCTGAATTGGTAAAAGTCGTAAAAACAAAACAATGATACATCAAGTATCATAATTTTGTATAGGCAGTAGCAGATATTGCATGGGGAAAGCACACACGAGTAGTATTGGATGTTGGGTGTGGTGTAGCAAGTTTTGGGGGTTATCTGTTTGAGAGAGATGTTCTTGCAATGTCTTTTGCTCCAAAGGACGAACATGAGGCTCAAGTTCAATTTGCACTGGAAAGAGGCATACCAGCAATATCTGCAGTCATGGGATCTCAGAGACTCCCCTTTCCTAGTAGAGTCTTTGATGTGGTGCATTGTGCGCGTTGTAGAGTCCCTTGGCACGCAGATGGTTATTTTTCACTATATTCTCTTCACATCCAAAATGATCATATGTTTACCACCTATGTTGTGATGCCACATAAACAATTAATTAAATAATGGTGGGTTCTTTTGTTTATGTGGCATCAAAACGTAGATGGTGGACATATGGTCATTTCCGGTCTTAAGTTTACTTTATTATGCAGAAGTTAGGGTCGCTTGGTTCAAAATTCCTTAATGCGAATGAATGAATATGGGGTAATTATAGTGGTTAAAGAGAATAAAAAATAATAAATCCACATTCATTATGCTTCTTACGGTGTAATGTGACTCAAAGTAAAGCTAGTCATTATCTCGTTTTGATTAACTATCTCCCTCTTATAATAATTTTTCCTCAATCATTCCACTATTTCTCAACCAACAATAATTTTTGTCTCATCTATTCCAAACTAGAGCAGAGCACTAACAATATAATCATCATGCCCTTTCTCCAACATATCCTTAATTTTCATCACGGGGACATAGAGGGAAAAGAAATTCTCATTAACATTTCAATTGAAAATTTTGAACCAAGGGCCCCACTAGTTATTCCGTTCCTTTCTAAAAGTTGGTATTTGATGAAGGTGGTTCTCTACTTCTGGAGTTAAACAGGGTACTACGCCCTGGAGGTTACTTTGTGTGGTCAGCAACTCCAGTGTATCAAAAGCTTGAAGAAGACGTACAAATATGGAAAGGTAGAACCATGCTGGTTTGTTTAACTCACATTACTTTCTCAAAAATGATCATATACCCGTCGGTGACATCAACTTATATACACGCCTCTAATGTGTGATGACACATAAGCAATCAATTAAATAATAGTGGGCTCCCCTACTTATGTGTCTATCACCACATTAGTGGTGGACATATAAGTTGGTGCCTACCAGTGGGCATAGGATTATTCCGCACATTTTCTATTCAATTAGGTTGTACTTAAGCACATAACAACTATAGGACATATTTCTGTATATATATACTTTCAGATGATTGATACTAGATTGGCTTCTTCCTTGTAGAAATGTCTAACCTAACAGTGGCCATGTGTTGGGAGCTAGTCACAATCAAAATGGATAAAACGAATTCGATAGGCGCTGCTATCTATCAAAAACCGGACTCTAATGATTGCTATGAACACAGGAAACAGAACGAACCTCCAATGTGTAAACCTGATGATGATCCTAATGCAGCATGGTGAGTTGTGATGACTTCTAATCACAAACCAATAAGCAAAATGAGCACACACCTAATATTTTTTGAGAAATCTATCCCTTTCTCAAAGCAAAATGTTATGTTTTTCAGGTACATACCTTTGCAATCGTGCATGCATCAGGTACCTGTTCAAGAGTCTGAGAGAGGCTCACAATGGCCAGAAGAATGGCCTGATCGACTGCACACACCGCCATACTGGCTTAACAAATCTCAGACGGGAATTTTCGGAAAACCAGCTCCAGACGACTTTACATCAGACTATGTATATTGGAAGAAGGTGGTTAGCACAGTTTATATGAAAGACTTGGGAATAAGCTGGTCCAATGTTAGAAATGTCATGGACATGAGAGCAGTCTATGGAGGGTAATTAAACATATGCATTTGCTTCAGAAATGATCACATTCCCACCAGTGGACATCAACTTATATACTCACCACTTATAGTGTGATTCCACATTAATCAGGGAAACCCACAATAATTTATGCTATGTGATTGAAACATAAATGGTGGGCATGTGATCATTTTCGTGCATTTGCTATACTAGCAATGTGTCTTTTATTGAAGGGTTTATAGAGTAAAAACTAAACAGGAAAGATGCTTGCAGGTTTGCTGCAGCACTGAAAGACCATAAAGTATGGGTTATGAATGTAGTGAACACAGATTCTCCAGATACACTTCCCATAATCTATGAACGAGGTCTCTTCGGGATATATCATGATTGGTGCGAATCCTTCAGCACATATCCAAGGACGTACGATCTCTTACATGCAGATCAACTCTTCTCAAAAGTGAAAGAAAGGTACTTCAAGCTTATCCTTGTATCGAGATTCTGGGGGCAAAATTCTTCAATGGGAATGGTAATGGAATGAACATGGGTAATTGTGATGATTAATGACAATAAAAGATGATAAATTCACTTTTTTCATACCTCGTACAGGGTAATGAGATGCAAAATAAGTTAGTCATCTCCCCATTTTGATTAACTACCCCCGATAATCATTTCTCCCCAATCATTTTACTGTACATCAACCAACAATCATTTTTTATCCTCTTTATTTAAAGCAAAACAATAATAATCTAACCACCATTAGCACAACCCTTCCGCCAACATATCCCTTTCATTACGTGGGTATACGGGAAAAAGATTATTATTACTATTCCCATTGAAGAATTTGAACCAAGCACCCCCTCATATTTCAGTTCATATTGGGTGTGAATGTTGATTCAATTGTCCGCTTATAGGTGTAAACTAGAGATTGTGATGGCAGAGATTGATAGGATAGTTAGACCATCAGGAAAACTGATTGTGCGTGATGAATCTGGCACAATTGAAGAAGTAAAGAACTTGTTGAAGTCCCTGCATTGGGAAGTTTCCTCTAAAAACAAAGAAGGGATATTAAGCGCTCAGAAAACCGAATGGAGGCCAACTTCTTATGCAGATCCATCTTGATTATTAAAAAGGACTATATCAAGACAACATGGTGCAGAGAATCTGAGAATCTAGAACAAAATCGGTGATTCTTAGTTCACTATAGATTCTAGAATTGGGCTACATAGTGTGTACTTTGTTATAAATTCTTTTGATGACACCAGTATTGAACTTGAAACAGTGAGTCCTTTTGATTGGGATCTTGATAGAGTTAGCACTCTTGTCAGCAGAAAAGTATTATCCGAGTAAAAAAGTGAAATTAATATACTGGGATAAATTTCTGCAGATGTATATCACTTCTACAATAAACAGCAGCAGATTTTATTTAGTTAGATGAACTATTATCATTAACATCTAGATCATTGCCTACTTATGAGGACTTATTGCACTACTCTCTTCTTCGGTACCTCTTTCATGCTTTCCTATTGTGTGCTAGTTATTCTTCCTTCCTTGCCTTTCTTTGATTCTAGAAAATGTTCAAGGATGCTCAATTGAGAAGTTCGCCTTAGATTGCCTTGATCATGTTGAATTGCTAAAAATGTGCAAACTCTACGAACAACTTTCGTAATCACTTTTTCAAAAGCTGCGAGGAGTAGCTTTTGAAAAAACGTGATTTTGGTATTCTTTGTTGTGTTTGCAAAGACCACATTAGTAACTCTTGTTGCAGAGTATCGTATATTATTGCCATTAAAGTAGCTGATCTAGCAGAAAATCATGGCAGTGAATTTTTTTAATATTAAAACAAATATTAGTACAATATTGAAGAAAATGACAATATGGAAGTTGGCATCATTGATCTCTTATCAGAAAACAAGCAGAGAGATAACAATTAATAAAAGCAACAACAATGAAACAGCAACTTATGATCTTCCAATTTTTATTTCTTTAAATAAATTAGAGATTTGTATCTCACGATGTACAAGAAGGAGAAATCAATTGCAGCAAGTATAAAACAGAATCATGAATATGGATCCCCAAAAAATTTAAGAAAACTTGATAAAATATTAAAATCAAACCTAATCGGGGAAAACTTCTGTTTCAAGAAACCTTGGGATCAGCGTTGTATAATCTGTTGTATTCCTCCAGCTCCTCATAATACAAATCCCATACGCACCTCACGCATCCGCTGCCGCAGCAATCCCCCGGCAACGGCTTCTCCGGCGGCGGCGGAATGGTGATCGTTGACTTCTCCGGTGCCTTATCCTTTTCCTCTCCGTTCAATTTTCCTTGTACAACATCCTTGTTCTTAGATCCGTCGGCCATTCTGTGGTGGCTAAATTGGTTGGTGATGCAAAAGGCTTCTGTGGAATGATTGAAACTGAAATGATAAACAGGGGTGGTTATGCGTCGAAGAGCGAGAATGGGACCTCTTATGGGCATCGTACTTGGTTGCCGGAGGACATTCTGGTGGTGGTGGCGGCGGCGCCAACAAGAGTGGTGGTGGTGATTTGGGGGTATTGGTGATTGATGTATTAACCGGCAAGTTTCCATTATCCCATTTAACGTACGGCTGTTGAGTATTAAACTTTTGACCAACACGACTCTTGTTGAACTTTTGACCAAAACACGATTCTTGTTGAACTTTTGACCAACACGATTTTGTTGACTGTTGAATAATTTTTGCGTCCAATTTTTATCTTTTGACCTTTTCCATTTTAGTTCACGTTGTTTTTGGCATTAGCCTTGCCAAGATTCCTTTTCGTTATTGTAGTAAATTTTTTTAATAAATTGCAAATAAATTAATATATTTTGTATTTTTATAAGTTAATCCCATCATTTAAATTTCAATAATATCATACACTATATTTTTAATATACAATATATTTTTGTAATTTTATATTTTAAACATTTACATTTTGTTTCATTACTTCATTTTAATATACACATATTATTTTAAATTTAATATTGTATATGTGTAATATATATTTTTTTAATAAAAATCATTGAATTTATCAATTACAACATATTTTTTTCTTTGCAATTCACTACACCATCTTTTTTAAATTTTGCAATTTGATGCATCGATTATTTTTCACCAACAATTAATTGACGTGACAATTGAAAATGACACAATCCATGCAAATTTTCATAAATAAAATTATATTTTTAACTGAAAATAACAACTTTTAAAATTAATTTTAACAGAACTTAAAATCATAATTTCTAATAAATAAATAAATAAAAAGATGTTACTTTCATTTTTAAAAAAATATTTGTTAGCATTTGCGTGCATATTTATGTGGCAGCCATGTCATTTAACCGTGATTTGGAAAATGGTCGGATGCATCTATATAACTGCAAAATTTAAAAATATGGTATATCGAATTGCAAAGGAAAAAAATATATTATAATTGATAAAAAAAAAACCCTAAAAGGTCTCCATTTCATTGCAATTAACCCTTTTAATTATTATATATATATATATATATATATATATATATATATATATATTAAAGTGCATAATTTGTTGATTTAAAGTTTATTATTTCATCATAGTAAAATTATCATATCATTACAATTTATATTTAAATTTTAGGAGTTACAATTATATTTTTAAATCTATTTATTATCAATTTTATCATTTAAATTGAAAATATGACTCGAATGGTGCAAGAAAATAAACTTGAATACTCTAAAGAAATATAACAATAAATAATAAGCAAAATTGTACTCAAATTTATGAACGAATTTTGTGCAAACTTCAAATGATGAAATAATGTCGATAAAAATTAGGAAGATTCAGTAAAACATAACGTACTAAATAAAAAAAAAAGTTTCATATAAAATTTTAAAATCAATTATTTAGAAAATTTGATCTTACTATACTTTAGGGCATAACCCGTCGTATACGCAAGAAGAAAAAAATATTATTTTAATTAAATAATTTAAATTGATTAATGCAATTCAATTATAGTCATATATTTTTATTATTTAATAGTATCTTATATGTGTAATATATTTTCTTTCAAATCTATTTATATTATAAATAATAAATTTCCAATTGTATATTGTGTTGATTATTTGTTTATTATATGTATTATCATAGTAAAATGGGGGTCTTTCTTGTAATAGTCAGGGTGCATGTTGTAATTTGTTGTAACTTTTGTTGGTGGTTGAAGGCATAACTCATGCCTACATCACAAGTATTAATTAAAATTGCTCAAAAAAAAAATAATGATATTTTTGTAAAATTATGAATGAATGTGAAAGTGCAATTTATTGTAGGTTTTTTTTTTTTTGTTTTTATTTTGAGGGGTGCAAGTTATATTGAGACACGTGAATAAAGAAAATGTCCCAATTATTGTGGGACGAATGAATTATCTTAAAACAGGTTATTAATTTGTATTCCTCAATCCCTAAATATGATTCAAATGAAAAGAAAGTACATGAAAAAAAAACAAGAGTGCACGCATTACTAATACTTTTAAGGTATGAAGTGTAGTACTTTTAAGCCAAGGGGACAAAGGGGTGGAGAAGAATCATTTCAGTTGGGTTAATTTGTTTATATATATATATATATATATATATATATATATATATATATAAGTATATATATTCTTCTACATCAATATATTTCAATTCACACATTGCTTCCAAGACATGCTCTTCATACATCATTATAATCATCATCAAATGCATCCCAATACTTTTTTTGTCAACCAAAAATTACATTTTTTTAGTTGTCGGTGGTTAGAAGTTAGTTCGCCAAGTGAATTCCAAATTCTCCAAGCCTCCTTATACCTCTCACTCCAATTCGTTCCCAAAGGGAATCGAACTCAGTCTTCCACTTAAGTGGGAGCCCGATATTCCTATAATCATTTAGTTTTAGATATTCAATAATGTTATTTTGTTACAAAATTTATTTCATAATTTTTGTCCGGCACACGATAATTTTGACACCTATCATTTATAAATTCTACTCTCATAATATTCACAAATTTATATAAAATGTCAATATTGTTGGTCTCACGAATACATACAATTCAATCAATATTTTTACTTTATACATAAAGATTACAAAATTATCATTTAAAACTTCAATCATTACTTTTTTTTTTTTTTTTTGCATGACTTTTTATGTTTGAGACGTAATTCGAAGCGGACGAAATATAAAATTTAGAAGTGTCTGGTTAAAGGTTGATATAAATCATCTCGCTCGTTAATTTTTCCATCAGAGTTTGATGGTCATTGTTCCCGCGTTAATTTTCTCAATAAAATTGTAATGACAAAGTTAACGGGTGTCCATTTCTGTCATTTTCCATTAAAGAAAGTCTTGTGTGTACAAGTTTTACTATAAAATTAATGTTGATAGTATTAGTTATTTTATTAAATGGTGTAGTTATTTTTATAATAATGTATTAATTTGAATGATATTAATTGTTTTATTAAAGAATATTAGTTATTTTATTAAAACATATTAGTTGTTTATTATAAGATATTAGTTGTAAACCAATTTTCCGACACAATTGGTTTATATATACTCGAACATCACATTTTTTTACGCGTTAAGAATTTTATAGCATAAAATAATACTTTAATTACAAATTGATACTCTCGACCTTTTAAAGCAAAACTAAGTTAACTAACTTATAGAAAGAAAAATATATATAACTTTTTTTGGAATAAAAAAATATAACTTAAGGGGCTTGGTTTAAAAGTTTTAATGAGAATAAGTATGATTTATTGTGAAATTATTAATTTAAAAGGTATTAGTTGTTTTATTAAAGGGTATTAAATGTAAATCATTTTTCTTTATCGTGCAAATGGTGACTCAACTCATAACCTTATGCCAAAGGTAATGGAACTCTAACGATTTGAGTTATATCAATTCGTCACTTGTGCTTCTTAGTTGTAAATTAATTTTAATGTGTACTTGTTAATATATATTACAACATACTTTAACATGTGTCATAATATTTTTAAGTGTTTGTATTGAGAATTAATTAATGTGATAAGTTGAAATTTTACAATTATACCCCCATTTACTATTTTTAAAAAATAAAAAAGGGATATTTTTGTCAATTAACTTTATAATAAGTTGATGATAATTTTAATAAATCATAAAGGGGGATCCATTTTCACTTAAAAATGGGAAATCATATATTAGACTTTCATATTTTGCGGGCCATAAGTAATACAAATCAACAATAACAAACACTTGAATTTTAGAAAAACAAACTATATACCTTGTATTTGTTATTGTTGATTTGTATTACCTATGGCGCAAAAATATGAAAGTCTAATATATGATTTTCCATTTTTGAGTGAAAATGGATCCCTCCCTTTATGATGTATTAAAATTATCATCCACTTATTATCAAGTTAATTGACAAAAATATCCCTTTTTATTTTAAAAAAAAATAGTAAATGGGGGTATAATTGTAAAATTTCAACTTATCACATTAATTAATTCTACAAACACTTGAAAATATTATGACATGTGTTAGACTATGTTGTAATATATATTAACAAACATTTGATTTGTATGATTTAATTATACATATCACACATAATAAGTCAAATGTATCACATGTTTCACTATCACTCGAGAATTTAATACCTCAAAACAAATGAGTCGTAAGAGTAAAATATAATCAATCTACTTTTATCATACATAATATGACTCATCATAAGTTAATCATGATCTCTTTTTTTTTTTAATCACTATCTTATTTTTATTTTGATTAATTATTATTCTCCTGGAATTATTTTTCCACATTCATTTTAATTTTTTCCAACCAATCATTTCTTGTTTCAGTTTATTGCAAAATTAAAGTAAAACACTAATCATTATTCTCATTGCAATTAATTCATTTTTATTAGTTTAATAATTAGAGTTGATCTTGTGTGAATCGGTTGCACTATAAATTAATTTACAACTAATATCTTAGAGTAAAACAATTAAAATCATTCAACTAATAATTTATAATTAAACAACTAATATCATTCAACTAATAATTCTTAATCCAAGCAGATCTTGTCCGCATTACCAACATCTTGTTTTCCTTCTATAAGCTGCCGAGGAAAGTCATAAAAGAAATAACCAAGATGCAACGCGAATTTCTATGGCATGGGGGTAATTCTAATGGGGGATCTATCTCTTGGGTGGCATGGGATGATGTTTGCCGTAGCAAGAACGATGGGGGTCTTGGAATCAAAGACCTTGGAGCTTATAATAGAGCTCTTCTTGGTAAGTGGATTGCTCGTTTTCTCTGTAGTCCCGAATGTTTGTGGAGCAGGGTGTTGCGGTCGAAATATGGTGATTTGAAGGCGAGATCACGGTGCGAGGAGGGTGGTCAAGGAATGTCGGCTTGGTGGCTTGATTTGGAAAAAATGTTACGTGAAGTTAATGGAAATGGCCTTGCAACTGAGTTTGGAAACCGATTGGTAATGGCAATGAAACAAGCTTCTCGGGACGATCTATGGCTTGGGAATGTATCATTGCGCGTCAAATTCCCGAGGTTATACCGTCGAGTAGCCAAAAATCAGCAAAGGTTTGCAATGTTGGGAGTCTGGAAAATGATCGGTGGGTGTGGAATTTTGAATGGAGAAGACATTTACGGCATAGTGAAGAAGATCTGGTGAGGAGTTTCTCTTGTTTCGAGTTCTTGAAGGCTGGACAAGAACAAAACCGATCGGTGGAGATGGAGATTTGCAAACAATGGGGCTTATTCATCTAGATTGGCCTACAAAAGGCTGCGTCAGGACCGTAACCATGATCGAGAGGGTGAAGATACCCCGTCGGCACCCTTAGGAAAATGCAGGATAGTTTAGCACCGAGGAGAGTGGTTACGATTGCTTGGAAGATATTGCGAAGAAGGGTCCCAACTAAGGATAATTTAAGAAAGAGAGGAGTCCAGGTGGCAAACGGGAACTTGCGGTGCGCACTTTGTAACGATCAAGTTGAAGAGAGTATTTCGCACCTCTTCTTTGAGTGTAAAACAACTTGTGGCATATGGTCGAAATTCTTAGTTGGTTGAAGGTGTATACGGTAATGCACAATGATCCGGTGTTAAGTTTTCTCCAATTTTGTGAATTGTTTGATTCAAAGAGGGAGAGGTTGATCGTTAAGACTCTTTGGCTTGGAGTGGTGTGGATCATATGAAAAATGCGAAACGAGGTACTTTTCCGAAGCGTAAGCTTGATTCTCGAGTAAAACCGAGGAGATTAAAGCGAGATTATGGTCTTGGATCTCGGTTAAAAACCGGAGTTTGTAAGGGATTCCTTCCGAGATTGGATGATTTCACCTATTTAGTGTAGGAGCATGTAGAAGTGGGATGGGGAAACATAGTTACGTAAATGGATTTGTATTTACGGTGGAGTATCTCTTGTGCTCCATTAGAGATTCTTGTGTTTTAGTGGAATAAATTTCTTTTCGACCAAAAAAACTAATATCATTAGAACCTAATACTTTACAATATAAACAACTAATATTTTTAATAAAATAACTAATACCTTTAAATTAATTTCACGACGAGCCTTATTAACAAATAACTTTTTCATATTTATTAGTCATTCTCATGTCTCATTTATCATTAATTATGCAGTGAAAATTAATTCGAAAGGTTAAAATCAAATTGATTATGAGTGGTATTTGTGTGCATATTGTGCACAATAAAAATTGTGTGCACAAAGTTTGGTTATAGTGTAGTATTATTTAATGTCTTTGTATATTATTAGTTTTTTTTTTTTTGATCGGTAAATGTTAGTTGTTAATGGTTAGAAGTTAGCTCACCAAGTCTCCTTACAATTCCAAACACTCCAAGCCCTCCTTATACCTCCCACTCCAATTCGTTCCCAAAGGGAATCGAACCCAGTCTCCCACTTAAGTGAGGAGCCCGGTGGCCAAGTGTAGTATAGTATTATTTCGGTGTTGTATAGTATTAGTTCGATTACAGTGTAATATTATTTCAAACATTGTATAATATTAGTTTATTTAACAACATTGTATAATATTAGTTTAGTTCTGATCTAGTATTAGATGAAAACATTGTGCATACTATTTTTAGTGTGCACAATGTGCACACAAATATTTGCCATTGATTATTGTTTGAATTTGTAATGATGGTGGCCATCACAAAATCTGTAATATATCCGCATTCGGGTAAAAAAATATTATGATAGCGTATCACAGTTGTAAAATTATTATCATTTTTTAATAAATTGTTATCACTTATAATATAAAGTGCATTATTTTTAAATTTTTTTATCTTAAAATGATACATTTTACATATATTTTTAAAAAGTGATACAATTTAATATAAAAGTGATAAAATTTCATTAAAAATTGGATCCGTCTCACGAAATGAGATCCATGAGACGGTTTCAGACGGAAATGAATCCTCTACATTTCTTTGCTTTAAATTTCTTGTAAATTTGGGAGATAGATAGACACAATAAAAAAATAATATGTGAAATACAAAAAGTAGGACCCATCCACTATTTTATTATTGTGTTTATCTCTCTCCGAAATTTACAAAGAAAGAAATGTAGAGGATCCATTTTGATTCTTAGCGATGACGGTTAGGGGTGGCATACCGTACCACACCGAACATACCGTATCGTAGCGCATACCGTATCGAAAATTTTGGTATACCGAAAATTCGGCATACTAAAAATACATACCGCATATCGCATCAAATTTCGGTATATCATACCATAACAAAATTTTTGGTATATACCATGTATCTTGATCTATTGGTATGTCATTTCATACCGAAATATCAATATAATGTGTCATACCATGCCATACCGAAATTATTTAAATAAAATAATTAATTATATTACTTAATATTATATAATTCGGTATAGTATATACCAAAAATACCGAAATACCGTAACATTACTTGGTATTTTGGTATAAACCGAAATACCGACCTTCCAAATTTTTCATACCGATACCATACCGAAATTTTGATGCGGTATACCAAAAATTCGCTATTTTTGACGACAACCTCTTTATATCGATATTTTCAGTATTTTATCCACACCTAATGATGGTCACTGTTTCACATTCCAAAGTCAATTCATATAATTTAAAAATCATATGCACAAATAGTTATGGTGGGAAATTTAATTAGGTTTCAACTATTCACCTAATTCAAAATCACTTTTGGATAGGAAAACGATTATTACCATAATAATTAAAGTTAATTTGGCATCAACTTTCTAGCTGTCAGCCTATCAATAAAGTATTCTTCTATCAAATTTTGTTTCATTTTTGTAGCGCCCCAAGTTCTCTTCATATTAAATATAAGAGTTAATATTTTTTTAACTCATTTGGTTTCCACTAATTTAATTTTGGTCCATTTACGTTGACAATTTGAATATTAACTAATACGTTGTAAATTTTTTGAAATTAACCCGAAACCTGCAATACCCGTAAGCTAAACCGGTCAATTGCCACGTGGAATTATAATTTTTTTATTCGTCCACCTGTTAAATTAAAAATCCAGCTGTTATGTAGAGTACTCATCGGCAGCGTTGTTTCGCTGGGCTTCAATCGACGGCGGTTCAAGGCGACGGCGCTGCTTGACGGCGGCGCTGGAGCTACGAATCAGCGGCGGCGGCAAATGGCTGGGCGATTTGGGCACAGTGGCTGGTGAAGATTGGCGATGAATCGACGATGGGGTGGTCGGCGGCGAGAGTAGATTGTGTTCGGTGGTTGGATTTGTGGTGGAATTATTGGTGGTTGGTGGTGGTTTTGAGAATTTGCAGATTTGGAATGAGCGCGATACAGTGGAATTGGGGAAGAAGATGGTGGGTGAACTTATCAAATTGGTGGGTGTGTTGGGTGGATGGGTCGTGGGTGTATTCGCTGATTCAATGGGTGTATGCGAATATGGTGTTTCGCCGTCTCACCTTCGTTCGACCGTGTATCTTTGCGTACGACATCCGATTGACTTAATTCTTTTTGCATTGAGCTCGTCTCTCGGCCCTCTTTCTATCCATGCAATTGCTCATTTGAATTGAAAACCACAAATATCCTCAATTTACACTCAAAGTTCGCCCCAACCTACAAATTAACACTTAAAACACCAACTTAAATAATCAAATGCAATTTGGTCAATTAAATGTGAATTAACATGAAAATAATATCAAATTGAGATAATTAAGCACACAATAATTACGTAATTTTCACACTAATCATTAATATTATTAATAATCCATAATAACGAGATACTTATTCTCGTAATACTAATACTCTATAATACTAATACTAATACTAATATAGTTTGTATCCATAATTACGCAATTTTCACAATAGTATTAGTATTATAGAGTATTAGTATTACAGAGAATAAGTATCTATTATTATGGATTATTAATAATATTAAGATTAGTGTGAAAATTGCGTAGTTATTGTGTGCTTAATTGTCTCAATTTGATATTATTTTCATGTTAATTCACATTTAATTGACCAAATTGCATTTGATTATTTAAGTTGGTGTTTTAAGTGTCAATTTGTAGGTTGAGGCGAACTTTGAGTGCAAATTGAGGATATTTGTGGTATTCAATTCAAATGAGCAATTGCATGGGTAGAAAGAGGGCCGAGAGACGAGCTCAATGCAAAAAGAATTAAGTCAATCGGACGTCGTACGCAAAAGATACGGTCGAACGAAGGTGAGACGGCGAAAACACCATATTCGCATACACCCATTGAATCAGCGAATACACCCACAACCCATCCACCCAGCACACCCACCAATTTGACAAGTTCACCCACCATCTTCTTCCCCAATTCCACTGTATCACGCTCATTCCAAATCTGCAAATTCTCAAAACCACCACCAACCACCAATAATTCCACCACAAATCCAACCACCAAACACAATCTACTCGCCGCCGACCATCCCATCGTCGATTCATCGCCAATCTTCACCACCCACCGCGCCCAAATCGCTGACCATTCGCCGCCGCCGCCGATTCAGAGCCCCAGCGCCTCCATCGCGCGCATCCGTCGTCAAGCGGCGCCGTCGCCTTGAACCGCCGTCGATTGAAGCCCAAATAAACAACGCCCGATGAGTACTCTACATAACAAATTGGATTTTTTAATTTAACAGTGGACGAATAAAAAAATTTATAATTCCACGTGGCAATTGACCGGTTTAGTTACCGGGTATTGCAGTTTCGGGTTAATTTCAAAAAAATTTACAACGTATTGGTTAATATTCAAATTGTCAACGTAGCTCGGACCAAAATCAAATTAGTGGAAACCAAATGGGTTAAAAAAATATTAACTCTAAATATAATGTTACTTTGGGGTAGGCGCTACTAAATACAATTTAGAACTCATTTCCGAGATACGATAATAAAATTATTATCCTTATAAGCGGAAGCTATAGCCAAATTAAAAATATTAACCCCAAAGCAACCGAGAAATCGGTGATACGTACTTAAGAAAAGAGAATTTAACAAACCTTGCTCACGGGCGATAATTATACATCGAAAGCAGTAAGAGCAAAATATATTTTTGTTACAGACGTTTCACCAAAACACCATTATCTTTCACTCCACTTGCAAAACTTATAATATATATAATAATTACACAATTTATCCAAAGTACAGTCTTTGCATCCTCATCGTCCCTTCACCTCAAACTCAAGATCTGTAACAATGGATATGAGGGGTGAGTGTTTGAATACACCCAGTTGAATAATCTCAATGATTGCCGATAAAATGCATATGCAAATAACACATAACATGAAAACATAACTCTTGTGCACATTATGCGGGCCATTACCGGCTTGAACATAGTACGGGCCATTACCCGGCTTGAACATAATTTCACAATTGTTGCATAATCATGACATATATTACTCACATATCACACATTAACATAGCAATCATAACATAGAATGTTAAACTCGATGAAGAGTGGAAATTATCCCACCTGGTTTGATATGAGCACTATTTTGGAAGCGGAACTACTTTTATGCTTCAGGTTCTTCTGGCCCTACAAATGATATCGTGCGCTCAGAACATTGTAATAGATATGATAATTAACTTATAATAACTATAATAAGAGATTCCTAGAGTTATAGGACCACTTTGGATTTGGTGCAGAGGTTAAAGGGCAAACAGTCTTTTCCTAAGGATTCTAAAGTTTGATTAATGTATTTGATTGCTAAAAGATAAATTAGCTAGTTTATTAATAAGATAATCTTATTTAGAGTGCGTAGAAACTTGTTGGGATAAAAGCTGACTTAAAGCGAAGAATTTGGATTGAAAACGGAAGTTTACGGCTTACAGCCGTTCAGGGGTAAAACGGTCATTTTATAATATTGTTCATCTCGTGATTTTAGAATTAAAATGTAGATCTTTGGATTTGGAACAATTTGACGCTGGTTTGGATCAAATCGGATGAAAAGCGAAGATTCCACAAGCGTTTGAAAATGAGGGGCAAAATTGTAATTAAAGAAAAGTCAAACATTGACCTGTTGACTGGTTAACGGACCAGAATTCAAAATTTACAATTTAGTCCTTGAAGTTAATCTAATTCTCTTTGGCCTCCCTCTACTTTCAAGCTATTGTACAAAAGGTCCCTACCGTCATTCTACACTTCCGATCGAGAAAACCGAAAATATCGTTGGAATCCTCACGGTCTCGGGGTTCTATTCCACCCCCAGCCCGCCTCAAACGGCCACCGGAAGCGACGGCCATTTTAGCGAGAGGGCGACGACATTTCAACTTACGCCATTAACGTCCATTTCAAGCTTTTGATACTCCATTTTCATCGTTTCCTACTCACAATTAGGCCTATGACCTTTACTATATCCCATAATGACTCGAAACGTAAGAATCCACAAAAATAAAGTTTAATTCTAAGCGTTGAAACCCGTTTCTATGCGTCACTTTCGGCTTATTTTTCTACTAATTTCGTACACCGATTCTATCGATGGAGAATATAATTCTACTCTATGCATAACGAGGCTTCACAACGATATAAGTTTCGCCGCCTATTGTTCACCTAACGACGACGGTGATTGAATGAAAAAAGCAAACTTAAACAATAATTATCGAAGCTTCGCACTAAATTTTCAAACGCTACAAGAATCGAAACTACAAACTGATTTTATTTCTATAATCTACGAATCGCTACGAGATTTCCATATATAACATAATAATAGGAGAAAACCACGGCGACGGAGTAAAGCGGCGTGAACGGAATGAATTGAAGAATGAAAAGAAAAGAAGAGAAGGCTGGTCTACTTCTGTGGAAGGAATGGAGAAAAGTGATGATAAGGAAAGGGAAAAGTTACGATAAGAATACCACTCTTTTTACTTATACGTAACTTAATTTTTACATTTTATTTAATTAACTTATTTAATATATAAATATATATACTATATATTATGTTTAGTACCTTTAAAAAAATTGTTGGTATACAAATACACATTATTAAACACTATAAAATATTTAATTTCTATTTGAACTTGAGAAATTATCAAATTATAATACTTAATTTATTAAAATTAATAACATGCATTAATAATTCATATAAAGATTTCGGGTTATTACATTTTTAATACTAGATTTTCACCCGTGCGTTGTTGTTTTTTAATTTGTTACGAAATGAATCAATACATATTTTCTAAACTAATAAAAAAATATTCCAAATTCGTTCCATGAATTATGAGAAAAACTTCAAAATGCCCACTGCCATAAAAAAATGTTTTCTACCCACCTACTTAACAAAAATGTTTTCTACCCACCCCTACCCCACCCCCAAAAGCTGCCCCCATCCGCCTCCCCCTCCCTCCCCATTCCCACGCCTTCCCAATTGTCGGGATTCTTTGCATGCATGCATGATTCCTACTTTATGTCACATAAAGTAGGGAATCACATAAAGTGGGAAATTTATTTTTAAAAAAAATTTAATTCATTTAAAAGCGTGTTGCTCTCATCGAATAATTTATTCATCTCAAATTTTTCTCCACTCCACATTTTTCTCTTTCATTTTTGTCTTTCACCCTCCCACTACTTGCGGTTTGAAGAAAGAAGAACAAGGTAATTTTTCTACTTCCTATCCGTTGTTATTTATTTTGATATTATTGAATAATATTAGGAGTTATGAATGATTTTATATGTAGGACTTATAAATTATTTAGAAATTTTTTAATTTTATGATTCAAAGGAGTTATACGTAGGAGCACATTTTTAATATTAGGAGTTAATGTAGTTGTTTTAAGTAATATATTTACTTTTACGATTTATAATTGCTTAAAATAATTATTTTAAAATTTTAATTTAGCCATTATATCAAATTTTAGAGTTAATTTAGTATTTGTTAATTATGTAGATGGACGATAATTCAAGATTTTTGATGGTTTGCCACGGAGGTTATTGGGAAGGTTTCAGTATACTAATGGAGAACAAGAGCACATTTTAGTTTCGATTTACCCACCAATTAGCTATAGTGAACTTTTAGAAAGTATACAGTTTAGTGCAAGCAGATATGCACAAATGGGGCTATCAGGTTGTAGCTCTTTGTGAGTCGAGGGGCCACATCATTAAGTGGAAGCTAAATACGAGATAATGATGTTGCACGATATTTGAATAAGTACAAGGATGAAGATCTCGTAGTTTATGTTTCACTTTGAAAAAATCAATGGTGAGCGTCCATATCCCCCTCGGAGTACTCGTGTACCCCCTCGGAGTACTCGGGTACGTGTAAGTGATGCTGGTCCTAGTACGGTGCCTTGCACGTGGGCTCCGATTAGCCCACTTTTTGATGATCATAATGTTGGTTTGGATGATGAGCTGAATTTGGGGACCACTAGTTCGGATGAGGAAGATGAATCGAGTAGATGAGGAGGAACCATGGCACGAGCGCGAGGCATATGCCGCATATATGTCTCATGAAGAGTCTACAAGAGAAATTGCATGGCATATTTCGCGAGTTCCGTGTGAAAGTCTGATCGTCAGGAACAACATCTTCTTCTACACTCTTGATCATTGTTATCTCCAAAGCAGTTCATTTTCAAGTAAAAGCGAAATGGTGGAAGTTGTTTCTCAATACCATTTGGTAAATAGGGTAGAGTTTCGGGTCAAGCGTTCGAGATACGACAAGGTGGTATTTGAAGTGCAAGCACGATTCTTGTGATTTCGGTTTTCATGCAACGGCTAAGCATGATGTTTGGCGAGTCGTGAAATTAACCATCCCACATACATGTGTCCTTGATCCGAACACGAAAACTCCCAAGTCCATGAAGTCAAAATTTCTTGGAAAATTAATTGCGAAGAAATATGCGGGTACAACTCTGCAAATAAACCTGCAATGATAGAGAATGAAGGGTTTAAAGATTATGGACTCACTGAATTACGATCATGCACGAGTCACCAAAATGCATGCTTTGTCAATACTATACGGATCGGGGCTTGCGGTATTTAGTAAGTTGTCTGGATATCTCTATCACTTGAAGCTCGCCAATTTTGAGTCTCATCTGACTTTACATGTGGATGATAATAACGCATTTAAATATGCATTTTATGCGTTGGGGGCATCAATTTGCAGGTTTGTTAGATACGGAAGACCGGTCATCGTTATTGATGGGACCCACTTGAAGGGCGAATATTGTGGGATTACATTTGTTCTTTGTTACTCGGGATGGCAATGGAAATATCTTCCCTTTGGTCACTGGTGTTGGTGATGTTGAGTGCAATGAATCATGGACATGGTTTCTTCAACGCTTACGGGAAGCTTATGGTTGTCGAGAGGATTTATTGTTTGTTTTTGATCAACACCAAAGTATTATTCGTGATGTTCGCGATGTTTTCCCGAGGCCAAACACGGATTATGTTACTATTATCTGCGAGAAGTTGGTTGGCTTGAGGCGGCCGTAGTTAAAAAGTTTTATGATGCGGCATACACATTTCGGATATCGAAATTCATCGGGTATATCTTTATAGTTGCTCGTTCTCATAATTTATGAAATGTTTGTTTTTCTAATTCAAAATAATTTTCTCTGTAGTTGCATGGAGTTATTACAACGTATGGATGAGGCTCGACGATTGATGCATAAGTTGAATACTTTGAATCCGAGCAGTGGGCCGCGTGCATTTGTAAGGTTAGGCGTTATGAGTTCATGGCGTCTAATCTTCTTGAGAGTTGGAACAAAAAGCTACTTTGGTCTCGAAAGCTTCCAATGGTTGCTATCTTTGGAATCCATTAGATTGGTACTCGAAGAATGGTTCACTACGAGGCGTAATGCGGCCGGCTCATAATCAGATTTTGTGTGAGAAAGTATCGAAAAATTGGTTGAAATAAGGAATCGGCAAACAACTTGGTTGTAACGTCTTTGGGTGAATCTGATTCAAGGTCATTGTAATTTCACGATTTTTTATTGTGGATCTAAGCCTTAGAACTTGTGATTGTGGGGAATTTGACCTCACTGCGGATGTCGTGTATTCATCTGCTGCGGCTATTAGGTATGTTATTCTATTTTTGTTAATAGTGTGTTTTTATATAAATTTGTTTAACAATTTTGTATATTTTTACTTTTCTCCGGGTTTTCGAATTACAACCTCGGTGAATTTGTGAGCCCCTATTACGGCTCGAGTTTGTTAGAAATATGTGGGCGGGTACTATTGAGCCGGTACCTCATCCAGGACCACTTTGGAATCTTCGAATTCGTCAAATTGAGTAAGCGCTACCCACCCATGCAGCCTAGGCAAGTCGGTCGGCCACGTCAAAGCGGCGACAATCCGGAGTAGAGTCATCAAGGCCTACTCGTAAATCCAACGTTTGTTCTAATTGTCAAGAATCGCCACAACCAAGCTAAGTGTTTCCAACGGTTTACTCAACAATTTAGTGGAATGCCAAGCTCTGTAGACCAATCTGAAGTTCCCGAGGACCGAGCGGTAAAAAAATGTTCATATGTGGGGAAATAGGGCATACTAGACGTAATTGTCCTAATGTTGTATTGTGAGCGAATTACTTTGATGTTATTTGAATTTGTAATCGAATTGTGCTTTGATTTTAATTGATGAATGATATTGGTATTTGTTGCTTATTAATTGAAATATAATATTTCATTTTAATTTAATTTTTTAAAAATTTATCATTACTTATACCATAATATTCATCTATTAATATTAGTACCATAGCATTCATGAACTAAATTTAAAGCGAATTAATATTAGTACCTCTATTAATAAATTTATAACGAATTAATAAATAAATGCGAAGGTGTGCGTACGTATTTTTGCAAAATGTTGTCATGAATGTTGGCACATTCGAAGAGCAACACAGACAAATAAATAATCGAAATGTACGGCGGAAGTCTTAAACACATTGCAAGATGGATATCAAAATTTTGTATAGACTATGAATAAGTCTATCTTGTCAAGCGGCGTATTATCACTAGTAATTGTTAAGTGATACAATCGGTGAAAACATAAACTACACCGTGAATGGATCAACGTATATAGTAACTAGATAATATTCAATCTAACCTATCACTAATACAAATAATGACCCGATGTTGAGTGAAATGTTGGAACATTCACCAACGGAAGTATCAGTATGAAACGAACAATAAACTCTATAATCTATGCCAATAGACTATGCTAGATTGTGTTTCCCTCAACTTCGAGTTTTAATTTTCATAAGCAGCGTGTATTTATAGAATTCTGGACACTCTTAGTGCTTGAAGATAACTTCCACATCTCCCTTGAAAATAGGTAACTTCTATGTAACTTCCCCATGATCTTTATAACTTCTCTTGCTTGCCTCTTTCAACCGCATGACTTCGGTAATCGCCATAAGTCTTCAATCCTGAAAGAACAAGTCAATGAACAAGACAAAACGTGGGTTAAGGGTTAGTGAAAGTGGAAGGACGAATTACGATGTTGTGACGAGAATGTTGGCACATTACGAGTAACACTCGTCATAACATCAACAATCTCCCCCAATTCGGCCTTTCTCTTTGGAACACACACGATGTTGTACCAAAATGCGAGAATGTGTACACAATAGAGATAAGTAAATTAATATCAAGTAAATGACATCTTTTACTTAGTCAAGACGAACATAAATAAAAGCAATAAACACTTAACATCACAAGGACTTATACTATGAACAAAACAAAGACTAAACAAAATCGAGCTAACATAAAACAATATAAAATTAGAGCAATAAAACAAAGACAAAGTACTAGACTTAACAAAACTTAAATCGAGCTTAACCATAAAACACATTAATACAAAAATCAGAGCTTAAAAACACTTAACCAAAAACAACATAACAAAAATAAAATCAGTATAGTATCACGAACTTAACTAAATACCAAAATACTATTAAGTTCATCAACATAGCTAACACGTAATATAAGTTCGAAAAGACATAAACATAAAAATAGAAAAATAAATTGAGTCTTTACAAAAATAGATAAAGCTTATAAATGAAGATTTAGGAGAGGATTGGGCTGTAAAGAATAACATTTGCATCTTCAAGAGTCTGCACGAACTCCTATCTTCAAGCTTCTCTATCTTGAAAGCTCCCCTTGCTTAATGTCCCCAATCATCCAAATCATCATACGGTACAATGAGATCTTCATCATCCCAATCTCTGCATCTATCTTCTCAGCATCTACGTCCATGTTCGAGCTGCTGGGTCCATCATTGTTGTCTAGATTTGTGGGCACATTCTCCGGCGCATTCGGGTTTCTGTTTCGGTCTCGGTACCGGGAGCTACACTTGTTCCAGCTCCGGATATATCGGCATCTGGTCCTCCTTCGGTTCCATCACCATCAGCATTTCCATCTTGGCTGTTCGGCAGCAATATCGGCAACATCCGCAGCTAGAGCATCAACTTGAGCGGCAACATCGAGGTCCTACTCCCCTGTGACGGTAGAAAGTAGTGCTTCCCGAGACCTTATTGTGCATTTCAAGGTTGCTCAGCGGACATTTGACATTCGTGATTGAGTTTTGATCATGCAATCGATCTCGGATGAATTGCGAGTGTAATTGCGGAGTGTTGGCAACGTGTGTGCCAACATTTCTCGGCACATCGGCTGGTTGATCGGTAGGAACTTCGAGGTTCGGGTGCATTAGGATCTCTGTAGGCGAGATCAATCACACGTGGTCCAGTCCTCGGTACATGTGAGATCCCTAAACTCGAGCAAACGAACTTATTATCTCTGAATTTTCCCTTTGAAACCCAAGAGCTGAAATCATCATAAAAATCAGACTAGGATACGGCGGCGGTCCTTTACTTGACACCCTTCCGAATATGTCATCATATTGTAAAAATTGTCTTTCCAAGATTAAATCTTTGCAAGTGGCCAATTTTGTACATAAGTACAACTTGTTCGAAGTAAGGGTAGTGGTGTTGGATGATGGCAGCCAATTGTACACAATTAGCTTGTGTAAGACACTATATAGACTTCTCAAAACCGAGGAATTCATTCTATACCTCCAAGCGGTAATCCTTCCTCCGGTGATAACACTAATCACTTCATCAAGATTATCAATAGGAGGATCTTCATCATCTCTAGTTCTAAGAAAACTGTTAATCTTAGCGGGAGTAACCTCAATCACCTTTCCCCTAAATTTGACCTTTCCATAATTCTTGGAATCGACCCTAGAAATCTTGCCCTTTAAGTTTGCATAAAATTCATATATCCATTCAATCGGATAAGGAGTGGCAAATTGAAGTGCAAACATCAAAGATCTTTCTTCCGGATAACCAACCAAATTCATAGAAACAAAGTCATCCATTTTAATTATCCTTTCTCCAACAATCAGTCTAGTTCTTAAAGTCCTAAACTTATCACTATCCACACCATTATAGCTATCATCGAATCAAATGAAGTCATATTCAGAGAGGAATCGGTATGTACCTCATCGATTTAGCCTTACTTGTTTCGGATGAAGAAGACTCGAGTCGAGAGGATGATGTGTCCATTGGTGTGCCAACATCCACTGGCACATCATGTGGATCATTTCGCTTTTGCTCCTCTTTTCCAAGCGAGCAGCCATTTCAGCCAATGTTTGATTCATTTCGAATCCTCAATACTCTCCCTCGGGCCGAGCAGGAGCAGAGGCTTGACCGCTCGTTTCTTTCTCTGGACTAGCTTCCCTCATTTCTTCTTGAGAAGATTGAGAATCAAATACTTGAATCGGCTTTGAAGCAACACCATCATCATGCTTCTGCTTTTTCCCTTTTAGCAGTAATCCACCCTTTTGCCCATGGTTCGGTAAGAACGCCTTTTCGACCGCGTCCCCTGGAGCTTGTTGCCTTTTGTCGAATGGTTTCAAAGCGAGCGGTGAGTTCACCGGTGTCGGTCGAGTCGGTCGACGGGTCTTCTCTGGAGCATCTTGCGGTGATTGTGGCGGTGTAAACACTAAGTGTTTGTCTTCTTTGGAAATTAACCTCCACGTCGCCTACCTTGACAATGGGTAAATCGTCTCGCTTAGTAAGAGTTTTGAACGCATAGACGATTTGATCGAGGTGGCTCCTTCAGCCTAGCTCAACCGTCATTGGGTAAGTCTCGAGAACGGGGCTTCGCTAGCTTCGCCGCTAACCGGATTTTGTAGTGTTCCGCCCAAAATCGGAATTTTTGATGGTTGTTCGACGGGAATCTCGGCATGTGTTGGCGATATTGGCACATCCAACGATCCAACCCTAATTGATGTGGGTGATGTTGGAACCGGTGCGCCAACACTGTCGGAGACATTTTACGAGGCCATTGTTGCAAGAAGTCGAAGGTTTCGAGAAGAAGATGAAGTTCTTTGGAGAGTTTGAGTGTTGTGAAGGTGAAGAGCCCTTTCCATCGGCCATGATAATTAATACTCTGCAAACACTATTCAAATTATATTAATTAAATAATCAATTTGAATATTAATAGGCTGAATAATACTAAGTAATATAATCAATAATACCTTTGAACTCTTGTGCTTAAAATTCGAAACTTAGATATAATGTATAGAGCACACCGAGTATTACGGTCCTTAAATAGGGAATAGAAAGATTGCGAAGTTGTGAACACATCAAAGTTAAAAGATAAGATTTAATCACATCCCTAAAAATTAGGGCATTATCAAATGTTGGAAGTTTATTTCAATGACATGCTAAAAACCGCTGAAAATAATCGCACAATTAATTAAATTACACTATATATAATATTGCTTTGGGAATAATTTAAAATAAATAGATCTTCATAAAATAATATTCGGAAATTTTTAAACTCATAGAGGTAAATATTCATATGAGAACCAGAATGTTATTCACTGAATGTCGGCACACACACTTCTCAACACGCTTTTACATGAAATAAATTCATTTGTGTTGCACTATATTTTGCTTTACCCACTTATTCACATTGATCCATTTTTTCGAAGAGATCATCGTAGTTGTCGACTCCGTGTCCCATAATTACTCAATGGATTGTGAATATATTGATGCATTCAAGTCACCTTTTGAAAAGAGAACATCGTAGTAGTCAACTCCGTGTCCCATAGTTACTCAATGACATAGCATCTAATTGTGAGTTTATTTAATTGCATTTGAGAGAAGTGTGTCCAGGACAATTTATATTTATCACGAGGTTCTAATACTATTTACACAAGAGAGTTAAAAACACTAAATATTACAATACTTAGAAAAATTTAAATAAATTGTTCTAGTGTTGTTACAAATGTTGGCACATATGTCACAACACACAACAAATATTGGTCTAATTAGTGCATAAACCTAGAGATTTTCTAAGAGAAGAAAACCTCTCATTATCAAGGGCTTTAGTAAAAATGTCTCGTAATCTGTTTTTCAAGAGAAATGTATTCCAACTTTACAACTTCTTTTTCTACAAGGTCCCTAATAAAGTGGTGTCTAATACTTATATGCTTAGTTAACGAATGTTGCATAGGGTTCTTAGATATATTAATTGCACTTGTATTATCACAATAAACGGTAAGAGTATTGCTCTCCAAACCGTAGTCATCGAATATCTTCTTAAGACAAAGCGGTTGAGTACAATAATTCCCGTGGCTATGTATTCGGATTCAGTAGTAGATAGGGAAACACAATTTTATTTTGGGCTATGCCAAGAAACAAGATTGTTACCCATGTAGAAACATCCACCACTTGTACTCTTCCTATCATCACTATCACCCGCCCAATACGCATCACTATAGCCAATCAAAGAACAATTAGTGTCTTTGCTATACCATATTTCATAATCACATGTGCCTGCCACATATCGAATTATTCTCTTAACCGAATTCATATGAGATTCTTTAGGATCAGCTTGATAACGTGCACATAAACAAACACTAAACATGATGTACGGCCTACTAGAAGTCAGGATACAAAAGACTACCAATCATCGACCTATACAATGTTGGGTCAACATTTGTGCCAACACTTGTCTTTACACAATTTTTGTGTCGATCCCATAGGTGTCTTCATGTGTTTAGCATTGTCTAAACCAAACCTTTTCACAAGATTTTGGCATATTTACTTTGACAAAAGAAAATACCATCCTTGCATTGTTTAATTTGAAGACTTAAAAAGTAATTCAAGTCTCCAACCATCGACATTTCAAAGGTAGTGGTCATTTCATGTACAAATAATTCAAGCATTTTCTCACATGTAGAACCAAACACAATGTCATCAACATATATTTGAGCCATCATAATATCATATCCAGAATGTTTAATAAACAAGGTCCTATCGGCTTCACCTCTATAAAAACCGAATTCAACTAGAAAATCAATTAATCTACCATACCATGCCCTAGGTGCTTGCTTTAAACCATATAAAACTTTCTTAAGTTTATAAACATGATCAGTAAAATCATGATTCTCAAACCCCTTAGGTTGTTCTACATATGCTTCTTCCATAAGAATTTCATTTAGAAATGCGGCTTTAACATCCATTTGATGCGCTTTTATATCAATGTAGCATGCAATAGCAAGTACTTGATCTTATGGACTCAATTCTAGCAACATGAGCAAAAGTCTCATCAAAATCAATTCCTTCTACTTGTGTATAGCCTTGAGCTACTAATCTAGCTTTGTTTCTTACAACATTACGCAGTTCATCGGTTTTGTTTTTGAAAATCCATTTTGTACCAATTACATTCACATTATCGAGGCCTAGGCACAAGTATCCAAACATCATTCCTTTCAAATTGATTTAACTCCTCGTGCATTGCATTAATCCAGATTTTCATCTTTCATAGCTTCATCAACATTTTTAGGTTCATTGAAGGAAAGAAAACATTCAAAGTTCACCTTGTTACACATAGATGTCATACAAATCGATCTTACCACATGTCTTGCATCAAAACTCAATTTTCTCCTCGTTTGTACACTGATTGTGGTTTTACCTATGATGCATTGTTGTGGATGATTTTTGAGAATCACGGAAGATGGTCTTGTAGCGAGGATAAGGCATAGTTCTATTAATTTACGGATGTTGAGGTGATGTTGCTTGAGATGTGGGCACATTTGTAGCAACATTCTCAATTGATCGAAATTCGAGAACTTTGCATCTGCTCAATAAGATCGATTACATCTTCTTCAATGGCATTATCTGCAAGACTTGCATTATCATCAAAAACAACATTCATAGACTCTTGAACAATATCAGTCCTAAGATTATAAATCCTAAAAGCTCTCTTGTTTCTAGCATAACCAAGAAAGAAACCCTTATCACTCTTTGAATCAAATTTATAAAGTTGGTCTCTATCATTCAGAATATAGCAAACACATCCAAAGACATGAAAGTATTTGATTAGGCTTTTTGTCATTCAAAAATTCATAAGGTGTCTTTGTGGAATTAGGTCTAAGATAAACTCTATTTGAAATATGACAGAGACGGTATTCAAAGCTTCACCAAAACCTTTTTGAAAGTTTCTTGGATAAAAGCATTACTCTAGCCATCTCTTGTAGAGTTCTATTTTTCTTTCGGCTACACCATTTTGTTGAGGCGTTTTAGGAGAAGAGAATTCTTGTATTATGCCTTTATCTTCACAAAATTTAGTGAATAAAGCTGTTCTCAAACTCCCTACCATGATCGGACCTTATTCTTTTTATCTTAGTGTTATACACATTCTTAAACCTTTTATAAAGAATTTTGAATACATCAAAAGCATCTGATTTCTCTTTAAGAAACTCAATCCATGTAAACCTTGAATAATCATCTACTATGACAAAAATATCTCTTTCCACCAATGCTTTCGGTCTCCATTGGTCCCATTAAATCCATATGCAAAAGTTCAAAGCAATGTTTCGTAGTACATTGTGTCAACATTTCATGTGACATTTTGACTTGCTTACCACTTTGACATGATCCACATACATTCGACATACGTACTTGTAACTTAGGCGGACCTTTAACAGATCAAATTTTAACAATTTGATTATGTTTCTATAATGTTTATATGGTCTCATCTTCCTTCATCCTTAAATTTTCGAACTTGGTTCCAAGCATCCTCAACTTCGTCCTTCTTACACTCTCGGATCCTTCACAATGTTCTTGTAATCTCTCCCATGCATCTTTTGCAGATACACAATTAGAAATTATTTTGAACATGGATACATCCGTAGAGGTAAATAAGGCATTGAGTGCCTTCGAATTGAAGCTGGCCGTTGTCACCTCATCATTTGTCCATTCTAACTCTTTTTGATTTGAGCTTCAGTATTGTCATCGGTGGAACAATCGGTGGAGTCCATCCAATCAATATACTCCTCCATGTACGTTCATCAATGGACTTGATGTACATACGCATCTTAGGCTTCCAAATTGCATAATTTGTACCATCTAGAACGGGTGGCCTAATTGGAGCTGTCATAGGATAATCCATTGCAATAAATCACACCAAACACGGGATCTAAACTCGGGATAACGAGTTTTATGGCTCTGGTGCCAATTGAAGGTGTGCGTACGTGTTTTGCGAAATGTTGTCACGAATGTTGGCACATTCGAAGAGCAACACGAGACAAATAAATAATCGAAATGTACGGCGGAAGTCTTAAACACGTTGCAAGATGGATATCAAAATTTTGTATAGACTATGAATAAGTCTATCTTTGCCAAACGACGTATTATCACTAGTAATTGTTAAGTGATACAATCGGTGAAAACATAAGCTACACCGTGAATGGATCAACGTATATAGTGACTAGATAATATTCAATCTAACCTATCACTAATACAAATAATGACCCAATGTTGAGTGAAATATTGGAACATTCACCAACGGAAGTATCGAGTATGAAACGAACAATAAACTCTATAATCTATGCCAATAGACTATGCTAGATTGTGTTTCCCTCAACTTTGAGTTTTAATCTTCATAAGCAGCGTGTATTTATAGAATTCTGGACACTCTTAGTGCTTGAAGATAACTTCCACATCTCCCTTGAAAATAGGTAACTTTTATGTAACTTCCCCATGATCTTTATAACTTCTCTTGCTTGCCTCTTTCAACCGCATGACTTGGTAATCGCCGTAAGTCTTCAATCTGAAAGAACAAGTCAATGAACAAGACAAAACGTGGGTTAAGGGTTAGTGAAAGTGGAAGGACGAGTTCGATGTTGTGACCAGAATGTTGGCACATTCTCGAGTAACACTCGTCATAACATCAACAAAATGCGGAGGTGTCCAAGATTTTTATAATTTTTAGCATTAAAAATAAATTTAAAACAAATTAATAAATAAATCTGGACACCCTCTCGTTCAAAGGGGTGTCCAAGATTTTTATTATTTTTTTATTATTATTTTAGTATTAAAAATAAATTTATAACGAATTATAAAATAAATGGGAGGTGTCCAAGATTTTTAATAATTTTTAGCATTAAAAATAAATTTAAAACAAATTAATAAATAAATCTGGACACCCTCTCGTTCGAAGGGGTGTCCAAGATTTTTTATTATTTTTATTATTATTTTAGTATTAAAAATAAATTTATAACGAATTATAAAATAAATCTGGAGGTGTCCAAGATTTTTAATAATTTTTAGAATTAAAAATAAATTTAAAACAAATTAATAAATAAATCTGGACACCCTCTCGTTCAAAGGGGTGTCCAAGATTTTTATTATTTTTTTATTATTATTTTAGTATTAAAAATAAATTTATAACGAATTATAAAATAAATCTGGAGGTGTCCAAGATTTTTTATAATTTTTTTAGCATTAAAAATAAATTTAAAACAAATTAATAAATAAATCTGACACCCTCTCGCTCAAAGGGGTGTCCAGGATTTTTATTATTATTTTAGTATTAAAAATAAATAACAATTAAATGAGCAAATAAATAAAATAATTAAATAATCTGGATGAGCCCGCATTTACTCGCACGAGGACTCGCTCGACATTAATAAATTTGTTTTTAATTTTTTAATTTTGTTTTAATTTATAATGAATTTATTCAATAAAAATAAATTATAATAATAATCAACGAGCCGTCGCATTTACTCGCATTTAGGACTCGTTCGACATTAATAGATTTGTTTTTTTAATTTTTTAGTTTTGTTTTAATTTATAATGAATTTATTCAATAAAAATAAATAATAATAATCTGAACGAGCCCCGCATTTACTCGCATGCGAGGACTCGTTCGACATTAATAAATTTTTTTAATTTTTAACTTTTGTTTTAATTTATAATCAATTTATTCAATAAAAATAAATAATAATAATAATCTGAACGAGCCGTCGCATTTACTCGCACGAAGATCTCGTTCGACATTAATAGATTTTTTTAATTTTTAGTTTTGTTTTAATTTATAATGAATTTATTCAATAAAAATAAATAATAATAATAATAATAATAATAATAATAATAATAATCTGAACGAGCCCCGTCGACTCAAATGCGAGGACTCGTTCGACATTAATAGATTTGTTTTTTAATTTTTTAGTTTTGTTTTAATTTATAATGAATTTATTCAATAAATATAAATAATAATAATAATAATGAACGAGCCCCGCATTTACTCATACGAGGACTCGTTCGACATTAATAGATTTATTTTTTTAATTTTTTAATTTTGTTTTAATTTATAATGCTAAAAAAATTATAAAAATCTTGGACACCTCGATTTATTTATTAATTCGTTATGAATTTATTTTTAATACTAAAAAAATTATAAAAAATCCTGGACAACTCCAGACTTATTTATTAATTTGTTAAAATTTATTTTTAAAACTAAAAAATAATAAAAAATCTTGGACACCCCTTTGAATGAGAGGGTGTCAGATTTATTTATTAATTTGTTTAAAATTTATTTTTAATACTAAAAAAATTATAAAAAATCTTGTACACTCGATTTATTTATTAACAAAAATTGTTTATACTAATATAATGAATAACTCATCTACTAATACTAACATTAAACTAAAATTCAATACTAAATACTAAAATTCAAATTAAACTCACAATAAATTAAAATTAAAATTATACTAACATTCAATTGAAATGTAAAATTACACAAATACGAATTTTGGGGGATCTTATACTTGATAAAGCTATACAAATTATATGCAATGTCGGCTCGATGCTCATAGACAAATTCGTTTGGTCTATGTTTGGATCCATGCTATTCTTAAGCAATGCCTCGTACATGCAAAGAGTGAAAACACCCCACATGAAACACTATCGGTCCGCACGTAAGGGGCACCACGTGGAGGAAAAGTAAATGCAAACTCTGCCTTCTCGGTCGTATTTGGACGTACTTGATGCAAACTAGCATATCTCATCACAACCGGGAGTAACCGTCTGCAGGGTAGGGTTGCTTTCTCCCGAGCCTGTTTTACTTGAGTGGTCCAATTGCGCATCAACGAATCCCAAATAGCGAAGGTGCCTCCCTCTAGATCCGCTCTACAGCCATAAAGTGCCCGTGAGAGTGAATGATCATCACAATCTGAAAAACACAAAAAAATAGTTAGTGATACTAAATTTTTAAAATATTTTTATAAAAAAACTCACGTAATTCACATCGACCCATCCTCGTTCGTTTCTCCAACATCCAGACGAACCCCGAGCATTACAAATGAGTGTATCTACTTCTTCTTCGGTGTAACTCTCTAATGTATTCTCATCATACATCGTATCGGAGCATCACTAGCATGTTTTTTCATCCATATATTGTAATACTCTTGCTATCGAAAAAACAACAAAAATACAAAACATATGTCAAATTTTGAAAAGAGAATGATGATTGACATTGAATTGCATACTTACAGTGATTGGTCTAGAAATAATCGTCGTTTTCTCATGATTTAAGAATTTTCCATTCATTACAAAACCGGATCCTCATGTAAAATGCGCAGTATACGTCAACGTGCTAAATATAAAATAGATAAAAAATCGTGAGTTATTCCTATATATATAACAAAACATATATTATTTATTAATAAATACACACCGCTGACTCTAAATCCGTAGTCGGATCCATCACCTCTCTCGAACCATTCAAGACCCACGGTCTCGACTTCGTTGATGAACAAACTATATATTATTCCATGAAAATTAAACGTATGTGAGACACATGAATACATTAATTGACACAAAATTTAATATTTAAATAAAAACTTTAAATCACATACCCGTTGTCCGTGTTGTTGAGGAATCTTTGAAATTCCTTAGTTACCCTAGGATCCATCACCGTATACGGAGAATTGATAAAACGGAATGGTTTCGAAGTCTATCCTCGGGAAGCCCGGAGCTACACCAGGAGTAATGAGATGAAGATGGTGGAGGAGTATCTGTGGGTTCCGTGACCTTGGTGTATTCTTAGTATAAGGATAGGGTGGAGGAGTCTGAAAATTACTTCCGTACTCACGTAATTTCGAATAGAAGGCATCCGGAGTGTGCTCATAGAGCCATCCATGCATGTTGTTCAATGATTGCATGTTCCTTCGATCCCTCTCTAGCATGAATTCCATCAACTCATTTTACGAGTCCACACGAGTGTACACCGAATCCCTCAACTCATCTTTTGCAGATTGCACGAGTGTATACGTACTCTTTAATCCTCTCCTCCATTTCCAGGCTTCCCTTCGGGTAATATACTCCGTGACGGACTCCTATGAACTCGCTCGGAAGCGGTGGGCTCAGAGGGTCGTCGTGGAGCACATTAAGAACTTCATCAGCCGCATGATGATCATACTCATCTTCTTCATTGACAATCGGACTCCTCTGTCTGGACTCGGCATCATATGTTGTGAAACAACTAGCTTGATATGACATCTGAAGCTCTTCTTCCGTGGGTGGCAAAAACATCCGACATATCGATTGGCGCTACAATACAAACAATAAAAAGTATTAAAATTAAAGAATAATAATTTAATTTAATTAAATTAAATGAGTAGTATGATATGTACTGATGGCCAGTAGAACAATTCATCGGCAGTCATGGAGCGATCCTTAATATTTTTACGAACCCCAACGACACACTCTTGGGGTACGCCTATCTGGATCATCCTTGTTTTTATCCCAAATAGCTTTCCCATTACGGGAATAGCCTCGAAGCTCCAAACCTGCGTTATGCAATAAAATTTTAGATTGCGACAATTTAAAAAAATATATTAATAGATAATTAAATATACGTACTCACTAGTGCTAACGAGCACCCATGAAGGTGATACCGTGTATCATCTGTGATGTTTGCCAATTGGTGAGGTATCTTAGTTATCCCGTCCAGCAACAATGAGTAACTATAAGACCCCCATGGGAATTGCTCCCAACGCCGCAAATCGTCGACTAAGTGCCACATCCAAAAGGGGATAGGGCACTTTAGGTGATCTTTCGGTGAGAATAAAGGAGACGAACAACACCTTTGCAATACCAAATGCATCTAACGGATAGTCTGCAAAATCGATCGAATTGAACTTTTTGCGAAGTTCTTGCGGACGCATTCCTTTCTTCAAGTTGCGAAGTGGCGCATATATATCCCATCCTTCTTAAGCGACGAGTATCCAATGTCCTCGTCATAGGTCGGATCTCCGAAATTAAGGCCCATGACGAGAGCAAACTCGTGCTGCGAGAATCGGATGAACCGATCCCCAATCTTAAACCATAAAATATTGTGATCTATACTAGGGATGCTCACTTGGTATGCCAAGAACCCATGAGTGCGGCCGTTGACCGTGTAATTCGATGTCTCCATGAATAAGAATCTCCCAAAACACTCATATTAAAAATGCTCGAGGCAATCTTCACTAATTCCATATAATACTCTCTTGATATCTTCCAATATGGTGAGCTTTGCACATATTGGTTAATCAAGAACCGGTGTCCACTGGAAAGTCGGTCTAATCCAACTCCATTCAAAGAACTCGAGTATACAAAGACAAAAATAATGAGCAAACTAATACAATTTAATTTTTTAATACCAATGAGTGTCCAAGATTTTTATAATTCTTTTATTATTATTTTTAGTATTAAAAATAAATTTAAAATGAATTAATAAATTAACTGGAGTGTCCAAGATTTTTATAATTTTTTTAGTATTAAAAATAAAATTTAAACAAATTAATAAATAAATCTGGACACCCTCTCGTTCAAAGGGGTGTCCAAGATTTTTATTATTTTTTAGTTTTAAAAATAAATTTTAACCAATTAATAAATAAGTCTGGAGTTGTCCAGGATTTTTTTAATTTTTTAGAATTAAAAATAAATTTATAACGAATTAATTAATAAATCGAGGTGTCCAAGATTTTTATAATTTTATATAGCATTAAAAATAAAGTTAAAATAAATTAATAAATAAATCTGGACACCCTCTCGTTCAAAGGGGTGTCCAGGATTTTTATTATTATTTTAGTATTATTATTATTATTTTAGTATTAAAAATAAATAACAATTAAATGAGCAAATACATAAAATAATTAAATAATGCATACGAGCCTCGACCGAGTCGCACGGGAGGACTAAATCGGTATTAATGAATTTGTTTTTTTAATTGTTTAAATTTGTTTAAGTTTATAATTAATTTATTCAATAAAAATAAATAATAATAATAAAATAAATGACACCCTCTCGTTCAAAGGGGTGTCCAGGATTTTTATTATTATTTTATTATTATTTTAGTATTAAAAATAAATAACAATTAAATGAGCAAATAAATAAAATAATTAAATAATCCGTGACGAGCCTCGACCGAAGTAAATGCGGGAGGACTCGTATGGTATTAATCAATTTGTTTTTTTTTAATTTTTTAAGTTTGTTTTAATTTATAATTAATTTATTCAATAAAAATAAATAATAATAATAAAATAATGTGGACGAGCCCGACATTTACTCGTACGAGGACTCGTTCAGAATAAAAAAATTAAAAAATAATTAGTTTAAATACTAAGCGTGTAACAAATATTTTAACTAATTTAAATTAAAATAAATAATAATTAAAATATAAATTAAAAAAGAATTAATTAAATCTGAACGACTGGTCCTCGCATTTACGACATTAATCAATTTGTTTTAATTTATATTTAATTTATTAAATTAAAAGAAGTAATAATTAAAATATAAATTAAAAAGAATTAATTTAATTTTTTTAGCATTAAAAATAAAGTTAAAATAAATTTATAAATAAATCTGGACACCCTCTCGCTCAAAGGGGTGTCTGGATTTTTTATTATTAATGTATTATTATTTTAGTATTAAAAATAAATAAAATAATTAAATAATCCGCACGAGCCTCGGCCAAGTCGTAAATGCGAGAGGACTAAATGCGGTATTAATCAATTTGTTTTTTTAAATTTGTTTTAATTTATAATTAATTTATTCAATAAAAATAAATAATAATAATAAAATAATGTGGACGAGCCTGCATCGACTCGCATACGAGGACTCGTTGAGAATAAAAAAATTAAAAAATAATTGGTTTAAATACTAATGGTGTAACAAATATTTTAACTAATTTAAATTAAAATAAATAATAATTAAAATATAAATTAAAAAAGAATTAATTAAATCGACCGACTCGGTCTCAAATGCGACATTAATCAATTTGTTTTAATTTATATTTAATTTATTAAATTAAAAGAAGTAATAATTAAAATATAAATTAAAAAGAATTAATTTAATTTTTTTAGCATTAACAATAAAGTTAAAACAAATTAATAAATAAATCTGGACACCCTCTCGTTCAAAGGGGTGTCCAGGATTTTATTATTATTTTATTATTATTTTAGTATTAAAAATAAATAACAATTAAATGAGCAATTAAATAAAATAATTAAATAATCCGTACGAGCCTCGATCGAGTAAATGCGGGAGGACTCGCATTTATATTAATCAATTTGTTTTTTTTTCATTTTTTAAATTTGTTTTAATTTATAATTAATTTATTCAATAAAAATAAATAATAATAATAAAATAATTTGGACGAGCCCGTCACGACTCGTGCGAGGACACGTTCGAGAATAAAAAAATTAAAAAATAATTGAATTAAATACTAAGTGTGTAACAAATATTTTAACTAATTAAATATTAATTCAAAAAATTGTGTAATTTTTTTAAAAAAATTATAAATCTCCCTGTTAAATAAAATTGTGTAAAAATATTTTTAAATTATTTAAAAATTTACTTATACTATAGAGTAAAAAATAATGAATAACTCATCTACTAATACTAATAATACCATAACACTATTGAAATAAATACCAACATCAACAATTTACTAAACAACTAATAATTGTATTAACAATAACAAATTCATTTTTCAAAAATACTAACATCTACTAATACCAATTAACACCAAATACTAATACTAACATTCAAATTAAACTCACAATAAATTAAAATTAAAATTATACTAACATTCAACAAATACTAACAACAAATATATAGGAAATCTAAAATTTAAATTTGTTCAAAATATTTTGTAACATTCAATCTTAAACCCTAACAACAAATATTAAATTAAAATTATACTAACATTCAACAAACACTAATCAAAATTATACTAACTTCAACAAATACTAACAACAAATATATATGAAATCTAAAATTTAAATTTACTCAAAATATTTTGTAACATTCAACCCTAAACCCTAACAACAAATATTAAATTAAAATTATACTAACATTCAACAAATTTAAAAAATCGATGGAAAACTTACCGGAAAATTGTGTCGTAGGAGCTTCATCTATATCCCGTGAACTATATTGCTCTTCAATTGGACGACTCATTTTCGTATGCCGATTCTTTTTTAAATATGCACCATAATAATTAAATAAAATTAGAGTTATAATAATTAAAATAAAATTATACATAATGAAATAAATTAAAATAAAATAATAACCTATTGGAGGTTGGCGGAGGGTCGCGGAACTCGCCAGAGGTAGCAAGCACAAGAGAGAACTCGCCGGAGGTAGAAGCACCGAGAGAGAATGGAGGTTGGCGGAGGGTCGTCGAAACTCGCCGGAGGTAGCAAGCACAAGAGAGAACTCGTCGGAGGTAGAAGCACCGAGAGAGAATTGGAGGTTAGGCGGAGGGTTGCGGTCACCACCGAGAGAGAAGAGTGAAGAGAGAAAGTCGAGGATTTTTGGGAGTGGGAGTGACCGAGTGAGGGAGAGATTAATGGGGTAAGTGTAAAAGTGGGGGAATAAATTGTTGGGGCGGTTGGGGGTAGGTGAGTGAAATAAATATGTAAATTTGAATTGGGTTGGTGAAATTAGGTGGGGGGTGGGGGTGGGGGGTGGGCGGCACATTGAAATTGGGGGAGTGTGTGGGGACCACAATAAAAGTGGGTTGACAATTGGGTAGTGGGTAAAAACATTTTTATTCTTGAAATGGGTAGAAAATATTTTTTGTTATGAAAATGAGTATTTCACCCCATTGTCGGATGAATTATTATGTCAAACACCATGATAAGAACATTATTTCCAAGATAAAATTATTTTTAAGTCATTGGAGTGAAAAATGAATAGCTCGTATGTTTATTGTTGGTGTCCTTTCAACCAAAATGAAACAAAGCCTAATGAAGTGAGTTCTAGGGTCCATAATGTGATCAACAATTTGAAAAATAAAAAAATAGACAGATGAAAAAAATCTATCAACTAAAATTTCACCTAAAATTCATGATTTTGTTGAACACCCACATATGTGTAATATAAAAATAAATAGTTCTTAGAAAATCTAAATTTTCTCCTCAAACATGCATAAAAATAAGTTATTAACCCAGATAAATAGTGCATCATGAAATGAATTAACTACTCAATACATTAAGCACGTAAATATAAAAAATCTGCATTGTTTCAAGTCTTAAGTTACTTGATTAAATTAATGAAAATGTATATCTTCATATTTTCAATTCCCTGATGTCTAAAAAATTAAGAAAATAGAAGAACAATTATGTGGGAGATTATAATACATTCTTGCCACGATAATTTAATCACCGATATGATAACCTTTTTCCACGCACTCATTAGACAATTCTATATTATTATTTTTCCACACACTCATTAGACAAATCTATATTATTTACGAGATGTGACGATCATGAAGTTTATAAATCATGTGAAGTGTCCACCAACATATATCTTAGGATTAAGTTCCTCTTTTTTAGTTCTTTCTATTTATGCTGCATGCATCTAATTTTATGGGGATAACGTTATTTGGAATTCGTATACATAAAATACGATATGTCTAGCTTTTGTTATTTTTGAGAGAGAAATATTAGCCAATTTGAGATACTGTTTTTAAGATGGATGGGGGTTGTCCTTTCTTTCATATATAGCCCTATTATATTTCCTTCAAGGCTCATCTCTCTCCTCTCAATTCACATGTGCCCTTTGTATCATCACTTTCATGAGCCCACCTCACCAGTTTTGCATATCTACAACGCTTTTGATTCAAGAATTTGCATCACGGATGTCCCGATAAAGAGCAGTGTCTCACAAAAAAACTAGGTGAACTTTGAACAATTTTCCTTCTTGGTGTGTGTGGATTCTTGGTTAGTGCAAATTGTGAAGAGTTCTAATGTTTTATCTTCAACCAAGTATATGAGTGTAAACAAAATGAAGATACATTTAAAATGAATTTAATAAAAATAAATAATAATAATAATCTGAACGAGGCCTGCATTTACGACTGCACGAGGACTCGTTTAACATTAATAATTTTGTTTTTTTAATTTTTTAGTTTTATTTTAATTTATAATGAATTTATTCAATAAAAATAAATAATAATAATAATAATAATCTGAACGAGCCTCGCATTTACCTGCATTTGAGGACTCGCTCGACATTAATAGATTTTTTTTTTTTTAATTTTTTTAGTTTTGTTTTAATTTATAATGAATTTATTCAATAAAAATAAATAATAATAATAATAATCACGAACGAACCTCGCATTTACCTCGCATTTGAGGACTCGCTCGACATTAATAGATTTGTTTTTTTTTTTAATTTTTTAGTTTTGTTTTAATTTATAATGAATTTATTCAATGAAAATAAATAATAATAATAATAATCGAACGAGCCTCGCATTTACGCATTTGACGAGGACTCGCTCGACATTAATAGATTTGTTTTTTTAATTTTTTAATTTTGTTTTAATTTATAATGCTAAAAAAATTATAAAAATCTTGGACACCTCCATTTATTTATTAATTCGTTATGAATTTATTTTTAATACTAAAAAAATTATAAAAATCCTGGACAACTCCAGACTTATTTATTAATTTGTTAAAATTTATTTTTAAAACTAAAAATAATAAAAAATCTTGGACACCCTTTGAATGAGAGGGTGTCAGATTTATTTATTAATTTGTTTAAAATTTATTTTTAATACTAAAAATTATAAAAATCTTGGACACTCGATTTATTTATTAACAAAAAATTGTTTATACTAATATAATGAATAACTCATCTACTAATACTAACATTAAACTAAAATTCAATACTAAATACTAAAATTCAAATTAAACTCACAATAAATTAAAATTATACTAACATTCAATTGAAATGTAAAATTACACAATCACGAATTTTGGGGGATCTTATACTTGATAAAGCTATACAAATTATATGCAATGTCACTCGATGCTCATAGACAAATTCGTTTGGTCTATGTTTCGGATCCATGCTATTCTTAAGCAATGCTGTACATACGCGAGTAGTTGAAAACACCCCACATGAAACACTATCGGTGCACGTAAGGGCACCACGTGGAGGAAAAGTAAATGCAAACTCTGCCTTCTCGGTCGTATTTGGACGTACTTGATGCAAACCAGCATATCTCATCACAACCGGGAGTAACCGTCTGCAGGGTAGGGTTGCTTTCTCCCGAGCTTGTTTTACTTGAGTGGTCCAATTGCGCATCAACGAATCCCAAATAGCGAAGGTGCCTCCCTCTAGATCCGCTCTACAGGCCATAAAGTGCCCGTGAGAGTGAATGATCATCACAATCTGAAAAACACAAAAAAATAGTTAGTAATACTAAATTTTTAAAATATTTTTATAAAAAAAAAAGTCACGTAATTCACATCGACCCATCCTCGTTCGTTTCTCCAACATCCAGATTTAACCCCGAGCATTACGAATGAGTGTATCTACTTCTTCTTCATGTAACTCTCTAATGTATTCTCATCATACATCGTATCGGAGCATCACTAGCATGTTTTTTCATCCATATATTGTAATACTCTTGCTATCGAAAAAAACAACAAAAATACAAAACAATATGTCAAATTTTGAAAAGAGAATGATGATTGACATTGAATTGCATACTTATAGTGATTGGTCTAGAAATAATCGCCGTTTTCTCATGATTTAAGAATTTTCCATTCATTACAAAACCCGGATCCTCATGTAAAATGCGCAGGTATACGTCAACGTGCTAAATATAAAATAGATAAAAAAATCGTGAGTTATTCCTATATATATAACAAAACATATATTATTTATTAATAAATACATACCGCTGACTCTAAATCCGTAGTCGGATCCATCACCTCTACGAACCATTCAAGACCCACGGTCTCGACTTCGTTGATGAACAAACTATATATTATTCCATGAAAATTAAACGTATGTGAGACACATGAATACATTAATTGACACAAAATTTAATATTTAAATAAAAACTTTAAATCACATACATGTTGTCCGTGTTGTCGAGGAATCTTTGAAATTCCTTAGTTACCCTAGGATCCATCACCGTATACGGAGAATTGATAAAACGGAATGGTTTCCGAAGTCTATCCTCGGGAAGCCCAGTAGCTACACCGGGAGTAATCTGAGATGAAGATGGTGGAGGAGTATCTTTGTGGGTTCCGTGATCTTGGTGTATTCTTAGTATAAGGATAGGGTGGAGGAGTCTGAAAATTACTTCCGTACTCACGTAATTTCGAATAGAAGGGATCCGGAGTGTGCTCATAGAGCCATCCATGCATGTTGTTCAATGATTGCATGTTCCTTCGATCCTCTCTAGCATGAATTCCATCAACTCATTTTCAGAGTCCACACGAGTGTACACCGAATCCCTCAACTCATCTTTTGCAGATTGCACCCGAGTGTAAACGTACTCTTTAATCCTCTCCTCCATTTCCTGGCTTCCCTTCGGGTAATATACTCCGATGACGGACTCCTATGAACATGCTCGGAAGCGGGTGGGCTCGCGAGGGTCGTCGTGGAGCACATTCTGGAACTTCATCAGCCGCATGATGATCATATTCATCTTCTTCATTGACAATCGGACTCCTCTGTCTTGGACTCGGCATCATATGTTGTGAAACAACTAGCCAAGATGACATCCGAAGCTCTTCTTCCGTGGGTGGCAAAAACACCCGACATATCGATTGACGCTACAATACAAACAATAAAAAGTATTAAAATTAAAGAATAATAATTTAATTTAATTAAATTAAATGAGTAGTAGGATATGTACGATGATGACCAACAATTCATCGACAGTCATGGAGCGATCCTTAATATTTTTCGAACCCCCAACGACACACTCTTGGGGTACGCCTATCTGGATCATCCTTGTTTTTATCCCAAATAGCTTTCCCATTACGGGAATAGCCTCGAAGCTCCAAACCTGCATTATGCAATAAAATTTTAGATTGCGACAATTTAAAAAAATATATTAATAGATAATTAAATATACGTACCACTAGTGTTAACGAGCACCCATGAAGGTGATACCGTGTATCATCTGTGATGTTTGCCAATTGGTGAGGTATCTTAGTTATTCCGGCCCAGCAAAGAAATGAGTAACTATAAGACCCCCATGGGAATTGCTCCCAACGCTGCAAATCGTCGACTAAGTGCCACATCCAAAAGGGGATAGGGCACTTTAGGTGATCTTTCGGTGAGAATAAAGGAGACGAACAACACCTTTGCAATACCAGTGCATCTAACGGATAGTCTGCAAAATCGATCGAATTGAACTTTTGCGAAGTTCTTGCGGACGCATTCCTTTCTTCAAGTTCTTCAAGTGACGCATATATATCCCATCCTTCTTAAGCGACGAGTATCCAATGTCCTCGTCATAGGTCGATCTCCGAAATTAAGGCCCATGACGAGAGCAAACTCGATCTGCGAGAATCGGATGAAGCGATCCCCAATCTTAAACCATAAAATATTGTGATCTATACTAGGGATGCTCACTTGGTATGCCAAGAACTCCATGAGTGCGGCCGTTGACCGTGTAATTCGATGTCTCCATGAATAAGAATCTCCCTAAATAGCTCATATTAAAAATGCTCGTGCAATCTTCACTAATTCCATATAATACTCTCTTGATATCTTCCAATATGGTGAGCTGCACATATTGGTTAATCAAGAACCGGTGTCCACTGGAAAGTGGTCTAATCCAACTCCGGTCAACAAACCGAGTATACAAAGACAAATATAATGAGCAAACTAATACAATTTAATTTTTTAATACCAATGAGTGTCCAAGATTTTTTATAATTCTTTTATTATTATTTTAGTATTAAAAATAAATTTAAAATGAATTAATAAATAAATCGAGTGTCCAAGATTTTTATAATTTTTTTAGTATTAAAAATAAATTTTAAACAAATTAATAAATAAATCTGGACACCCTCTCATTCAAAGGGGTGTCCAAAATTTTTTATTATTTTTTAGTTTTAAAAATAAATTTTAACAAATTAATAAATAAGTCTGAGAGTTGTCCAGGATTTTTATAATTTTTTTAGAATTAAAAATAAATTTATAACGAATTAATAAATAAATCTGGAGGTGTCCAATATTTTTTATAATTTTATTTAGCATTAAAAATAAAGTTAAAACAAATTAATAAATAAATCTGGACACCCTCTCGTTCAAAGGAGTGTCCACGATTTTTTATTATTATTTTATTATTATTATTATTATTATTATTATTATTTTAGTATTAAAAATAAATAACAATTAAATGAGCAAATACATAAAATAATTAAATAATCTGTACGAGCCTCGACCGAGTAAATGCGGGAGGACTAAATGCGGTATTAATGAATTTGTTTTTTTAATTGTTTAAATTTGTTTAAATTTATAATTAATTTATTCAATAAAAATAAATAATAATAATAAAATAAATCTGGACAACCTCTCGTTCAAAGGGGTGTCCAGGATTTTTATTATTATTTTAGTATTAAAAATAAATAACAATAAATAAAATAATTAAATAATCCGTACGAGCCTCGACCGAGTCATACGGGAGGACTCAAATGCGGTATTAATCAATTTGTTTTTTTTAATTTTTAAATTTGTTTTAATTTATAATTAATTTATTCAATAAAAATAAATAATAATAATAAAATAATGTGGACGAGCCCGCACGACTCGTACGAGGACTCGTTCGAGAATAAAAAAATTAAAAAATAATTGGTTTAAATACTAATTGTGTAACAAATATTTTAACTAATTAAAATTAAAATAAATAATAATTAAAATATAAATTAAAAAAGAATTAATTAAATCTGACCGACTCGGTCTCGCATTTACATTAATCAATTTGTTTTAATTTATATTTAATTTATTAAATTAAAAGAAGTAATAATTAAAATATAAATTAAAAAAGAATTAATTTAATTTTTTTAGCATTAAAAATAAAGTTAAAACAAATTAATAAATAAATCTGGACATCCTCTCGTTCAAAGGGGTGTCCAGTTTTTTTATTATTATTTTATTATTATTTTAGTATTAAAAATAAATAACAATTAAATGAGCAAATAAATAAAATAATTAAATAATCCGTACGAGCCTCGACTGAGTCGTATGGGAGGACTGCTCGGTATTAATCAATTTGTTTTTTTTTCATTTTTTAAATTTGTTTTAATTTATAATTAATTTATTCAATAAAAATAAATAATAATAATAAAATAATCGGACGAGCCCGCATCGACTCGTGCGAGGACTCGCTTCGAGAATAAAAAAAAATTAAAAAATAATTGAATTAAATACTAAGTGTGTAACAAATATTTTAACTAATTAAATATTAATTCAAAAATTGTGTAAATTTTTAAAAAAATTATAAATCTCCTGTTAAATAAAATTGTGTAAAAATATTTTTTAAATTATTTAAAAATTTACTTATACTATAGAGTAAAAATAATGAATAACTCATCTACTAATACTAATAATACCATAACACTATTGAAATAAATACCAACATCAACAATTTACTAAACAACTAATATTTGTATTAACAATAACAAATTCATTTTCAAAAAATACTAACATCTACTAATACCAATTAACACCAAATACTAATACTAACATTCAAATTAAACTCACAATAAATTTAAATTAAAATTATACTAACATTCAACAAATACTAACAACAAATATATAGGAAATCTAAAATTTAAATTTGTTCAAAATATTTTGTAACATTCAATCTTAAACCCTAACAACAAATATTAAATTAAAATTATACTAACATTCAACAAATACTAATTAAAATTATACTAACTTCAACAAATACTAACAACAAATATATATGAAATCTAAAATTTAAATTTATTCAAAATATTTTGTAACATTCAACCCTAAATCCTAACAACAAATATTAAATTAAAATTATACTAACATTCAACAAATTTAAAAAAATCGATGGAAAACTTACCGGGAAAATTGTACGTAGGAGCTTCATCTATATCCGCGAACTATATTGTTCTTCAATTGACGACTCATTTTCGTATGCCGATTCTTTTTTAAATATACACCATAATAATTAAATAAAATTAGAGTTATAATAATTAAAATAAAATTATACATAATGAAATAAATTAAAATAAAATAATAACCTATTGGAGGTTGGCGGAGGGTCGTCGGAACTCGACGGAGAGAACTCGCCGGAGGTAGAAGCACCGAGAGAATTGGAGGTTGGCGGAGGGTCGCCAGGAACTCGCCGGAGGTAGCAAGCACAAGAGAGAACTCGCGGAGGTAGAAGCACCGAGAGAGAATGGAGGTCGGCGGAGGGTTGCGGCCACCACCGAGAGAGAAGAGTGAAGAGAGAAAGCCGAGGATTTTTTGGGAGTGGGAGTGACCGAGTGAGGGAGAGATTAATGGGGTAAGTGTAAAAATGGGGGAATAAATTGGGGCGGTTGGGGGTAGGTGAGTGAAATAAATATGTAAATTTGAATTGGGTTGATCGAAATTAGGTGGGGGTGGGGGTGGGTGGCACATTGAAATTGGGGGAGTGTGTGGGGACCACAATAAAAGTGGGGCTGCCAATTGGGTAGTGGGTAAAAATATTTTTATTCTTGACATGGGTAGAAAATATTTTTGTTATGAAAATGGGTATTTCACCCCATTGTCGGATGAATTATTATGTCAAACACCATGATAAGAACATTATTTTCAAGATAAAATTATTTTTAAGTCATTGGAGTGAAAATGAATAGCTCGTATGTTTATTGTTAGTGTCCTTTCAACCAAAATGAAACAAAGCCTAATGAAGGTGAGTTCTAGGGTCCATAATGTGATCAACAATTTGAAAAAATAAAAAATAGACAGATGAAAAAAATCTATCAACTAAAATTTCACCTAAAATTCATGATTTTGTTGAACACCCCCATATGTGTAATATAAAAATAAATAGTTCTTAGAAAATCTAAATTTTCTCCTCAAACATGCATAAAAATAAGTTATTAACCCATATAAATAGTGCACCATGAAATAAATTAACTACTCAATACATTAAGCACAAAAATATAAAAAATACTGCATTGTTTCAAGTCTTAAGTTACTTGATTAAATTAATGAAAATGTATATCTTCATATTTTCAATTCCCCGGATGTCTAAAAAATTAAGAAAATAGAAGAACAATTATGTAGGAGATTATAATACATTACCGCACGATAATTTAATCAACGATATGATAACCTTTTTCCACGCACTCATTAGACAAATCTATATTATTATTTTTCCACACACTCATTAGACAAATCTATATTATTTACGAGATGTGACGATCATGAAGTTTATAAATCATGTGAAGTGTCCATCAACATATATCTTAGGATTAAGTTCCTCTTTTATAGTTCTTTCTATTTATGCCGCATACATCTAATTTTATGGGGATAACGTTATTTGGAATTACTCGTATACATAAAATACGATATGTCTAGCTTTTGTTATTTTTGAGAGAGAAATATTAGCCAAATTGAGAAAGCTGTTTTTAAGATGGATGGGGGTTGTCCTTTCTCTCTTTCATATATAGCCCTATTCTATTTCCTTCAAGGCTCATCTCTCTCCTCTCAATTCACATGTGCCCTTTGTATCATCACTTTCATGAGCCCACCTCACCGGTTTTGCATATCTACAACGCTTTTGATTCAAGAATTTGCATCACGGATGTAGCGCCCCAAGTTCTCTTCCTTTTTAAAATAATATCACTTTGGGGTGAGGCGCTACTAAAATACCATTTCGAACTCATTTCCAGAGATACGATAATAAAATTATTATCCTTATAAGCGGAAGCTATAGCCAAATTAAAAATATTAACCCCAAAGCAACCGAAATCGGTGATACGTACTTAAGAAAATAGAATTTAACAAACCTTGCTCACGTGATAATTATACATCGAAAGCAGTAAGAGCAAAATATATTTTTGTTACAGACGTTTCACCAAAACACCATTATCTTTCACTCCAGTTGCAAAACTTATAATATATATAATAATTACACAACTTATCCAAAAAGTACAGTCTGCATCCTCATCGTCCCTTCACCTCAAACTCAAGATCTCAGAACAATGGATATGAGGGGTGAGTGTTTCAAATACACCCGTGGAATAATCTCAATGATTGCACCGATAAAATGTATATGCAAATAACACATAACATGAAAACATAACTCTTGTGCACATTATGCGGGCCATTACCGGCTTGAACATTGTACGGGCCATTACGGCTTGAACATAATACACATAATACGGGCCATTACCGGCTTGAACATAATTTCACAATTGTTGCATAATCATGACATATATTACTCACATATTGCACCTTAACATAGCAATCATAACATGGAATGTTAAACTCGATTAAGAGTGGAAATTATCCCACCTGGTTTGATATGAACACTGCTTTTGGAGCGTAACCGCTTTTATGCTTCAGGTTCTTCTCGGCCCTACAAATGATATCGTGCGCTCGTAACATTGTAATAGATATGATAATTAACTTATAATAACTATAATAAGAGATTCCTAGAGTTATAGGACCACCGGATTTGGTTTAGAGGTTAAAGGGCAACCGATCTTTTCCTAAGGATTTTAAAGTTCGATTAATGTGTTTGATGGTCAAAAGATAAACTAGCTAGTTATTGATAATATAATCCTATTTAGAGCGTGTAGAAACTCGTTGGGATAAAAACGGACTTGAAACAAAGAATTTGGATTAAAAATGGGAGTTTACGGCGTACAGACCGTTCAGGGGTAAAACGGTCATTTTTATAATGCTGTTCGTCCCGTGATTTTAGAATTAAAATGTAGATCTTTGGATTTGGAACAATTTGACGCTGGTTTGGATCAAATCGGATGAAAAACAAAGATTCTACAAGCGTTTGAAAATGAGGGGCAAAATTGTAATTAAAGAAAAATCAAACATTGACTGGAATTCAAAATTTACAATTTAGTCCCCTGAAGTTAATCTAATTCTCTTTGGCCTCCCTCTACTTTCAAGCTATTGTACAAAAGGTCTCTCTTGTCATTCTACACTTCCGATCAGAAAACCGAAAATATCATTGGAATCCTCACAGTCTCGGGGTTCTATTCCACCCCAACCCCGCCTCAAACGGCCACCTAAAGCGACGGCCGTTTTAGCGAAAGCGATGACATTTCAACTTACGCCATTAAAGTCCATTTCAAGCTTTTGATACTCCATTTTCATACGTTTCCTACTCACAATTAGGCCTATGACCTTTACTACATCCCATAATGACTAAACGTAAGAATCCACAAAAATAAAGTTTAATTCTAAACGTTGAAACCCATTTCTACGCATCACTTTCGGCTTATTTTTCTACTAATTTCGTACACCGATTCTATCAATGGAGAATAGAATTCTACTCTACGCATAACAGGCTTCACAACGGTATAAGTTTCGCCGCCTCATCGTTCACCTAACGACGACGGTGATTGAATGAAAAAGCAAACTTAAACAATCATTATCGAAGCTTCGCACTAAATTTTCGAACGCTACAAGAATCGAAACTACAAACTGATTTTATTTCTATAATCTACGAATCGCTACGAGCATTTCCATATATAACATGATAATACGAGAAAACCACCGACGATGGAGTAAAGTGGCGTGAACGGAATGAATCAAGAATGAAAAGAAAAGAAGAGAAGTCGGGTCTACTTGCTGTGGAAGGAATGGAGAAAAGTGATGATAAGGAAAGAGAAAAAGTTACGATAAGAATACCACTCTTTTTACTTATCTCAGAACTTAATTTTTACATTTTATTTAATTAACTTATTTAATATCTAAATATATATACTATATATTATGTTTAGTACCTTTAAAAAAATTATTGGTATACAAATACACATTATTAAACACTATAAAATATTTAATTTCTATTTGAATTTGAGAAATTATCAAATTATAATACTTAATTTATTAAAATTAATAACATGCATTAATAATTCATATAAAGATTTCGGGTTATTACAACGGATGTCCCGATAAAGAGCAGTGTCTCACAAAAAAAAATAGGTGAATTTTGAACAATTTTCCTTCTTGGTGTGTGTGGATTCTTGGTTAGTGCAAATTGTGAAGAGTTCTAATGTTTTATCTTCAACCAAGTATAGGAGTGTAAACAAAATGAAGATACATTTAAAATGAATTTAATAAAAATAAATAATAATAATAATAATCTGAACGAGCCCCATACGACTCGCACGAGGACTCGCTCGACATTAATAGATTTGTTTTTTTAATTTTTAGTTTTATTTTAATTTATAATGAATTTATTCAATAAAAATAAATAATAATAATAATAATAATAATAATAATAATCGAACGAACTCGCATTTACCTGCATTTGAGGACTCGCTCGACATTAATAGATTTGTTTTTTTTTATTTTTTAGTTTTGTTTTAATTTATAATGAATTTATTCAATAAAAATAAATAATAATAATCGAACGAACCTCGCATTTACCTCGCATTTGAGGACTCGCTCGACATTAATAGATTTGTTTTTTTAATTTTTAGTTTTGTTTTAATTTATAATGAATTTATTCAATAAAAATAAATAATAATAATAATAATCGAACGAGCCTCGCATTTACGCAAATGCGAGGACTCGTTCGACATTAATAGATTTGTTTTTTTTTTTTTTAATTTTTTAATTTTGTTTTAATTTATAATGCTAAAAAAATTATAAAAAATCTTGGACACCACCGCATTTATTTATTAATTCGTTATGAATTTATTTTTAATACTAAAAAAATTATAAAAATCCTCGGACAACCCGGACTTATTTATTAATTTGTTAAAATTTATTTTTAAAACTAAAAATAATAAAAAATCTTGGACACCCCTTTGAATGAGAGGGTGTCCAGATTTATTTATTAATTTGTTTAAAATTTATTTTTAATACTAAAAAGTTATAAAAAATCTTGGACACTCTGCATTTATTTATTAACAAAAAATTGTTTATACTAATATAATGAATAACTCATCTACTAATACTAACATTAAACTAAAATTCAATACTAAATACTAAAATTTAAATTAAACTCACAATAAATTAAAATTATACTAACATTCAATTGAAATGTAAAATTACACAATCCACGAATTTTGGGGGATCTTATACTTGATAAAGCTATACAAATTATATGCAATGTCAGCTCGATGCTCATAGACAAATTCGCTTTGGTCTATGTTTGATCCATGCTATTCTTAAGCAATGCCTCGTACATGCAGAGTGAAAACACCCCACATGAAACACTATCGGCCGCACGTAAGGGGCACCACGTGGAGGAAAAGTAAATGCAAACTCTGTCTTCTCGGTCGTATTTGGACGTACTTGATGCAAACCAAAGATATCTCATCACAACCGGGAGTAACCGTCTGCGCAGGTAGGGTTGTTTTCTCCGAGCCTGCTTTTACTTCGAGTGGTCCAATTGCGCATCAACGAATCCCAAATAGCGAAGGTGCCTCCTCTAGATCCGCTCTATGTGCCATAAAGTGCCCGTGAGAGTGAATGATCATCACAATCTGAAAAACACAAAAAAATAGTTAGTGATACTAAATTTTTAAAATATTTTTATAAAAAAACTCACGTAATTCACATCGACCCATCCTCGCTCGCTTTCTCCAACATCCAGACGAACCCCGAGCATTACGAATGAGTGTATCTACTTCTTCTTCGGTGTAACTCTCTAATGTATTCTCATCATACATCGTATCGTGAGCATCACTAGCATGTTTTTCATCCATATATTGTAATACTCTTGCTATCGAAAAAACAACAAAAATACAAAACATATGTCAAATTTTGAAAAGAGAATGATGATTGACATTGAATTGCATACTTCGTGATTGGTCTAGAAATAATCGTCGTTTTCTTGTGATTTAAGAATTTTCCATTCATTACAAAACCCGGATCCTCATGTAAAATGCGCAGTATACGTCAACGTGCTAAATATAAAATAGATAAAAAAATCGTGAGTTATTCCTATATATATAACAAAACATATATTATTTATTAATAAATACATACCGCTGACTCTAAATCCGTAGTCGGATCCATCACCTCTCTCGAACCATTCAAGACCCACGGTCTCGACTTCGCTTGATGAACAAACTATATATTATTCCATGAAAATTAAACGTATGTGAGACACATGAATACATTAATTGACACAAAATTTAATATTTAAATAAAAACTTTAAATCACATACATGTTGTCCGTGTTGTCGAGGAATCTTTGAAATTCCTTAGTTACCCTAGGATCCATCACCGTATACGGAGAATTGATAAAACGGAATGGTTTCCGAAGTCTATCCTCGGGAAGCCCAAGAGCTACACCAGGAGTAACTGAGATGAAGATGGTGGAGGAGTATGCCGTGGGTTCCGTGATCTTGGTGTATTCTTAGTATAAGGATAGGGTGGAGGAGTCTCGAAAATTACTTCCGTACTCACGTAATTTCGAATAGAAGGGATCCGGAGTGTGCTCATGAGCCATCCATGCATGTTGTTCAATGATTGCATGTTCCTTCGATCCTCTCTAGCATGAATTCCATCAACTCATTTTTACAGAGTCCACACGAGTGTACACCGAATCCCTCAACTCATCTTTGCAGATTGCACCCGAGTGTAAACGTACTCTTTAATCCTCTCCTCCATTTCCGGCTTCCCTTCGGGTAATATACTCCGATGACGGACTCACTATGAACATGCTCGGAAGCGGGTGGGCTCCGCGAGGGTCGTCGTGGAGCACATTCGAACTTCATCAGCCGCATGATGATCATATTCATCTTCTTCATTGACAATCGGACTCCTCTGGCTTTGGACTCGGCATCATATGTTGTGAAACAGACTAGCCAAGATGACATCCGAAGCTCTTCTTCCGTGGGTGGCAAAAACACCCGACATATCGACTGACGCTACAATACAAACAATAAAAAGTATTAAAATTAAAGAATAATAATTTAATTTAATTAAATTAAATGAGTAGTAGGATATGTACCTGATGACAACAATTCATCGACATCATGGAGCGATCCTTAATATTTTTTACGAACCCCCAACGACACACTCTTGGGAGTACGCCTATCTGGATCATCCTTGTTTTTTATCCCAAATAGCTTTCCCATTACGGGAATAGCCTCAAGCTCCAAACCTCGCATTATGCAATAAAATTTTAGATTGCGACAATTTAAAAAATATATATTAATAGATAATTAAATATACGTACCACTAGTGCTAACGAGCACCCATGAAGGTGATATCGTGTATCATCTGTGATGTTTGCCAATTGGTGAGGTATCTTAGTTATCCCGTCCCAGCGGCGAGTAACTATAAGACCCCCATGGGAATTGCTCCCAACGCCGCAAATCGTCGACTAAGTGTCACATCCAAAAGGGGATAGGGCACTTTAGGTGATCTTTCGGTGAGAATAAAGGAGACGAACAACACCTTTGCAATACCAAGTGCATCTAACGGATAGTCCAAAATCGATCGAATTGAACTTTTTGTGAAGTTCTTGCGGACGCATTCCTTTCTTCAAGTTCTTGAAGTGGCGCATATATATCCCATCCTTCTTAAGCGGCGAGTATCCAATGTCCTCGTCATAGGTCGATCTCGAAATTAAGGCCCATGACGAGAGCAAACTCGTCTCGCGAGAATCGGATGAAGCGATCCCCAATCTTAAACCATAAAATATTGTGATCTATACTAGGGATGCTCACTTGGTATGCCAAGTAACTCCATGAGTGCGGTAGTTGACCGTGTAATTCGATGTCTCCATGAATAAGAATCTCCCAAAACAAATTTCATATTAAAAATGCTCGGGCAATCTTCACTAATTCCATATAATACTCTCTTGATATCTTCCAATATGGTGAGTTGCACATATTGGTTAATCAAGAACCGTGTCCTGGAAAGCCGGTCTAATCGGACTCCAGTCAAAGAACCCGAGTATACAAAGACAAATATAATGAGCAAACTAATACAATTTAATTTTTAATACCAATGAGTGTCCAAGATTTTTATAATTCTTTTATTATTATTTTAGTATTAAAAATAAATTTAAAATGAATTAATAAATAAATCTGAGTGTCCAAGATTTTTATAATTTTTAGTATTAAAAATAAATTTTAAACAAATTAATAAATAAATCTGGACACCATCTCGTTCAAAGGGGTGTCCAAGATTTTTATTATTTTTTTAGTTTTAAAAATAAATTTTAACAAATTAATAAATAAGTCTGGAGTTGTCCAGGATTTTTATAATTTTTTAGAATTAAAAATAAATTTATAACGAATTAATAAATAAATCGGAGGTGTCCAAGATTTTTTATAATTTTATTTAGCATTAAAAATAAAGTTAAAACAAATTAATAAATAAATCTGGACACCCTCTCGTTCAAAGGAGTGTCCAGATTTTTTATTATTATTTTATTATTATTATTATTATTATTATTATTATTATTTTAGTATTAAAAATAAATAACAATTAAATGAGCAAATACATAAAATAATTAAATAATCTGTACGAGCCTCGACCAGAGTAAATGCGGGAGGACTAAATACGGTATTAATGAATTTGTTTTTTTAATTGTTTAAATTTGTTTAAATTTATAATTAATTTATTCAATAAAAATAAATAATAATAATAAAATAAATCTGGACATCCTCTCGTTCAAAGGGGTGTCCAGGATTTTTATTATTATTTTATTATTATTTTAGTATTAAAAATAAATAACAATTAAATGAGCAAATAAATAAAATAATTAAATAATCCGTACGAGCCTCGACCGAGTCATATGGGAGGACTCAAATGCGGTATTAATCAATTTGTTTTTTTAAATTTTTGAAATTTATTTTAATTTATAATTAATTTATTCAATAAAAATAAATAATAATAATAAAATAATGTGGACGAGCCCGTGCGACTCGTACGAGGACTCGTTCAGAATAAAAAAATTAAAAAATAATTGGTTTAAATACTAAGCGTGTAACAAATATTTTAACAAATTTAAATTAAAATAAATAATAATTAAAATATAAATTAAAAAAGAATTAATTAAATCTGACCGACTCGGTCTCAAATGCGATATTAATCAATTTGTTTTAATTTATATTTAATTTATTAAATTAAAAGAAGTAATAATTAAAATATAAATTAAAAAAGAATTAATTTAATTTTTTAGCATTAAAAATAAAGTTAAAATAAATTAATAAATAAATCTGGACACCCTCTCGCTCAAAGGGGTGTCCAGGATTTTTTATTATTATTTTATTATTATTTTAGTATTAAAAATAAATAACAATTAAATGAGCAAATAAATAAAATAATTAAATAATCCGTACGAGCCTCGACCGAGTCATATGGGAGGACTCAATGCGGTATTAATCAATTTGTTTTTTTAAATTTTTGAAATTTATTTTAATTTATAATTAATTTATTCAATAAAAATAAATAATAATAATAAAATAATGTGAACGAGCCCGTCGGCTCGTACGAGGACTCGTTCAGAATAAAAAAATTAAAAAAATAATTGGTTTAAATACTAAGCTGTGTAACAAATATTTTAACAAATTTAAATTAAAATAAATAATAATTAAAATATAAATTAAAAAAGAATTAATTAAATCGACCGACTCGGTCTCGTGCGATATTAATCAATTTGTTTTAATTTATATTTAATTTATTAAATTAAAAGAAGTAATAATTAAAATATAAATTAAAAAAGAATTAATTTAATTTTTTTAGCATTAAAAATAAAGTTAAAACAAATTAATAAATAAATCTGGACACCCTCTCGTTCAAAGGGGTGTCCAGGATTTTTTATTATTGTTTTATTATTATTTTAGTATTAAAAATAAATAACAATTAAATGAGCAAATAAATAAAATAATTAAATAACTGCATGCGAGCCTCGGCCGAGTCGTAAATGCGGGAGGACTCAAATGCGGTATTAATCAATTTTTTTTTCATTTTTTAAATTTGTTTTAATTTATAATTAATTTATTCAATAAAAATAAATAATAATAATAATAATAAAATAATCTGGATGAGCCTTGTACGACTCGTGCGAGGACTCGTTCGAGAATAAAAAAATTAAAAAATAATTGAATTAAATACTAAGTGTGTAACAAATATTTTAACTAATTAAATATTAATTCAAAAATTGTGTAAATATTTTTAAAAAAATTATAAATCTCCTTGTTAAATAAAATTGTGTAAAAATATTTTTAAATTATTTAAAAATTTACTTATACTATAGAGTAAAAAATAATGAATAACTCATCTACTAATACTAATAATACCATAACACTATTGAAATAAATACCAACATCAACAATTTACTAAACAACTAATAATTGTATTAACAATAACAAATTCATTTTTCAAAAATACTAACATCTACTAATACCAATTAACACCAAATACTAATACTAACATTCAAATTAAACTCACAATAAATTAAAATTAAAATTATACTAACATTCAACAAATACTAACAACAAATATATAGGAAATCTAAAATTTAAATTTGTTCAAAATATTTTGTAACATTCAATCTTAAACCCTAACAACAAATATTAAATTAAAATTATACTAACATTCAACAAATACTAATTAAAATTATACTAACTTCAACAAATACTAACAACAAATATATATGAAATCTAAAATTTAAATTTATTCAAAATATTTTGTAACATTCAACCCTAAACCTAACAACAAATATTAAATTAAAATTATACTAACATTCAACAAATTTAAAAAAATCGATGGAAAACTTACCGGGAAAATTGTGCGTAGGAGCTTCATCTATATCCGTGAACTATATTGCTCTTCAATTGGACGACTCATTTTCGTATCTTGATTCTTTTTTAAATATGCACCATAATAATTAAATAAAATTAGAGTTATAATAATTAAAATAAAATTATACATAATGAAATAAATTAAAATAAAATAATAACCTATTGGAGGTTGGCGGAGGGTCGTCGGAACTCGCCGGAGGTAGCAAGCACAAGAGAGAACTCATGGGAGGTAGAAGCAGAGAGAGAATTGGAGGTTGGCGGAGGGTTGCCGGTCACCGAGAGAGAAGAGTGAAGAGAGAAAGGCGAGGATTTTCTTGGGAGTGGGAGTGACCGAGTGAGGGAGAGATTAATGGGGTAAGTGTAAAAGTGGGGGAATAAATTGGGGGTCGGTTGGGGGTAGGTGAGTGAAATAAATATGTAAATTTGAATTGGGTTGGTGAAATTAGGTGGGGGTGGGGGTGGGGGTGGGCGGCACATTGAAATTGGAGGAGTGTGTGGGGACCACAATAAAAGTGGGCCGACAATTGGGTAGTGGGTAAAAAACATTTTTATTCTTGACATGGGTAGAAAACATTTTTGATATGAAAATGGGTATTTCACCCCATTGTCGGATGAATTATTATGTCAAACACCATGATAAGAACATTATTTTCAAGATAAAATTATTTTTAAGTCATTGGAGTGAAAAATGAATAGCTCGTATGTTTATTGTTGGTGTCCTTTCAACCAAAATGAAACAAAGCCTAATGAAGGTGAGTTCTAGGGTCCATAATGTGATCAACAATTTGAAAAAATAAAAAAATAGACAGATGAAAAAAATCTATCAACTAAAATTTCACCTAAAATTCATGATTTTGTTGAACACCCCCATATGTGTAATATAAAAATAAATAGTTCTTAGAAAATCTAAATTTTCTCCTCAAACATGCATAAAAATAAGTTATTAACCCGGATAAATAGTGCACCATGAAATGAATTAACTACTCAATACATTAAGCACAAAAATATAAAAAATCTGCATTGTTTCAAGTCTTAAGTTACTTGATTAAATTAATGAAAATGTATATCTTCATATTTTTCAATTCCTAGGATGTCTAAAAAATTAAGAAAATAGAAGAACAATTATGTAGGAGATTATAATACATTCTTGCCACGATAATTTAATCAACGATATGATAACCTTTTCCACGCACTCATTAGACAAATCTATATTATTATTTTTCCACACACTCATTAGACAAATCTATATTATTTACAGATGTGACGATCATGAAGTTTATAAATCATGTGAAGTGTCCATCAACATATATCTTAGGATTAAGTTCCTCTTTTTAGTTCTTTCTATTTATCTTTGCATACATCTAATTTTATGGGGATAACGTTATTTGGAATTACGTATACATAAAATACGATATGTCTAGCTTTTGTTATTTTTAGAGAGAAATATTAGCCAATTTGAGAAAGCTGTTTTTAAGATGGATGGGGGTTGTCCTTTCTCTCTTTCATATATAGCCATATTCTATTTCCTTCAAGGCTCATCTCTCTCCTCTCAATTCACATGTGCCCTTTGCATCATCACTTTCATGAGCCCATCTCACCGGTTTGCATATCTACAACGCTTTTGATTCAAGAATTTGCATCACGGATGTCTGATAAAGAGCGGTGTCTCACAAAAAAATAGGTGAATTTTGAACAATTTTCCTTCTTGGTGTGTGTGGATTCTTGGTTAGTGCAAATTGTGAAGAGTTCTAATGTTTTATCTTCAACCAAGTATATGAGTGTAAACAAAATGAAGATACATTTAGAGTGAATTTATAAATCCTTATGAATTTAATATAAATACAATTCGATTTCTGCAGGAATCGAATTTGGAGAAATGTTCAACTAAAAATGAAACTCAGGCTAAGAAACTTAACGGTGTTAACCCTTCCAACGTTTATCATGCCGACTAACCAACATTGAAGTGAGACTACATTTGTACTATTTGTGAAGATGCCAGTAACCAAAACATCTTTGTTGTTCACAAAAATCATTCGAGTTCCTCACCGTAAAACACGAGAGCCATTAAAAGCAGAAGAGAGAAAAAATAAAGTTGGTCTTCTAAGGGATTGAGAAAAATATTCCACTTTAAAATTAAGACTCCAGCTAAGAAACATAATAGAGTTATCCTAACAACAATTCTTTTACTGATTATAAGTTAAGCACCCTAGAAAATTATTTTCCATGTTAGAGCATTTGTTCATTCCAAATTTAAGAAAAGCAGAACTTCACAAAATGAAAGAAAAAATTCTCAAAAATAATTTTTACACATCCATTAAAGCTTAAGCATATGCAAAAAAAAAAAAGGAAAATGAGTATTTAAAAAGAACAGTCGCACTCACCTACACCTATCCTCTTTTGCCACCACTTGTTTCTTGATAATTTCCAATGCACGAGAGATAAAGCGTCGATGGGATTATATTCTAGATTAGAAAAGATTTAGATTGATTGATTTAATTAGAATTTAAATTGATACTTTTAGATTTGGAAAGGATAATAATTAATTTAATTACAATATAGATTAGATGCATTTCTTAATTAAGTATTTGGCCTATAGGCTTTAGGTTTAGTATTTAAACCATGTAATTTGTACCATTCATCATTATGAAGAGAATACACTTTTGAGAGAGTTTACCAGCGTATTTGGCTAACGACTAGAATAGCTTGAGTATTGATTTTCAAGTTACTAGGTTACTAGGGTAATCCGAGATTGATTCTCGGGTTTCTAGGAGAACTTCGATTGAAGTTCCATCAATTGATATCGAGTCAATTGGTACCACATATCTCTTCTGCAATGGTTTGAATTGGCGAGAGATTCGAGAAGTTGGAGACAGCCCTCATCAATTTGTGCCATTGGAGTGCAAGAGGTGGCATTGCAAATAGGGGTGACAACGGATCGGATACGACGGATAGTACTTATACCGTATCCTAAACCATATTTTTTTCTCGAATTCGGAGTTGAATACGGAAAAGCCGGATTCGGATATGAATTTGGACTATTTGGTATACGGATACGTGACGGATATCGGACGAATCCGGGCCGGGTCGAATAACTATAATCGGATAATATATTTTTCATACGAAAATCATCAAAATGTGATTGAAACATATAAAAAAACTACCTACGAATGAATAGAAAAAATAAAACCAAAACCCAAGCATGAATAAAGCAATCAACAAACTGCTCCTAAACCAAAGAATCATCCACTCATGAAAACATTAAACCATACGCAACATACATACGTTTCTTTTAGCTAATGCTAATGAAGAATAAAGCACACCATCAAACACAAGTCTAGAACATAATTCCTTAATAAAAAAGCGAGCAGTGAACATAAATTGGTTGAATGAAAACGTAAGAGGGACAAGGGAAGAACATAGTTATTGAACATCAAATGGAGGCCTTCGGATCCTCATCAATCCTCATCCTTTGTCCATTTCTTCTTCAACCTACATTTTTTTTTTGTATAAGCGGTTAGTATTTCAAGTTTGCAACTAACTTTAAAACCAATTATAATTTAAGAAGTAATAATGATAAACCTCATCCCCCATATTTGAAACAAGTGTTTCCAAAATTTCAAGATCAGCAACAATGGATGCAATATTTTTTGAGAACACGAAATTTTTATAAGAAAATGCATAAGAGGATTATAGATACATAATTATAATATAAAATGATAAGAAGTTAAAAAAATAACCTTATTTGGATGCATTTATCCAATTCTTAGTACAAACTAGTGCTTCTACCATATCGGGATCCAAGCGACTACGAAATGGATCTATAACACGACCACCCAAACCTTGAATGCGAGATTCAAAAGCAACTTGATTGACACTTGTATGGCTAACACATCACGAGCAAGTCGTGAGAGAATGGGGTATTCTGTTGATGACCCTTCCACCAAAACGAGAATATCAAAATTTTGATTTAGGCACCTTTAACGAAGGTTCTGCGTGTATTTCTCCAAGTCATTTCTTTGTTGCACCAGCCCCCTCACTATCGTATAAGTAACTCTCAAATTCATCGTTGTCTTTTTCCATAAATATAGAACTTGCTTCACAAGCTTCACCATGACTAGCAACAATAATAGAGCCCTACTGCGACATTCGATGCATCACAAGCATCTTTGTTGATATAGTTGTCTCACAATCTTCATTATCTTTTCCATTTCACTTGATATGCAAGCTCACCATGAAACTTCCTCATGAAATATTCTATAATCCTTTTCTTGAATCTAGGATCAAGAAAACTAGCCACAACAAGAGCAACATTTGACTTCTTTTAATACTTATCAAACTTGCCAGGACATAGGCATTGCCATTGTCATAATGGTGATATCATCGCTAACAAGCCACTCTCCTAGCAATAGCTTAATCTCACAAAAGTTTAGATAAAGCAGATTTGCAGTTGGATACAACGTGCCGGATAAAATCTCGGTAATATCATTGAATTTCTTCATGCATTTGCAAAGAGATAAAGCATTACCCCATTCTTCATTTGATGGTGCAATCTTCTCATACATGTGGCGCTCCAAGACAAGAAGTCTATGAAAATATTCTTGTAATATAAAGCGTCCATCAACATGAGATAGGTGGAGTTCCACCTTGTAGCTACATCTAGTGCAACACCTTTCTTTGTATCCAATTGATATTCGGTTGCACACTTCATAAAATCCTCCCACCGTGATGGAGAGCTCTTTATAGCTACAACAAAAGCACGAATATTCTTGATTGCACTTGCAATTACGGTAAGACCATCTCTAGCAACAAGATTGAGTATGTGATTAGCACATCTCATATGAAAGAACATACCATCACAAATGAGGGGGCATATTTTCCCAAGCCCGAAACAACATCTTTAACAAAAATGTCATTTGCGAGATGCGTTATCAAGAGTTAGAGAAAACAACTTCTTCTCAATAAACCATCTCACAAAGACTAACAACGAATGCTTGACAACTTAGCACTTGTATGTCGTCCTCCTACATGCATGAATTTGATGATTCTCTTACGAATGTGTCAATCTTCATCAATCCGATTAATACGGTGACACACATATAGCCTTTGTTTTGATTTGATGTCCACATGTCCATAGTTGTGCTAAAGCGACATTTCACGGTTTTGAAATATTCATAGAGCTTTTCCTTTTCTTGTGTAAAGATCTCCATTAGTACTTTCCTAACGATGATGCGGCTCCTCATTGGAAAATTTGGACGCAAAGACTTGATGAACTCAACAAAGTATTCATGTTCAACTATATTGAAAGGATACTCATGCATGATTATTGCTATATAAATTTTTTCAAGCTAGCTTTACCTATAAGGTTCAATAGTTGTGACACTTGTCTTTCTTTTCCACTTTCGGTAGTTGTTGACCCTACGGAATATTGTGTTTGTTCTTCAAGTGGTTCCATAATGCCGTTGTTCCATTTGTACTCTCACCTCTAGCTTTGTGTTTGCATCTATTGCACTATGCCCAAATTATCTCGGTCTTCTTGTCATCCTCCTCAATGCTTTCCTTGACCACTAGCAAAGTGCTTCCAAACCTCCGATGTAGTCTTCTTTTGTTTCTTTGCTTGAGGCTCGTCATGCACTTCTTTATCACATGCATCAACATCAATAGGATTTTCTGTTGTAGATGATACGGCGACACTTCTTGCGGTGTCGGGAAGGAGATTCGAGAGAGGCTGTGAAGAGGCGGTGTCGGGCACCTCGCCGACGGCAAGGTTGATCGGTGACACCAAATCCATCATCACGCAATCACACCAAATCCAATATATATATATATATATATCGATTGAAACCGTGGGGCATAAAGCTAAACAATAACCATAATTTTGCAATTAAAAGAACCTCAATTTTCCATAGATACAATCGATAATAAAAATGGTAAAGAAATCTAATCGAATTGCAAATTCAACGACTAGACACAACAGTCTTTAAAAATATGCAAAGCCCATCTTAAAATTCAATCAAACTAAAATAACCCAATAATTAAAATAAAAAACCTTCAATTTTTGCAAAATGGAATCGGGCAGAGAGAGCTGAATAGCAATAAAATGATGAGAAAGAAGAGGGATATAGGTCATGGATTCCATTGTTCAAACAAAGCCCAATCGGCATTAAAGCAACAGAGAAACAAAAACTTTCATCGAGCACAGTGTCATCTCTAATTAGTGAAAAAACCGGAAAAAAAAATCAATGGGTGAAACTTCTCATCATTCTCGAATAAGGCTCTTAAAATTTTCTCGATACAAGTATGACAAATGTTTTACCTCTCAATGAAGGTCGGCGGCGGTGTGAAAGGCGGGAGGCGGCGGCAGCAATTGCAGCGGCCCTAGGGTTTAAAATGGAAATGAAATGAATGAGGAGGAAGACAGACGCGTGATACTTGATTCTCTTTCTCTTTCTTTTTAATATTTTTCTTTTTCTAATATTATATTATTATATATATTATTATTTTAATATAAAATATAAAATATATTAAAAAATTCGGATACACGGATTTGTTATCCGGATTATATCCGATAAAATATAGAAAAACTTCGGATACGGTCGGATATTATGTATTACGAATCCGATTAGTATCCAAAGTCAACTATCCGTATCTCGAAACCGTATCCGCCCGAATACTAGTTTTTGTACCAAATTCGATACTGACCGGATACGACTCGGATCGGTCGAAAATATCCGATCGGTTTTCACCCGTAATTGCAAATGAGAAATCAGGAACACTAGAGCACCATGAGCAGCCAATGCCGGGATAGGCGCCGCAAGCGGCATGAGGCTTAAGGTCGTGAGTCCCACCAGGGGAAGAGCGGCGAACCGAGACATAGGTCTCATGAACTCGCCCAGCCACAAAGAGCGCTGCCAAGGGCGTGCGCAGAATGATGAAGTGGAGGACGAACCACCACGGTACGATGAGATCGAGGGTGACAAATACCCCACCGAGATTGTCCTTAACTTCTTTGTCTTGGGATGACAAAGAGAGAACACCTATGAGCGCAACATTATCCAGCAACATAGTAGGTAAATCGGGGCACGGGACAACCCATTTGCTCCCCACCCCATGGAATCTCATAGTGATGGAGTCTGAAAATGGTATGGAAGACAACAACGATGATCAATCAGGCGAGTTGCAAGGGTGGGAAAACTTCGTTCGCGGCATACCGGACCACCGGACATTTTCCACCAAGATGAATTAGATATAAAAGAGGAAGGTATTAAGTTCAACGACTCACGGAGTGAACTGAAGCGGCAGCATGTTGCATGGAACTTCCTAAGTTTGATGGCGGCGACCCCTTGATTTCGGTAGATGAGGCTACAAATGAAGTGATCAAAGACAATCCAGCCTTGAAGGGATCCATTTAAAGGATCTTGATTGTAGGTCTTGAATTCCCTTAAGTCATTGTGGCTGAAATGCATGAAAGCCCGGTATCATCAACGTTGATAAAGAATTTTTGTATTTATGAGATTCCGAGCAGATTTCATAAGTATGCGGGGGTCAAACAAATATAAGGGTTGTAGAATACCACTTTTCAGATAATGGATTGATGGGAAAGCTATGGGGTAAGATGGCGCGACATGGGCATCGGTTGAGGATCTACGGGCGCGATTTTCAAATCTTAACCTTGAGGACAAGGTTCATTTCGAAGGCGGCGGTGATGATGGGATTATATTCTAGATTAGGAAAGATTTAGATTGATTGATTTAATTAGAATTTAAATTGATACTTTTAGATTTGGAAAGGATAATAATTAATTTAATTACAATATAGATTGATTGTAAATTAATTAGATTAGATACATTTCTTAATTAAGTATTTGGCCTACGAGGCTTTAGGCTTAGTATTTAAACAATGTAATTTGTACTATTCATCATTATGAAGAAAATACACTTTTGAGTGATTTTACCGGCGTATTTGGTTGACGACTAGAATAACTTGAGTATTGATTCTCAAGTTACTAGGTTACTAGGGTAATCTGAGATTGATTCTCGGGTTTCTAGGAGAACTTCGATTGAAGTTTCATCAACATCAAAGTACGAGGCGTACGCCGGGAGCACAATATATACATAAGATATACAACCGTAGCGTTAATGTCGGTTTACATACACAAAATTTGGCAAAATTAAATTAAAGCGAGAATATTTCTGAGAATTGAGATATGAATTTTCATCCAAAACCAAACATTAATCAAATCATTATGGTAAGAATTTTCAACAAAATTTTAAAACTCAATTCTGACAATTACTGAGAATATTGCTCACGGTGGTTGCGGTTGTGACCATTGTTGACCGCCAAGAGCTATCGTTGCCGGCATGGAGCGATCACCCCATTCCTAAAAGTAACACAAAAACGTAAATCCAACGCGTTTAAATAGTGTTGTTTCGTGCATTAATTAGAAAAAAGATCGAGATATCTATTGACCTTTGCAATAAACGAAAATACTTACGACAAAAAGACAAGGCTGAATGACTTCCACACGACTTCAAGGGGATTCGACAACTTTATTGGCGGCTGCACGTGCAACACATACTTAAAATCAAACCACCAATATTTTCTTTTTTCCACAAATTGCACCTCTTGAGGGGGCTTTCTTTCTTTCCTTGTTTGTTTTTTTCTTTTTCTTTTTAGGTAAAGACAAAATCTTGTATACACCAAGTATATTGTATAACTCATGTGTATTTTTTAAAAGGTATTAGTTATTTAACTAAAAGATATTCGTTTATTAGTATTAGTTGCTTTCACCGAAAAATATTAGTTGTGTACAATTGCACATTACATACGGTGTATAGGAGTGTTACTCTTAGGTAAATAGACCAAACCTCAAGGGGAATGTTTCATATATTTTGAAATATTCATGTTCGATCAAGAGAATGATATTTTCCAAACATGTAATTGAACCATAAGTAACCTTGCATTTGGGCTAAAACAATCCCTTAACTTTCACATTGACCCCAACGGCAGAGTTATATTTACAACTGGGTGTTGGACAATTATTCTCCTCAAGGTGATCAACCAATAAACGGAGCTTCACAAAAATGTTAATCGACAAGCTTCCCAATAATGTCAAGGTCATCCTAAAATAACTCTCTTCCAAGATCATTTATTCATGAATAAATTTCAACCACATTATGAAAATCCCACCATATATAGCAAACACCAATCTAGTAAGGTATAATAACATCTTCTTAGATTTATTTTCTACGTAGCAACTTGAGTAGAATATTATGGGCCTACAATGACATAGCATAACTTCTAAAATTCTAAAAAAGTCGATGATTACCAAAATCGCGGTAGTGGATATCAACGGTGAGCTTGCGAGGATAGAGATGAAGACACATTGTATTCACATCGGCAACTATGGAGGATTTGAAAATAGCGGCACCGAATATTGATACGTAAAGCACCGAAGATTTAAGATACACAAATTATAGAAACTCAAATTGAAATAACAATTACGGAATACCCAAAATAAGAATTGATTAAGAATAAAATTGAATGTTGAAGGCGTAAAATTACAATAATCTTCCTCGCTATAATTACTTAAATAAGCAAAAGAATTCACCCAAATTAAAATGGAAACAAATTGAACCCTCATCGTAAAAATCCAAGAGACAACCAACATCGCAATGCGGTTTGCAGGGGCAGAGTTTCGATGCGAGGGCAACAGGTTACGGCTTCGATAGAAAAGGAGAAGACTACTTGAGGGAAGAATAACGACGAGAAAAGTCGTTCGCAAGAGAAAGGGTTACGCTATAGGAGAGAAAGCGAAAATGCATAATGAAAAATGAAGCGGCGCTAAGAAAATTAAAACAATACAATGAAAAAAATAGTACAATTAAAATAACACTTGGTGATTGAAGTTTTCGAGTAAGTATATTTAAGACACAACCAAGTTATCAAACCCAAAGGAACTAAGTCGAGCAAGGATCCCTAGAATTACAAGTTGTCATGGTATTATAGAGTCGGACACAATTTTGCAAAATTAAATCTAAATTAAACAACTAAGAATAACCAACAAGCAAATTACCAAGAGATAACTAATATGAGAAAAATGTGCTCGGGTGCAAATTACCAAGGAGTCCTTAATTACGAATCACACATGATCGGGGTTTCAATAAACGAGGGATAATAGGAGCTATCTAGCAAAAATCACATATCAACCGTACTTGATAAGCCTAGGTTTAATACACCAAATAAGCACGTAAGATAGTTTAGAGACGACACCCTAAGTCTTCTCACTTAATCACTAGAAATAAAATCAAGCAATTAACGTATCCTAATGTAGGTTCTAATGAAAATTAACCAAGTCTCCTTGAGTTAATCCAATATTAACTTCAATCACAAAACCAAGCCTAACACCTAAGCATCAATTCAATAAACCAAATCTCTTTGAGCAAATTAAATCAATTAACAAAGGATCAAAACCTAATCGAGCAATTAAATCATGCAAATCAGATTAGAATAATTAATCACCTCTATAAATGAAACACCCAATCACATGATCATAAATAATTAATTCATCCAAGGGTCAAAACACCCAAACACAAGAGAGAATTAGCCAAACATTATAAAATGAAACAAAACCATGAAAATTAAAATTAGGGAAAACATGATTAAAAAGAAATTAAACCAATAGATTAATGAAATAAGGAGAGATGTCACCTTGTAAATGTGAAATTCACTTGATTGTATGAATCTACCTCTAATTTGCAAGAAAATAAAATAACTATGAAAAATACCTAAACTATGTGTGTATTTGTGTGGAAAGAAAATGGGGAAGAAGCCCTAAAATATTCTAAAAACTCACTGCTCCTCACAAGAAAAAAAGCCACCCCGCAATCACGCCCCTTCACGCCTTTTCTACTTTTTTTAATTCATAAGTCGCTGACCTTTTCTTCTTAACAACTCACGACTTTTAATTTACTTCACAAGGTCAAGGTGGGTCAATGGTCAATAAGTGTAACTTGCTTCTATCCTCACGGCAATGACAACTCAAATGGGCCCATTCTTTTTACCTTGCATTTTCTTCCAAATGGGCTGCAAAATGTTTGGGCTTTAAATTCTTTTTCTTTTCTTTTACGGAGCTCAATTAATTCTTCTCGTATTTTTCTCGAATCTTGAGTTCTCCTTCAATTGACTCAATAAATATTGGGCATGTATTTTGCATAAAAATGCTCAATTTACCTACAAAAATAACAAAATAATATCCTTCTCATCTCAAGTGCAATTAGTTAATTTAGTATAAATAAATGCAAGAAATCCTATAAAATTATAAGCAAATTAAATACATGAATTTCAAGCAATTTTCACACTAATCAAATTCCCCAAACTTAAGATATTGCTCGTCCCGAGCAACGAAACAAATAAGCACAAAAGAGTGAATTGATTGCAATTATGTTTAACTAGCACAAGAATGAAATAGGATAATCAAACATCTTCAATGAACACAAGTATCAATGCAAACTTTCCACTAGCACTCAAAAATGTCATGCTTTGACAAATGCTTATTCAAATGCTCAACTCAATGCTCCTTTCAAGGAGTGTTTCACTCATCACTCAAGTGTATAAGGACATATATGCACTCAATCATCAATCCACAAAAATGCACATCATATGCTTGCCAAAAGACTCAATCTCAATTATATATTTTTGTGCTTCAAACATGAATCAAAGAGGGCTTTCTCAAGGTTGTAATGTAGGCTCTTTGGACAAGGTGAGTGAATTTTAGGACAAGTAACTCAACAATTAGTAGAGCAAATGAAAGTTGATCAAGCAATACAATACAATTCAACTCAAATCTCAACAATCATCACTCTTTCTTTTCTTTTTCTCACTCTTTCTCAAATATAAATCACCACCAAACTCCTTTGAGACTTTTCTTGCATTTTCAAGCACTCAATTGATTTTTTTCACTACCATTTTTCTCATCTTTTCCATAATTCAATTTTTTTCAACCTTTCTTTCTTTTTCTCTTCTCAATCTCGAAGCAAATCAAACGACCAACCACACTTTTCTTTTCATTTCACCATTCTTTTGTCAACAATCAAAGTTCTACTAATCATAAGGACAAAAGGACTCATAAGGATAGACAAAATGGCTTCAATTTCACAAGCTTGCCAAAGAAATAAGGATTTTAGGCTCAAATTGGCTCACTAGGGAAATCAATATTTTGGTGGGGTCAAATTTGGCTAATTGGCTTTCAAAACAAACAAGGTCTCTTATCATATTCACAAAATCCACACAAAACTCAATTTTGACAAGTCTCTAGACAAGTTCTAGCATGCAAATTCATGAACTATGCACTCAACAAGGAATTGAACCGTATAAAATGTACGATTTTAAAAGGCACAAAAGCTCACGAGCTTAAAAATGAGCAAGGAATCAAGCATTCTCACTCACATCCATCATCACACAACAATTCATCAAGCTAGCATCAAGCTACAAATTAACTCATGATCACATCAAAAGTCCAATATGTCCACCAATCAAGCACACATGCTTATGAACATAATCTCAATTATATACCCCTACACATAACAACACTTCTCCAAAACAACTACTCTCAAGAAAGATAGACTCAAATATAAGCAATTAATCCACTAATAAGCTCCAAATTCACAAAAATTTTCTCATGCTAATGAGAGGCAAATTAGTGCAACGAAAACCGCTAAACTAACACACCCCCAAACTTTTTTATTGCCAAGCAATTAAAAGTTTGGTAAGATAGTTAGCTAATTGAGTTGCACAAAACTAACTACTACTAAGAAATGAAAGCACATCACCAAAATCATTTACAAGTATCATATATCATGTACGCCCAAAAACTAAGTGCGCCGGTGCAAATGGAAAAGCAAGAAAAGAGGCACAATTCCCCCAAACTTAGACAAGTCTAAGTCTAGAGAAGGTGTTGTACCTAAAGGTCTTCAAGTATCCTCTCTCCTTCAAGCTTGTAAACCTCACCAAGCCTCAAATGCACAACCTCGACTTCCAAACAAGAAAACACAAACACACTTATTGAAAGTAACAAACAAGCAAAAAGAGCGAAAGCAAAAAGAACGAAAGCAAGAAAAAGCGATGGGTTGCCTCCCATCTAGCGTTATTTTTAACGTCCTATGCCGGACGTTATTCATTAAGTTCAAATTCTTTTCATCGGAATGGTCAAGGATATCGGTCCTCCTTGCCATTATATCTCATCCTTTGAACTTCAAGATCATGGTGGTTCTCATCATTGGTAGACCAATCATCCACATCCTTGCACATCTTCATCAATAGATATTCGTCTTGCTCTCTCACCATCATCTTTCTCTGTTTTTCATTTTTTTGTTCAAGGATGCCCAAGCATTTCATTACTTCCTTCCTATGATCAAAGTTCACAAGAGGTAAAATAAAATCAATAGAAGCATCAATCTCAATTAAAGTACAAATTGAAGAGTTTGAAGGTTTAGAAATGCTCATATCACTCTTCAATTTATCATTCAATGCTTCTAGATTTTCTTGTTCATTGTTGCTCATGTCAATCAATTAGCATTCCTCTTCATCACTTTCGACAAGGAGATCATCTATTTCATCACCGCTTGCTTGGACCCTCTTCTTTCTCTTTCTCTTTCCATTTCTCTTCTTCTTCATCTTCATTTTCATTTTCTTCTTCCCCTTCTTCTTGATGATTCTCCATGATGGTTATGTGCTTGACTTTGAATAGAAAAGTTTTGAGTTGACTTATTAGAACATTGAATTGAGCTTGGGTGATCTCCATGTTCCCATCTATCATTGCATCAACTATTTCCTTTGTCTCATAGATGCTCTCATACAAAGGAAACATTTCTTCAAATCTTGAGTCATCTTCCTCAATTCTCTTCAACAACATCCCAAGCATCACCTTCAAGATAGCTCTCACATCATGGATTTTCCATTGATAATGAGAGGAAGCTTGTGGAATTTGATATTCATACTCATAGCTTCTCCCATTATTGTAGTCATATCCTTCATAGTGTGGAAAAATAAACCATACTATTTTGGTAATAGTATTGATTCCACGAGTATTGGTTATATCCATCCATCTTTGCAATTAAGCTCTTAACTACCCTTACATCTTTCGTAGGCTAAGATCGAGGTTCGATTTCAATTAAGAAATTTAACCCTCTAAGAACAAATGAGTGTCCACCTACAAAAAGAGCAAGTATCAAATCCTCAAGAAACAACGAACCAAAACAAAAATAAAACAAGTAAAATGACACTACTAACACCACTCAACAAACTCTAAGTCCCTATTAGCACTCTAATTAGTTCCCAAAGAACGGCGCCATTTTGATTGAAGCTTTTCGAGTAAGTATATTTAAGACACAACCAAGTTATCGAACATAAAGGAACTAAGTCGAGCAAGGATCCCAAGAATTACAAGTTGTCATGGTATTATAGAGTCGGACACAATTTTGCAAAATTAAATTTAAATTAAACAACTAAGAATAACCAACAAGCAAATTACCAAGAGATAACTAATATGAGAAAAATGTGCTCGGGTGCAAATTACCAAAGAATCCTTAATTATGAATCACACATGATCGGGGTTTCAATAAACGAGGGATAATAGGAGCTATCTAGCAAAAATCACATATCAACCGTACTTGATAAACCTAGGTTTAATACACCAAATAAGCACGTAAGATAGTTTAGAGACGACACCCTAAGTCTTCTCACTTAATCACTAGAAATAAAATCGAGCAATTAACGTATCCTAATGTAGGTTCTAATAAAAATTAACCAAGTCTCCTTGAGTTAATCCAATATAAACTTTAATCACAAAACCAAGCCTAACACCTAAGCATCAATTCAATAAACCAAATCTCTTTGAGCAAATTAAATCAATTAACAAAGGATTAAAACCTAATCGAGCAATTAAGTCATGCAAATCGATTAGAATAATTAATCACCTCTATAAATGAAACACCCAATCACATGATCATAAAAAATTAATTCATCCAAGGGTCAAAACACCCAAACACAAGAGAGAATTAGCCAAACATTATAAAATGAAACAAAACCATGAAAATTAAAATTAGGAAAACATGATTAAAATGAAATTAAACCAAAAGATTAATGAAATAAGGAGAGATGTCACCTTGTAAATGTGAAATTCACTTGATTGTATGAATCTACCTCTAATTTGCAAGAAAATAAAATAACTATGAAAAATACCTAAAGCGTGTGTGTATTTGTGTGGAAATAAAATGGGGAAGAAGCCCTAAAATATTCTAAAAACTCACTGCTCCTCACAAGAAAAAAACTCCACCCCGCAATCACGTTCCTTCACGCCTTTTCTACTTTTTTAATTCATAAGTCGCTGACCTTTTCTTCTTAACAACTCACGACTTTTAATTTACTTCACAAGGTCAAGGTGGGTCAATGGTCAATAAGTGTAACTTGCTTCTATCCTCACGGCAATGACAACTCAAATGGGCCTATTCTATTTAACTTGCATTTTCTTCCAAATGGACTGCAAAATGTTTGGGCTTTAAATTCTTTTTCTTTTCTTTTTCTTGAGCCCAATTAATTCTTCTCGTATTTTTTTCTCGAATCTTGAGTTCTCCTTCAATTGACTCAATAAATATTGGGTATGTATTTTGCATAAAAAATGCTCAATTTACCTACAAAAATAACAAAATAATACCCTTCTCATCTCAAATGCAATTAGTCAATTTAGTATAAATAAATGCAAGAAATCCTATAAAATTAAGCAAATTAAATACATGAATTTCAAGCAATTTTCACACTAATCACTTGGGTGTTGTAAGATGTGCCACTTGGCACGAGATGGGGAGAGTTATTCTACTTTTATATATATATATATATATATATATATATATATATATATATATATATGTATATATATATATATATACCCCAACCCAAAATGTTTATTGTTTAACAATATTTTGCACCAATTTAGAAAATCATTAAATTGTAATAAGTACTCCTTTTGATCCATTTTAGTGATAATATTTTGATTCAAGGTAATTATTGTTTTACATTAATCTAAAATAATTAAATGACATATTCCAATTTGGCCCTTTTACTTGTTCTTTGTAATAATATGTAAATGATATCACGTGAATAATAAAAGAATAAAAATATTATTGTTATTTAAGATAATTCTTAATTCGTATGAAATATTATTAAATAACAAATAAAATGGATTGAAGGGAGTACATGGACAAATAAAATGGGTCGGAGAGAGTATATGTATAAAGTTACATTTTTATATTTATATATTTTTTCAATCTCCATGGTCAGTTTTATATTCAGTTAATGGAATTATAAAAAAACAAGTTGAAAGGAAGAATTGGAAAAAATATTTAATTTTCATAATTAGTGAAAAATAACAAATATTTTGGCTAAAAAATATATACATATCTAATAACAAATTTTTCACTAAAAAAATGTCATTTACCGACGGAATTTCGTCGGTAAAAGTGATCACCGATAGATTACCGGCGAACTATTTTTCATCTTTATTTTTGTTGTCACAAAATTACCCACGAAAAAATTAAGTCGTTGGTAAATACCGCTGGATATTCATCGGTAATTCTTGTGAAAGTGGTTCGTCGGTATTTTGTAAAAATATAATCTTCATCGGTAATTACCGACGGAAGTGGTTCGTCGGTATTTTGCAGAAATGCAAGACCACACACAAACACCCACCACCCTCACTCAAATATCATTTCTTTGGCTCACATGAGAATCGAATCCGGGTGGCTAGGTGATGAGAAGAAGGTGATGATATTTATTTAGATAATTTAGAGTCAAATATTTGGTTTTAATTATGTTTTTAATTTTTATTGTTATTTGTTTAAATTCCTTAAGTAGTGGGGACTTGGCCCTTGGCGCATTAGGAGATTTGTTTTGGTATTTATACCCTTAAGATTCTTTATTTAGAAGGTGGATGATTGATGAATGAAAATATGGGTTGTTCACACTTGAGACGAAGAATCATTTGATTCAACGTTATTTTATTTATTATTTTATTTGTGTACGTTGGAATTGTACGCTTGCACCGCATTACTAAAGCGCGTGAAAAGGTTAACCTTGCCACTAGAACAATTTTATAATTTGTTTATATTTTACCAAATAATATATATATATATATATATATATATATATTGTTTCCTATGTTTTTTATTTCATTTCTTTACTACACAATTATATGAAATTATTTTTATATTCATTTCATTACTACAATTATTTATATATATTTATATATATATATATAAATAATTGTAGTAATGAAATGAATATAAAATAATTTCATATAATTGTGTAGTAAAGAAATGAAATAAAAACATAGGAAACAATATATATATATATATATATATATTGTTTCCTATGTTTTTATTTCATTTCTTTACTACACAATTATATGAAATTATTTTTTATATTCATTTCATTACTACAATTATTTATATATATATATATATATATATAAATATATAAATAAATATTGACAAATTCTTATATGAAATATTTAATGGTTCTAGGATCCGTGAAATAATTCATTTAATGAAATTCACGGATCCTAGGCGGGTTGGGTCGGGTCCGGTTGATATTTTCAGAAAAACTCCCGCGAGGATAAAAAAAATCGCTCTCACATGCTCCCGGGAGTGTTACTATTATATTAAATATGTATTATTGTAATGACAAATTTATGTTACTATTAAAACAAAAAATACACTGTCAAAAAAAAAAAAAATACATATTTTGTCTAAAATAATCGCCCAAACGTAAAAGTAAAAATGAAAAAAATAGTCAAATAGATCTCTAATCTTATATGTGTGGATCAAATAGTTTATAATCTTCGACAACTTTATTTTCATTAATAGAGTGTGATTTTATTAAGATAGGGCTTATTTGATCGCAACATTAAAGAAAAATAGTTTAAATGTGTTAAGAAAAAGTTCATAGGTCTATTTGATCCCCATGTATAAGATTTGGGATAAATGTGTGTTCTTGTAAAGCAAATATGTGTATTAAATTCGCGAAAGGTAAAATATAAAATTTTACTCTCGGGTTGTGTTACTATAAGGTCAAACACATGTTATTGTATGAAAAAAAAATGTGTTACTCTATGAACAAACTCAATATAACACATGAACAAATTTTTTTTTTTAGGACTAGTAACACGTACTTGTCTACTTAGTAACACATGTTTGACCTTATAGTAACTCATGTTTGATCTTATATTAATACATTTGGGATTAAGATTTTATTGTTGTCCTTGCACGAAGTTTTCTTTCAAAAATATGTTACTATATGAACATAAACATATTATTTTATGGAGAAATGTGTGTTACTATATTAATAAATTAGAAACAACGTAACAATTGCGATTTTAATTTCAGTTTAAGCGAAACATAAATTTATCATCGAAGTTCACATAAACTTTGTATTCATCAACTGTTTAAGTTTTCTCCACTCTTGTTTTCACAAATTGGATTATCCAACACCTAATTATCGACAATTTTCGAAAAAATCATCCATGTCTTTTTTTTTTTTTTTTTTTTTTGCTCATTTCTCCTTAATTTGATATCGTGGTTGAATTTTCTTCTTGTTTTCGTTGGATTTCGTTGTTTTTAACATCTTACGATCGTCGCTACCTTTGCGTTGTTGGTTGTCGTCGCGATTTCTAACCTAATTCGCGCAAAATATTTATTTTTACCCGAAGAAGAGAAAGGGAAAGAAGAAGAAGAAGTTGCGTGTTTTTATTTTGACCCATTTTTTTGGGAAGACCTCTCTAATTTTAAAACTTACCTTGTTTAATTAATATTTCCCCGTAAAATATTTTACACATGACCTTCTCATAAAAATTTATATGCTTTGAAATAATTTTTTATTAATTAAACACATATAATCACATTATTAACTACAAAATTATATTTTTAAAAATTACCTGACGGAATTTCATTGGTAATTACCGATAAAATTATATATTTAAAAAATTATATTTTTTTAAAATTATCGACAAAATTCCATCGGTAATTACCGACGGAATTAGGGATGGCAATGGAGCGGGTTCAAACCGGACACGCATTGAACCCGTCACTTTGGGGGCTGGTTTGTACTCGGTCAAGTAGGTATGGGATGGGTAATGGTTCTTGTAAAATCCGTCCCGCCAACCCGTATGTGGACCCGCCACACATAAATATATTAATATTTTTATGTATATATTTATAATTATGTAAATTTTTATATATATATATATATATTAATGTGTATATATTTATAAAAATATATTATTTATGTTATTTTTATGTATAAAATGAATATTATGTGCTATTTTAAGTAATTATTGGTTTTAATTTGAATTATTTAATGTCAAAATAAAAATATTGAATATATTAAAATTAATTTTAAATTACTAAAATGCTAAACAGGCGGGATGGGTAGGACTCGTTGGGTCCTCAAGCGGGACAGGGCGTGTCCCGAGTCCTAAAATTTTCTAGCGGGACGGGTCACAGGATGAGGCAAACCCGTCCTAAACTTGCCGTTGCCATCCCTAGATAAAATTATATTTTCTTTTAAAATTATATTTTTAAATTACCGACGGAATGCCGGTAATTATCGACAAAATTATATATTTTTAAATTATGAAGTATTTTTAATATTACCGATGAAATTTTACGGTAATTAACGATGGAATAAAAATCCATTGATAATTAACGACCAACTCATATTTCGTCGGTAATAATCAACAGAATAAAAAATTATCGGTAATTCGACCAACTCATAATGCAGTCGATAAATGTGCCGATAATTACCGACGGAATAAAAATTCATCTATAATTACCGACCAACTCATATTTTATTGGTAAATTCATCGATAATTTTCAAAATATAATTTTATCGATAATTCATCGGCGATCGTCGATATTGTAACGGAAATAAGTTCCTCTATAAATCCATCCATATTTCACAATTTTTTGTAGTGTCAAACCAAACATTATTTCTAAATTTGTCATGGAATTTAAAAGTGACACATTAAGTAATATATTAAATATATATAATAAATATAAATGTAAAATTAAAAAAAAAAAAACTAAATTGTGTAATGGAATTCTAAAAATTCACATTAATTAATAATAACTAACAATATTCCATATATATATATATATGTATATATATATATATATATTAAATATAAATGTAAAATTTTCAAGGAGTAATAATTAACAATTTTTTTAATATAATACTCCCTATGTCCCTTAAATATGTGCTCATTGATTTGACACAAATTTTAAGAAAAAATAGATATTGTAGATAAAGTAAAGTGTATTGTAGGGCATTGTGAGATCTACTTATAAATAAAATAGTTATTTATAAGTAAAATATAATGACAATTTGAGTAATTAAGTGATAGTTGAAAACTGAAAATAAAATAATTATATTCATAATGAACACATCTTTGGGAGACGGATAAATAAGGCAAGTGAACATATTTTTAAGGGATAGAAAGAGTAATAATCAACATTAATTTAACAATATTCAACATATATATATATATATATATATATATATATATATATATATATATTAAAATTATAAATGTGAAAATTGCTAAAGATTATTTTTAGTTTGAACTTTTAATATTTATTTGCATTTGTTTGTTTATTAAACATATTGACTTGAAATGATTAATCAAGTCACGCGAACACATATAAAATGATGCTAAAAGAGTTTCAACTAAACTTGCACCTAACAATACTAAGTCTGGAATTCGGCAAAAACTTGTGTGAGACCGTCTCACGCATTTCATTTCGTGAGACGGGGTCACTTTTTAATAAATTGTTATCACTTTTTAAAAAGTGATACAAATTAGTATAAAAGTGATAAAAATTTGAAAAGTGATACACTTTACATTATAAGTGATAGCAATTTATTAAAAAGTGATCACAATTTATTAAAAGTGAATCGTCTCACGAAATGAGATCAGTGAGACGGTGTCACACAAGACTTACTCTGGAATTCTCAAGTTACACGGTAAACTGATTTTCATGAATTTTCCACTTCTTTGTAACTAACCAACTCCATACCCTTAACTTCATTTTGTTTACTATAGTATTAACAGAAAACTCAAGAAGAAGCAGCTAAACATTAAAAGTTGGCAAAATCTTGTGTGAAGCGGTTTCATAGTATGAAATTAATACCATTAGAATCATTTACTACTATAACATCTATTTAGTGATATCATTACACTTATAAGTGATATCACGGTATAAAATGGTTATGGTATCGGTGAATGATTCTAATGGTATCGATGAGTGATTCTAATGGTACCAATTTCATACTATGAAGCTGTTAAAACATTTTACAAATTGGAGAAAATTGTAAAGAAGAATTTAAAGAAATAGTAAATCCGGATAAATACGACTAAATGACTTACATGAATACATTATACTATATTTGTTTTTTTTTTTCCATTTAAAGTTTATTTTTAACACATTATATTTTTTTTTTTCCGACAAATGGCAACTTAAAATCATGACCTAAAGATCATGGGTAGTGGAGATCTCTAACCACTTAATTTATACCACTTTTAACACCTTACATATATCAAAATAATCATCTTTTACAATTTTGAATTTGATAGAGAAGTTAATTTTCACTAGTTATATCTTTATGACCATTAACAAAAGTCATTGTTAGTCTCAACAAAAATCATAGAGTTATTTTCGGCATATGTATCAAATTGTGGTGTATTTCATACATGTCGATTTGTGGTGTGTTTTGCTTACGTGTCGATTTTCTATGTCTCCATGTGTCGTCTCATTACAAATTTAATTTATATTTCGCGAAAAGGAAAGTGTGAAGTTAAGCTGCGGACGAAAAGAGTAATTACTAAAAGAGTAATATTTGTGTGCATATTATGCACAATAAAAGATTATGCGCATGAGTTTGGTTACATTGTAGTATTATTTCAGTCTTGTGGTAGGCATGTTTAGCAATAAAATAAGAACCTAATTTAGGCTAAATTAGGTCCTTATCTTATTGCTAAACATGCCTACCAAACGGCACTTAATTGTTTACAGTGTTGTATTATTTTAGGTATAGTATTAATTTAATTACAATGTAATCCCTATATTACTAATAGGGAGTTTGTTTTTGCTTAGGTGTCGTCATGAGGTTAATTTGAATGAGGTGTCACATTCTTATTAAATGCATATATATGTTAATAATCTATGTGTCATTTTGCTATTGATTTATAATTAATATGTGACATCTATGTGACATTTTAATATAGAAATTAATTTAAAAATATATTTTTAAGGAGGTTTCAACCTTAGACCTCTTGCACAATTTGTATATTTTTTAATAAATAAGTTAATATATAAATCTTTAAATATTTTAAATATCTATTTTATATCTAAAAAGTGTTATCATATGACAATTTTTAAACATAAAATTATATTTAACTTAAGCCTATAAATGTAAGTAAGAAAAATTGTGGTTGTATCAACTTTTATAAAAAAATATTAATATAATCATATATGATATTTATTGTAAATATACGATATACATATATTTTTCGGAGTAATATTTATACATCAATTATATAAAAAAATTATATTAATCGTCTCATTTTTTTATTAATTGTAAAATAAATTTGAAACAAATCTTATAGTAAATTTTTTCACATAATTATAATAATTCTAATCTCTAGCATGAATTGTCATACAATTAATATTACCATTATTTAAATTTAATATTATAATTACAATTTTTTTATACATATACATTATTTTAATGTATATATTATTATTTGAAAATATTATATATAATATATTATATTGTAAAGTTTATTTAACGAAAATACGCGTAATACGCGGAGCTCATCTAGTATTTGAAAATATAATGTTTAATTTAAATCAAATCAATAATAGAATTAAAATTGAATTAATTACAAATTGATTCAAAACATATCAAATTGGTATTAATTATAGTAAAGTTTACCATTAAAGTACTAATCGATAATTTAATTTCTATAAATTAATTTAATTTAATTGTTTCCTCTCTCTCATTCATTTGACCACCTAATATTATACCTAGATAATATAGATATTAATTTTAAAAATGTATATTTAAATTATTTAACGATATATATATATATATATATATATATATATAGATATTTCGAAAAAAATAATGTATATTTAATTTATTTAGAGATATATACAAACGCAGATTCCTTTATATATTCTCTTTATATATTATTAATCGAAGTCCGAACTAAATATAAACTACACTTTCAATACTTGCTTTAGCATAATTCTAAGAGCCAAAATATAGACTGAATTCTGTATCTTGGTTCATATGGGAAATCATGCAAATATAAACTTGTGATTTTTTTATATATTTAATTTTACTTTTTACATATTTAAATTTAAATAGATAGTGTATAACTATATGAATTTAATTTTTTTATTAGATATATACTTTTTCTTTCATTATCCCGCAAAATTCGCGGACCTAATACTAAGTATTAGCGATATTATATAGTATTAATTTAGTTAAATTACAGGTGTGTAAATAACTTGGGCCTTTAATTTACTAAAAGCCCATTCAGCGGAAGCTAACTAAAACTTAAGTAAAAAAATTACATCCAAGCGCCGCCGTCGTTGTTTTCTTCCCATCACCGCTGCCGTCGTTCCAGCGCCGCCCTTGCCTTCTGCCCAATACCCACCTCGAACGACAACTTCTTTCCCTCAGTTACTTTGTAGCGCCACCGCCGTCGTCTCATCGCGCCTTCGTACGATCTGCCATTTGTTTCTTTCATCTTTCGATTAATCAGTTTCGACCAAAAAGAATATTTTGGCCAGGTATATTTCGTTTAAAATAGTACAGTAAAACATTATCGGATCGCCATCTCGCGCAGCTCTCTTCCCATGAATTTTCGGGTCTGATAATTTCTGAGTTTGTTTTCGAATCCAAATTATGCAAACCGAATCCGAATCTTGATCTACTTGATTTGAGTCATTGTTTGGGGCTTTGATTTTGAGGCTGAAAGTAAATTTTAATTTTGTTGATTTTAGTTATGATACTGATTCTGCATTTTTTGTTATGAATCTTTTTCATTGACTTTAAGCATGAATTTCTTAATTGGCTTTAATTCTAAATGTTCTTATTTGTGCATACTACAATTAGTTAGTTGAGCCAACTCTTTCAAGAAAATCAGGGTGTAATGTTTGTCTAGTACTGCCGTACGTTTAGGCACAATTAAGTCTTAAAATGTTCTTATTAGGCTTATTATTTATTTTTTAACAATCCATTTTCATCTACACTATCTGGATTTATGATATCAATAGGTGGAAATATGCTTATTACTGATACTTGACTTCTTGGGATTTGTTTGTGCATTTCATGATTTGTATATACCAGTCTCTAAATTCTTAGAGGTAATCATCTATTATTTTCTCTATTTGTTGCCAATTACGTATGTTGTGCATATAGCAACAAACCAGCAGATATATTGAACAAAAATAGATAAATAGCTGCTATTATTACAATAAATGTTATGGTAAAGTGACTTACCATGGTAATACTAAATTCTACACTCTGTGATTTTTTTACATTTGTTGTGTGAATTGACTTCCCCATGCTGGCCTTTCTCTTGTTCTCTTTTTAAAACTTCAATACGTGTATTAGCCTTCTGCCTCGTAAGACTGAAGGATTTGAAAATTCAATGCCCAAATAATCTTTGATCAAGTTCCAAAAGTGTGCCATTATAAAGGTGTATCAATGGATTTAAAATGTAGATGATGAAAAAGTGTGCTTAGCAGGTGTTAGCATAGAAATGCAATCTATTTATTTAGATTTGGTTATTGGGATTTGGGGTGCAAATGTTTTTTAAGGTTAGTTTTTAAATTTTAAATAATGTAACGGTTTCTTTAATGTGTTAACTAATACGTAACAGTTTTGGGAAATGGAGAAGGTGGATGGTTTAGTATGATTGATATAATTTATTGTAGTGAGGGAGGTGGATGGTTTAGTACGATTGGTATATGTATTTAGTTGAAACGTGTTTTGCCTAATGAATAATTACAGTTTAGAGTTTAGTTATAGATTTAGTAATGAGATTTTGGGTGGACAACAAAAGTTTCTATATATGGTATAAGTTTTTGTTATTATATAGGTATAGATTTATTGAAGTCCCAATTCTTCAATTCTCAAATCTGAACTCAGTTACTATTTTCACAGATAGATTATTTACGTCTTCTCCAGTTCCCCTTTCCGCGGCGGCTCATTCTCTGCAAAGGTAATTTTTGTTATTAGTTTGCTGTTGTACGTGAAAAGCAAACATGAATATGTATATGTCTATTAAAAGATGAAGCATTTATTCTGAAGATGATGGAGTTTTACCTTTTCATTTTAACTTTTACCTTTTCATTTTAACTTATGTTCTAATAATTTATGAAGCAAGTCGGAAAGAGCAGAAATGGAACTATGCGATCGACGAAGTTTGATAGAGGAGTTTCATCAATGAGTGTAGTGATCGGTTGTTATGGAGCAAATCTAAGCATAACTTAACATAAATTATGGTTTATCTCTGATGGTATATAGATTGAATATAATTGTTTTTGAAATTGATGGAAAGCAGTGACAAAAGTGGAAAAAGTAAGGACGGAGCAGCAGAGTAACTGAGCCATGTATCGCATTGCTCTTCATGCCTTCATTCCTTCATGGACTTCGGTAACTCCACTTAATCTCTCTATTAATTGATGTATGTCATTTCTCTATTTAATTCAATTGTAACAACTATTTTTCGTAATTTCAAAATAGGTGTCTATGCTACTGATATTTGTTGCTTACTTGGCGATCGCCGGATCTATTTTACCGGGAAGAAGTGTTCCCGGAGTGAGTTTATCGGACAGCACCCGTCTACATTACCGATGCAATGGTTAGAAACTAGAGCTCCTACATTTTGCAGTTCGAATTTCAACTATATTGTTGGTGAATTTTCTGTTTTGATCTTTTTTTCATTGTCGTGATTCCAGGCTTGCTATCGCTCGTCTTATTGGTTATTCTGCTTGGAATTGGCAGTTGGATGGACCTTGTATCTCCCACTGTGAGAATTAACATTGGTTTTTACTTGTTCCCAGTATTAATGCTCGTCTTGGTATAATGTTGAAATTTCAGTGATTCCTAATGTGTAGCAAGTTATGCACACTTGGTCACATTTTTAAGTTAACCTAATTGGTTACAAGACTTGTATTCTTGGTATGCATCAATGGGAATCTGCTGTTGTCATTGGGAGGGATTTGATACAGAATTGCATTCTTCAGTAGTTTTTACTTGTTCTTCGTATTAATGCTCTTCTTGGTATGATGTTCAACTTCCCTTTCAATCTTAGTATGTAGTTGAGGTATGAACATTTCGCAGTTTGAACATACGCTAACTAATTGGTGTTGTATTCATGGTAATGTCAGTGGAGGTTTGCTGTCAATGTTGGACACAATTTTATTGTGAATTGCATTCTTTTTTCATTATGCTGCAGGCAATTGCAGATAGAGGTCTCGAGCTTTTATCCACAACACATATATTCAGTGTAATTGTAAGTTTCAGGTTTAACTGTTTGTTCTATATCGTTATATGAAAGCTTTGAATTTTTGTGGCAGCAAGATGGGTGACTATTTATCTAATGTATGTACGTTTAGATTTGGTAACATGTGATAAAATATTTAGATATCTTGATATTGCATTTACTAACATCTTGCTCCAATTTTTCACATTATACAGTAAGTACGTGTGCATCAAATACATATACAAATGCAAGTAAATGTAATTTTGTGGGTGGGTGGATAGATTGAATAAAGATCAACTACTGAAAAAGTACATGACACTATGCAACAATATCACAACTTTTATAAGGGTTTTCTTGCCAGATTCACAATTACTAACAACTACTTGTAATCATCTTGTTGTGGCTATCCAGTTCTCTTTAATATTTATGTGTCTGTTCTAGGTGACCTTTCTTCTTTACGTGGCTGGTTGTAGATCCCGGAATCAAAGTTCTTCTTTAAAACCTCACATCACCGGAAACCTAATCCATGACTGGTAATTAATGTATCATTTGATAAAGGATATACTTAGAGACTGTTTCTCTTATTGTGGGTATGTTTGGAGGTGCCAACTGTGAATTGTACAACAATTTAAATTTATTCTAAATGGCCTGTCTAGATGCATAAGGGTCAAATGATTGATGACATTGAACTATGTCAATCATAATATACCTATTTGCTGGAAAAGAATGGTACAATCCCACATCAAATCCACAAGAACTTTGGATGGGTACTTAAGTGGGAGTCAATCCTCCACTACTGATCTAGCTTTTGGGTGGAGTTAGGGCTTCCATGCTTGAGTAAAAGATTAGCAAAATAATGTATATCAGGCTATCAGCTTTGGATAATCAGTGGCAATTTCTATTTTCATTTCCTACTTTTGAAGATTGATCAATCATTGCTGCGAAGTTTTAATGCTGATGTTGCAATATGTCATTTGACAGGTGGTTTGGGATACAACTGAATCCTCAATTCATGGGAATCGACCTCAAGTACAATTCTAACTGAGATGCCTCGACATTGTGGTTGTCTTGTCTTGTATATCATTCATTAAATGTTGTCCTCTTTATCGTGCTGCATTCTTTTCAAGTCTGAGTTTTATACTTAAAATTAATGCAATTTAAAAGTCAGACCACAACTTTTCTCAGATGTGCACTCTCACTCTTTGGAATAATGTATTTTCCAGGAAACTCTCACCCAGCTGAATTGCATGATATATTTTAATCTAGTTAACTTGGTTATAGCTTTATGCTATAATATTTTGTTACTGATAAAATTCTATCTCTTCTGTAGGTTTTACTTTGTTAGAGCTGGTATGATGGGATGGCTTCTTATAAACCTTTCTGTTCTTGTGAAATGCATTCAAGAGACCAACTTAAGCCAATCAATGATTCTTTACCAGCTATTTTGCGCTGTAAGTTGATGCTATTCAGATGCTTTTGTCTCAGGACCCTTTTTTTCTCTCTTTTTTTGCGTTGAGATTTTGTTTAATTCTTTTTCAAATTCAGCTCTACATTCTGGACTACTTTCTCCATGAAGAGTACATGACTTCCACGTAAGTGGAACCCTTTGTTCGTGCTAGCGTTTCTCATGCCAATTGATCTGGTGCATTAATTTGTAAAATCATTTGCTTATGTGGATTGTGATTATTGAATACATTATCTTGAATTAGCGCTTGCATTTCCTATTACTCTATTAGAAATAAAGTTCTTTCATCTCTAATAAGAAATGGGCTACACCTCTGTTATTCTGTTGACTTGCGTTTGATTTTAGTTGTCAGTATTTCATTCATGATGGGTTTGTAACTCTGACCCTCAATTGATTGTCGTGTTCTTAGATGGGACATAATTGCTGAGAGGTTGGGCTTCATGCTGGTGTTTGGCGATCTAGTCTGGATCCCATTCACATTCAGTATCCAGGTATATCACAAAGTCTCTTTGCTAAAATATATGAAAACGATTTGCTACTTCCTTGAAATTGTAGACAATATGTAAAAGGAGTTTTTAATTCAACTTCATTTCTAAAATTTATGTTAGTAAATTATCTAGAGTTTCTTAGGATAGATGTTGAAGTAAAGACCTTATAACTCGTGCCAGATATATATATATATATATATATATATATATATATATATATATATATATATATATATATATATACAATGACAACTTCGATTGTTGGACAAATATAATTTCAGTTCATCATAGAACTGCTTTTGGGATGTCTTATTCAAATTCTCTGCTATTATACACCCTTCATTTTGTACTTTAAATTTACAGTCTTCTATACTCTCATATCTAATACAGTAAAAATCCCACTATTAGCACATCTCTCTCTGGTGCTTTCTGATGTATATTTTGTATCCTTCTCTATTCCACAAGATATTCATTACAGCTGTAACATTGAGTAAGCTATTCTGTACGTTAGGTCTTTATGAAAATACTAGGAAAATTACTAGATCACTGTGTCTCAGCAATTTAATCTGGTGCTTAAGCTGTCTGAATTATTTTGCTCTTATACAATCAATAGAGTGGGTGTATTGAAGCATTATATTGTGTGTTCTATTCTATTTCACTTGATCTGGTGCATTGTTTGAAAGGTGACATTATCCATTTTATCTAGTTTAACTTTCCGAGTAGTGTGCACTGCCATTATTAGTAAAAGTTCTTGTGACATTGATGCTAGACATTTGATTAATGCTTAGTCATTATAGTGAAAACAATACTATAAGAAAACTATGTTTTTCTTTTCTGTTTCGATTGTTGGGTTATTTATCTCTTTCCGTATGTTTGAAAGGGTTGGTGGCTTCTAAAGAATGAAGTAGAGCTAACAACTGCTGCTGTTATTGCAAACTGTCTTGTCTTTTTGCTTGGGTAATATTTCTCATTACAGATGTTATTATAACAGTTGGGTTAAGATTATTACTTTCTTTTGTCCTACGCGTACAAGTCTCTGATCCAGTCGATGTTGCTTGTTTTGTGATTGAGAAGCTACACGGTCTTTAGAGGAGCTAACAAGCAGAAGCATGTATTCAAAAAGAATCCCAAAGCCCTAATTTGGGGAAGACCCCCAAAGGTCATTGGAGGAAGTTACTTGCATCTGGTTATTGGTATGTTCTTATCTGGTATTTTAGAACTTTCGGTTTTCTCTGGATCTTGAAAAGCATATGATATAATATTATAAAAGAGTTAATTGCATAAGAAATCACAATCTTTTAACATTTTTTCAATTACAACATATTCTTTTAAAACTTGCAATTTGATACACAAGACTTTTTAAATTTTGTAATTGTATCACGATTATTTTCCAATAACTTATCGTGGCAGCTGGAATTTTTTTAAAAAATTACAAATAAATTCACAACATTTTGTTATTGTTTCAATTTAATCACAACTCTTGATTTTTTTTTTATAAATTTCATACACTGCCAAGTCAACAGGACTTGCCGGAAAATGGTCCTGTATTGAATGCAAATTTTAAAAAACGTGTATGTTGTAATTGAAAAAATGTGAAGCGGTCATGATTTATTTTGCAATTAACTCTATAAAAAAATCTTTAGTCATTTTTATATTAGTATCATCGCACACCAATCCTATGGAAGAGTTAAACTAGCTCTGAAATTTGCATCTTTTTATATTAGTTTGCCCTTATTCCTTGCAAAGAGGCTCCTTTTTGTACTAGTTAGCTCACATTCTCTCTCTCAGATGAGGACAATTGTCACCTTTCTTGACATAATGATAGCTTGATCATATAATTCACTTATACTCGACATTTACCCTTTTCAGGGGCATTGCAAGGCATAGCAACTATCTTGGGGACTTATTGGTTGCTCTATCCTTCAGCTTACCTTGCGGGATAAGGTAACCTACTCTGTATCACACTTTACATCTTATTAAAAACAAATATATTGTAATGCTCATACATATAACTGTGTTTATACAGTTCCCCAGTGCCATATTTTTACCCTATATACCTATTTATCTTACTGATATGGAGAGAGAGAAGAGATGAAGTTCGGTGTGCACAAAAGTACAAGGAAATCTGGGCAGAATACCGGAAACAGGTTCCGTGGAGAATTTTTCCGTATATTTATTGATCGAATGATCGATCAATAATCTCGTCTTACGGAGCTCATGGATTTAAATATCCCAAGAATGGGCATCATATTGGTAAATTCATTATTAACAGCAACAAGGCCATGAATTTTTTCATGGGATGTATTATTCTGGACTGGATAGATCATAGATTAACATACTGATCTTCTTCTTTAACTCACTTTCCGTTATGGGATGCTGCATTTGTTGTTGTTGATTTTATAGGTTCTAACTTTTGATTTGTTATTTTCTTTTGAAAGTGGTGGATTTTGAATTTTATTTGTTTCCAGTTTTTGTATTGGACTTTTTATGGAATTTGAATGCTACCTCCGTCCCATAAGTGTTTTTGCACACTTACGTTATTCGTCCGTCTCACATTTGTTTACACACCTATGAATAAAAATAGTTTTCATTTTTAACATCTTCACAAGACACATTTATTTACATCGGTGTCATTATTTTTCAACTTAATTAACTAATTTCTTATATTACATATACATGATTTCTCAATTATATTTTTCATTTATACAAGGTTAACTTTCTAAAAGTGTATTTTTAATTTCTGTGCCTGGTCAGCTGTGCAAACAGCTTTGGAATTGCAGCTCTGGGACGGAGTACAATTCTCTATATTCTTTAACGCTTGTTTTGGTAACGATTGAATAAATAAACTGAAAAATGTTTCGTCTTTTTCTAAATTAACCCTGTATGATACACTTGTAAACAAAATTAAAATTTAAATACCAAAATTCTCTTCTCATACACAGATAGCTACTTTTGTATTGTGCTACTATTATTAAATTTGAAAGGTGAGGTATTGTTTTAATAAATATAAGAGTATTATTTAATAAATAATAATAAAATATTACAAAAATTGTATAATGCAATTGTGCATACAAAAATTATTCAATATTTAATATTTTAACTTAGCATTTTTTTGTTTTTAATTATTTGATATTGTAGATATTTTTTTATTTTTTCACCCGTTTTACTCATATTAATTTTAAAAATCTCTCATAATTCTAATTTTACTTTATTAATTAACAAATTAAGAATAAATTTTTTATTATTATTCGTTCATTTTTAATTTCACCAATAATTTTTTTCGAAACAAATTTCACCAATAAATTTAAGACATCAAATAATAAAAAATAAATGGAATATAAGTTAATGCAATCAATTTTATTCTATTTGTAAAGAAAGTTTTTATTTAGTTGATAAAAGTTAGAATTTATACAAGGGCTCCATTTTAGGTAGAATCTTAATTTGTGTCTTCAATTTTAATGTGTCTCAAATTAGGATCTAATTTTAATTTTTTCTTAATTTAAAATTCAATTTTATTTATTTTATTTCAATTCAAGACTCAAAGTTCTTCTTTCATTTTTTCATTTCAAATCATGAGACACACACTGCTAATTTTTATTAAGTACGGAATATAATTTATACTATGTTTTATATATTTGAATTTTTCATATCGTTAACAAATCCCTTCGCATATCAAATAAAAAATTTACTTTTTTTTAAAATTTAATATATTATATATTAAAAATTGATTAGAAATGAAAATAGTTAGTACACTTTGTATTTCTTGTAGAAGAGAATGAAATAAAAACAAATTAATCACATTTTGAATAAAATAAAAAGAATATAAGTGAATCTAAATTAAAAAAGAAACATTAAATCTTAATTTAAAATATTTTAAATTAAAAATCTAAATTATGACTCAATCTAAAATATGTCTTTATATAAAATTCTTCTGTGATTAAAAATATGTCGATATCTAATTTCAAATAACCATTAATTGTTGGCAGTGACGGTCACTGTTTCACATTCCAAAGCCAATTCATATAATTTTGAAATCATGTGCACAAATAGTTATAAACTTAATTAGGTTTCAATTATTCACCTAATTCAAAATCACATTTAGATAGGAAAACGATTATTACCATAATAATTAAAGTTAATTTGGCATCAACTTTCTAGCTGTCCGCCTATCAATAAAGTATTCTTCTATCAAATTTTGTTTCATTCTAATTATCACTAATATACCCCAACTCAAAATGTTTACTGTTTAACAATATTTTGCACGAATTTAGAAATTAAATCATTAAACTGTAATAAGTACTCCTTTTGATCCATTTTAGTGATATATTTTGATTCAAGGTAATTATTGTTTTACATTAATCTAAAATAATTAAATGACATATTCCAATTTGGCCCTTTTACTTGTTCATTGTAAAAATATGTAAATGAGCACGTGAATAATAAAAGAATAAAAATATCACATTATATATATACCTCATTTGTCCACCGAAAGAATGCTCACACTGTTTTTTTTTCAACAATTTATTTTGCTTCACCACTCAACCATCATTTAATTTCTTCACATGTTATTTATTTTACACTCATAAACAACTACTTAACTCATAAATGAATCATGCAATACCCTAAAATACCTTTATTTCATTTACTTTATCTATGTTTTTCTAAAATCACAAGCATACTTTTCGTGGATGGAAGGAGTATATATTTATTGTTATTTAAGATAATTCTTAATTCGTGTGAAACATTATTAAATGACAAATAAAATGGATTGAAGGGAGTACACCGACAAATAAAATGGGTTGGAGGAGTATACGTATAAAGTTACATTTTTATATTTTTTTTTCCAATCTCCATTGTCAATTATATATTCAGTTATGGAATTATAAAAAAAAAAAAGTTGAAAGGTAGAATTGGAAAAAAATATTTAATTTTCATAAATTAGTGAAAAATGGCAAATATATTGGGTAAACAATATATACATATCTAATAACAAAATTTTCACTAAAAATGTCATTTCTGAGATGGAATTTCTTCGGTAAAAGTGGTCACCGATATATTACCGGCGAACTATTTTTTATCTTTATTTTTTCTCGTCACAAAATTACCGACGGAAAAATTAAGTCGTTGGTAAATACCATTTGGATATTCATCGGTAATTACCGACGAAAGTGGTTTGTCGGTATTTTGTAAAAATACAATATTCATCGGTAATTATCGATGGAAGTGGTTCATCGATATTTTGCGAAATGCAAGACCACACACACACAAGCACCTACCACCCCCACTCAAATATCATTTCTTTGCCTCACATGAGAATCGAACCCGGGTGGCTAGGTGATGGAGAAGAAGCTAATGATATTTATTTAGATAATTTAGAGTCAAATATTTGGTTTTAATTATGTTTTTAATTTTATTGTTATTTGTTTATTAAATTCCTTAAGTAGTGGGCCTTGACCCTTGACGCATTAGGAGATTTGTTTTGCTACTTATACCCTTAAGGTTCTTTATTTAGAAGGTGGATGATTGATGAATGAAAATATAGGTTGTTCCCACTTGAGACGAAGAATCATTTGATTCAACGTAATTTTATTTATTATTTTATTTGTATTCGTTGGAATTATACGCTTGCCTTTGCATCACTAGGCGCATGCAAAGGTACGCCTTGCCACTAGGACAATTTTATAATTTGTTTATATTTTACCAAATAATATATATATATATATATATATATATTTGTTTCCTATGTTTTTGTTTCATTTCTTTACTACATAATTATATGAGATTTTTTTATATTCATTTCATTACTATAATTATTTATATATATTGATAAAAATTGACAAATTCTTATATAAAATATTTTATTTAATGAAATTCGCAGATTCTATGCGGGTTGGATCGGGTCTAGTTGATATTTTGAGAAAAACTTGCACAAGGATAAAAAAAAAAATTCGCTCTCACATGATCCCGGAGTGTTACTATTATATTAAAAATTTATTATTGTAATGACAAATTTGTGTTATTGTAAAATAAGTAATACATATTTTGTCTAAAATAATCGTCCAAATGTAAAAGTAAAAATGAAAAAATAGTCAAATAGATCTCTAATGTTATATGCGTGGATCATATAGGTTTATAATCTTCGACAACTTTATTTTCATTAATAGAGTGTAATTTTATTAAGATGGGGCTTATTTGATCGCAACATTAAAGAAAAATGGTTTGAATGTGTTAAGAAAAAGTTCATGGGTGTATTTGATCCTCACGTATAAGATTTGGGGTAAATATGTGTTCTTGTAAGGGTAAATATGTGAACTAAACTCGCGCAAAGGTAAAATATAAAATTTTACTCTCAGATTGTGTTACTATAAGGTCAAACACATGTTCTTGTATGAAGAAAAATGTGTTACTATATGAACAAACTCGGTATAACACATGAACAAATATTTTATTTTTTTACGACTAGTAACACGTACTTGCCTTTATAGTAACACATGTTTGATCTTATAGTAACTCATGTTTGATCTTATATTAATACATTTGGGATTAAGATTTTATTGTTGTCCTTGCACGAGTTTTCTTTAAAAAAATATGTTACTATATGAACACAAACATATTACTTTATGGAAAATGTGTATTCCTATATGAATAAATCGAAACAACATAACAATTGCGATATTAATTCCAGTGAAACATAAATTTATTATCGAAATTCACATAAACTTTGTATTCATCAACTGTTTAAGTTTTCTCCACTACTATTTTCTCCAATTGGATCATCCAAGACCTAATTATTTAGAAATTTTTGAAAAAATCATCAACGTCTTCTCTTTTTTTTTTTTTTTCTATTTTTGCCCATTTTTCCTCAATTTGATCTCGTGGTTGAATTTCATTGCTATTTTCGTCGATTTCGCTATTTTTATCGCCTCCCGATTCTTTGCCGCCTTTGCGTTGTTGGTTGTGGTCTTGATTTCTAACCTAATTTGCGCAAAATATTTATTTTGACCCGAAGAAGAGAAAGGGGCGGAAGAAGAAGTTGCGTATTTTTATTTTAACTCGTTGTTTTTAGAAAGACCCCGCTAATTTTAAAATTTACCTTGTTTAATTAATATTTCACCGTAAAATATTTTACACAAGACCTTCTCATAAAAATTTATATGCTTTGAAATAATATTTTATTAATTAAACATATATAATCACATTATTATCTACAAAATTATCGATAAAATTATATTTTTAAAAATTATCAACAATTTCGTCGGTAATTACCGACATAACTATATATTTTAAAAAATTACTCCCTCCGTCCAACTTGAATATGGCAAATTACCATTTTAGTCCGTCCAATTTAAATATGGCACTCCCAAAATGGAAAGTTTTTTCCTTATCTCCACCCTCACAATATACACATATTTACAAGTTATGCCATTTGACTTTTTCATTACTTTTTATTTTTTTAATCAATTAATTTATTTTAACCAACTAATTAGCCCATTAGACCAAATTAGCCCATTAGCCAAAAATTAATTAAAATAGGCATTCTAGAATTCTCCATCATCGATCTCCCAAAATAGAAAGGCAAAATGTTTTTTTACACAAATTCTCCATCGGCGTCTCTTTCTCTCCCTAACATTCTAGAATTCTCCATGAGTGTATGAAACCCTAGATCTCCCTCTCTGAAAATAAAAATCGATCTCCTCTTTGAAATCTGAAAATCGATCTCTCTTCTTGAAATCGAAAATCGGTCTCCCATCCCCGAAAGTCGAAAATCGATCTCCATCCCGTCTACTGAAAATCGATGTCGTCTCCCATCTCTCGAAAATCGACGAATCTCGGTCATGGTGGAAGCCTCTTCACCCGAGGTTTTAGCCGACGAAGTTGACTCGTTCGAATGTCATGCGATCTTCGAAAAACCCATGGTCAATCCATTGTTTAATGATATCGTGGTCGACGAATCTGAGCTCTCCATGGTTGATTCGGTCGTTAATGATACCATGGTCGGTAATGATAGTATAGTTGCCATGTTTAATGTGTTAATGCCGAATGCGAGGACATGGTGGTGCACGATTCGAGGAAGAAAATATAGAGGAGATGGACGATTTTGCAAAGATTTTTGGACCTTTACGGGGGCCACGGAGTCCTGAGCTTCGACGCTATTTCTTGGAGCGCTATGGTATGTGGTTTCCATCGGTCTTACGACTCCTTGAGAGGTACTCGAAAATCCATCTATGATGTTAAAATAAAATATTCTTACAGTGATGAATTAATTTAATGTCACCCCTTTTCTAAGGTTAGGAGACTTAAATCATGCTCTATGATGGGTCTATATTTTGAGAGCTTTTTATGCATATTTACAGTGATGAATTAATTTAATGTCACCCCTTTTCTAAGGTTAGGAGACTTAAATCATGCTCTATGATGAAATCTATATTTTGAGAGCTTTTTATGCATATTTACAGTGATGAATTAATTTAATGTCACCCATTTTCTAAGGTTAGGAGACTTAAATCATGCTCTATGATGAAATCTATATTTTGAGAGGTTTTTATGCATATTTACAGTGATGAATTAATTTAATGTCACCCCTTTTCTAAGGTTAGGAGACTTAAATCATGCTCTATGATGGGTCTATATTTTGAGAGCTTTTTATGCATATTACAGTGATGAATTAATTTAATGTCACCCCTTTTCTAAGGTTAGGAGACTTAAATCATGCTCTATGATGAAATTTATATTCCGAGAGTTGAGATGAAAGCATACAAAAAGTTTTGACATTATAGTCAAAAACTACAAAAAGTGTCATCCTTAAATGTTTACGGCTTAAACAACACATTGTGCCAATCTTTAGCCTACATGTTTATGTTGTAAACATGCACAAAACTATGCAAAATGTCGGCTATAACTTTGATAACCTAAAAACCCAAATCATTTGCTAAACCTTCCACATCATATGATGTAACAATAACATTTTCAAGCTGTCTTATGTACTCTATGCATTCCTTCACTAAGTTTTGATCAACTTCTAAGTTATACGGTAGTGTTTCTTCTACGATGTGTCTTTCCTTGTTCATATGGGGGATTTTGTAAGAGTTGTGACCTTTTGCCTTCATAATCTCAATCATACATCCCCGCAACCGAGGAAAACATTGTTTAATGTTATGTGAGTTTGTTGTTCATATGAAACCATAACATTTTGAATAAGATCATCCACGGTATGTGATGATGTCTTATCTTGCAAACTTTGTATTGCTTCTAAAGAACCCCAGGTCATTGATATTTGTATCAGGGGAATTAGGTGGGCCGACAAACAAGTTGGATGTTGAATCCATCGATGTAGCAGCAGACTTTGAACTCAATGTCATGATTGTTGATATGAGGCTTTGCATTATCTTGTTGAATATATATGACTTTGCTTGCATTTGGTGGCCATTTGGATTTGATTCTTTGGTATAATCGATATTTTAATTGTAATGTAACCAACAAAGTGACTTAAATTACAACTTTGTTTTGGATACTTGCAATGTGTCTTAACTAAATGATGAATTAAAGTCGATAGTTATAGAGAACTTGTGTACTGATTGATTAAACAATCCTTGATGACAGTCTTGGTAATTGCTTCTATTGGCTTTGTCTCTAGAGTGCCTTTACTTCTATTCTTCTTTGTTTCGAGTGCCGCCTCTGTTTTGATGAATGGAAATAAACCAATTTTTCCATCAAAATCAATTTCCCATCATTTGCATATTGTGGCCTAGCCACTGCACACATAAACATTAACTTCGTGATGAATCTTTTGCTCTTGCATGACCTATATGGCTCCTCTTCACCCGGTAAAGGTAGTACCTGTCACTTGTTTTTGTGATATAGAACCACTTCTCATCAATGTGAACTATGTTGTGCATGCCTTTAAACACAAGCGTGTTGTGTACATCATCAAATCCGAGTGCACTTAGACTGAAATGTAACCTTAACAACTTATTTTGAACATGTTAAATCCGGTTTGATGGCATTCGTATGTGCTTTAATAAGCTTTTTCTTAACCCATATACCTACTTGACTCTTGCTCACTCCCAATTCTGCTGCTATTGTTCTATATGTACTTCTTCTTTTCAAAGGTAATGATTTCAGCTTTTCATGATCTAACTCTTTAGTACATTTTCTATTCTTTACTTCTCTACCTTTATGAAAAATTACAAGATTACCTTTTCGATTTTCTTTAATCTTTGCAGTCGAATATGTCTAACACTTCTTGAAGAAATACCAAATGTTGCGGCTTGAAGTTGTATGCCTTTTGGAGATCTCGCCATTGTTGCCGTGTTCCATCAAGAATTGAGCCACCTTTGTTTTGGTTTCAACATCAATGTCTTTTTGCCCTTTAGCTTTCATATTTTTGCAATTATGAGAGTGAAAGCTGAAAGAATTTGGTTGGTGGATATGTATTTATTATACTGAAATTAGGTGGGAAATTTAACATTTGTTTTGGAGGGAATGTAATTTTAATGTTATTTTCAGTTTAAATGAAATGTTTAAAAGCTGTAATTTTAATTGCCAAAAGTGTATAATTTCGGTGATGGGATGGTGCAATAAATGCTTGAAACCTTTTTGTTTCATCAGATTTCCTCCACTTAAAAGTTGGAGGGAATATGCTTAATTTAATCTACTTTTGTTAATTAAAATAGATTGTTAATGGTATGACTATTATACCCTTCACTTTTAACTACACTTTTTCACTTTATACATAAACAACTAATATTCCTTAAAACCTGTGCCAAATTTATTTGCCATATTCAAGTTGGACGGAGGGAGTAATTATTTAATTTTTTTAACAATAATAAAATTGTGGTACTATTTTTACCTTTTTAGCAATTAATATATAGTAACGAGATTTTGTACCTGCAAATTGACGCTAAGTACTTAGTACATCCGTCATCGGTTATGACACATTGACACCATCTTTTGAGACGGTTTTTCAATTTAAATTGTTGATAATTTAATATTTTCATTGTCATCCTAATGTAAGAAGACATTTGTTTTATCTAATAGAATGAGATGAGTGAGTTAGATTTACCTGAATTTTTGTATTAATTATTTGCTTTTTTTTTTCAAGCAGTAATTAGATCATTAATAACATTTTAATTTTTGGGAGTGCATTGTGTGGTCTCTTTGGAAAGCAAGAAATAATTATATTTTCAAAGGTTTGGAGAGTTCCTCGAGTGCAATATTTGAAGAGGCGAGAGGTCGATTGTGGAATTGGTGCTTAGCTAAAGGTTTTATCAATTGTAATGCTTTCCTTAGAATTTGGTTATTTGATCCTAAACTCGTTATTTGATTTGTAAGCTTATGTACTTTTTTGGGGTATTTCTCATACCCTTGGATTTTTAGTAATAAAAATCTTTTTTTCTGATAAAAAAATAACATTTTAATTTTTTTAATTATAACAAAATTAGGGTACAGTTTTTCTTTTTTAGCAATACTGTAAATTGTAATGATATTTTTACCCTGAAATTGCAAGGTACATACATCTATCATGGTTTAGGACCTGCTTTCAACTTTTATTCCAATGGTGAGAATCAATTACTTCCTCCATCCCATAAATATTTGCACCATTTTGTGGGCTCACAAAATAACAAAATACAATAATGAGTTGAGTTTTGAGGGTAGTTTTATAAATTTTTATATATAAAATAAGAAATAAATTGACTTGTGTGCACATGTGAGACCAAAAGTAATGTCATTTTATGTAATATTGTGAATAATGTGAGAGTGAAGTTTATAGTGGAGTTTCTATTTTTAGGGTGTGCAAGTTATTTTGGGACTTGGAGGAGTATATTTAAAATAGGTAAAACCCAATTTTTTTATAAAAAAGTGATTTTAGTGTTTAAACTTAAAATAGAGATTGAAATAATATTTTCATCGTCAATTTGTCATGTAACGGAAGATGATTATTGTGTTTCATAGGCGAATTTACTGGAATTTTCAATTGGAATGTAACGGAAGCTAAACATATTATTGAAATGAGTGTATCTACTATGAACAAAATTTTCACGGTGAAACTTGATCCATATTGAAAAAATAGATCAATTTACTTTTTAGTTATCCCAACTAATATTTTTAGTAATATAGGTAATACTCTTTCGTTATAATGACCGATACTCTTTAATAATATAGGTAATACTCTTGATTATCACGACCGATACTCTTTAGCAATATAAGATATATCATTCAGAGTTATCACGATTGAAACCTTTTAGCAATATAGATAATATCATTCAATTATTACAAGCCGATATTCTTTAGTAAATGATCAAGTTTCACCATAAACCCTTTTACATAATTGACTTTATCTATTGAAATAAATAGACCCCATTTATATACATCTATATCCTTTTACATTTCAATTGGAATAAAATAAATTCACATTCTTAAAAAATTGGACAATCAAACTCTTTCCATCAAATTAAAGAATAAAGATAAAAAAAAATAGTTAAATTGACTCATTTGTCCCACCCAAAATCACTAGTTTCATATTTGATTCTAACTCCGTCCCATATTCGTTGTGATATTTACTATTTGACACAAATTTTAATATAAAAGTTGTTTAATAATATAAGCTATTTTTTATGAGGGTAGGGTAACCTTTTCAACTTTAATAAGAGAGTTGTTTAATAGTATTAAATTGTGTTAAGTAGTGACACATGGTGTAATATTGTAGTATTTGAGAGGATAGATAAAAGTGAAAAAGTTTCTTTATTACTATTTAATGAAATACCGCAACGAGTACGTGACAAACTTTTTGGCAAATATCACAATGAGTATGAGACGGGAGGAATATTTAATTCTATGTTCTACATTGTGGATAAATGTTATGTGGGTGACGAAAAAATAATCAACGAACAATATACATCACATCGACATGCATTAATAAAGTAAAGGGTGGAACACCAAGTGAACAAAAAAAAAAAAAAATGAGCGGGACGTTAAGTGATTAGAGCTTTACTACTTATACCATAAGGTAATAAGTTCGAATCATCATTTGCCCGATAAAATAAAAATTACTCTCTCCGTCCCACGGTGTTTGCACACTTACCTTATTTGTCCGTCCCACACTTGTTTGCACATCTATAAATGGAAAACACCTTTCAACTTTAATACACTCACAATACACATTTATTTACATCAATGTCATTATTTTTCAACTCAATTACTAAGTTCTTACTTTATATACACATGATTTTTCAACTATATCCTTTACTTACACATAGTCAACTCCTTAAAAGTGCATTTTCTTCATCTCCGTGCCCAATCTACTGTGCAAATAACTATGGAATGGAGGGAGTAGAAGATTTTATGGGGAAAGTTAGAGAAAATTATCACGATCGATACTCTTTAGCAATATAGGATATACCCTTCAGCTTATCACGATCAAACCTTTTAGCAATATAGATAATACCATTCAATTATTACAACTGATACTTTTTAATAAATGATCAAGTTTCACCATGAACCCTTTTTCATAATAGACTTTATCTGTTGGAAATAAATAGACCCCATTTATATACATCTATATACTTTTTCATTTCAATTGGAATGAAATAAATTCACATTCTTAATAAATTGGACAATCAAACTCTTTCCATCAAATTAAAGAATAAAGATAAAAAAAAAATAGTTAAATTGACTCATTTGTCCCACCCAAAATCACTAGTTTCATATTTGATACTAACTCCGTCCCATATTCGTTGTGACATATATTGTTTGACATAAGTTTTAATATAAAAGTTTTTTAATAATATAAGCTATTTTTTATGAGGGTAGGGTAACCTTTTCAACTTTAATAAGAAAATTGTTTAATAGTATTAAATTGGGTTAGTGTGGGAAAAGTAGTGACATATGGTGTAATATTGTAGTATTTGAGGGGATAGATAAAAGTGAAAAAAATTCTTTATTACTCTTTAATGAAATACCGCAACGAGTACGTGACAAACTTTTTGGCAAATATCACAACGAGTATGAGACAGGGGGAATATTTAATTATATGTTCTACATTGTGGATAAATGATATGTGGATGACGAAAAATAATCAACGAACAATATACAACACATCGACATGCATTAATAATGTAAAGGGTGGAACACCAAGTGAACTAAAAAAATGAGCGACGTTAAGTGATTAGAGCTTTACTACTTATACCATAAGGTAATAAGTTCGAATCATCATTTGTCCGATAAAAACAATTACTCCCTCCGTCCCATGTGATTGCACACTTACCTTATTTGTCCGTCTCACACTTGTTTGCACATCTATAAATGGAAACACCTTTCAACTTTAATACCCTCACAAAACACATTTATTTACATCAATGTCATTACTTTTTCAACTCAATTACTAACTTCTTACTTTATATACACATGAAATTTCCCTAACTTCTTATTCAAATGAAATTTCCCTAACTTCTTATTCACATGTAAAGGGTGGAACACCAAGTGAACTAAAAAAATGAACAGGGCGTTAAGTGATTAGAGCTTTACCGCTTATACCATAAGGTAATAAGTTCGAATCATCATTTGCTCGATAAAAAAACTCCCTCCGTCCCACAGTGTTTGCACACTTACCTTATTTGTCCGTCCCACACTTGTTTGCACATCTATAAATGGAAACACCTTTCAACTTTAATACCCTCACAATACACATTTATTTACATCAATGTCATTATTTTTCAACTCAATTACTAACTTCTTACTTTCTATACACATGATTTTTCAACTATATCCTTCACTTACACATAATCAATTCCTTAAAAATGCACTTTCTTAATCTCCGTGCCCAATCAACTATGCAAACAACTATGGAACGGAGGGAGTAGAAGATTTTATGGGGAAAGTTAGAGAAACAAAGGCGGGAAAACTAAAGCACGATTATGATGAAGTTGAACTACCTTTATAGAGTGCTGATTAATGCGGTAGGTTTCCACTTGCAATCTTTTCCTCATATTTTCGGTAGGATTTCTTTATTGCCAAACCTCTTCTGTTTCAGTTTGTGGATATCAGTATTATTAATGGTTCTAAAAATAAAAAATTAATGATTCCTGTAATCCTTTTTGTAAGTACTAAATGCTAAATAAATAATAATTGAGCAAAAAATTCATGACACATTAATTAATCTTTAAGAGGAGGAAAAAACTATAATTAATTGTTGTTAATACTAATAAAAATAATAATACCACTAACATTAATTGTTGATATTTCTTATCAAATATTTGGTACTATAATTTTTTCAAAATAGTTTCATGATAAGTTTATCATGAATAATTTTCATATAAAACTGTCCTAAACCAATTAATATATTTATACATGTTATGAATATCTATGTTATTTAATATTTTTAGATTCTGAACTTATAAAAATATGTAAATTAATTAATTTATATTTATTTCTTAATATACCCTTGCAACACAATCAAACAGAGTAAATACCAATGCCTGGACTATGAGATAGTGTGAATTTCATAATCACGACAAAAAAAAAAAAAAAGTTGGGAACAAATAAAAGAGATAACTGTCAATATTTTTTTAACGAAACAATTAATATCTTTTAATAAAATAATTAAAATTATTCAGAACGATTACTATGTGTGAAATGTATTAAAAAAATATCTTTTAGTAAAATAATTAATATCTTTTTAATAAGTGATGACATATTAATTGGAGATTCCAATATTATTTAATTAATAGTTTATAATATTTATGTGTCACTACTATATTAGTGGTAAATATATGAGTTGATGCACACGGATTGGAATAAGATTATTTTGGGAGATGAATCTATACTAATCTATAAGTGGATAGGAGTTGAAAAATATTTTGACCCTTTTAGCCCTCTTACTTTTTATTTTGCTTCAATCAGTCCCTACTCTTAATAACCCTATCTTTTCTTGTATTCTCTTTTTAATCCCGAATCAATTAAAGAATTTAACTCTTCATATGTAACAACATATAAATCTTTTCGGTTACTTTTCGATCGAACCGATTACACAGTGGACCCTATAAACACAACATGAGTTTGATGTAATTTTGATGCTATACTTCAATTTTATTGATTTTTTATTTGTAAACTTGATCTACCATATAACACATATCATGGTTTTTTACTTGTATGCAGAGCTAGTAAAGAAAAAAAGGAGAAGATTTTTAAATATATTTTGCATCATCCCATTTTTCTTGCCGTTGTTTTTCATTTTATCTTGTATATTTATTAGGTCACATTTGAGACGCTTTAATCTACCCAATCCCTCCCTCTTCTCTCTCATTCAATGCTTTACCGAACTCACTACCACCCTTTTTCTACACATTCAACCCTTTTCCCCTTTCCTCATTATCTCCTCATTTTCTATCTTCTTCCTCTTCCTCATATCCTTTTCAGGTCCTCTTCTCAATCTTAATTAACTGCTTCTACATTTTCATTTCTGCAAAAACATGAAATTTTGTGCATTAATTTTGCTTACCTGCATGTGGGTCTTCGTTTGTAGGCAATGGAGTGTGGTTTGGTAAACGGGTTCGGGTCGGACATGGCTGCCGACGACTTCGTGGTGGTTTCCGGCGACGACTTTTCTGTTGACGAACTTCTCGACTTCTCTAATGGCTTCGAAGAGGAAGAACAGCCGCAGCAGCAACCTGACGGAAAGGAACAGGACGAAAACTCTGCTTCGCCGGAAAATTCGACGGCGCCGGAGAACAGCGGGCTCACGTTAAGTGACGATTTTGGGTCTCTCCCGGAGAGTGAATTAAGCATTCCGGTAAGCCTAATTTCCATTTTTGGCAAAAGGGAAACGTTTTTTTGTTTCTTGGGAACTGAAATTTAGTGAATTTTATTCAGGCGGAGGGTTGGAGAGCTTGGAGTGGCTATCCCATTTTGTGGAGGATTCATTTCCCGACTATTCTCTCACCGGAAAATTGCCGCCGAAGCCGACGGGAAACCGGTCCGAACCGGAGGCTACGGCGCAGGAACAGCCCTGTTTCGCCACTCCGGTTCAAACCAAGGCCCGAACCAAGAGGGCCCGAACAGGGGTTCGGGTTTGGCCGGTTTTATCTCCGTCGTTCACAGAATCATCCACCTCGTCGACTTCCTCGTCCTCCTCCACGACGTCGTTTCCCTGGCCGGTTCAGAGCCAAACCGGGGAGTCTTTTCTGGGAAAACCGGCGGCGATGAAGCCGAAAAAGAAACCGGCTGACCACACCTCCGCCCAGCCACGGAGGTGCAGCCACTGCGGCGTAACGAAGACTCCACAGTGGCGGGCCGGGCCTCTCGGGTCGAAAACTCTCTGCAACGCTTGCGGAGTTCGGTTCAAGTCGGGTCGGCTTTTACCCGAATACCGACCCGCTTGCAGCCCGACTTTCTCGACCGATTTGCACTCCAACAACCACCGGAAAGTTTTGGAGATGCGGCGGAAAAAGGAGTCGGAGACGGACGCCGCCGCCGCCCCTCTGGCGGCGGCGGTTCACAGTTTTTGAAGGTAGGAAAAGATTTAAAAAGAAAGTTTCAGTGTTAGTGGAAGAAAGAGAAGAGTGTAGGATTTCATGAACCGGGCCCGGGTGATTGTACCCGGTTCGGTTAATTAGGCCCCCGGTTTAATTAGTGTATATTCTTTTCAAGGATCCATGTTTGGTGAGGTAGGTGTAGGAGAGAGAGACTTTTATGATTAATGTTGTTCCAATTAAAAACCTTAATTCTCAATATTTATTTCTTCATTTCTCCTTCCTTTAGAAATTCTATTCACTAAATTTGGAAAACAACTTTGATTTTTTTGCACGTAATGATATCCTCTCACCATATTTATAGGTATAATGTTGATATTGATGAAAAGGAAACTGACAATGAAATTTGAATTTGAACGTAGAAGAATAGAGAAAGCCTGTGCTTTATTTTATGTATTTTAATTTTACCAATAACGTTATATTATTTTTATTGTGTTGATATTTTCAATAAATGCACTGAACTATTGACATTGAAATAACAAAAGGAATACAGTTGATTGTCCTGAAAAAAAAAAAAAAATTACAGTTGATTGTAGATAGCGAAACTTGTTTTTATTTTATTTGTATTTTTAGGGAATAATTCGTTTTAAGCACAAAAGTTCCTTTTTAGGATTTGGTCTGCTTTAGACTTTCAAAATTGGTCACCAAAGTTCATTTTTGTCTCAAAATTGATTACGCCGTCGGTTGACCGTCGTTGACTAACGAAAACACACTGTTTTAGGCGAATTCATCTAGGGTTATAAGTATTGCTTCAAATTCGACATCCCACTTCCCTCTTCTATCGGGACTCTAATTTTTTAATTTTTTTGCCCTTGTGTAGCTTAATATTTTTCATTACCGATAAAATATATATATATATATATATATATATATTTTCATTAAATGTAATGTATTTTATTTTGTGAAATGTATGTGGAATTAATCTACAATGTCTTTTTAATGAATTTAGATATTTTACGAAACAAAGTGAACATTAAATCTGTGTATACAAATAAACAGAGAGTTATTTCTATCATACACAAGAATAGGATGAGGAACTAATAATAATGTTTATTTGTATTTAATGTTCACTTTGTTTCGTGAAATATCTAAATTCATTAAAAATGACATTGTAGATTAATTCCACATACATTTCACAAAATAAAATACATTACATTTAATGAATTTTTTTTTGTAATGAAAAAATATTAAGCTACACAAGGGCCAAAAATTGAAAAAATTAGGGTTCTCGATAGAAGAGGGAAGTGAACTGCCGAATTTGAGGGCAATACTTATAACCCTAGATGAATTCGCGCCTAAAACAGATGCTTCCGTTAGTCAATGACGGTCAACTGACGGCAGACCAATTTTGAGACAAAAATGAACTTTGGTGACCAATTTTGAAAGTGCCTAAAGGTGAGTACAAAATCCTGAAATAGGTAAACTTTTACTCAAAAATAAATTTTTCCCTATTTTTTAATATTATTAATTGTTTCATGAAAAATATTCTTACCATTATTTATGTTGTTACTAAACTTACTATATTTACATTATTTCTTTTAATTCATCATATAATTTGTCGACTCGTCGTATAAATTGTTTGATTTGTCTATTTAAAAAGTCAATAAAAGTGTAAAATCCCTACTTTTCTTAATTATAATTCCTAAAAATGTGTGCAAATATCTTTGGAACATAGAAAATATTATTTTCATCATTGATTAACTATTCATTTTGTTAAAACAGATAAGTTATCTAATTTTTGTATTTATCAAACTATGTCTTCACATCTTTTTCTTCCTTTATCCCTTTATCACATTTCAATAGTCAACAGCCCCACTACACGTTCAATGTAATATTTATTAATGTGATTGAGGTAGAAACACTCCGACGTCTCATGTCCGAATTCGTGTGATGACAATTAACTTTCTTTGAAATATTGTAAGGGGTTGTTATTGGACTTGTGGCCCATTGGTCCTCTCCCTTCCGGGGTTATCACTCATGCACATTTCTTGATTTACAACCCATCTTGTCAAGGGACCTCTAATGCATGTGCGTGGTTTGCAATTTCGGATATTTCCTCCTTATAAAAATATTATATTTATTAAAGCACGATTTTCAAATGTGTAACTTATAGAGGAAGTATTAATTAATAGGAATATTGTATAATCAAAATAATTAATACCGCTCTGAATCACACAAGTAAAAAACAAATTCACAAATTACAACAAATTTTGTTTGTATTTTTAAGAAAGAACTAATCGTTTCATTAAAAAATTATTAATTTACTAATAATATTTTATAATAAAAATAACTAATACCGTCTCCGAAACTTGTTTACAAATCACAAGAGCCTTACCCTAGTGAGACTGAAGTTGAAGTAGGCGGCAAAGATTGAGAAGTTTATACTCTCTCCGTCCCAAATCAGGTTTTCACACTTTTCTCGGTTTGTCTCACATTAGTTTTCACATTCTAAAAAAGGAAACCCTTCCTTAAACTCCACCATCACAATATTCATATATTTACACAATATGTCATTACCTTTTACACTCAATCCAACCACCTTCCTTACTTTAATAATAAAAGTTTACGAAATTACCCTTCAATACTCTACTCATTATATTTTTCTTAAAATGCGTGTCCATATTAGTATGAAAACTAATGCGAGATGGAGGGAGTATAATTTATGAGTGAATTTAAATAAAGGCTTAGCCTCATATGTACTAGCCCATGCATGCACTTGAATTCATCATAAAAAGTGTTATTGGTTGTAATCGAAAAGTATCGCTTTTATAAATAAAAAGAGCAAGTTATAATAACAGAAAAGTGATAGGTGTTAGCATCATTGAAATGTGCCAACGAAATTAGCTGAAAAGTGTCATAAAAATATAAGTGCATGCACACACTCACTTCACAAACGAACAACTCTTAAATAAATTTCTTGAATTTCTTTTTCTTGAAAAAAGAATAAAAAAAAAGAATTAGGTTGAAAATGGTTGGAGTTGTGGGAAGGGCGTTGAAAAGCGAAAAGGCAATGAGGGTAATTGGGGGTGCACGCCACAACCCTCACATGGGTTGGGTGGGCAAAACAAATGGCGATGGCGTGAATTCTAAGCATTTTTGCATTCTTTTCCTCCCTTTTCTCTTTCTCTTTGTATCATTAACCATCATCAATTTCTCATTTTCTTTTTAATATTATTTTCCACTTTTATGTTTTATATCATAATAATATATATATATATATATATATATATATATATATATATATATATATATATATATATATATATATATATATATATATATACTAAATTTATGGTATAGAAACGTCGTGCAAATCTCCTATGGTGTATGTCTTTTCATTTCCATGTAATTTCTCTTTAGGAAGCTAGGCTCGTACGTTATGCTCAAGAATTTAGTAAATACTATATTGAAAAAAATTCATATGAAGCAGTGAATACGATAAATTTTTTACATTTACTATCACTATCACATTTACATATAACAAAGACGTATGCATGACATAATAGTAAATATGCATGATGATGATAGTTAAATAGAATTCATCGTATGTTCTCTCTGCTCACACAAGTGTTACTCTACTATTATTGTGTATTACTTCCTCAATTCAAATTAAATCACGTTTTGATAATTTAATTTAATTTAATTTTAATTTTAATGATGTTTTATATTTATAATATTACTTTAGTTTTTTTTAAAACCAACGATAGTATTACTTTAGTTATATTTTTTAATTTTTTTTTAAAATCATTAGAAATAACTTACAGAATAATAATCGAAAGTATTATGTAAATTTCAGAGTAATTAATTAAGAATATACTAAACAATTAATAATTTTTTAAATATATGTTCATTATGCAAAATGATATATTTTGAGTGACAAAGTATACTGTAAACCAATTTAACCGTTAAACTTGTTTATATTCTATGTGTATTTTTAAAAAGTAGTATTAATTAATTTATTAATTAAAAGATATCAATTTGATAATAATATTTTATAATGAAAATAACTAGTATCATCATTTTGAGTCGCACGTCAAAATTGGTTTACAAGATACTTATGACTTGCTTTTAAAAATTACAAATAACGTCTAGATTTTTTTCCAAACTATCATTCACAATTTTTTTTTTTTTTTTTTTAAATTGATAGATTTTGTACCATTTGAGAACACACCCGTATTCATTTTTAAAGAGGGGGTATATTTTATTTATAAATTCAAATAAATACCACTTGAAAATAGGATGAAAAATCCAAGGGGAAACATGAGAATTCATGATTGAATGATCACTAAAATATATAGCCGGCCTAGGGAGAAACATTATGTCTCCTCCATGATCACTACCTATGAATATGATTTTGGGATATCCAAACACGGTGTTAAATTAAAACAGTTGATGTTGATGTGGACCAAGTTTTGTTGGACAATAGCATGTACACTTTCTGCAAGGAATAAAATTTTAGAATTCAAATTTTGGCAAAGTGAAGTTGCGACAAGTTTGGTCGTAAAAATTATTTTAAAATATTATTATAAGGTATTTATTTTGAATAGTTATTTTTATAAAAATAATTATTTAAAATATATTAGTTATTTTACTATTTCCTCCGTCTCGTACTCGTTGTGACATTTATCATTGCTTTTTTAATCGGTAAATGTTAGTTTGTTAGTTGTTAGTTCACCCAAAGACCCAAACACTCAAAAATTTCTCCAAGCCACCTTATAACTCAATAATTCATTCCCAAAGGGAATCGAACCCAGTCACCTAATAAAGTGAGGAATTCGGTGGCTAGGTGGGCTAAGCCACCTAGTTAGTTTTAATGTTAGAGTTGTTTAATAATACAAGTTATTTTTTATGGGGGTAGGGTAGTCTTTTCAACTTTAACAAGAGATTTGTTCAATAATAATAAATTGGATTAGTGTGAGAAAAGTAGTGACATATAATATAATATTACAATATTTGAGGTCGATACATAAAAGTAAAAAATTTGTTTTATTACCATGTAAGGAAATGACGTAACGAGTACGAGATAAATTTTTGGCAAATGTCATAACAAGTATGAGGCAGAGAAAGTATAAAATATTAGTTGTATATTAATTTTACGATGAAATATATTCACATAATATCAACTTTTCAATTTTTTATTTTCGATGTTACCCACATATGTTTGTGTATCTATGTTCGATAAAAGTGGGTTCAATCCACTGCCCTTTTCTTTTTCTTTGGCATTTCTTTCTTTTGTCAGTGCAAGAGACTTTCTGTGGTACAAAAGAAAAGACAAGAAAAGAGGTAGAGTGTAAGAATTTGAAGTAAAAAGTACCCTTGATTAGTAGGGTACTACCTTTCATACTAATGGGTAAATAATCAGTACTAATCATTTCCATAACGCATGTCTATTAAAAATAAATCCCATCTTTAGAAATTGGAATTTTGCAGTTGGTTATATTCTCTGTAAAATGAGCTATAATTAACACATGCTAGTGTAGTCTTTTTATATCCACAATTTCTTGTGTAATTTTGTATGTAATTTATTTAGAGTGCATTACGTTTCAATACAAAATAGGAAATAGGGAGATATATTACGACTTACTACAAAATTTTTCCTAATATAATCCACTGCAAAATGGAGTGTATTTTGAAAAAATTCATTCCTTTTATTTTTGTATCCATTTTGAATTCATTTCCCCCTAAGATCTTTCTATTCCAAGCCCTCCTTATTGAACAATAGTGGTGCAATCATACAAGATAAAATTAAATTTTACCTTGAATTGTAAAAGAGTAAGTTTTGTGTGACATCGTCTCACATACAGATCTCGTTTCGTGAGACGGATTCACTTTTTAATAAATTATTATCACTTATAATATGAAGTGTATCACTTTTTAATTTTATTTTATCATTTTTATACTAATTTGTATCATTTTTAAAAAGTGATAACAAATTATTAAAAAATGACCCCATCTCACGAAATGAAATGCGTGAGACGGTGTTACACAAGTTTTTGCCATTGTAAAAAATGACTAAACAACGTATTCTGACGACAGTTTCATACCACATATAATATAAATTTGAATTTACCCTCTAATAGTAACATTTAAATTCACATTATAAATACCGACCAAATCTTCATAACGAGATTGCAAATTAAATGGTGATGTGTGGGCCACACTTGTATTTCTTATGAAAAAAATAGTGATGACATTAAACAATATATACAACAAATTAATTTAACTCAATACATAGAACATCTTCTAATAATATCTAATTTAATTTATCTTCTCATATCATATTAAAACCCCTAATCCAAACTGTATAAATAACAACATGATCACTCATATCATACCAGATACCGAATTCTCAAACACTAAATTGCATTAAACAAAATTTTACATTATTTTAAGACAAATTAGCAATTATACTTGTTAAAATCAAACACTTATATAAAAAAATATGTACCATCCACGGCTAGAAATAATGCTTTATTTAGAGGAAAGGTGACTTCTCCAAAATCGATCATGTATGAAGTCAAAGGGAGAGTTTGTAGTTGGTGTTTAACAATAATTTTAATTCATCGCGATCATGTATGAAGTCAAAGGGAGAGTTTGTAGTTGGTGTTTAACAATAATTTTAATTCATCGCAATACTTCTCCGCCTTTTGGTTTCAGGATCCTAAATCACTATTGTAAACCTTTTTTTTTTTCTTGGCTTTTATATTTGCTCTATCTTCTCATGGGTATTTTTGTACCCAGATATTCTTTTTAATAAATACTACTTCATCCGTCCCATAAAAGCTTTCACACTTTCATGTTTCGTCTGCTCCATTATAAATTTTACACCCTTAAAATAGAAAATTCTTAATAAACTCCACCCTCATAATTTTCACTAATTTACACAAATGTCATTACTTTTACTCTCACATACACATAATCCAATAATTTTTTTATTTTATAAATAAAAGTTTACAAAATTACCCTTCAAAACCTCAATCATTACTCTTTTTTCTTAAGTGCGCCCTCCTACATATGAAAGTTTTTCCGGGACGGAAGGAGTATTTTTTTTTGTTAAAAAACATCCAATATCATAATCTCATACCGAGTATCCGACAACGATGACGAAAATCCTAATGCAGATCTTGATGGAGTCATAGGAGGGTCTTGCAGACAAATACGAAGATGAAGAAAATACTTTGGTAGGTTTCTCTTGTTATAACCCTTGCTATTCAATGAGAAATGACTAGCCCTCTTAGATTTCCTTTGCTAATGGCGAGTTCTTATTTGTAGTGAAAAGGTCCTTTATTTTATCGTAAAAATAGAAAACAAAATACTTGCATAAAAATTTGATGCTAGTGAAAGAAGATACTCTCTTCATTCTACGATTACTTTCATATTTTTCTTTGTTCGTCCGTCCCAAAATTTCTCACATCCTTAAAATGGAATATCTTCCATAAACTACACCCTCACAATATAATTTATATTTAAAAAATGTCACTCATGATTTATTCTAGTTTATTCTCTCTCCTACACTTTATCTCATTCAATCGCTTAAAGTACCCTTACACTTTATTTTCTCTCCTACACTAAATTAAATTTTCTTAATAAGTGTATCATTTCACATGTAAAAATCATCACGGAACGGAGAGAGTACTACGATAATCAGTAACAAATCTAGTTATTTGAACTAAATCAACTAATTGCCAAACATGTATAAATATATAATACACCAATTAGTTTCCTTATTGGGAATGAGCGGGAAACGCTTTGAGACCATTGATCATAATCTCTTGATTTAATCTTGACCATATATTTATTTTAGGAAGTTTTTTTTTTTTTAGAATTTTAATAATCATCTAATTAATAAAAAAACTATTTATAGATTTCATTAATCAATCAACTAATTGCTTGTGCTTGATTTTTGCAATTAATTGATTGATTGATGCAACTTCATCCCTATATAATGTCTTCTTCTTCATCCACCATTGATGCCCGCAACCTAACTCTAAATTATTTAGTAGTGTTGGTCCCGCTCGGTTGAGTGGATTAAAAGAAACTTGAGTCGATCTTCTAGGAAAAATCTAGAAGGGGGTTGAATAAATTTTTCGATTTTTCAAATCTTTCAAAATTTATTCAAAGCACCAAAGTAACATAGCGGAAATTCAATTTTTAATCTCAACTTTATTAAGATCAAAAGCAAACCGATATTTTGGTTTTAACTTTGACTACGAAATTGATCTTTAATCGAAAATCTGAAATTAAGAGAAATAAGCAAGTAAATGTAAGCAATAAAGAACACCAGATTTATAGTGGTTCACATTATAACAATCCTACATCCACTCTCCTTCTTCAACTTGAAGAAGGGACTCTGCTTACCACTTGCTTTCTTACTTTCAACTTACGACTTACAATTCAGAAAGACCTTCAAATCTTCAATCTTCTAAATCCTTCTCTAAGATCTAACTATTATAGTGAATATTGGACTTTGAAGATTACAAGTAAAGTGTTCTATAAACACTTAGAACTTTTGAAAACTATTTTGAAACACTTGTGAATTGATTGTGATCGAAATCGAGTAGTGAATAATGTGTAAATCAAATTTGCATAAGTATCTAACAAAATAAGAACTAGACCTATTTATAAGTCTGAAAAGACAGTTAGTTTGTTAGTCGGTTCTAACAAACCGAAAACCGCTTCAACAAACTTAATCTTGAAAACCGCTTGCTTCTCACCGATTTTACCCAACTCGTCTGCAGTGACTTGGTGAAGACTTGCTTTTCTTATTCTACTCACTTGTCTTGACCTCGCCTCGAGCTCTTCATAATCGTCTCCTGCAGATGACTTAGACTTGAGCTTATCTTCGGATGACTTGCAACTTCTAGTCTCCCTAACTTGATCCCTTGACCTCATCTCGAATGCCTTAGTACTAGACTACGATCTTAGCCGTTCTTCATAGTTGTCTCCGCTCATCTCGGATTAATCTTTTAACTCATCAAAACCTTCCTTGATCTAACAATATTCCCCTTTTGATGATGTTAAAACTATATAAAAACATGCTCACAATCGATGTTAGTCGAAGTTATTCAAGCTAATCGAGATAGACATATCATTACACATCTACACTTTAAATCGATTGATTCACGTTTAAGCACTTAATTCATACTTAGAAAATTTTAAGAAAATATTTTTAAGTCTTAAGAATTTAGAATTAGTGAAAAGTTTTTAAGTTCGTAAAGTTTTTAAGATTTAGAAAATTTTTAGGAAAATTAGGTCCGAGATGAGAAATTTCTCGGATGATTAATACTTAGAAAAATTAATGTTTTTCTCAAAACAAGTAAATAAGGTATCAAAATTAAAACAAGTAATTCGGATAAGTTCCAAACATCATAAGGAGAACATTTACAAATTTACAAATGGATCGATTAAAGGATAAAAAGATAATAAAATTTAGGCTTATCTAACTGGCCCATCTATCTTTCTCACGGAGCCGCATCCACCAAATATCCTCGTTCTCACTCTGCAATCTCCTTTGGATCACCAATTTCATCCGATTTATCCCATAATTGATAGTTGATTTGATCCACTCATTGTCGATTGAGCCATCATCATTCAAATTTTGATTGGAATGGATGAGTAGTTCTGAGCAACCAAATCCACGTTGTACCATTCATCTCCTTCATCAAGTAGTTTAAGTACAAGCTTGGATTCTCCTTCTCCATCCGGTCATGCTATCGTTTCATTATCGATGATGCTCCGACTCCTTTGCAGATATACCGGAAGAAGGTCCATTTTGCCTCGTACTTCATGTACTCGCACGCCCAAGCCGGGATGCGCAATCATCTTTGGAGGGGCATCGCATTTTCCTCAGCCCGATCCATGCCGTATCTGCTCCTCCTCCGACCGCTGGGACCACCCACTTCTTCCGGGATCTCGTCAAAAATCCTACCAGCTTCCTTAGCCGACTTGATCTTCCTCCCGGCTTCCTCCGGCCATAGTAGACCTTTCTCTCGCCTTTATCCGTCTGTCCCTTTCGCCTCGATCCTAAGCCGCTCACCTGATTTTTCAAGAGGTCTTTTCCCAGCAGCCTTTGGACATCGGGCCTCGTCGACAGCGACAAGACTCTTTCTAGCTCCTTCTCCTTCCCCTTCTCGCCTATCACCAGCTCTTTGCTCCTTGCTCTATTCAAATTTCGGCCTTTGGCTTTGGCCTCCTCCTTTCTCTCCCTAATCTTGGCCATAAACCTTTCATACTTCAGCCTCACCTCCTTCTTTCTCGGCCTCGCTCATTCGCCCTAATCGCCTCCTCAATCTCGCTCGATTCTTATCTTTAAGGCGGTGAGCTCGCCCGATTGATTGGCTAACAAAGCTTGATCTCGATTGAGTTCGGTTTTAATAATCTCCACATCTTCCCCTTTTTAACATCATCAAGTAGCATAGCAAGTTGCTCCTTGATAACGGTAAAATAGGTGGAAGCTAAGGTTTGATTTCGTATAATCTCATCACCTGTAATTTGATTATCACTTGAGTTTGGCTCTTGACTCTCCAACCTCCTTCTTCACTTCACCCATCTCTTCTTTGACATACAATTTAAGAATCGAAATAGAAGATAAGAGATTTACCTCGTATGCTTTTAGCATTTCTTCCATAGTCACACCGAGTAATCCACGATATCTCAGGTTTTCGTTGTGAGCATCTCGAATAAATTTGTCTTCTACTCTCTTCTCCGCCTAGTTTAGAATGGAGGAGAAGGTGGATCCCGGGGCTGCTGGGAGGGGCGGCAGGGGAGGTTTCTGCAAGCCTGCATTTAACTCGCAGAAGATTAAGGAGCCGCTCCTCCGAAAGGATGGTTGAAATGGAATCGATCCCAGCAGACTCCAAAGACAATTCTTTCCCGAGAGATGAGGTTTTCCCAGCCAACCTCTTACGTAAACAAACTCATCTCCTCTAGATCTCCACTCACCGATGGACCAACCAAACTTCAATGAATTCCTTCATTACTTCGTGGTTGAACTGAAGTTCAGAATAAGCTTCTGCCAACCTCCTTCGAGCATCGATCGAAGGGACAGCTCAAAGCTACCCATAGATCCGTCGGAGTGCAGGGGGTGTGTATTGGGCTTATTTGGGGAGAGTGAGTGGGATATTTGGTGGAGAGGAAGTCAAGAAAATCGAATGGTTGAGTGGAGGTGGGAGGAATTTTTGGGATTGGGGGATGAGGTAGGAGGTAGAGTAGTTTGTGTTTGGACTATGTCGGGAGTAGGTCGCTCAAGAGGCTTGGAAGTACCACTGGGATACTTATTCATCGCCTAGGTGGGTTGGGGATTTATCAGAGGAGGAGATGTTAGATGATGTACCCGGAGAAACCTACTTTTCAGCAGATGTCTGTCCGTTTCCGAGCTGGGATCCTCCAAAGCACTTCCACCTCGGCCTCTCTCTGCTGCCGCTATTTCCAGTGTAGCGGCCTCTTCTCGGGAGCAAGCTTGAGGGAGCCGCAGAAGACTCTCCTCCGATTGGTACATCTGCAGCCTTTAACCAGCCTCCTTCTGGGCCTCCTCTGGAGTGGAACGTCAGTCCGGGTTTCTTCAAGTAGAATGACTACTTATTCCTCCACCGCTTCCTCACTGGTTGCCCTCAGTACACCACCTTTAGTGCTGGTGCCTCACTCGGGTGCCTCAACCTCGGGTACCTCGGCCGCTTGCCTTGGGACCACCGCTGCCGCCGCCTTTATTCCTTTGTGCCCTTGCCTCATCCGATTCATCATCCAACTCGGCAACCCACCCAGCCTCTCATTCTTGTCGTCAGCCCCTCTTCTCGCTTAGAATATTTTCTTGCCCTCCCTTGTCTCGCACCCTCTTATTTAGCTCCTTCCATCGATCGCGTGATCTTATCAACACACTCACAGTTGACCGAGCTACCCAATCTCCATCATCGTGGCTATACACCAATCTCGCCTTTTCCTCCTTCAACCTCCTAAACAACAACTCCACCTGGGCCTACCCCGATTCCATCATAAATGGCTCGCATGCAACACAACCTCGGATTTAGTCACACCGTCATGCGAACTCGATCTCCCGGGATAGACTTGGTCACTATCGTCATCAACAACCCATACTCCTCCTCAGAGATGCTTTTTAAGATCTCTCCTCGTTCCTCGTAAGTGACCCTTGCAAAGATGTCAAAAGATTGTTCCCATTCCTCTTCCTTGTAAATCAATGGATTTACCCCATCCGCCGTGGTGTCGAGAATTCTGCCACATTTTCCTTCGTGAATTCTAACAGAGTACCTTCGACGGTTGTGGCCGAACCCATTCTCGGTGAATACATTGTTCACCGTAAATTCTCGCCCCAATGAAATCCATGGTTCTCGTTTTCTCACGACTTCATCGAATGTAATCCACGCAGCCTTGATGCTTCCAAAGTAATCCTAGAATCTCATTTGGATTCTCTATCTCGAGTTGTTTCAAAATCAACGTACATCTCGCTTTGAGTTTGTGCTTGATCGCCTCAGTATTCATTTTGAATTCGAATTGGATGCGGTTATATAAGTAGGGGGTTTTGGAGTTTGAGAAGAAGTAGAAGCCATTTGAGTAATTTTTGCAAGAGTGGAAAATTTTGCAAGTAAATTTTGGATAAGGGAAATGTGAAAGTGAAATTTTGAAACGATGAAGGTAAGTTTTTAAACCTCAAGAGAGAGAGGGAAAGATGGGAAGATGATACGTGGCACGCTTTTAGGAATTGAATTTTAACCGTTGATTAATGAAAGCGCCGTGTAAAACAACAACAGCTTTAGCGAGAAAGCCGTCAATTCGGCGCGTGGCATAAACGCGCCTTGAATTGTGTAAAAGTAACCGTTTATCCTACTGATTAGATGGCTAATAAGTTTGCTTTATACAAAGGTAATTAGTATACGACGTAAGCCGAGGGTTTCCTATTTCAGATCGGGTCTATATCGACTTGGTCAAAAATGACCTCGTCTTATATTTTGAAAAGGTTTCTTCGAGTCGATTTTGAAAACCAAAAAAATTTAATGCAAAGTTCAACACAAGATTTTCAATTTAGTCAATTGTACAGATTATTTGAAAATAAACAGACTTAAGAAAGTTATTTGGGAACAACAGTCTTTGAGGAAGGTGCAATAAAAAGAGATTGAGGTGTTTTTCTCGTTTGAAGAATTCTAGACTCAAAATCGGTACACATATTCCCGCAAATAAACTCATCAAAACTATTAGTAATGAGGTAGATCGGATAGGGTGCAGATAGTCATCTGCTTTCTAGAAATCAGTGACTATTGTGCCCTAGTTCCGATTTTATCAATGTCGATAAGAAATTATCATGTCGGATAAGGTCAATATGACTAATCCTTGATTCTTGATTCCTAAGAAGGAAATCAATGATATTAGATACCCGATTGTCCTTTGACTCATATCTAGTCCGATAATTCTTTCTAGACATTGATTTAAAGAAAAGAAAGAAAAGAAATAAGGAATACATTTAATGATGCAAGCAATTTGAATTAAAAATCGATAATGATGCATCAAGTAATCCTAATTCTAAGCACAATTCTTTAAATCTAGTTTCAATTAAAGGTTTTGTAATAATATCTCGCTCTTTGTGATTCAAAGGTGGCTATCTTCTCAATCCTAATGTCATTTTTCTCCACATGATCTCTAATGAAATGATGTCTAATGTCTATATGCTTACACCTAGAATGCGTAATGTGATTGTAAGTCATAGCTATTGCACTATTACTATCACAAGAAATAGGAATGATGATGTTTGAATGTTATAATCTCTAAGTTGTTGACTAATCCAGGAGGAGTTGAGAGCAACAACTTCCGGTTGCCATGTATTCGGCATCGGTTGTGGAGGTGGCAACAGATGTCTGTTTCTTAGATAACCAAGAAATTAATTTGTTGCCTAAGAATTGACAAGTTTCTCAAGTGGATTTCCTATCAATCTTACATCTCCCAAAGTCTCGAGTCTCGAATAACTCAGCCATTTCCAAAGTTGTCATCATTGGGTACCATAACCCTACTTGCAAAGTTCCTTTGAGATATTTAAGGATTTTCTTAGCAGACTCCGGATGAGTTTTCTTGGGATTAGATTGAAATCTTGCACATACCCCAACCGCAAAGGCTATGTCCGGCCTACTTGCGGTGAGATAGAGAAGAGATCCAATCAGTCCACGATACTCCGTTGCATCCGTGGGTATCCCCGCACATCCGAATCCATAGAGAAGTTAGTTGCCATAGGTATTTTAACTTCTCTACTAGTAGTCATCCCAAATTTCTCAATTAGATCTTTAGCATATTTAGACTGATGTATAAAAATACCCTTACTCATCCTGCTTTAACTGTAAGCCTAGAAAATATGTTAATTCACCCATCATTGACATTTCAAACCTGTTTTTCATGAGAATACTAAAATCTTCACATAATTTCGATTAGGTGAACCAAAGATTATGTCATCTACATAAATTTGAACTAATAAGATGTTACCATCTCTTTCCTTTCTAAACAAAGTCCTATCAATCTTACCTTTTGAAAAACCATTTGACATCAAGAAATCAGATAAGGTATCATACCAAGCTCGGGAGCTTGTTTGAGTCCATATAGAGCTTTGTTGAGTTTATAGACCTTGTTATTGATCTTAAACCCGTGGAGGTTTGCTCTACATAGACTTCCTCAAGTAACACACCATTAAGGAAAGCAGACTTAACATCCATTTGAAAGACTTTGAAAGATTTATAAGCAAAGAAATGCCAAGAACAACCTTATTGCTTCTAATGCAACCGGAGCATAGGTTTCATCATAGTCTATCCCCTCGATCGTGAGTAACCTTGAGCCACCAATCTTGCCTTATTACGAACAATAATGTTGTTCTCATCTGCTTTGTTTTTGAACACCCATTTGGTGCCTATAATCTTTCTATGTAAGGGTCTTTCCAATAATTCCCAAACATTTTGCCTTTCAAACCGATGCAGCTTCTTCCCGCATGGCGCTTATCCAGCTTTGGATCGCATAGAGCTTCCTCAATAGACTTGGGTTCAAGAAGTGACACATAACGGCTAAACAGACTTTCGTAGTCCAAAGCATCATTCGTGTCACGCACACTACTAGATGGGTCTCCAATAATCTGGTCGATGGATGATAACTTCTCATCCTCTTGCTTAATCGAGTAGAAGAGTCCTCATCTTGAGACTCAGCAGCAACTCATCCGACTCTACCTCGAGCCGACGTTTCCTTCATCCGCCGACTCTGTTGATCAGCCGATGTCAAGGGTGTCTCCTCGATGGGGTCCGATTAGAAGTTGTCTTCGACTATCGATGGGGATTCTTCTTCATCTCGAGTCCGAATCAAGACTAGGTAGATAGACAGCTTCTATGTTTAGTCTTGGTTAGTTCAATCTTATCTAGACTTTTAGAAATTTGATTCACTTTATCCGAGAAGGAATACAACTCATCAAAGACCACATGAGGAGTTTCCTCCACACAAAGGGTTGTCTTGTTGAAAACTCGAATGCCTTGGAAGTGTTGGAATATCCCAAGAATATTCCATCACCGCCTTTAGCATAAAAATTCTCAACTTAGATTTCCCATTGTTATGGATGAAACATTTACAACCAAAAGCTCAAATATGAGATTCTTGGAATCTTACCCTTCCAAATCTCATATGGAGTCTTACCCTTGTCTTTAACAACCAAACACCTATTCGGGTATAACAAGCCGTGTTGATGGCTTCACCCGTAACCTCGTGGAGGGGTTTCATACTCAGCCTAACATGCTCCCGGCCGCCTCTTTCAAGGTTCTATTCCTTCTTTCAACCACTCCATTTTGTTGAGGAGTTTTTGCTGATGATGTCTCATGAATAATTCCACACTCATTGAAAAAGTTAGATAAACAAGAATTCAAAAATTCTCGTGCCCTTATCACTTCTTATTTTAATAATATTAACACCCTTTTTATTTTGAATCTGTCAATGCATCGTGGATCTTGTTTATAGTCTCATTTTTCTTGAAAAGAAATATAACCCAAGTGTATCTAGAAAAATCATCTACTACAACAAGAGTATATTTCCTTCCACCGAAACCGAGAGGAGAAACAGGTCCAAACAGATCAAGATGAAGTAGTTGTAAAACTCTTTCGGATGAAGAAGTGTTAATACTCTTAAATGAGTGTCTAGGTTGTTTACCTTTCTCGACAAGCATCACATTTAAGATCAGTAGAATAAAGTTTCTCGTAAACCCTTAACAAGGTTCTTTTTAGCCACTTACCAAGGGTCTTGAAGTTCAGATGGCTAAGCCTTTTGTGTCATAGCCACCGAGGTCATCTCCACCCTTAGCTATCGACAAGTATCTTTAGGGCAACTATTAAAGTTGGCCACATAGACATTACCGTGTCTCAAGCCGGTTAAAAGTACCTTATCCGAGGAACTATCTAAGATATCACATTTATCCTTAGAAAATTTGACAAGAAAACCCTTATCACAAAGCCGGAAAATGAGATATGATTATGTTTCAAACCTTCAACAAAATATACCTCGATACCCGAATATCCTTGATAATCAGTACCTACTCCTTTAGTCGTCCCACAATTATTGTCTCCAAATAATACTCTTGGACCATCAATGTTCTCGGAAGTTTGATAGAAGCCTCTTGTTATAAGTCATATGTTGTGAACAACCACCGTCAATGTACCATATACCTTGAGTGATGATCCCCGTGAATCCCGAAAATGATTAGTTATAAGGTACCCTAGTGATCTTGGGTCCTTAAAGGTCAAGCATCACTTTAGGTATCTAGACAAAAATCTCATTTCCAAATAATAAATCGACTTGGTCTCTCTACCAAATCTGTCTACAATTGTATCATTTTTAAATAATAACTTGTTGTATTGATTTAATAATTTTCCTGGACTTAGGAAAAGTGGGATAACATCTCGCTTCTCCCATCAAAAGGACTGTAATAAGAATTTCTTCTTATTTTGGTTCTTGGAGTTCTCTTAGTCTCGATAAGGAGTCCTCACCGAATTTTTGTTTTCAAGCTAGGAGATGCAGATCCTTATTTGACTAATTGGTTTTCAAGGACCAATTCTAATCTCTTTTGGGTTATCGATGCTTTTACAAATTTCCTAGGTTTCGAACATCCGATTTATCAAGCTTCTGTCATAACCAAGACTCGCTTTTGTCATGGGATTTTTGAGATGTATTAAAGATGTGATCTATTGCTGATTGTGAATTATTAAGTTGACTAATTTTGAAGACTAGCTTCTCATTGTCTTTCTTAATTAATTCATTTTCAGACATGATTGTTTCGAAATTGTCTTTTAAAGATTTCAATTCACTTTCTAATCTTTCAGTAAGCCGTGGCCGATGTACTAGCCTCACTGAGAAAACATTCCCCTTGAATGTTTCCTCGGTTCTCGAGTAGTTCATCACCGCTTTCCTTTAATTAGAATTTGAATTTGATCCTTTAAAGTCAAATTCTCTCGTCTCTAGCTTGTTTATAAGCAGCCAAAGATGTCTTTAAATCTCTCAATAATTCATGAATAACGCTTTGATCATTATCGAGAACGATTTACAGGAATCATTATCAAGATGAATAATAGACTACCTCTTTAGCCATGAGACAAACTTCATCGTCTCGATCCGAAATCGATGAGGATGACGATGATGATGATGATTTTCTTGATTTCTTTTCTTCACCGGAAGAACCCTTTGATCTCGCAAATCTCCTGTCTCTCTTTTTCCTTTTCTCTTCCCTTTCTTTAGGAGTCACCGAGGACAATCATAGCTAAAGTGTCCCGGCTTGTTGCAAGTATAGCAAATGTCACTCCTATCCGATTTAGGCTGGAAGGATTTCTTTTAACAGGGGATCTCGAATCTCCTTGTCTCGGCTCCTATTCTTGTCATCATCTCGTTGAGTCATCTTCTTTTCTTCTTGACTTGGATCTAGATCTCGTCCTTACCTGCAAACCTCAATTTATTACGTTCATACTTCATTCTTAATTTGTCATACCTTTTGGTGAGCAGAGCCATCTGCTCATTCAGAGATAAGTCGGCTCCCACAGATTCGATTGACATCTTGTCTTCTTCTTGACAAAAGCAATGACTTGGATGAGGTGCTTGACTCCATCTCATCTTCCTCATCTTCTATCTCGAATGTCATACTCTAAAGCTTTAAGATGAGAAAATAAGGTATGATGAGTAATAGAAGATAAATTTTGAGTTGCTTTAAGGATATTGAACTTTTCTCTCCATCTCTTGGTTAAAGATCTCAATATCTTATTATTGATCTCCTTTTCTCAGATAGCTCTTTCCCGGATCACCGCTTTATTGAGAAGATTTGTCAATCTTACATCCAAATTGATCCACTGCTTTCATTTTTCTTCATCTTGAAGGTATCAAAGGCATGTAATACAGATCGGCACTTATTCTCTTTTACTTGGTCGATCCTTCACAAACATTTGCAAGTGTCTCGCCACATCTCTTTAGCCGATTTGCATCTTTTGACCTTCTCAATCCAGTCTTTACTTAGAGTTTCAATGATTTCATCCTGGCTACTCGATCTAGGTTGTGGATTTTCCTCTCATCACTTGTCGCTTCGAGCTCTTTTTCTCTTGTTTGACTCTCGGATTCAGGTGATTCAGCCATTGCTAGTGCCTCCATGATAAAATTTAATAGGTCATTCTTCAAGAACCTCCTCCATCCTATCATGGATAGCCTTGAGATGATTTTCCATCCCGAATTTCCAATAGTCATATTCTTCAATTGAAAATTCAGGTAGACTCCTGGATTTCTTGTTCTTGCCAAGACATGATGAGATAGAAAAACAAAACACTCCACAATCTTGTTAGTAGCACGCTTAGTAACAATAAAGAAGATGAAGAAAATCAAGAATATTTCAGAATATTAGTTAAGACCTAAAATCAATATCGGAAATGCCTTAACACCGCTCCGATACCACTTGTTGGTCCCGTTCGGTTGAGTGGATTAAAAGAAACTTGAGTCGAGTCTTCTAGAAAAATCTAGAAGGGGGTTGAATAGATTTTGATTTTCCAAATCTTTCAAAATTTATTCAAAGCACCAAAGTAACACAACGGAAATTCAATTTTAATCTCAACTTTATTAAGATCAAAAGCAAACCGATATTTTGGTTTTAACTTTGACTCTAAATTGATCTTTAATCGAAAAGCTGGATATTAAGAGAAATAAGCAAGTAAAATAAGCAATAAAGAACACCGCATTTATAGTGGTTCACATTATAACAATCCTATATCCACTCTCCTTCTTCAACTTGAAGAAGGGACTCGCTTACCACTTGCTTTCTTACTTTCAACTTACACTTACAATTCGTAAAGACCTTCAAATCTTCAATCTTCTAAATCCTTCTCTAAGATCTAACTATTACGGTGAATATTGGACTTTGAAGATTACAAGTAAAGTGTTCTATAAACACTTAGAACTTTTGAAAACTCTTTTGAAACACTTGTGAATTGATTGTGATCGAAATCGAGTAGTGAATAATGTGTAAATCAAATTTGCATAAGTATCTAACAAAATAAGAACTAGACCTATTTATAAGTCTCGAAAAGACAGCTTAGTTTGTTAGTCAGTTCTAACAAACCGAAAACCGCTTCAACAAACTTAATCTTGAAAACTGCTTGCTTCTCACCGATTTTACCCAACTCGTCTGCACTGACTTGGTGAAGACTTGTTTTTCATATTCTACTCAGGCTTGTCTTAACCTCGTCGAGCTCTTCATAATCGTCTCCTGCAGATGACTTAGACTTGAGCTTATCTTCGATGACTTGCAACTTCTAGTCTCCACCGACTTGATCACTGACCTCGACCTCGAACAGCCTTAGTACTAGACTCGATCTTAAATTTCTTCATAGTTGTCCGCTCATCCGGATTAATCTTTTAACTCATCAAAACCTTCCCCGATCTAACAAAGACGCATTATCAACCTATTATATGTGTCTCTCCTTTGCACCCGATAACTTTACGGTGGCCATGAAAATGTCTTCGGTGCGAGGGGTGAGAGAATTTAGGTTCTTCAATTTCATGGTTGCAAGTCGATATATTTTTTTCTGCTTTTTTTTAGGAGTGACCTAAATTTGGATCAAAGTTAGTATTAGTGTTAAATATAGATTAGAAATGTGTAAAATAATGTAATTTTTGAATCAATTTCTATTAATAAATGTATATTTATTGAAAAATATTGCATTGTAATCCACTTAATGTAAACAAATTTAATTTCTTATTTATACCAATTATTTAGCACGCATTATCAACATAATTATATTATATGTGTTTCCATGAAAATTAAAAAAACACACACACATATATATATATATATATATATATATATATATTAATTAAAACTAAATAAAACAATATTAACCATGTTGCGAATCACGGTTAGGGTAAAAAACTAGTTTAATATTAAGGGGTCTGTTATGCTAAACTTTTTAAGCATCCCCTACTAATAGAGGGAGTTTACACTGATGATGTGTTGTTGTATTCTAATTAATTTGGATAATGTGTCATTTGCACAGTAAATGTATTTCATATGTTATTGAAATGAGTTATATAATTATTTAAAATTGTGATGTGTAATAATTTCATTGCTTAAGTGTGTGTCAAGTTTTTATTAAAATTTTAGTATAAATGAAAATTTTGATTATTACAATACCAATTACAATCAATTATTTATATTATTAATTGTCGAAAATATCATGATGCTTATCTTTACTAAAAATAAATTTCTTTATTCATTTCTTTTACAATTAAGTAAAAAAATATATATAGCCTATATTTTATTATATAATAAAACATTCAAAAATAGTCATTGTACATAAAAAAGTTAATGCACAAAATATTAATTTGTCTTTTTAAAATATTTAACTTGCACGACTTTCTAATGGACGTGTAATTTTAAAATTGGTTCTCTACAAATTTTGAAATGTGATTTAAAAATCATTATCTATTTATTATACTATATAAAATAGTATTTGATTATAAAAATAGTTAAGATTAAAATTATATTAACTTACTAATTTTAACAAATATTAAAATTTGAAAATCCTGCGTAAAACATATATATAAATTAAATATTTTATAAATATACTATAAACATAATATTTTATTGTGTTATATATTATTTAAATAATTTAATAATTGAAAAATAAAGCTTTAAAATATAATAGAAAAAATATTAATAATATTTGGGTTAGTTCTATATTAATTTATAACTTTTAGGTTTAATCTCAATCACGATCTTTTAAATATTTTTATGATAATTTATCACCTATTTAGTTATTTTATTTGATACAAAGTTTGTATTTTTAGCAAAAACTGCATTAATGCTTGGATTTAGGATCTCTCTATATGGATGAAATCATCTCAGAGAGAGCAAGAGAAATATCCAACGAGTGGTTCAAAAATTATGTCATAATTTAAAAGCTTGTATCAAATTGAAATTACTATGGAGCCGATGTAAGTCGTAATTAAATTGAGATTGAGATTAAAGGTCGTGAATTAATAAAAAATTAACTTATAATTTTATGCATATATTTTATTTGAATATATTATTATATAATATAATTATATTATTTTACAATGGATAAATTAATTTATGTATATATAACATACTATAATATTAATTGATTTTTATGAAAATTCGCGTAATACGCGGACTCATCTAGTCTTATAGTATCTTATAATTTAAAATTTATAAGATGTAATTTTGAGGAGTTTATAATTTGTTAAAGTGAATGACTGATAAAACTTATAAGTTGTTCGATAATTTAAGAGAACTATTATTCTATTTTTATTTTAATATAAAGTAAATATATATATATATATATATATATATACATATTTTAGCGTCAGACTGTCGACCACCACCGCGATACTAGCTATAGGTCTCCTCTGCCACCAACTATCGCCTCCGCCTTCAGGTATCACTGGCCACCACCGCTGTCGCTAGATATCGTCCATCGTCGATCGCTATATCCACCCACCACTGTCGGACAAACCTAATTTATGTGGAGGGTAAGGGATGGGGTGATTTTTTAATTATTTTTTTAAAAAAGATTCTATTATTTATGTGTACTTTAAAATATTCTAGAAAAAAAAATTCAGGCGTTGGTACATTTTTTGGAGCTTGTACGATGTAAAAAAATCTTATTTTAAGATTGTTTAACCTGCTAAATATCATTTTTACCGAATTCTCATTGAGACATTATTATTATTACTAGTTTTTACCCATAGTCGTGCTTGTCGCATTGATTAATATTATTTACTTGAATACTACTTTTTTTAGGAATATAATCATAATTTCATATACGAATTTGACACAAGAATATAACACCGATCAAGTAATGCAACTTCGGTGAGTCTCCCAAACTATTCGCAATGAACCAAAAATTCTCAAATGATCAAGAAAAGTAATCGATTTTAAAAATAAAAATCATCGGAAAATCAAAACCGTCTGCAATCACTCGAATCAAAACTATAAAAAATCAAACAATTCTGCATGAAGCCAAAACATGGATTCATATCCAAACTACTGCAAGAAAAATAAGATATCATACGATTATATTATATAGGAGTAATATATATGAATATATATCCGAAATATAAACTTCTATTCAATCAGAATGATATGCACTACATCCAAACTTTATGAACAAACCACTACTACAACCAAGAAATACATATAAAATAAAACATACTAAAAATAAATAAAAGGATGAATATAAACCATGAGGTGATTCTTATTAAATAGGTGAGTGAATAATAAATGTACCTTAAAATAAACACTTAATTAGACATGAATGGTGGAGTACTAAATTTAAAAGTCAAATATAACATAAATAAAGATAAAAATATTTATGGTTAAGATTAAAAATTATTATGATAATAGTATGATGGTCAAATACCATAAACTTAACCATATAAATCAAACGGTCAAGATTAATCAAGCATTTCGTATCAATGGTCAAAATTAAAAGACGGAAAATTATATTAGGAATACATTAGTGTATTATATATTTATAGATTATTATTATTATTATTATTTATCAAATAAAAGAGATTTATTCAAAATCGAACCAATGGGTATGAAGCATACCCTCTACAGTATCACATCGTTACAATATTACCAATTTAGAATCTTTTAGGATCATACATCCATTCATCATAAGAAAACAAACAAGGTAACAATGATTGTGTACCTTATATGTTTGACAACCAACAACTACAAAAAAATAGTTATTTACCGACGAAATTCCGTCGGTAAAATTGGTCATCCGTCGGTATTTTTCTCGTTACAAAATACCGACGAAAAATTAATTTGTCGGTAAATACCGATGGATATTCATCGGTATTCGCATTAATTACCGACGAACCTATTCCGTTGGTAATTACCGACGAATATTCGTCGGAAAATACTGTTTATAAAAATTCAAAAATTTGTAGGTAAATCTGAAATTTGAAATTGACGGCATTTTATCGGTATTTTATCGGTATTTGTGATGAAATTTGGTCCGTCGGTATTTCACGCTTTTTTTTGTAGTGAACGCCATTCTCGCTATCGTTTTCCTCCATCACCTCCATAATCTTCGCCTAACCAAAAAAAAAAAAAAACATGAATGAAAGACCAATAAATTAATTCTAGTGCAATTCAAAACAAAAACCAAAAACTTCAATTATCGTCTTTGCAAGATACATTTAATTTCACGATTGAACCGCGAGATAGGATGGTTTAAATAGGAGATAGTTTCCATGTAGTTGTGACTATTGAGTAGATTAATGAGTTGCAATAATTATACCATATTTATATTGATTGAAATCTATTAGAACGAAATCAAATCAGTTCATTTTAATCGACGGGTTACCTATTCATATGAATCGGTGGGTAACGTTGAAGTTCCAAATTTCGAATTTTTAAAAAGATATAATATTGTTCACATATATTTTCCAAAGATATAAATTGTATATCTAAATTAAATTCATAAAAATATAGATATTAAAATATATAAATCAAAATTTTGAATATGAAATATTTTTTCTTGAATCTTTTAAAAAGATTATAAAGATATATTATTTATCAAATTAAAAATCATCCTTAAATAGTTTATTTAAGGGAGGTGCTAAATGGGCAGATTCTACCTGGGCAAAATTAATAAAAAATAATTCTTAATGTTAGTGGGATTAATTAATTACAAATTTAATCTTAAGTTGTTTTGGCTCCAATTCAAGTGAGATAATGACGCCATTTTTCCCTCTAATCTATTCCCTCTAGTAAAGATCGAGTAATTATGGCTGCACATCTTGGAATTCGAAAATCTTAATTACTTTCGGTTAATTATACATATTAATTAAGGAATTACCAAATCTGATTAAATCATCTAAAACTATGGAGTCGTGGGTTTGTTAATTTAGCCGTGAGATTAAATCTGATTAAGATCATGAATGAATAATTTCCCTAATTAATATATATTTTATTTTATGAATAATATCCAGATTTTTTATTTAGAAAAAAATAATATCCATATATTATATTTTATATATAATATTCTATGACATAAAATTTTTTACTGTAAAATTATAGTTTGACTTGTAAATTTATAGATTGACTTTAAAATTAATTAATTTTCATATTTTCTTAAACAAATAATTAGATAAAAAAATCGAATATAAATACCTGATTTATGTTTTGTAATTTTTGTGTAATTTAGATTTTTAAATAAATTAAACTTATTTTATATATAGTATTATAAGTAGTCAATAATTTGGAAATTTATAATTATTATTTTTTAAAACCAAATATTACATAAATTAAAATTTCAAATATAAATAATCAAGTTCAATAATAAATTTTTTTATTACCATTGCAATGTAAAATGCCCGTTGTTTAACAAATCCCTTTTGTATTTCTAAGCAAATCGACAAACAATATTAAAACTTACAAAACTCATTCAAAAATTGATTTTAGAACATCATCATGAATACCGATAATGTGGACAACGATAGAGATGAAATACTTCATCAAATTATTCGGCAAGAATTAGAGGGTGAAGATCATGTTGTAGAGAGCAGCGGTGATGATTATGAAGTTATTGGGTCCCAAACCGTCGACGCCCATGATTATGAAGTTGTTCTCAGAGTCTACCTCTCATGCAAATATCCAATCCGAGACTAATCGTAATGTAAATACGGAAGAAATTGTGCAGGATAATGGGCCAACAACAGGAATGGTTTATGATAATTTCGAGAGTATATTCGATGACTATCAAGAATATGCAAGAAAGACTGGATTCAGTGTGTTGAAGAGAACGATAAGCAAAGGGAAATATGCTTTTATGGCATGTGATAAATCAAGAGTGTCGTTGACACAAAAGATTTCAAAAAGGGTTGGATGCCTAGCTCATCTCAATGCAATAAAGAAAGATGATGGATCATGAATTATTTCAAAAAAGTTTACAACACACAATTATGATCTTGAACCCAATATGTCAATCTTAATGCCTCGCTCATAGGAAAATTAGTTTACACATGAAGAGACAATTGGAGGCCAACGATGTTGTTGGTATTAGGCCAAGTAAGAACATTCGATTGTGTAAAGTCGCACTGGTGGTGCCGATAAGATTGGTTGTCTTCCAAAAGATTGTAGGAATTTTATAGAGAGCAGGAAAATGTTTAGGCTAGGTGAGGGGGATACGAAGCTATTCGGATGCTTTTTATAAGGTTGGAGAATCGAGATAAAAATTTCTTCTATGTGTTTGATGTTGACGATGAGGGTAGACTAACAAATGTGTTATGGATTCATTCTAGAAGTCGAGCTGCGTATGAGGACTTTCATAACGTTGTTAGCTTTGACACCACGTATTTAGTCAACAAGTATGATATGCCATTTGGAGCATTTGATTGGAGTGAATTGATCCATGTTTTTAGGGCCTATTTTAGTGCAAAAGTGAGATAAAGTGTTAGTTTTTGTGCCTAAATGTGAAAAATATCACTCTTTTGCCTAAAAAGTATTATTTGTGAGATTTTGATGTTTTTCGTCCATTTTTCAGGTAATTCGGTGGAATTTTGCCAAACCGAGAGTACCATTGGACTTAGAATGAAGAGACGGACATCCAGGACGAAAACGGGGTCGGGACGAAGCCCCGCGCGAGAAAAGTGCCCTGGACTCGAGCTCGGGTCGAGGGACAAGAGCCTCGAGTCGAGGGATGTGCGTAAAAGGACTAAATTGGGAAAAGGCAGGAGCCTCGCCTCAAGACAGGACCCTCGAGTCGAGGGATGAGACAAAGGCGGCGGCCTCGACTCGAGACATGACCCTCGAGTCGAGGGAGAAGAATTTTGCAGGGACCTCGAGTCGAGGCCTGACCTCGACTCGAGGGGAGGATTTTCTAAATTTCGCCTATTTAAAGGTGAAGCAGAGCATGACAAAAAGGAGTTGATAATAGATTAGTAGCGGTTTTAGGGCGATTTCTCGTGCCCCAAGCCAATTCCTTTCTTAGATTAGATTAGAAGTTAGATTTAGGAGTAGATTTCAATTGATGTTGGTATATTAGCATTAGATTAGCATTTGATCATTGTAATTCATTCAATTCAAGCTTGTATTTCATTTGGAGATTGTTGTTGAAGACTCAAGCATTCCTCTTTTTGTTAATTGAAGATCATTTGGTGATGTTTTTCCTCTCTTGTCTCTTTAATTTCTTAATTGTTGTGATTTGCTTTGTGTTTGATCAATTTTATCTTCTTCCCATTGGTATTGTTTGTGGTACCATGGGCTAAATCTCTCTTGTGCTTGGGTTAATTGAAATTGATGATGATTTGATTGATGATGCTATAATTGTTGATGATTGGAGATCAATTGAGTAGATTGCTTCCTAATTGTGATTCTTCATTGTGCTTTGTGTAAAATTGTCTCTTGTGATTAATAGTTGATCACCCTAGCAATAGGCGAGAGTTGAGCTAACGTGATTAGGTGTTAATCGGGATTCAATTTTGCATGATTGTATGAATTGGGGATTTCTACATTGAGAGATGGGAAAGACTAAGAATACTCACATTAGGCATTGTGATTTTAATGGAGTGATTAATTTCATGATGGTTTATGCTTTCTATCTTAGTTGGTTTGCAATTTGATTCAATTGTAGCTTGTTGATTGATGATTCATTGATGGATGTTAATCCTAGCACCTCTATCCCACCATTTATTGTTGTTTTTGTTATCGCATTCTAAGTGTTCGATCATTTGCTTGCTCCTTGTTGTTTTATATTTTTGCTTGTGTTTTGTTGTTTTTGTTTCAAATCTTTGTTGCAACTCTAGTCACTAAAAACTTGTATTTCTAGGACCTCATGTGCATACTTTTTCCCTTGGGTTCGATATTTTGTTGATTGGTCTTAATAACTCTTACCCTATACACTCCAATCAAATGGCGCCGTTGCCGGGAATTAGTTTTTGTGCCTTAAGTGAGACTTAGGAATTGTTTGAAGTGACTACTTGTTGCCTTTGTGTTTGTGCTTGTTTTGTTATTTTTGTTGGAATTTGATACTTTGATATCTTGTCTAGATGGAGGGATACAATTCATATGCATGGAATCAATATCATTATCAAGAGAGCATGGTATATCCTCCACATTTTGAAGATTTTGGATGCAATAATTGGATGAGCTTTGAAGATAATTCTCAATTGCAACAAGTTCCATCCAATTATGAAGAGTGGATAAGTGAAGAAATTTCTCCTCCACCTCAAGAGATGTTTCCATACTATGAGCCTTATGATCAAACATTTGATCCATGTCTTGGATTTGAGTGTCAAGGAGCATCGGGAGGTGATTACTATGATGATAGGAGAAGCCATGAGTTTGATTATCCAATACCACAAGCTTCTCCTCAAATTGAAGAATGAGGACTCCATGATATGAGAGCTATATTGCAAGAGATGCTTGGATTTTTGTTGGAAAAATTTGAGGAAGATGATGCTAGATGTGATCAAATGTTTCCCTTGTATGAAGAAATGTATGAGACCAAAGAAAAGGTCAATTCATGGATAGAGGGGAACATGGAGATCACCGGAGTACATTTCATGTTTATCAAGTGTCAACTCAAGGATTTCCTACGCCAAGTAAAAATATGACTATCATGGAGAATCAAGAAGAAGAAGGGGAGGAAGAAAGTGAAAGAGATGATGTAGAGAAGGGTCCAAGCAAAGAGGTAAAAGTAGAAGGCTTCCTTGTCAAAAAGGAGGAAGAGGAGTGTCCATTGATGGACATGAGCTTTAATGAGGAAGAAAATCAAAGAGCATCGAATGAAGCTTTGAAGATCGAAATAAGCATTTCTATATCCTCTCACTCTTCAAATTGCAATTTTATTGAAAATGATGCTTCTTATGATTTGATTATGCCTCTTGTGAATTTTGACTATAGGGAAGAATTAAAGAAACGCTTGGACATCCTTGAAAGGAAAGAAGAATCGAGGAGGATGGCAAGAGAAAAAGGGGAACAACCATGGACACTTTGCATATCTATCGGTGGTTGTCTTATATTTTCGGTGAACCTCCTAGACCTTGAAGCACAAAGATCGAGATACAATGGGAAGGAGGATCGCTACCCTTGGCCATTCCGATGAAGGAAGATGTAAGTGAAAGAATAAGTCCGGCATAGGACAATAAAAATAGCGCTTGATGGGAGGCAACCCACCCGTTTTATTTTCTTTTCTTGTGTTTTTGGTAGATTAGTGTTTTTGTTTTTTTAGGAGAATTGGCTTGTTGCTACTTAATTGCTTATGCTTAGTACATGATGCTATGCTTTGAGATTCATATATTATTGAGCTTAATTGTTGATATCATTATGAGTTGCATATATTTTGAGCCAAACTTGAATGCATGTCTCGCATTCAAGTTTGAGGGTGTGTGTCATTTAGGGTAGAAATGCATCTCTTAGTGATGATTTTGATGAATTGTTTTGCCCGTGTGTAGGTATACTCACTATGAGGATTGAAAAAGGATCGGAATTGCAAAAAGGAATCAAGGAATCGAGAAGGAAAGGAGAGCTTAAAAGTTGGTGAAAATGAGCAAAAGGAAGAGAACCCGGTCTCCTCGATCGAATGAGCGACCGGGCTTAAATCGAGGGACCAACACGGTAATTTTTGCATATTTGGGTTCGTTAGGGCGTAGAGGTCATTTTTAGGAGTTTCGGGGTCGGGTCGGGCCCGGAAATCGTCAAAATTCTCTGGACTCGACCCGTGGTCGAGAGTGCATGGCCCCGGTCGAGGGATTTACACTTAGTCAAAAATTCCGAATTTTACACATTCCTCGAGTCGAGGGTGGTACCTCGAGTCGAGGGGGTCATTTTGTCAAGTCCCTTGAGTCGTGCGTGAGACCTCGGGTCGAGGCATGAAAATTTTCGGATCCCCGAGTCGAGGCTCGACCTCAACTCGAGGCGCGAGTTTTTTTAAAATACGTAGAATCGATGCACTCGACTCGAGGGTTAGACTTGCAGCGCCGTTCCCTTCTTTCCCAGCCCCATTTCTGTCGGTTTTGCGTCAAGCTTTCCACCGTAGAATCACCATCATTTCATCATTTTATCATTCACATTTCATCAAGATAGGATTTTGAGGGTTTTAGTTGAGTTAATTTGGGGCTTTTTGGTTGTATTTGATTGGGTGTCTTCCAAATCCGATTTTGGCCAAATTCACAAAGAAGGTATGTAATTTCTTATCATCTTGGCTTCAATTTTGTTGTTGTATTGTGATTATTGCATGGGTGTTATGATTTGTGCTTAAATTCTTGAATTTGGAATATTTCATTTGGGCATTTAATCGAGCACCTTATGAGCATGATTATTGTGATGAATTTGGAGCCTTGTATGAGCATATTTGGATTGTTTGATGATTTAGGAGCATGCTTAGGGTTGTATATGAGATGTTGCTCGGTTATTTTGTGAAATTTGGCTAGAAAATGCATTTTTGGCAAAGTTGGGAATTCCTAGTATAATTGTTTGGATCAATTGGTCGAGTTGAGTTATTCTTAGGATAGAAGTGAATGAATTGTTGATGCATATTTGTTTAATTACTTGCTAATTGGCCTATGATTTTGGGATTTTATTGAGGTTAATTGCATGATTATTTGTTTGAGTTTACTTGTGAGTTAATTGTTGAGGCCATGTTAGTAAGTATACATATGTTTGAGGATTTTTGAGCACTTCTATTGGATAGATTTGTTTAGTTGACTCATTGACCATTGTTGAGGCTTAGTTGCTAGACACTAGGGGTTATGGTTCATTTGAGATGATTCTTGATTGTTGACTCGCTTCATGGTATGCTTGATATTTTTCCGAGCTCATATTGTATTCTTGGAATTTGATTTTTGCTCTTGGGAATATTTTGCAGAACAATGTCGAGAGGGGCCGACAGACATAACCTCTCCGAGGCGGAGATTCGAGAGAAAGAAGCTGCCATCGTATTTGCACTGGATGCCCGCCGAGCTCGGAATTCGGTGGGGTGATCAGCAGTGGAGGAGCCATATTGATTTATACTCCGAGCTCTATAATCGGGTGGTCAAGACCAGACTAGTGGACCACGAGTGCATGATATCGATGGGGATCGAGGAGGATATTCCTCGCTTTGTTTGAGCAAGTCGGGATGGGGGCTTCTTGGCGAAGAGGCCTAGGACATATATCGGACTCACTCTCGAGTTCCCGTGCACGGTGAGGGTTGATAAGGCCAGAGGGCCAAATTCCCGAGGAGTATTACATTCGAGCTCATTGGGCATGAGTATTCGTTGACTCGGACGAGGTCAACGAGATTATTGGAGCACCTATAGACCCCGACCGATGCCGTTGAACATCGGGAAGGAGTATAATGCTAAGAAATTTTGGAGGCGTATTTCAAATTCAGGGCTCCTAATCGGCCCGATTTTGTTCCGGGGAAGTCTAAGAGCACCCATATCCGAACCCGGTCATCCGATACCTAGAGAAGATTCTCGCGAGTACCATATTTGCGAGATCGGAGGGAGGAGCCGTGGTTTTGAGGAGCTGTACGTCATTTGGTGCTTTCTCCATGGAGTCGATTTAATACGGTGCCTACCTTTGCTACTTATTTGAGAGAGCCACTAGCACGAAGTTCAAGAAGATTAATTTTGGTGGCATGATTACATTGATCGCCGAGCATCTCGGGATCCCGACGCATAACCTCAGCGGTGGAGGGTCCCGACCTTACTCTTGATACCATGCGGCGCATGAGGACGCTAGACCGCATCGGTAGGACGTGGTGCCTACAAAGAAGATCATGGTGGACGATTCCCTCTACCTAATAAGAGGTTGACAGACAGTTTTCGGATCTCGTGCCTTTGTGACTATCAATCTGCGTATGTGGTCACAGCGTCACACCGAGGCGATAGATGCCTATACGAGAGAGCACGGGATGTGCTTAGAGATGATGATGATGACGATGGGGGTCGGTGATGCAGTTCGATGATGATCGGGGTGATGGAGCCGCAGAGGGAGCAGAGGTAGAGATCGGAGATGATGAGTCTCGAGGACGAGGATAATGAGGAGCCGGGCAAGAGGAGCGCGGTACAGATGGGCGAGGATTACCAGCCGAGAGATTAACATGTACGGCGGGACGAGATGAGGAGTAGAGTACGAGGCGGGGAGTTCATCTCGAGGCCGTGGGTTTTGGCCCGAGGAGATGTGGGCCGATAGTCGGAGGATGCATATAGAGAGTCCGACCTGCAGGATGAGATATACCGGATGCTTGAGGAGTCCCACGATTTAATGAAGAGACTAGGAGGATGCGGGAGGAGCCTGCTGAAGACTCGGCATGACATGTACGCACTCCTACGGCGAGATGAGCTCGTGGAACTTCGGTCCGAGCTATCCTCCTCCACCGCCGCCGTCCGACTACTAGGGCTATCCCCTATTCCTTATTCCCTTTTCTTGATCTTTAGATTATGAGATTCTTGTTTTCCTTTGTACTTTTGATGGTGATTGTACTCTTGGCTTGATGATTGTGATGAGTGATTTTTGATTGTTGGATGATTTTATTGATGATTGATATTATCTTGATCTTATTGAGTTTGACGGTCTATTGTTGATTATACCTTGATGATTTCTTTGGATTCCTTATTCCTAGGCTTTTGAGATTTATTGATTTTGAGCTTAATTGTGGATTCATTGACATATTTTTAGTATCATTCATGAGGTAGTGAGTATGCTTGGATTATGTACATGAGCATTTGAGAGTGATTTGCAAGACTAGTTGGATTTTGATTTGATCATTAGTAGATTTGTAGCTTGATACTAGCTTTCTTGATTTATGGTGTAAGGATGAATGTGATTGATGATGCTTAATTCATTGTTCAATTAGGCCCGTGAGCTTTTGTGCCTAATAATCGTACATTTTATACGGTTGATTGATCCTTTGAGAGTGCATCATTCATAATTTGTATGCTAGAACTTGCCACTAGACTTGTTGATATTGATCTTTGTGTGATGTCTTGAAAGTGATAAGAGGCCATGTTTGGAATGATGAATTACTTTGCCAAATATTTTTCCTACCAAATACATTTGATTTCCTTAGTGAGCCATGTTGAGCTTTATGATCCTTATTCTTTGGCAAGCCAAGTGAGATTGAAACCATTGAGCCTTATTTGTATGAGCCTTTCTTGTCCTATATTTAGTTGAGCTTGAATGTTGGCTAATGATGGTGATTTGATTGCTAAGAGTGGGAAGATGATGAGCTAAGTGATGAATGAAGCATAAAAGAAAAGAAAAAGGTTGTGAAAAAATTGAATTGTGAAAAATGACATTGAAGTGATGAAAAATTCAATTTGTGAGCTTAAAAGAGAAAGCTCAAGTGAATGGTGGATTGATCATTGAAGTAAAAAGAAAGAGTGTTACTTGATGAAAAGAGAAGAGAAGTGTATTGAATTGATTAGCTTACATTCAAGTCTCTACTACTTAGTCACTCTTATCCAAATTTATCCCACCTTTCCAAAGAGCCTACATTACAACCTAGAAGAAAGACCTCTTTGATTCTTGATTGATCACAAGTGATTTGGATTGAAATTAAGTCTTTTGACAAGCATATGGTGTACTTATTTGTGAATTTGATGATTGAGTGTTTTATACCTTATACACTTGAGTGAAGAGTGAAACACTCCATGGAAGGAGCAATGTGTTAAGTGTTTGATTGAGCATTTGTTTAAGCATGATTTATCTTGATGGCTAGTGGATAGTTTGCATTGATACTTATGTTCATTGATGAGTTCGATTGTTTTATATTTCGCCTATGGTGCCATGTGACATAATTGCAATCAATTCACTCCTTTGTTCTTAGTTTCTACGTTGCTCGAGGACGAACAACAATTCAAGTTTGGGGGTATGATTGGAGTGAATTGATCCATGTTTTTAGGGCCTACTTTAGTGCAAAAAGTGAGATAAAGTGTTAGTTTTTGTGCCTAAATGTGAAAAGTATCACTCTTTTGCCTAAAAAGTATTATTTGTGAGATTTTGATGTTTTTCGTCCATTTTGCAGGTAATTCGGTGGAATTTTGCCAAACCGAGAGTACCATTGGACTTAGAATGAAGAGACGGACATCCGGGACGAAAACGGGGTCGGGGCCGAAGCCTCGCGCGAGAAAAGTGCCCTGGACTCGAGCTCTGGTCGAGGGACAAGAGCCTCGAGTCGAGGGATGTGCGTAAAAGGACTAAATTGGGAAAAGGCAGGAGCCTCGACTCGAGACAGGACCCTCGAGTCGAGGGATGAGACAAAGACAGCGGCCTCGACTCGAGACATGACCCTCGAGTCGAGGGAGAAGAATTTTGCGGGGACCTCGAGTCGAGGCTGACCCTCGACTCGAGGGGAGGATTTTCTAAATTTCGCCTATTTAAAGGCTGAAGCAGAGCATGACAAAAAGGAGTTGATAATAGCGATTAGTAGCGGTTTTGGGGCGATTTCTCAGGCCCCAAGCCAATTCCTTTCTTATATTAGATTAGAAGTTAGATTTAGGAGTAGATTTCAATTGATGTTGGTATATTAGCATTAGATTAGCATTTGATCATTGTAATTCATTCAATTCAAGCTTGTATTTCATTTGGAGATTGTTGTTGAAGACTCAAGCATTCCTCTTTTTGTTAATTGAAGATCATTTGGTGATATTTTTCCTCTCTTGTCTCTTTAATTTCTTAATTGTTGTGATTTGCTTTGTGTTTGATCAATTTTATCTTCTTCCCATTGGTATTGTTTGTGGTACCATGGGCTAAATCTCTCTTGTGCTTGGGTTAATTGAAATTGATGATGATTTGATTGATGATGCTATAATTGTTGATGATTGGAGATCAATTGAGTAGATTGCTTCCTAATTGTGATTCTTCATTGTGCTTTGTGTAAAATTGTCTCTTGTGATTAATGGTTGATCACCCTAGCAATAGGCGAGAGTTGAGCTAACGTGATTAGGTGTTAATTGAGATTCAATTTTGCATGATTGTATGAATTGGGGATTTCTACATTGAGAGATGGGAAAGACTAAGAATACTCACATTAGGCATTGTGATTTTAATGGAGTGATTAATTTCATGATGGTTTATGCTTTCTATCTTAGTTGGTTTGCAATTTGATTCAATTGTAGCTTGTTGATTGATGATTCATTGATGGATGTTAATCCTAGCACCTCTATCCCACCATTTATTGTTGTTTTTGTTATCGCATTCTAAGTGTTCGATCATTTGCTTGCTCCTTGTTGGTTTATATTTTTGCTTGTGTTTTGTTGTTTTTGTTTCAAACCTTTGTTGCAACTCTAGTCACTAAAAACTTGTATTTCTAGGACCTCATGTGCATACTTTTTCCCTTGGGTTCGATATTTTGTTGATTGGTCTTAATAACTCTTACCCTATACACTCCAATCAGCATTTGTTGGAGTCAATCATCATGGTCAATCTATATTGCTTGGTTGTGCTTTGGTGACGATGAAGACTCGGAATCATTCAAGTGGGTTTTTACAAACTGAATCAATGCACCGGGCGGTGTTGAACCTACAACAATAGTCACCGATCAATGCGAGAGCATTAAGATTGCATTAAGGGAGGTACCGCCAAACACTATCCATTGGGTATTGCTTGTGGCATATTATGTCGAAATTGCCTGTGAAATTCAAGGATATTGCTGATTATAATGATGCTACTATTGATTTCAAAGGGATTGTGTATGATAGCATTACAATACAAAGTTTTGAGATAAGTTGGGCTGAATTCTTGGTCAAATACGGATGGAAAACAAGGTATGACTTCAAGATTTATATGCAGAGAGGGAAAAAGGGTTCCTGTTTACTTAAACCACATATTTTGGGCAGGTATGTTATCAACCCAGAGAAGTGAAGGCATACATACATATTTTGATGATTACATTAGCTCGACATGCACTCAAGGAATTTATGGAACAATATGAAGTGACAATTGGAGAGAAGATTCAAAAGGAATTTAGGGCTGATTTTAATTCAAAATCAAGATCATTAAGTGCAAAACTAATTTTCCTTGGGAGTTACTGATTTAAATGCCTACACAAATACCATCTTCTCAAAACTACAGGATGAAATAGGTAAATTAATGTATTGTAATATTATTCCCAGTCCTGAAGATGAGGTTGTTGAGATTGGTATTGAGAAGTTTCATGTGATGGAGAGAATTATTCGAAATTATTTCTATGTGAAGGAATATATTTATATAGTCGAGTATCGTCCGCATGGAGAATATCTAAACTGCCAATGCAAGAAATTTGAGTTCAGGGAATCATTTGTTGTCATATACTTTGGGTGATGACTCAAAAGAATATTCGATCTATTAACAACAAATACATTATAGATAAATGGAGGAAATATATCCATAGAACACTACAAAAAAATAGTCATTTATCGACGGACTTACCGATGGATTTCCATTGGTAAACCGGTCATCCGTCGGTATTTTTCTCGTCACAAAATACCGATTTAAAAATTAATTCGTCGGTAAATACCAATGGATATTTGTCGGTATTCCATCGTTAATTACCGCGAACCTATTATGTCGGTAATTACCGATGAATATTCGTCGAAAAACACTGTTTATAAAAATTCAAAATTTTGTAGGTAAATCTGAAATTTGAAATTCCGACGGTATTTTATCGGTATTTGTGACGGAATTTGGTCCGTCGGTATTTCACGCTTTTTTGTAGCGGAAGACATTCTACTGTTTTCTTTTTTTTTGGAGGTGGATATCCGCACATGACAGAGGAGTACAAGAAATATCGGGTAGTTGAAAAATATTTTCAAGAATTTCTTGATGTAGCAATGGGCGGCGTATATAAGATGCAAGTCCTTAAGGAGATGCTCAAGGAATTAAAATCGGAAATTATTGCATAGATCATTCCAATGAGTGGAAATGATAGTTTTTCAGAGCAACAACCGAAAGTGTTGATGTTGATGGTAACATGTTATTTGACCCTAGTATAACTCGGAGAAGAGGAAGGCCTAGAGGCGGTCGTCTAATGTTTGTTGCAAAAATTGCTCAAAGAGCGATTCGATCGATAAGAGGAGGTCGAGGAGGAGGAGGAGGTTGTAGAGGAGGGGCAAGAACGACTTTGATTTGAATGATCCGAATCCCATGTTTGACTATTATTCAGATCCAAATATATTTGTTGATGATCCGTTTTTAATATTGGAACACAAGAAAGTGGTGTTAATTAGTGGTTTAGGTGTTTAAGTTCTACCGTAATGATGTAATACTTTTATTAGTTATGTGTTACTAATACGATTCCGATTTTTATTGTTTGTGGAATTAGATTTTATGTGTTATGACTAGTGGTTTATCCTTGGTGTTGTGTTTTTTTTTTTTTGGATTTTATGTGTTATGACTAGTGGTTTATGCTTGGTGTTATGTTATTTTTGCAATTGAATTGTTTGTGTTATGACGAGAGATTTATGCTTTGTGTTGTGTTGTGTTTTTTTTTCCTGCAATTGGATTCTTTGTGTTATGACTAGTTTTGTATATTGTTAGGGTTGTGTGATGCATTTGTAATTTTTGTGTTATAACTAGTTTGAAAAATATTGCTTGGGTTGTTCTGATGCATTTGTATATATTTTTCATTTGTATTACAACTAGTTAATTAGAAAAATATTGAAAAACTATTGTTAGGGTCTTTTGTACGTAATGAAAAAAGAAAAATATTGACCAACTACGAAACTTTTTAAAAATATATTGTTGTAGAATTTTTATAAAAATTTACAATTTGAATACAAAATGCAAACAACAATAACATCAAACATCTTATGCATCGCAAAACAATAACACTAAACATATTATGCATTAAAAAAAAATTTGTACAACAAAAACAATAACATAGGAAATTAAACATAAATTAGACGGTATGTAAAAAAAAATAAGAAGTTTAATCATACGCATGCTACTTTAAAACATAAATATTGCAAAGAAATAATATTAAATACATACAACCCATAGCCCTAAAACAATTAAATTCAACCTACATCCTCAACCTTGACAGATTTATCATGTTTGTCCACCGATAAATGAAATTTAAGTGGGTCTTCAATATTCCTTTCAAGTATAGAGTGTCACCTTGACCGATTCTCACCGCATCTACTATGTTTTCCCATCCAGTTGAGAATTGGCGAATCCCTTCTTCAACGTCTTAGCTTTGTTCTCAATTTTATGATACTCGTAATAGCAATCAAACATGACACCAGAAAATCCATGTTCGATCTTTATGATCGGGTTGTCTATCCCTAACATGTCCTTCGACTTGGTGGGAGGTTCTTCAATAAAAACGAAACAAATTAATGTTCAAATCTATAGTAAAAAAAAAGAAGAGAACAATACAATGAATACCGAAATATTTACCAAACGACAATGACATTATGTGGTTTTACGCACAACTTTGAGGAATCTTGATGAATACTTACTCATGTCTTTGTCGCGTTCATCGTAGTTATTTCCTACCGTGAACCGCTTTGCTCGGAAGCAGATCTTGTGAGAGGCATTAAAGAAGAGGAAAAGAGCTTGAACTTTCGAGAGGGAGATAAATAAACCTAATCGAAAGATGAAAGACAAATGATATGTTTGTAGGTTGAATGTTAAATGTAACTACTAATTGTTCTAACCAACCCACTAATTAATACGTGTATTACTATTTTTATTTTAAAAAATACGTGTATTATTTAGAAATTGAAAAAGAAATATGATATTAAAAAGGAAAAAATAAAATATTTCGTTTGTATTTTTTTTTAAAGAAAATATTGCGTTTAAGAAAAAAATATTTTCCATAAAAAAATATTTTGAAAACTATATAAAGAAAATACTTTGAAAAAAATATAAAGAAAATATTGAGTTTAATTTCGTCTTTTCCATTAAAAAAATTCCCAATATTTTACCCTCTCTTATTTCGAATAGGGAATGTTGTTGCCCATGGTTTGGCTCGGTTTGCATTTTCTTGCAAAGTGAGTTATTTTTCTCGTCTGCATTATCCCGGATAAGATTAGACCTTTAGTGGATACCGATTTTTCGGTATCTGTTTAATTTATATAATTTACTTTTTCTATAAAAAAATTATCCTAAAATAGTTTATTTTATTAGGGCAATTATTTAGGTTAGTGAAATTGGACGAAATTATTCTTCACATATATTTTTCCAAAGATATAATTTGTATATCTAAATTAAGTTCATCAAAAACATACCGTCTAAATATATAAATTGAATTTTTAAATATAAAATAACTTTTTTGAATCTTTTAAAAATATTATATAGATAGATTAATTATCAAATAAAAATTATCCTTAAATAGGTTATTTAATTTGGGCAATTATTTAGGTCGCGAAATTGGATGGAATTATTCTTCACATATATTTTCCATAAATATAATATGTATATCTAAAGAGTAGTTCTAGGGTGCATCCAAGTGCATACTATGCACTTGGATTTTGCACCCTAATTTAGAATTAATTTTGACTAATTTAAAAACTCGCGGGTCGGCCGCTGGTCAACAAAAAGAAGATCCAAAATCTGGAGAAAAAATCCTAAGCAAAAACCCGCGATAAAAACGTACAAAAGCGTTCGAAATCAAAAAAACCAATAACGAAACCAAATCGATTTCGAAATAGCAAGAAAAATCGCATCTTTGTGAAGAAGAAATAAATCGTCGCAAACGAAAGTCACGAAAACTCATCGCGCATTCAATATTTATACCGATAAATATGCAATACTTTGAAGAATACGATTTATCGTGTATTAGACCTAATTTTCTAATTTTTTACCGTGATTTAACAGATTTATAAGGTACATTGCATAACTCTATGAACGAAATTAAATAGGTGAAAATCTACACTCGATTCAAATACTACAAGCGAAGGAGAAGAAGAAATATATGATTGCAAAATAATTGATGAACAAAGTCTTCAAAAGGATGATGAGATGTTAAAACCAAGAATGTTGAAGAACTTTCTGTGATGATAAACATAGATAGAAAAACATTCTTCGGGTGTTACTCATTATTAGCTTGAGGTATTCCGCTTTGTTCTTGGGGTATATCGATTAATACCTTCGGGTATTGTTGATTTAGTCTTAGAGAATTGCCGCTTTGTTCTTGGGGTATTGTTGATTAGTATCTTTGGATATTGCTAATTAAATGTTCTATTCTATTGTACTAACTAATTATATTATAAATATATGTGTGTCTAAATCGAGATAACAATGCTAATTGTGTCGATATAAGAGGTTCTTTGGTCGGCGTAGAACAAGACACGGTAGAAAAGATGTATTCCTTATCTTGTAAGCATGCACGTTGTTTGGGATTCGGTGTTCGTAAATCAACAAACAGATTTTCTGCAATCGATAAATCTATACTTTTGAGCAAGTTGTTTGTGTGCTCGTGTCTTTGGAATAAGAACTAAAAAGCAAAGAAATTCAACTCCTGGAACATCTGTCAAAAAAGGAGGATTGGTATAACAAGAATAGATCGCAAGGCAAGAATGTTGGTGAAAAAGACTAAAGAGGGCAATTATGCGGTTGTGCAACACGAGACAGAGCACAATCATGAGCTAACTAGAACGGAATGGAACCATATGCACCGTTCGGAAAGACAAATTACTACAGACAAGAGTAGAGTGATAGAGGATATGGTGTCTTCAGGATGAGAACAATAGACTCATATCGCTACATGGCGAATGAAGTTGGAGGAGGAAAACTTAGGACACACAATCAAGGACCATTACAACTTGGTAAACAAGTTTAAAATAGAAGCGATTAAAGATGGTGATGCAAACAACCTGATCAACATGATGGAAGCGAGAAGAAGCTAAAGATAAAAATTTCTTTTACAAGATTAGGCTCAATGAAGATGGGAGATTGTCAAGTATTTTTGGAGGGATTCGTTGATGATGGAAGATTATGAAATCTACGGAGATGTAATGATTTTCGATACGACATACGTAACAAACAAGTACAACTTGATTTGTGCACCTTTTGTTGGGATAAACAATCACCTGGAAGAATGTAATGTTTGGTGTGCATTCATATCGATGAGAAAACGAAACTTTCGAGTGGCTTTTCCAAATGTTCAAAATTTCAATGGGGGAGAAAGTACCTAAGATGGTTTTCACAGCATCAGACTTAGCAATAGCAAATGCAATAGGGAAGGTAAAAAAATTGTACACATTATTTAATACTTGAAAGATTTATGTTTTATATTTGATTAAGTTGTTATTGATATTTATAGTATTGAGTATTGCTATTTAATGCTTCGGGTATTGCTATTTAATGCTTCGGGTATTGGTATTTTCTCGCTTTGGGTATTGCCATTTAATTCTTTGGGTATTGGTGAAAATATCTTAGAGTATTGCTTATTGGATGTTGTTTTACAGGAATTCCACGATGCAAGACACAAATTGTGTCTTTGGCACCTATACCAAAATGCAATTGCAAGATTTGGAGAATTAAAGAAAGACGGCCCTTTTAAAGATGCATTTAACAAATGTCTATCAGGATGTATGGATGGGAATGACTTCAAAGCAGTTGGAAGAGCATGATATCAACATACGGGCTTGAAAAAATGCTTGGTTTAACAGACTATACAAATTTTTAAAAGAAAAATGGTGTACGACATTGAGCTAGGACATATTCTCTTTGGAATAAGGTCATCCCAAAGAAGTGAAAGCACAAATCATGCGATAGGTTTCAGAGCAAACAAGCGGACAAATTTGTGAGAATTTTACGAGATATTCAAGAACACAAGAAATCAATGGAGAAGCACCGAAAAAAGGATGAATTCAATTGCTCAAGGATGATACGAATCGCACTGGGAATGAAAGGAATGCTCAAACATGCTGCTAAGATATACACACCGACCATATTCAGACGTTTTGAAGAGGAGTTCGTAAAGTCCATATTCGCCTTTTCGACCGTCATTCAAGTCTATGATACCAGTTTGATTTATGAGGTTAAGAATGATGATGTTGGGCACAACAACAAAGTGGTATATGACACTGCCATGAACCTAATCACCCGTGATTGTAAGAAGTTAGAAGAATTAGGCATATTATGTTACCACCGCTTGAGAATATTGAATGTACATTCGGTACAAATGATACCCGATAACTATATATTGAAAAGATGGTGCAAACTTGCAAAAGCACACGTGTGGGACAAGAAACAAAATGATATCAACAACAAAAACAGGTACAATATGTTTATATATTTACTATTATTTTACTATTCTCATTAAAACCGATAAGAACTAACTAATATTAATATTCAAATTCTATAAAAACAGGAACAATGATAAGGTTGGAACAAATATCCCATGGAGACATGCTATCATAAGGAAGTATTATAACATAGTCTTGATGAGTGAAGAAAGTGAAGAAATGAGAGAACTTATTGAAGAAGGATGTGAAAGATATCGGAAAATACTTAAACAAAAGTACTCTGCACAAAAAGAAGAAAGTGAAGCTAATTCGAGACATCCAACAAAATTCTAGATCCAAAATGATCAGTAACAAAGGGAAGAAGTCAAAGAATTAAGAGTGGTCTACATCAAAACAAGAAGAAGAAGAAATCAACATCACAATCATCACAAATGAGGGAATATGGTTCCAAAGACACCAAATCCACATATTATTTGAATGAGCATTGTAATTCTTTTTACACATTATTCAACATTTACTTGAGATATTGATAATCAAATATTGGAGTATTATTGCAAGTACTTTATATTTTATTTATTGATTAAGTTACGTTATTCATAATAATGGTATAATTAGTAATACCCGTAGTTATATTAGCAAATACCCCAACAAATAGTTGGCAATACCTCAAGTTATAGACAAGAATACCCGAACATATATTTAGAAATACCCCAAGATATAATTACTAATACAACACAAAACATATAAAACATAAAATGATTAATAAACCACTAAATACATATTAAACCACATCAGCTTAACACATGTTTAAGTGTACCATTACAACCTTCAAAACCATATACATATTAAATAGTTAAAATGTTCAACTAAAAACTATCATTTAATATTTGCTTCTTTCTCCTCCCCAAATCATCGCCTAGATTTTTCAAAGCATCGGCAGCCCGTTTTTTTTTCTCCTCGGCAGCTTTTACATCTTTTTCTTTCTTCTTCAAAGCAATATTCTTGATTAAATCGGGTTTTTGCTTATAAAAATTGTAAACCTTCTCAATAACATTAGACCTACACGAATTAAAGTTCGAAAGAAGTATTATAGCACGATTTCGCTTGATTGCTATACAAACATCCTCCTATAAAAAAAAGTCAATAAATATTAAGATAAGAAACTAAGTAAATAACAAAAAATATGAAAAATAAAAGAAAACAATTACCCGAGTCAAGTCCTGGATAAGAATAAGAAGTACCATTGAATTGTTTGATGTGATGCATCATATATACACCACAATCCTTATCGGGCTTTCCAGTTTTCCACTTTAAAGACATGTTTTCAAATTTATATCCCAAAATATCGGCTGACCTTATGATGTTTATTTTTCTCAAGAAACCTAGACATCAATTTGACCTAAAGAAAGTAAAAAAAAACATATACATTCAAAAGTGTAATTCAAAAATATAAAATGATTAGAAACAAATAATTATAAAATTTTTACCAATACATCAGACTTTGTGTAATCATTATTTTCCTCAACATGCTTCAAATTGTCCAAGAATTGCAACTTTGAATCAACAAAGTTAATTACAACGACAACAAAATGGTCATGGATACAAATAGGAATGAAAATCTGAAAAGAAAAGGAAGAATTATTAAACTTTAGTAAAACCAATATAATTAAAAATACACAAAACAATTACAATTTAACTAACCATTTCGGCAGACATGAAACAACCTTCATACACGAAATCCATGCATCCCAAACACGAAGAAGTTATCAACCATTTTTTCAACATCAACTCCCTTCCTTACAACCTCACCCAAGAAAAACTACACAAACAAATAAATAGAAAAACAAAGGATAGAATAATCAATAATCAATGATAAATAATAGCCTAACAGATTACAAAGCAATACACAAAGAGATACACAAAGAATACCCCAAAATATAGTCGGAATACCCCAAGAGTAAAACAAGAATACCCTAAGACTTACAATGCAATACCGCAAGATATACACAAAGCAATACCCTAAGAGTAAAACAAGAATACCCCAAGGGTTACATAGCAATACCCAAAGAGATAATCACCAATACCCAAAAGAGATAACCACCAATACCCAAAAGAGATAACCACCAATACACAAACAATAACTATACAAAACTTACATTGTGATTAAGATTGAAAGCAAATCTGCTCCGTCGACCATCGGTAAACACATCCCCATTAACATCCAAGCACCAGGCAGAAACAACAACAATATCAATCTCTTGGTTAGGCGACAATGACTTAATTTCAACATTGTACAGTCCAAGACCATCCCCATGACTATAATAACAATCTCTAATAAAAAAAAATAAAAATGTATATATAAGTACGCACACATGTAACAACTAAATTTAAAAAAATACTAATCAAATGCTTACACTTGAGCAGATCCATCACCATCGTAAAAGCAAAAGTCAACAACTTCCATATGGGGTTGTGGAATAGTACGATAACACTTCTTGTTAAACTTCACCGGCTTGAAACATACCCAACTTCATCATTAATCAACCAAAACAGACTTGAAACATCCTTACCAACTCTCTTCACCTTTGAAGAAACCGACTTAACGGCATCATCAAGCTCATCACCTTTACGCAATCTCCAACAGTCTCCTCACCAGCCTTGGAACCTCCCACCACACCAGCCTTTAGACCAACATTCTCCTTACCAGCTTTATCCTTGCTACCTCCATCGCCCCATCCTTTGCACCAACATCCTCTTCAACCCCAAAGATTCTCTTGACCAGATTTTTTTAAAGGCGGCTCATCATCCCCAAGATCAACAGTAAAGCTTGTCCTTAAACCAATCTGCTTCATCACCAAACAAATTGGTTTAAAAATAGGTGGCTCGGGAGTCAAAGAAATCAAACTTAGGAGCTTCGCTAGCCAACTCATTCATCATCGTAACATATTTAACCAATTTATCAACGTATCTGTGAAGCTTCCGGTTCATAAAGAACTTATGGGTATTCGACATTTCGATTCGGGAGTGGATTCTAAGGAAGAAGAGGATGAATACCGTCCGTAAGTTTCGAATCTTAAGCATCAAACCTCCGTAAAAATCCCTAGCCTTTGATCGGATAGACAACAATATCTTCTTAATCTCCCGCAACAAAATAAAGAACAAAAATAGCATAAGTAGAAAAACAATAAGAAATACTATGGAATAATCAATAAAACAGATACTCGCTATCCCCACTTTCTTTACCGTAAATTGTAGACTTTAGAACCCCATTAATGCAGACACAGGATACACACCACCAACCATATCACCGTAACCAAAAACACCAAAGCACTAACCTCTGGATAACACCTCTTCTTCATCTTTTCATCATTCCAATGCCGAATCAAAGGAATAGAACACGGCTCACAAACACCCCTCCACTTCAGCCTATGCAAGTACAATATTTGTAACACCAAAACACAGCCCACTTACATTCTTAACCCCATCATTCCGATATGCTAAGACAGAATCCGACAACTTTTTCAAAATAAAATTACACCAATCCAACTTATGTATATCTTCTACAACCTCAAGGGACTTAAAAAAATAGTACTTACGTAACGATTTGAGGAAGGACAAAGAAAAGAACAGTAGACAAAACAAAACAAAAGCCCGCTTAAAGTCATAGCCCCCTTCACTTAACTTCTCAACAATCAAACTAGCCAAAACCGAATCGGAGTCTTAGCGGCTATACCATATTTCTTACTAAAGGATTCAAATACGAGACGTATCATCGTAACGTGAATAACAAACTACATTTCTCCCATCATTCCTAGGAATCATAAAAACATCATATACATCATCAAGAACATGTGAAATTGCCTAAAATCATCTACAGATAACATACGACTCATCGCCATTAAAGTGTTCCACCAACCACTTCAACATATCCCGACTAAAACACTTACTCAAATTCAACTTCAAAAGACCACCAAAACCAATGCTAACAACATCTTCTTTTTGCTTATCATTCAAAGAATGCAACAACTCAAACAACCCAAGAGGACGACATTGCGTCAAAAAAGTGCTGCATATAAAAAAACAGAAATGAGAACAAGAATAACAAACAAAAACTAAACAAAAACAATTAATCAACAATACCCAAAACATATAATCACCTATACCCCAAGTTATAAGAACCAATACCCGAAGGTATAATCACCAATACCCCAAGATATAACCACCAATACCCCAAGTTATAATCACCAATACCCCAAGATATAATCACTAATACCCCAAGATATAACAACCAATACCCCAAGATATAATCACCAATACCCTAAATTAATAATTATTAATACCCCAAGTTAAAATTACCAATACAACACACAACTTATGAACAATGCATTAAACAAGAATACACAATAACTAAAAAAACAATACCCCAATAACTAAATTACCAATACCCCAAATTATGAACAACAATTATTGAGAAAAACTACAAAAAGAAGGAAAAATACCAACTAGCAGTCTCCTTCCTTCAAAAACTTTTCTTCTTAATACGAGAAGATTTAGAAGCGATTCTTTCTTAAACGATCTTTCTCCTCCGTAATTAACATCAGCATCCTTTTTTCTTTCGAACGAACATCAAGATCCTCATTTACTCCTTCAACATCAACTTTTTCTCCTTCCTTACTTGATTCTTCCCTTCGCACACCTTTGTTCTTCTTAACACCAGTTGATTTAGAAGAAGATTTCTTTTAGAGCTTATTTCACCACACATCCCACCATCATCCTTCACAAAGATCTTCATCCTTACTTGCATTACCAACACGCTGCTTTTTGAAGATTTTCCATCTCCGTAAACATTACTTTCATCCTTCCTCTTCGAACGCAGATAAAAAGAAAGAGGAGAATCCTCAAAATCATCACTACCGAAAACATCTACATTACCGTAAACGTCTACATTACCGTAAATGTTTAAAGATACATTAACTTCAGATCTTTTACAAGCATTTACAAGCTTCCTATTAACATTGGACCTTGTTCTTCTAGAAACAAGTTCCCTCCTCCTCCTAGGACCACTACCTTTGGGAACCCAAAACTTAGTTCGAACCATTTAGAACGAAAACTGAAAGAGAACAAGAAAAAATGATTAAAAAATTAACATGCAAAAGGAAAAAACCCTAAAATCGATAAAATATTGAAACATAATACGTAAAAAACATAATACTTACGAGTTTGAACAAATACTTACGATTTTGAAAAACCAAACATGAAGAATCGAAAAATAGAAAAGGATTTTGAATAAATACTTACGAGTTTGAGGAAACACAACAACAAAAGCTTCAATCGTTCAACAAAAACCTTCGATCGACCTTCGTAGAAAAAAATGCTTCGAAAATGAACACAATATCAAAAGACTATGAATCGAGCGATATATAGACGGTTTACAAGTTCAAAAATGAAAAAACTACCAAAAACTGAAGAATAACTAACGATTTGAAAGAGAAACCGTCTAAGATCGAACAAAATGGAGGAAGTAAGGAGTATTGCTCAGAAGAAGAAGCGAAAACAGAGAGAGAGAGAAAAGAGAGAAAACTTTTAATATTATTGACCCATTCACGAAACCCGGTCTTATCCGCTCCAGGATCCGCGAAATAAACCCGAACCGACCCGCGAGTTTGGTCAAAATTGATTTTAAATCAATTTCAAATTGGAGTGCAAAATCCAAGTGCATAGTATGCACTTGGATGCACACTAGAATTTGTGATATCTAAATTAAGTTCATAAAAAAATTAACAAATTTAAAAATATAAATCAAAATTTTAAATTATTTTCACATATATTTTCAAATTATATCTTTATTATTAATATATCATTGGTATTTGCAAAAAAATCTCACTCGATTCGGATTCGTTAAGTTTAATTAGTGGTGAACGTACGGTTAGGGTTATCAATTCCGATAAGGTGACTCGAATTTAACCGAAACAAGTACAAGTATAATTGGACTAAATTATTTTCACATATATTTTCAAATTATATCTTTATTATTAATATATCATTGGTATTTGCAAAAATTCCCACTCGATTCGGGCTCGTTAAGTTTAATCGAGTGGTGAACATACGATTAGGGTTATCAATTTCGACAGGTGACCGAATTTAACCGAAATGAGTACAAGTGTAATTGGATTAAATTATTTTCATAATATTTTCAAATTATATCTTTATTATTAATATATCATTGGTATTTGCATAAAAATTCCACTCGATTCGGGTTCGTTAAGTTTAATAAGTGTTGAACGACGGTTAGGGTTATCAATTCCGACATGATGACCGAAGTTTAACCGAAACAAGTACAAGTGTAATTGTACTATATTATTTTCATAATATTTCAAATTATAACTTTATTATTTAATATATCATTGGTATTTGCAAAAAAATCCACTCGATTCGGGTTTGTTAAGTTTAATCGGTGTTAAACGTACGGTTAGGGTTATCAATTCGACAGGGTGACCAAGTTTAAGTGAAACGAGTACAAGCGTAATTGGACTAAATTATTTTTATAATATTTTCAAGTTATAACTTTATTATTAATATTTCATGTATTATATATTATTTTCTCATACATATTATTAATTAACCGACATATTCTAATTTTTTCAGTATATTAATAACAAAAAAATCTTGGAAAATAAATGTCTAATTGATTTTGTAACATATATACGTGACTACAAGCCCGGCTGCAATCAAGGTAAAAAAATTCACATTTACTCAATATCATCATTATATTTTAATGTTATTTCTCTAGAGTTCAAATTTTAAATGAATTTAAATTTTGTCAACCACCACGGTCTTTTCAAATTAATTAAACCTTACTTATAAATGCAACCAAAAATTAAAACTCGTCACAAATTTTCCAGAGCAACAAAAAAAAGCGATCTTATCTATGGCTTTAATTGAGGATTCTCGTATTAATCCTTTAAAAGTTTGGTTTGTTGAAAAGGAAGATAGATAGATCGAACTATTTAATAAATACACCCATGACATCGATGTTTCAAACATGAGAGTCATGCGTATGATCATGGCCAGATTAAGCTGGTCTCTGTCTTCAAGATTTGGTCATATTTTAGCCGTTGATGTCGTAAAAAATTTCGGTGTCTACGGGAAAGATATCGTAGTTTTCTATGGTATATTGCTCATCCAGACGTGCAATATGATGCTCCTACGAACACTATTTGTGTTTTCTTCCACTACTTCGATTATAAAGTAATTTTATTATTTTTTATTAAATATATATTTTGTTTTATAATTAATCCATTTTGTAATTTTTGAGTAATGAAAGTTTATATTTTTGTCATCGGAGAGTGATCAAAGAAGGGTTTTCGTGCTACATGGAGAAAAATTCTTCAATCAATTTCAAGTACTATTTGGGAAAGAGGGTTGGATAGGTTAGACTTTATTTGACTTGTTCAAAGTTACCATTGCAATTTTTCTACATGGTCTAGACAGCCGATGCTAGGTGAACCGATTGGGTGGTAGGGAAAATATATGTTAAAATTATTATGTTTTTTGTTAGTGTATAATTGTTAAATTTTTTGTTTAATAGTCTAAGGTGTAATATCTAGTTATATCAATTATTATGATTGTATACAAACAGGCTATGTATTACCGTATGTAAATTATGGTTTCTTTAATTAATTGCCTTTTTTTTAAAAAAAGTTATTGACATATAAAAGTCATGCAAAGCGAGGAACCAAAATTGATTTGCATTTGCATTTGGAGTTGAATTTGGATTACTTGTTGGGTTAGGCATACGGTAATGATTACACCACTCTCCAAGAACAATTATAATTATTCTGCATGGTTAGTGGCGAATCCAATGTGTATTTAGCTGCCCAAGGTCGATGCATTAATGGTTGTAGAAGGAAAATAAGGATGGAGGTTACAACATGATTCAAAGAGAGTACATTTAGGAAAACAATATTCAACAACTCATTTCTAACTAACGAAAAACTTAAAATTAAAAGAAAGATTAAATAATTATGGAAAATATAAATACAAACAAAAAATTTGAGATAACCAAGTATTGACTTAATCCATGTGATTTATATTTTTTAAAAGTTAATTACATATAAAGTAGTACTACTCCCTTTGTAAGGTATCACTATCGAATGAGCACTAGATCGAGTTCGATACTCCATCACAAACGAAATATTCTTGTCACATTGCTTATATATTTCAGATTTATTGTATAAATTAATAATGTCATGACTTAATCCATGTGATTTATATTTTTTTAAAAACTTAATTACATATAAAGTAGTATTACTCCCATTGTAAGGTATTACTATCGAATAAGAACTAGATCGAGTTCGATACTCCATCACAAACGAAATGTTCTTATCACATTGCTTCTAGATTTTAGATTTATTGTGAAAATTAATCATGTCATGACTTAATTCATGTGATTTATATTTTTTTAAACTTAATTGCATATAAAGTAGTATTAATCCCTTTGTAAGGTATTACTATCGAATGAGCACTAGATCGAGTTCGATACTCCATCACAAACTAAATATTCTTGTCACATTGGTTTTACTATTTACTTTTTCAGATTTATTGTATAAAGTAATAATGTCATGAATTAATCCATGTGATTTATATTTTTTTAAACTTAATTACATATAAAGTAGTATTACTCCCTTTGTAAGGTATTACTATCGAATGAACACTAGATCGGGTTCGATACTCCATCACAAACTAAATATTCTTGTCACACTGCTTCTAGAATTCAGATTTATAGTGAAAATTAATAATGTCATGACTTAATCCATGTGATTTATATATTTTTTATACTTAATTACATACAAAGTAGTATTACTCCCTTTGTAAGGTATTACCATTGAATAAACACTAGATCGAGTTCGATACTCCATCACAAACGAAATATTCTTGTCACATTGCTTCTAGATTTCAGATTTATTGTGAAAATTAATCATGTCATGACTTAATCCATATGATTTATAATTTTTAAAACTTAATTACATATAAAGTAGTATTACTACATTTATAAGATATTTCTATCGAATGAGCATTAGATCGAGTTCGATACTCCATCACAAACGAAATATTCTTGTCACATTGCTTATATATTTCAGATTTATTGTTTAAATTAATAAACTCATGACTTAATCCTTGTGATTTATATTTTTTTAAACTTAATTACATATAAAGTAGTATTACTTCCTTTGTAAGATATTACTATCGAATGAGCACTAGATCGAGTTTGATACTCCATCACAAGCGAAATATTCTTGTCACATTGCTTCTAGATTTCAAATTTATTCTGAAAATTAATCATGTCATGACTTAATCCATGTGATTTATATTTTTTAAACTTAATTACATATATAATAGTATTACTCCCTTTGTAAGGTATTACTATCGAATAAGCACTAGATCGAGTTCGATACTCCATCACAAATGAAATATTCTTGTCACAGTGCTTATATATTTTAGATTTATTGTATAAATTAAAAATATCATGACTTAATCCATGTGATTTATATTTTGTTTAAACTTAATTACATATAAAGTAGTATTACTCTCTTTGTAAGGTATTACTATCGAATGAACACTAGATCGAGTTCGATACTCCATCACAAATGAAATATTCTTGTCACATTGCTTATATATTTCAGATTTATTGTATAAATTAAAAATGTGATGACTTAATCCATGTGATTTATATTTTTTTAAACTTAATTACATATAAAGTAGTATTACTCCTTTTGTAAGGTATTACTATCGAATGAACACTAGATCGAGTTCGATACTTCATCACAAATGAAATATTCTTGTCACATTGCTTATTATTTCAGATTTATTGTGAAAATTAATCATTTCATGACTTAATCCATGCGATTTATATTTTTTTAAAACTTAATTACATATAAAGTAGTATTACTCCCTTTTAAGGTATTACTATTGAATGAGCGCGAGATCGAGTTCGATACTCCATCACAAACGAAATATTCTTGTCACATTACTTATATATTTTAGATTTATTGTATAAATTAATAATGTCATGACTTAATCCATGTGATTTATATTTTTTTAAACTTAATTACATATAAAGTAGTATTACTTCCTTTGTAAGGTATTACTATCGAATGAGCAATAGATCGAGTTCAATACTCCATCACAAGCGAAATATTCTTGTCACATTGCTTCTAGATTTTAGATTTATTGTGAAAATTAATCATGTCATGACTTAATCCATGTGATTTATATTTTTTTAAACTTAACTACTCCCTCCGTCCAATCTTTTTAGTCTTCTTTCTTTTTCACGGGTTTTAATGAATAATAGTATTTTATGTATAGTAGGGTATAAAGTAAAGGGCAATATCAACAACTCACTACAAATCCTAATTGTATTAGAAAAAGTAACTCAACAATTAATAACTGCATCCAAAAAGTCACTTTAATATTATAATCGAACTACACGATTCAAGTTCTCTCCACATTCCAAATTCAAGTTCCCATCAAATTACAAAATAATGTTCCCACCTAATTACAATTTCAAGTTTCACTACATTAAATATTTCAACTAACCCCACAGAATTCATTTCAACACTACACTAAATATGAAAGCAATTGATACAAAAGACTTGTCTACACAATAAAAGGCAATATTGGCTCTGTTCTTGATTGAACACGCATAAATGGCAAACCCGGCCAGGGGGCAAAATGAGTGAAATTGCTGCAACACTAGGTGTTACTATTAGAACTATCTCCAGAGTTTGGGCTGCATCAAAGAAACAAAGAAGTGAAGGTCATGCAAAGCAATATTTGAAAGCAACAAAACGAAGGAACATAAAAAAATCAAGGAGCTGGATATTGAACTACTTAAATCAATACCGTATAAGAAGCGATCTACATATCGAAGAATAGCTAAGGAGTTGGGAGTGAGCAAAAGTCAAGTGTGTATATGGGTTAAGAAAACTGATCAAAGCACATTTCAACTCTATCAATCCCGACTTAACGGCTCAAACAAGTTGTTAAGGCTGAAATTCGGTTTAAGCACACTTGAGTTTCACAGAGAACAGAATATAATCAAGTTTGGAGGCATGCACAATGCAATTCACATTGATGAGAAGTAGTTCTACATCACAAAAGCATGTGGAGATACTACTTGATACTATGTTAAGTCGAGTCATACGAGATCATGTAAAAGCAAATGATTTATCACCAAATTAATGTTTATGTGTGCGGTGGCTAGACCACAATATTCGGTGGGTGGGGCTGTTGTTTTTATGGCAAAATTGGGTTATTTCCCTTTATAAAAAAGAGGCAGCCCATAGAAAGCAGTAAGAAACAGAACCAAGGGCACTCTAGAAACAAAACCACTAGACGCAATTACCAAGGAAGTCATAAAGCGGTACTTAATTCGGCGGGTACACAATTTTTATTAACACCATCAGAATTTTTTCATCATTTAGTTATTAAACATTGCAAGTATAAAAAAATTATTGAACTTATATTGCTTTTTTGGTTACATTACAAATAAAATTTCAGATTATACCGATCATCAAGTCTAAGTGGCCACCACATGCAAGCAAAGAAATTTTTATTCAGAGGATAATGTCAAGCCTCATATCAAGAATGATGATCCCGAGTTCAAAGTTGCTGCAACTTGAGATGAATTTAATATCCAATTGATATGCCCGGCCAGCTAATTCTCTAGATACAAATATCAATGACTTGGGCTTTTTCAGTAGCTATACGAGTTTGCAAGAAGAGACATCATCATATAATGTGGAAGACCTTCTTCAAAATATTTTTAATTCATATGAAAAAACTAACTCGACATCACATTAAACAATGTGTTTCTAAGTTTGTAGCAATGTTTAACCGAGATAATGAAATGTAAAGGTCACAATTCTTACAAGTTACAACGTATGAACAGGGCAAAGCACATCAAAGAAGGAATACTTCCGCACAACCTACAAGTTGATGAGAGCATGGTTAAGGAATGCATAGACTTTTTAAGGCAACAAGAAAATGAAATTGAGTCTCAATATGATGTGGAAACACTAATTTCTATAGGAAATATAATTTACGTATATTAATTTTCATAATACATGTGGAGATACATATACAATACAAGGGATCCTAAACTAGGTAAGTATGACAAATACAAGATGGAAATAATCATATACAATAAATTAGGATCCTAATTAAATCGAAGTAATATAATTACTTCCAAGACGCCCTCAAAATTGACGTTCCATCGGCAATGGCAATTTTAGAAAGTAGAAGTTGGAATCGAGCCTTTGCAAGAGGCTTGGTGAGTAAATCCGCCAGATTGATCCAAGATGTTCACATATGATACGGTAAAAACCCCTTTAGAGACAAGGTCACGAACAAACTGAAGATCAATGGCAATGTGCTTCATTCTAGAGTGAAGGACAGGATTCATCGCTAGACGCGTAGCACCCATATTATCACAAAGAATGGAGGGAGGTGCAACCGACGACGGCGATGATCATCAAAGAGATGACGAAGCCAACATAGCTCAAAGGCAGCCCAAGCAAGGGAACGATACTCGGCTTCAAGAGAGAAGAACGAGCAACACCACGTTGCTTGCAAGACCTCCGTGAGATGGGAGTAGATCCTAAGAAGATAACATAAGTAAATGTAGACTTATAATCGGTGAGATCATCACCAAAGTCCGAATCGAGTAAGCAGGTTAAAACAAGCGGAGAATCACAACGAAGTAATGTGCCATGATGAAGGGAACCCTTGAGATACCGAAAGAGACACTTAATCGCATGCCAATGAGAAGGAGTCGGAGCAGACATAAACCGGGCAGGCGATTCACGGTGAAGGCAATGCCGAGGCCGAGTAAGAGTGAGATATTGAAGACCACCTAGAGCACAACGATACTCCATCGCATCAACAGAGCCTCAAACAAGAGGGAGTTTTAGATGAAACAGAGTAGCAATCGGTTTAACACCATCCATCTTATGGCGACGAAGGTGTCAATGGTGTACTTGTCTTTGAGGCAGGGAATAAACCTTCTTTGCACGGAGCAACCTCAATACCTTAAAAATAGGATAGGGGGCCAAGATCCTTGACAAAGAAAAAGGATTGGCAGATAAGACGTTAAGGAAGATCAAGAAGCAAGATCGAGCCTCGTGATGATAAGATCGCCGACATAGGCGAACATACATTCAATCGTAACCCGAATGTAGAGTAAAGAGAGACGAGTCTTGTCTTAGAGCGGGACATCCCGAAGGCAAGTAGGGACGCACACAAGGAATCATACCAAGCACGAGGGGCTGCTTGAGGCCATAGAGCGAACTGACGAAGGCAGGACATGAGTAGGCTTGGATAAGTCTTTGAACCCAAGAGGCTGACTCATATATACCTAACGTCAAGATTACCATGGAGAAATGCATTCGACATCAAGTGACGAAAGGCCCAGTAAGAGACAAAGAATAGTAGCGGCTTAATAACCGAACTAAAGTTTCCTTGAAATCCACCCAGTGTCGTTGATGAAAACCTTTAGCAACTAACCGAGCCTTATGCTTGTCAATGGTACCATTTAGTTTCCACTTCAGACGGAAAACCCATTTGCAACCAATAATATTGACCTTTAGAGGTGGAGGGACTAACTCCCAAGTGCCATGACGAAGAAGAGCCGTAAACTCATCATCCATAGCCTTACGCCACCGAGGAGAGGACAAAACCCGCTAACAAGAGAGGGCTCCAAATCGGTAGGCAAGGGATGTTTAGTGGCAGAGTTAAGAATTGGGTTTGACAATATTATTTTGACTTCTCATACGCATGACATGAGAACGAGAAGAAGATTCAGTACCAGAGGAGCGAAGGGACAAGCTGGAGCACCAAGGCGGTAAAGGGGCCGCACAGTCTTTGAAGGAATAACGAAATAGTAACCGAGTTCGGAGAAGTGGGAGATAGAGAATCCACCGATGGAGTAGGAAAACCAAGAAACACATCCTCGAAAAAGTCACATGTCTCGATACAAAGAGCTTGCCGAAGAGACATCCAAACATCGATAGGCACCCCGTGAAGTAGAATACCCCACAAAAATACAAGGCCTAGACGGAGGAGTCAATTTATTGGAGTCATAAGGGCGTAACCACGGGAAGCACCGACACCCAAAAACACGTAACTTAGAATAATTAGGCACTCGGCGAAATAGAATGCAGAAATGGACTACGACGACCCAAAGAAAGGAGTAGGCATTCGGTTAATCAAATAAACAGCGGTTTGCAGGGCATAAGACCAGAATGAGGGAGGGAGATTAGCGGTTGTAAGTAAAGCCCGACCAACCTCTAAAATGTGCCGATTTCGACTTTCAGAAATACCATTTTGTTGCGGGGTATGAGGGCGGTAGTAGGCCAACTAATACCCAGCTTAACCAAAGAAGGTCGAAGAGCACTAAATCCCCCATTGTCGAATACGATTCCGTAAAGTATAAGCGAATTGCTTTTCAGCTAGTGGGCGAAAATTGAGAAACACATTAGCAACTTCAAACTTAGCAACAATAGGAAATAACCAACAATAACGACCGTAAAGATCAACCAATAGCAAAAATATATTGAACCATTTATTTGATTTAAGTTATTAGGAATTTCAAGTACTACATAACTTTTTGCATAGACAATTTAGGATATTAGCATAGCTTTTTGCGTAGACTATTTAAGAATTTCAAGTACTAGCACTACTTTTGCATAGATTATTTAGGATTCCAAGTACTAGCTCCAATTTTTGATATGTTTACAACATAAACATATAGGCGGCAGAGACACCTAAATGTATTGTTTAAGTTGTAAACATGTATCGATTTACAATTAATTCAAGAGAAGTACTAACAACACTCATATGAATCCCACATACTACCAACAAGCATCAATATTCTAGTAATATAATAAACCAATAATCATCATAGGACCCTTAGATTATCATTAATCATAAAAACCAAAAATGGCCCTCGATTATCAATAACAATAAATTATTTCAGCAATATTAATAGTACTCATATGAATCTCACATACTACCAAACATCAATATCATAAACAAATAATCATTGGCATATTTAAGTCTCCTAAACTAAGAAAAATTTCTTAGTGGTGACATTAAAATACCAAAATCATAGTTTATGTTCACATAATATCAATATTTCGGCAATATCATAAAAGGACCCTTAAATTATCAACAACAATATTTGGTATGTTTATGTCTCCTAAACTAAGAAAAAAATTTCTTAGTGCCGACATTAAAATACCAAAATCATAGTTTATGTACACATGCAATCATCATTTCACTTTAAAACTTAACAAGCCAATAACTCACAGAAACTTCTTGTCCAACAACCATAGATCATCATAAAAAAATCATAAAAGATCATAGAGGGTATCGAGAAGACATCTTTATGCCGACGGAGATCTAGGTCTTTTGGCCACGGGGACCAAAGATTTTTACATAATCGTCCACAATGTCAAAATTAAGTTCCAATTTACCAAAAATTAATACTGAATCACCGAGATTGAGTTCCGATTCGTTGAGATTTAGCTTCAATTCCGCACACAGTGTTATATTCATCGAGCTTGACTTCATATTCGGGAATCATAATGGCACGATTATCGAGAATCGTGTGCCACCGAACAAAATCAGGTTCGTTGAGATTTAGCTCCGACTCCGACACCACAATGTCATATTCATCAAGCTTGACTTCATATTCAGGAACCATAGTGGCATGATTATCGAATCTGGCGCCACAGAACAAAATCGGATGAATCGGTCTCTATGTTTGTTTTTTAGAGAGAGTGAGAGATGGACTCATCGCCTACAAGATCGAAACCAGAAATAGGAGATTCATCCATTTTGGTGAGAAATCTACTAGGGTTTCGAGATGAGAGACGAGAGATGAGAAACAAATGACATATATCGACTAGTGGTTTCAATAGGGATGATGAACGAGAGATGAATCGTCAAAAGAGAGAAAGAACATTTTAGGGTTTTATGGGAGAGAGACGATAGAAAGATCTAGATTCGTCAATAATAGTGTGTATTAAATTTGATGTTTAGTGGGTTAATTTAAAAATTAATTTGGATTGGACTAATTAAATCGATGATTAAGTGATAATTGACTTTTTTAATTATTTAATCCGGTGGCAACTTAATGAGTAAATTTTCCTTTTTTTGGAAACAGGACTAATTTCTTTTGATAGACTAAAAAGGAAAGCAGGACTAAATTCTTTGGACGGAGGGAGTACATATAAAGTAGCATTACTCCCTTTATAAGGTATTACTATCGAATGAGCACTAGATCAAGTTCGAAACTCCATCACTAACGAAATATTCTTGTCACATTGCTTATATATTTCAAATTTATTGTATAAATTAATAATGTCCTGACTTAATCCATGTGATTTATATTTTTTTAAAATTAATTACATATAAAGTAGTATTACTCCCTTTGTAAGGTATTACTATCGAATATGCACTAGATCGACTTCGATACTCTATAAGAAATGAAATATTTTTTTCACATTGCTTCTTGATTTCAGATTTATTGTATAAACTAATAATGTCATGATTTAATCCATGTGATTTATATTTTTTTAAACTTAATTATATATAATAAGGAAAGGTGTTATTTTTGTCAAAAAAAAAATAAACAAATTGACAGACATGCACAATGAGGAACTAGAATCAATTTGAATTGGAGTTGGAGTTGGATTACTTGTTAGGTTAAGCATACGGTAATGATTACATCAACTTCCAAGAACATTTATAATTACTTTGCTTGGTTAGTGTCGATTCCAATGTGTATTTAGTTGCCCAAGGTCGTTGCATTAATGGTCGTGGAAGAAGAATAGGGAACCCAACTAAAAGAACACTGCTCAAAAGCATTACAAATAGAAAGAATATCAAGAACTATTCCACTAAAATAAGAGAAATTCTCCTTCTCGCCTGCAATGCATGAAAAACATTTGAGAATCAGTTTCCACCATGACCAAGGACACTCCATCTTGCAAGGCTGTCCACACTCCAATTTTAACAAAGAAGAGCTTCGCTAAATCCACGGAATCCGTTCCCTCGCTCTCTCTTTGCAAGCACCCACTTAACAAGACCTTTTGAATCCCTTAGAACCGCACCCAAACCAATACCTAAATCCATTCTCCAAGCAAAGATTCGAGTTCAATTTCCACCAACCCGTCCCGCGGCGGACTCCACCGCTCCGTGCCTAATCTCCGAACCTTCAGCGTTGCCGGCCTTTGGACCGCAATATGATCCTTCATAGTCTCCAACGCTATATCAATTATCTTCTGGGGCCAACTCCTTCTCATTAAAAACTCATTCATTGCGAGCATACCACATAACCCACAAAAGCGTAGCAATCACCTTTTGCTCATTCTCGGATCGGCGAAACACATTGCTCAATAACCACTCATCCATAGCCGTACTCAGATCAATATCCTTCATATCAAAAGAAAGCATTGACCAACATTGAGCTAGCGACGGACAATATCTAAGTGCGTGTTCCATTGAATCAATTTGATCACCACATCTTTTACAAGCCTGGTTCAACATTAACATATCTCGGTAATCGTGTTCAAATTACAGGGAACAATTCCCCGAATTACTCTCCCAATGAATAGTTTGACCTTCGGAGTGACCTCAAGAGTCCAAACCCGTTTCCATTGCCAAGTAATCTCCGGCGTAAGACCCATGTAAGCTCGACTTGCCGCTTGCATGACCTCAATATAACCCGACTTGACCGAATAAATGCCATTTTTCTCAAATTTCCAAGTAAGGCGATCAGTCTGTCTTTGCCCAGCCGGCAACTTCAGAATTCTTCTCGTATCCTCCTCATTAAAAGTGGCTTGAATCAAAGATACATTCCAAGCTTGCCTATCCTGCTCGAAATAAAGTGATTCACCGTCCACTCCAAAGGATAATCCCTCAGGCGCATCGATACACCCGAAACTCTATTCAAAACCCACTTATCCTTCCAAACATTAATCAAATTGCCCGCCCAACAACCCAAATTAAACCCATATCAAGCACTCTCCTTCCTTCCAGAATTCCTTGCCATGTCAGGCTATGATTGTTCCCGAGGATGCCTTACGAAAGCTACCTTGTACTTTTGGATGATTTTAATTTGATAAATAATCTATCTTTATAATCTTTTTAAAAGATTCAAGAAAAAATATTTCATATTCAAAATTTTGATTTATATATTTTAACTTCTATATTTTTATGAACTTAATTTAGATATACAAATTATATCTTTGGAAAATATATGTGAACAATATTATATATATATTTTTTTAAAATTCGAAATTTGGAACGTTAATGGTTACCCACCGATTCATATGAACAGTAATCCAATTAATATGAACTGATTTGATTTCGTTATGATAGATTTCAATCAATATAAATATGGTATAATTATTGCAACTCATTAATCTACTCAATAGTCACAACTACAACGAAATTATCTCCTATTTAAACCATCCGATCTCAACCAGCTTCAATCGACGAAATTAAATGGATCCTGCAAAGACGGTAATTGAAGTTTTTGGTTTTTTTGTTTTGAATTGAGCTAGAATTAGTTTTTGGTCTTTCATTCATGTTTTTTTGTTAGACGAAGATTATGGAAGTGATGGAGGAAAACAACCGCAGAATGACAGCGTTGGTTGCCAAACATAAGGTACAAAAATCTCATTTGTTTTCAATTTCAAATACGTAAACCTTAAAATTTCTTACTTAGTTTTTTTAATACAAATTTTAGAAGGAAAATGAGTCTTTCTTGGTCGCAAGCAAGAAGATGAAAGAGTTGATTGGTGACAAGCATACATTATAGTTAATGTTGCACGAAATTAAACATGAAAGGGCAAGTGACGGCTATGATCGTAAAAATATTGGAAAAGATGGATGAACCGATTCCTCTCGTGAGATTGCTCGTGGACGCATCGATTGCTATAAAGAAACAATTGATCCTTTTGCACTAGTTTTATGTTTTAAATTATGAACTTTTTATATGTTTTAATTATGCACTTTATATATGTTTAAGTTTTTTAAATTTAATTGTGAATCAAGCATCGCTTAAATATTATATTATTACAATATTTGTATTATTAAATATTTTTATGTTTGTATGGTATGGTATGGTTTTATGTTATTATGTTTGTATGGTATGTTTTTATGTTTTCATTTATATGAATCGATTATTTTATGTTTTGATATTGGATTTTATGTTTAATCCTGTGGCATATTAGTATTAATGCTTTTCAATGAAACTGCTTCATTTTTTGATTCTTTTATTTCATTGATTATGTAATTTTAGGGTAAATGAATTAATAATTTTATTTTTATAGGAATATAAATGAATATAGAATTTTAATAAATGGATTATAATAATTTTATATAAGTATGCTAACTGAATATTTAATATTAAATTGTTATCAAGGCCCCGTGTTCACTCCGAACACTCCAAGTTAAGCCCATCAATTATAACTCGGTCCACTAAAGAGTTATAATTGAACTACCGTCCCTAATCCCATATTACAATATGGGGTCCTTTATTTCCCGTATTTAAGATATCAAATTTTCATAAATTAAATAAGTTAATCGACAACTTAATTAATTTACATCTAATTCCAAGAGTAGTACCACTCATCTTTATTATCATGTCGGATTAAATCCACGCAGGTTTACATGATAATCTTTATGAGCTCCTCAAGGGGACATCATCATCCTAAATAATTAGGACACCGATTCCTTCTATAATCAACATCACACCATATAAACAATGCTATCTCCCAATTCACCGAGCCTATTGATTTAATAAATCTCACCCATTGGCAAATTAAAGAAACAAACACAGAGTACACGTGCCCGTCATTATATAGGGATTAAGAAGACGTACATCCATAATAACAAAGGTCTTGTTCTTTTATATAGTCAATAGAAACCGAACGACCTCATATGGTCCCGCTCAATACATACAAAATGTACTAGTGTAACTTTATAGTCAAGATAGACTAATACCAAATTACACCACAATCGCTCCAATGGTTTGTCCAAATCCATCTTGGTTATGAGCTATTATTTGTAATCTTTAAGGAACCGATATCATGATCTTACGTGGTGACACCATACACTATATTATCTATAGTATAGACTAATCTGGATAAAAACAATGATATATATAACAATAATAAAAAAGCAAGTAATTTGATCATAATGAATCTTATATCAAAAGATGTTCATACAAAAAGCTAGGCTTATAGTATACATCCTAACATCAAGATGAAGCCGATGAAACTATTGATCACTTGGACTTAAGGTTGACAAATATAATCAATAAAGCAAGTTCTCTAGGCAAGTCATACACCGAGATGGAAATAAACAACAAAAATTTCAGATCATTGACTAGCAAGTGGAGAGTGAAGATTACCGTGATCAAAGATACTAAGGATCTCAACAGAATAAGTCATCATGAATTATTCTCTCATCTTAAAGCTCATGAATATGATCTCGAAATAATAAGAAGATGAGGATGGAAATTCAAACTCGCAAGTAAAGAAGTTGCTTTCAAAGTTACACCTACTACGTCATCAAAAGAACCAAGAGGGTATAAAAGAACAGATGGCATTACCGACTAGAAAGTTTGACAAGATGAATTCAAAGTTTGGCAAATACGTAAGACACCGGAAGAACACTAGACGAACAGGTTTTAAGATCGATAAAAATCTCCTACCAACGCAAACAGTGAGATCTCAAGATTCTAAAGATGAAAGAAGATATAGAAAGGAAAGATTTTTCGCCTAGAAAAGACTCAAGTACCAGAAGATCGACAAGAGATGACAAATGCTTTACATGTCACAAACCTCGGACACTTCGCTTATGACTGTCCGTAATTAACTCCTAGAGAAAGAGAAGAAAAGAGACTCAAGAGGAACAAGAAGTTTCTTGATAAGAGAGCCCTAGTAGCTGGAGAAGAAGATTCTTCATTGAGCCGCACAACCTCTTCATCGGATTTTTCTTCGTATAATGACTTATGTCTTATGGCTATTGGTGATGAGGTACTTTCGACTCTTGTTCTTCGTCTCGCTTCTCGCACCTCTCTAGCGTAAGAGTTTGACCATAATTTTGTTGATAAGTTGATGGGAGATCTCAAAGCGCTATAAACGTTTATAAGTGGTGGAAAATGAGAACACTAGCTTAAAGGCTGAGATTGAACTACTTACTCAAGAATCCACCGGCAAGGCTTCGAATACTAACATGTGTACTCTTCTTAGGTACACTTGTTTGAACTCGTGAGGATTGGGCAATGGTAAAACCAATTCCCTTCTTTTTGTTAGGTGTTTGAGATGAATCAACTATAGTTCGAACAACATGCAATGCTTTATTCAGTTGATCCAATCTAAAACTTAAACGCTCCTCACTTGATTATACACGCTCATGCCGATGGAAGAGTTCATCAAACTTTGCTTGTAGTATTTTCAACCGATCAGTCTTCTCAAGATTCTCAGAAGCAACCTTTCTACCAAATTTGACCCTATTCAAAGATACTTCAATTTAAGAGTGTCTAACTCTTCTCAAGAATTTAACAATCTTTTTAGATAATTTATAGAAAAATATTATTATTTAAGATTGATAATAGAAGTTGAAACGTCTGATAAGAAATATTAATGGTCATGATAAAAACGTTTTTATTGGGCAAGGATTAGAGTTTTCGCCTCCTACTCTTTAAATAGTATTGTATTTATGATGAAACTACATCCTATCACTTTCTTCAATGACTCATACTACTCCTACCAAGCAGCAAAAATCGAAAGAGAGTGGGTGATTCCTCCATCACCTAAAAGCTTAGAAACTATGTATGGACGTACGCGGGATTAGTACGTCGAATCGAAAAGTGATGTTATGAAGGCTGTTCAAGCGTTTGGTTGCCGAATGTGGCAAATATTTAATCAGCCTGGTTCTTCTTGAGGAAGAACCTTTGATGAATGCTTACGACTTGTACCTCGAGGTTATCAAGAAGATGAATGTTCCAGCTTATCATCCTTTCCAATTCCACCACCGCTGCTGCCGCTAGTGATTCCGCTAATGGTCGCTCAGCATCTTGAAGACTTAATCTTTTGCTTTTTTTTTTTTTTTTGTATTTCAAAATATATCAATCCATTGTGTATTATTTCTTTTGAATTATGAATGCATTGTATCTTTTTTATGTTATGAATGAGAATGGACGTTAATTTATCCCTTATGTTTTTATGTCTTTTTGTTTAAACTTTAGATTTATTTTTTTGATATAAAATTTCTATTTATATTTGGTAAACAATACAATATTTCTAAATAAATAATTAAGTTACATTTAAGAAAATAAATATTTAAATTTTCGAATGTCCAACAAATTATATATTTCTAAGTTCATTTTCATTTTTATTCTATGTCCAACAAATATTTAAAATTTTGAATTATAAGGAAAACTATTTTCGAAGAAAACAAGTACCAAATTTCAATCTTAAAGGCACATCGAACCAAATATTAATATTAATACAATTATTAAATAGAATATTTAAGGTTGATTTGATCTAGTAATTAATCTGTATAAATAATATATTAAAGCGTGCTATTAATATATGTTCAAACCTGCACAATTAATTGTAAAAAGAAAATTAAGAGATTCGAATAAAAATAGAGAAAAATTAAAGTGATAAAATTAATTAGTTTCATAACATAACTTCATAGAAATAAACCTTAATAAAAAAAAAAAAAAGAAAATCTAATTAACGTGCATTTATTTCATTGAATAAGATTCAAGGCTAAATAACCAACCCATAACAAAACCGAGAACGAAAATATTAATTCCACCTAACAAACGCGGTAGCGTTGACATGGCGATGACAAAATAAATGGTGGGTTTTCCTTGACTGTTCCCGGGTTTCTTCAATCGATCCGCCATCAGGTGGATTCCTTATCGTTAAAATTATCATCCTGGATTTCTTCTTCGATTCGGTTTGATGGTTATTTTCATTCTTGAAATACTTTTGATACGCATGCAAGGCTTCACCATAAGTTTGAAATGAACGATGCAAATTTCCTTTGAAACCGATAACATTGGCTGAACATTCTTCCCAACTAGAGTATACGCCCATACGAATACCCTTGAAAATGACATAATATTTGTGTTTCATAATTGTCGAGCAAAGAAAAATAATAATAACAATGGGAAGAAGAAGAGATGGAGAACAAGATGATCTAAAGAAGAAGATATAGATCTCGTTATCGTCCGAAAATTATGTTAAATTAATTAACTCCACTATCTTGGAAATAGTTACCACTAACATAATAATTAAAGAGAGAAACACACGGTTTCAAATTTTGAATTTGAAATTTTTGGTTAGGGTCGGGGTTTAAGGCGTAATTGTGTTTAAGGACGTTTAGGTCATTTTAATTGTTATTTGAAATTGTAATTACCATTTTGTCCTTTTACGCCATGGCGAGAATCCGCCTATCAAGAATTACTGATTTTTTATACTAGATGGGATCACTTTGCAATAATTTTCTCGATTAATTCCAACTCGATTCCCAATAAAGTGAACGGGGTTGCACCTATTACACAGGCGGGTGAGAATTTGCCATTTCATCCAACTAATCTCTATCAATATTGATACCTATTGACAACTTATTAGCTTCTAAAAATCTTATAAGTTATTTTAAAGAGCATATAAACTCGAGGCAAACACACTTTGAGTAAGACAAATTCTTATTTTAAACGGTATTATGTGAGACGAAAATACACATTCCACCCAATTAATTATTTACCTCCTATCACGTTTTCATTTTTTAAAAAAATTAATAAATTTTGTCCTCATATATATATAAACAATCTCACACGAAAGAGCGTAATTTTATATTATAAAAGTAGGGTGTTTATTGTTGTCATTTGTCATCCCTAGTATATTGCTAAGTGTTGTTTTAAAATTTAAATAATTTCAATTTTTTTTTTTTAGAATCCACCTTTCTCTCGACTTTCTTATTTATTAGTGGCATTATTGATTGAAGGAAGCCAAGGAGCCAAGCAACCGATTGAAGGATTACTGGTGAAATTATACAAATTTTTAGTAGCTCCTTAAATCCACGAAAGAGCAGCTTTCAAAGAAGTCGGTGTAAAGGTGTCCACTTTTTTCTTAAATTTGCCTTTCTTTCTACTGTTTGTTTTTATCGATTTAGTTTCCATTACCTGTTAAAAAATGGTGGCCCGCAATCTCATTTCTCATTTTAAAGTGATTTTATATACCCAGTCCGCATATGGTATTTATAATACCAAGAAATACCCTATCAAATCCATTCAAATTTATCACATAATTTAACATCCCTTCAAATTCAATAACACAAAACAAACGGGCTCTAATTGTAATATTGTTTGGTTTGATCAATTGGTGTGTGTTTTAGATGTTATACTACTCCATTTGAACAATAATATGGATGGACTTTTGATCTATGGTAAATTAAGCACATATGATAAAAATGTATATATGCAGATATTTTGGAGAATGAATATGGAATTCATAATTAAAAATTCAGACCACTGTTGTCACACCAACTTAAAAATCGTGATACTTTATTTAGGAATAACACATACATTTATTAATTTTTTTGTCGGAAAAATAAAAATTCATTATGAAACAGCTTGGTTAAAGGCAAGAGAGTTGCCTGAAACCCTTAACATTACACTTAAGTCTTTACAATTCGGATAAAAAACCTTCTCCGTGCCAAAACAATGACTAACAACACTTTAAAAATAATATAGGACTAATTATCCACTCAAGATAACACCCCTTCCAACTACTCGATTCCGAACACGACACCCAACTCCAAAGATATGATTTAATATCATCCAACAGTTTTTCTCTTGACGCCGGTACACCTTAAATAATGATTGCATTCCTAGCTATCCAAGACAACCATATGGTGCATTCCCAAACGCATACAAAGAAGAGTTTTTCTTTTTTACATCTAAATAGACTACTAAAATGTAGTAGATTAATAACTGGTAAAGAGGAAAACATAACGGTAACTCCCATCCACTTGGCACATTTCATCCATACTATATACGAAAATTCACATTCAAATAAAACATGATTGGCCAGATTCCGCATGTACCTCACAAAAAGGGCATGTATCACTAGCTCCATTTGGTAAGCGGTTCTTCTCCGCAGTTCATCTTTGTTGGTAGACAATCTTGAATGGTTCTCCGAGGCATGTACACGAACTTTCGACGGTGTGTATTTGTTCCACATCAAGTTGAATTTCTCCCTTTCCTCGACCATCCCCCAATTTTCTCTATCGTAAGCTCCTTGTATGCCGCTTTTGTTGAGTATGAATCCTCTTTCTCGTATCTCCACTTTCAAGAGTCGATTATTCCTTGTTTAGGACAATGAGAGCTTACAACAATAATTAATGCACTTAACAAATTAGACTCCCTATCTCTCAAAATCCTCCTCCATCTCCACACCCACCTCCAACTCCCCCTCTCCATTCTCCCATTTCACTCACCTTCACATCACTATCTACTACCAAACGAAACAATCATTTAAAACTATCACACAACCTTTCCCCCGCCCACCTAACCTTCCAAAACCTAGTCCTGCTCCCCACTTCCTAAAGAACTCTCTAATCTCCCAAAAACCAACCTCCTTGTCCAACACCAACTACCTTCAAAATGTCTCCCCACCATCCCGAAGGTTTACGACCCCTACTTACACCCCTATCTTGAAACTCTAGACTCCAACCTAAATCCCATCTAGATTTGATAACCCTAGTCCACAACCTATCACCCTTCCCAAAAAATCTCCACACCCATTTTTTCAAGAGAGCCAAGTTAAAATACCCTTACACTTTGAGTGGTTTAATAACCAGGAGGCTTAGCCATCTTGGCCATCAAGTTACTCACTTTAGTGGAAGACCTGGTTCGATTCCCTTTGGGAACGAATTAATGGAGTTATAAGGTGGCTTGGAGAAATCTAGGAGTGTTTGGGCGCTTGGTGAACTAACTACTATCAACTAACATTTACCGATAAAAAAATTGAGTGGTTTAATGAGATAAAGTAGGAGAAAATAAAGTAAGATAGAATAAGATGACAATTTTGAAAATAAAATGATATCGTGAGAATGTTTATATTGAGGGTTATTTTCTTTTAAAAAGTGTGAAGATAATTACGAGACGGAAGAAGTACAAATTATAAAAATAAAACTACAACAAACTCGTATATATAGTATGTGCAGTAAAATTAATGTATAAGTTATCTATTTTTTTCATTTTGGTATATCCCACTATAAGTTACCCATTTTATTTTTGGTAACTACTATTAAATTTATATCCCTTCATTTTTCTATTATTTACACATATGCCACTTATTTACACTACAAAAAGGTAGTTTTAAAGAGGGCAACTAACGAGGGTTTAAAACCCTCATTAGTTAAAGAGGGTGTAGACGAGAGGTGTATTTAACAATGGATTTAGCAAGGGACAGAACACCCTCGTTAGTTAACGAGGGCCCACACGAGGGCATAATCCTCGGCAGACCTGTGTTAACGAGGATGCGGCCCTCGCTAAGGCCCATCGAGGCTTAACGAGGGCGCGCCCTCATGTCGTGCATATTAAAATTTAACGAGGGCGGGCCCCCTTGCTAACAAGGCTCACTAAAGTTAACGAGGGCTTAAATTTAAAATATTAAACATTAACTTGAATGAACATCCTCATTTTATAACTTAATAATTATGTTCATTTTTCTTTCCCATTCGATGTGGGATAAAGTTTGAGTTAGTGAGAGTGAGAAACTATTCTTCATTTTATATATCAATAACTTTATTTATTTTTCATTCTCACTCGATGTGGGATAAAGCTTGTAGTGAGTAAGAGTGAAGAACTACTCCTCATTTTATACCTCAATAACTTTGTTCATTTTCTTTTCTACTCAATGTGGGATAAAGCTAGTGTGCTCATTATCAAATTCATGTCAAGATTTTATTTTGCATATTAAATTGCATTAGTTTACAAATTCTCACAAAAATAAATAATAATAATAATATAATAATAGGAAAAAAATCTTACCAAACTCATTTCTAATATCTAATTTATGACTAATAAATTGTACAAAAAAGTGTGAAATGTGTCTTTTTATTTAGTTGACTTTTTATTACTTTGGGTCGCCTATAATTCTATTGTGTTTATTTCAAGATGATTATGATAAATTTTAATTTTAATTTTTTATAAGTACATATTTTTTTAATGTAATATAGGAAAGTAAAATATTAAAAAAATAGGTAGGGATTAATTTTAACGGTTGGATCACGGTCTAACAGTCCGACAGTTGAACCGTGAACCGGTGTCCAATTCGGTTTAGTCACCGGTTCGGTTATGAATTTTTTTTTATGATTTAATCGGTTAATTTTATTGTTATTTTAGTGGATAAATTTTATATTTTTTCATGTATATATATATATATATGTATATATATGCATGTATAGATATTGATTGATTAATTATTTAGTATTGATTTGTGTAATTGTTATGTGTATTTTAATAGAACTTAAGGTTAGTATTAAATAACTAGTAGTATAAGATTATTATTTAGAGTTAATATTTATACGTATGCAATTATATAAATTAATTTTTAATATTATTGTAATTTTAATTTAATTGCTATAATTTATATATTTGTAGGTACGTATGTAAATTGAAAAGAGATTCGATCCGGGCGTATAATTTCATACACGCAACCACTATCACCGTATGTATTCTTTTTTAATTAATTATTTGAAGATGCTCTTAATTTATTTATAATAATTATTTGTATTTAAAATGTTAAGTACGAATTTATTAATTTGTATTCTTTTCTGAATGTTGAGTACGAATTTATAAATTCTAATTATTTAAGAGTATGAATTTTAATTGTTAAAGAGTACATATTTATACACATGATAATATATAGTTAATATATAGTTGACAAATTAATTTTATATATATGTGATAATAATAACAATTATAAATTGAATATATAAAATATTCAACATTATATGATAGGGTCAATTACTATGCCATACAAAATAACAAAAAAATTACAATTGCATACATGGAAAAAGTCAATTGCATGCCAATACAAATTCATTGGATGGAAAGTCAAAGCGCCCCTAAGCTATGGGACAAGACAGTGGAGTAAACATTGTAGTTTGCTTGGACATAAAGTTTGTGCAACAATTAATTTTTTAAGACGATTGACACGAAAAACGAGGAAATGTTGAACAACTATATAATTAGTTGCACAACAAGTCAAATTATGTTGAACCGGAACACCGTAGCTTGCTTGGACATAAAGTTTGTGCAATAATTAATTTTTAAGATGCTTGGCACGAAAAACGAGGCACGAAGTGTTGAATAACTATATAATTAGTTGCACAATAAGTCAAATTATGTTGAACCGGGCGTTGTAGCTGGATTTGACATAAAATTAGTACAACAGCTTAATTTTTTTAAACGCTGGACATGAAATACGAGACGAAGTGTTGAACAACTATATAATTAGTTGTACAACAAATATAATTTACAACTGAACCACATGAAAAAATTGCATATTAAAAATTATATAACTAAGTTGTATAACTAAATTAAAATGATATGGGGATTGAACAACCATACGATTAGTTGGACAACAATACAATTTACATTGAACCACATAAATTCGCATATTAAGGTATTTATTTGCATTATTGCAAAAAGAGGTATTGCCGCAAAAGGGGGCACAAGTAATACAAAAAAAAAGTACATAATTACAATAAATCAAAAGTTCAAATACATCACTATAAAAATTAAAAAAATAATTACAACATTCAAGATAATTAAGAGTAAACCAACTCCATAAGCACAATTAATTTCGTCAAAAAAGCTTGTCATCATTAAACTCCTTGCCTTAAAAAAATGAGATTGTTTCGCCTCTCCATATACACCAAAATATCCATATGCCACACATCAACTTGGACCTATTTTTATTACTAGCAAGCTTCTTGATATCATTTGGAAGCATTCAACTGAATATATTATCATTCCTACAAGTAACCTTAGCTCAATAATATATTATCATTCCCGCAAGTAAAAACGAGAAGAAAACCTTGTAGAGTACTTACAAAGTCAATTTACTTGGAAACGAGAAGAAGCTTATTGATGGCTTAATAATATATTATCATTCCCGCAAACGAGAAGAAGCTTATTATCATTCCCGAGCTCAATAATATATTATCATAAAAGCGAGAAGAAGCTTATTGATGGCAAGCTTATTATCATTCCTACTCACGCTCTCAACAAATTATTTAGTTCCATTCCCGCGCAATGAAATGAAATATGGGTTAGAAGCTTATTCAATAAGCTAACAAAAGTCAAATTGATATGACATAAATGTTATAAAAATTTAAACTTGACAAAAGGAACTCCAAGGTTATTTTTGACAAATCAACTTTGCAAATTGTATTCTTTGCAAATATGTATGCAATTGTATGATTTTGCAATATGACTAAGCTAATTTGTACTAGGTTGTAATAATTTCTATATGATATAAATATATTTCAAAAGAAAAACATAACGAATGACTTGCTTTACCCAAACGATAAAGCGCACGCCCTTATGCTCGATTGCTCGGAGGTCGCGGGTTTGAAACCCGTGTGTGGCAAATTTTGGGAATTAATTTCCCTAGGCGTGCCCCCGAGACGAGGGGCCAAGCCCTCGCTAATTAACGAGGGTTGTTCCCTCGGCAACTAACAAGGGCTTTTGCCCTCGTTAGTTAGCGAGGGCCGAGACGAGGGGCTCCTTAGTGAGGACCTTTTAACGAAGGCTATTTTCCCTCGTTAAGGCCCTCTTTAACCTCAAAACCCTCGTTAAAGCCTTCTTTAACCCCCTTTTAAAACCCTTTTTTTTGTGGTGTTACCCTTACTTTTATTTAAAGACAAATTCTTTTATAAAATATTTCACGGATCTAGGATCCGTAAAATAATCCATATAATGAAATTCACGGGTCGGGCCGGGTCCAATGGGTATTTCGTAAAAAAAAATTGGCGCAAGAGTAAAAATAAAATTTTCGCTCACAGGTGCTCCTAGGGGTGTTACTATTAGATTAAACATGTATTACTATAATGACAAATATGTGTTCTTGTAAAATAAATAATTCATATATTTATCTAAAATACTCACCCAAATGCGAAAATTAAAATTATAAAAAGGTCAAATAAGTATATGTGGATCAAATTAATGGGTCTCTACTCTTCGATAATCTTTTATACTAATAGAGTGTTATTTTATTTAAGATGAGGGGCTTATTTGATCTCAACATTAAAGAAAAATGGTTTAAATGTGTTAAAAAAATTCATGGGTCTATTTGATCCCCACATATAAAGATCTGGGTAAACATGTGTTACCGTAAGGACAAATATGTGTACTAAACTCGCACAAAAATAAAAATAAAAAATCACTCTTAGGTTATGTTACTATAAGGTCAAATACGTGTTGTTGTATGAAAATAAAATGTGTTACTATATGAATAACATATTATAATACATGGACAAATATTTTATTTTCTTAAGGACTAGTAACACGTAGTTGCAGTAATACACATTTGTACTTACAAGAACACATATTTGACACATAAATTTATCATCGAAGTTTGCATAAACTTTGTATTTATCATTGTTTAAGTTTTCTCCATTAGAGCTTTTATCAATCGGATCATCCAACACCCGATTATCTAGAAATTGTTTTTTTAAAAAAATCATTCATGTCTCTTCCTTTTTTTTTTTTATGTATTTTTGTGTGTTTATCCTTAATTCGATCTCCTAGTTGAGTTTCGCATCGTTTTCATCAAATTTCACTATTTTATCGCCTCTGATCGCCGCCGTCTCTGCGCTGTTGGTTATGTGCCGCAATTTCGACCTAATTTGCAAGAAATTTCTATTTTGACCCATTCTCTATGCGTGATCTGCGAAGTTTTCTTTTCTTTTCTTGTTTAAGACATATTTCACGTGAAATATTTCATAGGAGTCTCGCCCTTATTTAAATTTCTTACATTTTCTTCTCTTTCCATCACATCATTTGTACTAAATTTATATTATATTACATTACCTTAATTTGTGCGCCAAAAAGAAACATAATAACTTATATTGGCATGGAGGGAGTATATATAATTGGTAATTAGCACTATCGAAACGTACCTACACAGAGACTAGGAAGTGTGTTAGAAAAATAAAATAAATGAATTAAATTAACACTCTCTACAAGTTCTTTATTTGTATTAGAGCTTTTGGCTCACGCCCAAATTCGAACAGTTTGATTCGTGTAGAAAACAACTCCACCCATATTAAATTGTTCACTCATTGGATCTCTATATGTGAAAGTTGAAAATTCAGTCCACAAACGAGAGGAACAGTTAGAAAATTAATATAAATCAATTAAATCTACATCTCTCTATAAGTTTAAAATTTTAGATGAGATAATATTTTGAAAAGATGAAAATTCAATTCACGAGTAAAAAAATGTTAAAAATTAGTATAAATGAATTAAATATACAAGTTCTAATAAATTTAAATTTTTATATTTGATGAAATTGAATTAATTGTCCGAATGATTGTATTTTGAACAGAGATATTATTAAATTAAACACATACGCCGGCTCCGTCCGTGATGAAATCCTTAACAATGATTAATGTGTCAAAGTCAAAGGCTTAGATATTAGTGAAATAAAATAATAATTTTATCGTTATATGGGTCGCATTATTGTTGCCCCCACTCACGGATTTGCATCATCTATGGGCTATATGTTATTGGTAATCTTAATCGAGTTATTTAAAAAAAAATTTAAAAATTATAAATAGGTTAAAAAATATAAAATTACAAATAAGTTTAATATGAAAAAATATTCTGTTCTGTTCTATAAATTTTTTTGTATTTTTTTACAAATTTTTGAACCCATTTATAATTATACTATCTTTTTTTTAATCTATATATAAATGATCCTTTAAAATATCCTAGTCAAGATTCATTTACAAGCATAATAATTAAGCTATAGGCGCTTGTGCACTAAATTTATACTCCCTCCGTCCACTTATTTTTCCATTTTCATATATTTCAATATTAGTTATCTATTTTATTTTTAATAATTATACCTGAATTGATATTTCTATATTTTTCTATATTTACACATATATCATTTGTTTACCCTTATTTTTATCTAAATCTCTTATTTTTAATTTCTTCTCTCCTATTATATTATTTGTACTATATCTATATTATATTACTTTACCTTAATATTGTATTACCATTACATTAGTTTAGTTTTTATGAGATACATGGAATTAATTGTTCAAATAAATACTCACCCACTTTTAAAATAAATATCGTTTTGACTTTTCATTTTATTTGCAAATTAGATGATGTTTTGCATTTTCAATACAAATTAATTTTTTTTTTTCAAATTTATTCTTAAAATTATTAAAATATTTAGATAAATATGTTCTTTTATTAGAAAGTCAAACACTTATTTATGGTATAATAAGAAATCAATTTTTTTAATATGTGACTAAAATAACATATATTTTGAATAAAAATAAATTTTTAAAACTAAATATAATTAATAAATGTTGAAAAGAGAAACATATTCTATTGAATTTTGAAGCACAATAGGATGTGTGCATGGTGATATGTCGGTCCGTATGTACGCGTGACACAAATTTAATTAATATAACAAAAGATGTAACATCATTATGTAATAAATAATCCGGATCAGTGATATGTTGACTAGGTTTTAATTACACTCTCTCCATCCCATAATAATTGGCCACTTACAAAAATCGTAGCAAAGTTCCATAAAAAAATTTATCACTCTTTTTATATATTTTATTTACCATAATATCATTAAAAAATAACTTTATTTACTTTTTAATATTTTTTATTTACCATAATACTATTATAAAATTATTTTATTATATATAATAATAATACACAATTTTCATATTAGAGTTTGTATCGAGTTAAATAAACAATCTAGTGTGCAACGGAGCACGTACGTGATATAAGTTTAAGTTTGGGTGGTGTGATCAATATCTGCTACACTCACACACACTGTATCAATACGTGTTCCGCATGACATGTATCCGCTACACCTGATTCCTCACATGTGCATGGACTCATGCACACCTGATCACTCCTCTGGGCTCTTGGTCACGCTTTCTCCATTTTTTTCGATTTCCTAAGCTCGAACAATCGCTTCAATCCAATCGTGAGGAGTGAAGGGACTGATGTAATCAATGCCTCCCAACAAATTAAATCCGGTCTCCATCCTCGTAAAGAGAAGAATCCCTATGCCTCAAGCAATCTCATTTTCAATAAATCAAAGACCATATAGAATGCAAAGAGCCACCAAAAGCCTAATTCCTAACGAACTACATACAAGGAGAGAGAAACTCCACAAGAGGCAAAGTAACACACTAAGGTGAAGAAAGCCTCCACGAAGGAGTAGAGGGCACACAAAGTTAAGAAAATCTCCAAAAAGGAGTAAAAAGTCAATCCAAGAAAAAGAAAGAAGCTAAAACAGAAACTACCAAAATAAAAAATAGAACCCAAAAAAGCAAAAAAACAAAAACAAAAACAAAAAGCAAAAAGGGGGAGTCAACGGGACGATACAACAACGATCCGTCGCATGCACGGCGTCATTGAAAGAGTCGTCCCGTTGGCCCAAGCATAAAGTCACCGGACGGATGAACGAGTTAGTAGGCGGCGGCGGAGGCGGGTGGCGGAGGGGATGGCCGGTGGCCGGCAGTGCGGCGGACAAAGGATGAGGCTGCCGGTGGCGAGACAGGACTTTGGCGATGGAAAGGGAGATATGAGGGAGTAGAAAAATAAAAACGCACAAGTTATTATGTTTAGTGATATTGATTTAGGAGAGAGCAATAGATCGAGAAAAAAAGAGATTAGTTCGAGAAAAAGAGAAAGAAGGAATTTTTACGCCTTCTCCATTTCGGTTGCAGCGATTATACATCTTAGGAAGATTCTAGAACTCTCAAGTATCAACAATTTGTATATATACCACATATGTATCAAATTTATATTTAGTGTGAGATAAATAACACTACCTTTTTCTCTTTTCAAGTTTAATATTTAAAGTATAAAATCAATTTTAATAAATACAGTTATTAATTGGTGGAAAATATAAATAAAATAAAAATATAGAGAGAGTGTAATAAATAAAAAAATAAAATTATTTAATATAATTGTGGGGCCACAACCTAAAAAATAAAATCACCACCTTTGAAAAAATTACAATCTAATCTAAACATTTGAAATATTGAAATTAAATTATGAACTTTAAATATATTTTGACAAATTAGACTGTCGGGTAACTTTACTTGTGCCCGAGTCCGATGTGGTAATTTAATTGGCTTTCATAAGAAAAATTATGCCGTTTTATATAAAAATAAATAAAACTTTTTTTTTTAATTTTAAAATGTAATAAATGCAAAGCTTTTTCCAGCTTTTTAATTTTTAAAATTTGTATCAAAGCGTCATCGTTTTACTTATGGGAGCTAATTAGGATTGTCACGTCGACTCAAACACAATAGATGTGATAAAGGGAGTATATAATTTATTTCTACTCTATATATTTTCATATTTGCTTGAATCTTAAACATAAATGACGTCTACATACAAAATCGACCCATAATGTATGGAAAAATGAAGTCGGAAATTGCTAATTGAAAGAATTTGGACTCCCTTGTGTCTAGGCACTGACTAGTAGATCCGAATTTTTTTTTAGTTTTTTATCCTCTATATATATCTCACAAATATGTTCAGAAAATTACTTGATAATAATTTTAAAATTTGGCTTAGACAACTAACTTCCTTTAATTGAGCCCTCTTGGCAAAGCAAATATGGAGAATGATTACAAATCCCGATTCACCGGTTTGTTGAGTGTTTAAGGCACGATACTTCGAAGTGTGGATGTAATGGAGGCACAGTGAGGAACAACCCATCTTTTATTTGGAGATCTTTATATTGGGGGAGGGATCTACTCAAGGAGGGATTAAAATGGAGGATTGCCAATGGAGAAGCAATTGAGGCCTTAAGCAGGAATTGGTTTGCTAGCTGGGGAATCTCTCACACATCAACTTGCAAGGTGCCAAAACAGATAGTGGCTGCGTACATCTAATGGACATGCAATGGAAGGAGGACATTATCGACGCAACTTCCTTACGTTCAAGGCGGAAGAAATCCTTGGCACTAGGATTGAAAGTCGGTTGGAGAAAGATTCAAGATACTGGAGTTTCCACCCCAAAGGTAAATATACGATTAACTGGGTATCTAAGATGTATGGAGCTTATAGAGGCGGAAAAGTGGTCTCAGATTCACGGTGGTTCGAGTAAAAACAATAGATGGTGGAGGGAAGTGTGGTCTCTCCAAGTGCCACCTAGGGTTAGCATGTTTTGGTGGCAATTAGCTTGGGATATTTTGCCGGTCGAAAGGAACCTTACGAATCATTATGTCCCCATCCAATCCTTCTCAGACGTTGTGTGGATATGCGGAAGCAAATACTATTCACGCAATTTTCGAATGCCCAATGTAAAGAGACTCGGTCATACATGAAGATACAATTGCCGAATCCCATAGCTAAAGGAGTGTGCATGCTAGATTATTTGCCGGCGATTTGGACATTGAACTCATCGATTCGCAAAGAAATCATTGTAGCGTGGCACGGGCGGTGTGGAAAAAAATGTGAGATCATACTCAAAACCATTCGAATGTCGAAAAATAATCCTTTTAGAGGCAAGAATTTTAGCTGGGTATTAGGGATGTTCGAAGAATACTAGAAAGCTTGCATGCCAAACCACAAAACCAAGCAATATGAACCTGGAACCATCTAGCTAGAAGTATCAGGTAGCATGGGGGAATGCATGGTATTCTTTATCGACGCAAGCTTCGACATCGAATCGGAAGAGCGCGGCGGGAACCGTGTTGAGCGGACTATAAAGGGAGAATTGTGGAATGGAAACATGTTAAAATGGAGATTCTCGACTCTACTGGACGCCGAGCTTAAAGCTATTTTGATTGGAATCCATAGGGCCATGGGAAGGAAAGCAAGAAGAATAATTATGGTCTCGGATTGTTTGGAGGCGCTTTCGGCTATCAATGATGATGAGATGATTTGGAATCGGGGTGGGTACACCTATAAACCAAATCGGGGTGAAATGTGCAATTTTGAATAATGGAGGATAATTCATATTTGTAGACGATACAATGAAGCAGCTCACCTTATTGTGTCATCGACTTTTGCACCTACCGATTCTCCAGATTGGATCAAGACAAAGGTGGAGAACTAGATACAGTCTTAGGTCTTCTATGTCTTAATAAAAAAATTGCACAAATCAATAATTCACAAAAATAATCAACATGTATAAACTACAAATTAATAAAAATTAATGACATGTAAAAATACACAATAGATTAACAACATCATTCATCTTCCAAATGCAAATAATCCAACTAGACAACTAACACATGTTTTACCTCTTCCACATCATCATCAAATTGTGAGGTGATTGGGTGGGAGAAGGGAAGAAAAAGAAATGAGCATTAGGAGGGAGCGGGAAAGAGCCGCTGCTTTTTTTTTTTTAAGAAGGTAGAATCTTAATTTTACACTTTTACTTGTAGCAAAAATATTTATGCACTATTACTGAAACCTAAAAACACGCTTTCTTTACCAAACAATAAAAAAATCAAGTTTTTAACCCCGGTGCGCTTCACCCAACAAGAGGCACTAGCCCTAGCCCCCACCCCAGCGCCTCGGCGCGTCTTTAACAACTACTCCTTTTATTCATCAAAAGTATGTTCACCTTTTTTTTTTTTTTGCAACAATTTATTTTACTTCACCATTCAACCATTACTTAATTTCTTCACATACTATTGATTTTACACTCATAAACAAAATATCCTTATCGATCTACTTTATCTACGTTTTTTAAAGTACTTGTCAAAATCAAACGAGCATACTTTTGGGTAGACGAAAGGAGTATGTCAAATGTCAATTGTGCATTTCTTCACGTTCAAATCGATTTCCACCTATTCGTCGTAATTCCAACTTAATGCATCCATTTGCATCTATACGTGTTGTACTATTGACATGTGTATTAGTTAAATATGAAGTTATATATTATCTGTTGGTCGAATCATGATATAGAGAAGGGATATTATGAAATGAAATACTTTTTTAATTAATTATGTCTTTTTCATTTGGTGCTTTACTTGTGCATGTTGTACCCAAAGTAGGGCTTTCAATGTACGTCCACCACTAATGGTTGGATATATTATTGATTAACTCCATAAATTGTACATTATTGAAGGTGAAGGAAATATTTGATGATATTAACTTGTTTTGATAATAATAATAATAATAATAATAATAATAATAATAATAATAATAATAATAATAATAATAATAATAATAATAATAATAATAATAATAATAATAATAATAATAATATGATGATGATGATGATGACACTTGTTTTGTTTCATCGTCTTGATTGAAGAGCCCAAAAATGAAGAAAATAAAATTGAACCTAGAAATTATAAGAGTACATGATCAAGAATTAAACAAAAACGAATTAATCAACAAAACAAATCTCTCATTTTTTTGACTCAATATCCGACACAAAAATCAACTAATTATAGGCTAATCTCACTGTCTATTAGCTACGAATTCCAATTAAAATACATTTAAAAATTGATCGCACCTTATGAATTTTGAACAAAGAACTGGAGAAAAATATAATCCCAAGTTCCAAGTCTACATCAATCCCCATAGGTTATACCTTATATTTTATGTGGAAAAATTGTAGTTTTGGTCCCATGAGAATTTTTTAACGACAATGTTAGCCCAACATTCTTTTTGGTCCTTTTTTTTTTTTTTTGCAAAAATAGTCTCAACCATTATTTTTTATGACCAAAATGTAATTTTATCTCATTCTCTCGAGACCAAAACTGTAATTTTTTGGGACTAAAAATGTCAAAAAAATTATAGGACCAAAAGTGTTAAAAAAGGACCATTTTACAAACCACTCATTCTCTTGGGACAAAAAAATGCAATTTATCCTATTTTATGTGTAAATACAGATTCATCGATAACAAAAAAAGTAGAATGAACTACCAAACCCAACCCCCTTTTTAGATTTCATAAGAAACATGAACAAGTTTCAAATTTCATAATAAATCCAATTAGCAAGAAGCAATATATCAACAAACTCAACTAACAATTTCATATCTTAAATTGTAGTAGATTTCTTTTAGTGTCAATTTTCAAAATAAACCCAATGAACAAGAAATTAGCATAAGGTTAACAAGATGGGGATAAAAATTCCAATATATAAACTCTAATTTACAAGAAGTTAAACAATTATAGCTCCCTTGCGATGGTGGCGACAGTTGCATGAATGACTCAATTGTGGTGTGAACATGCATGTGAAAGAACATGAAGGGGCTTCTCACCTAATCACAATGGGCGAGGGGGAGGGAGGTTGTGTTTCAAGGGGAGGATAGAAGAAGACAAACTAGTGGCGACCACATGAGAAAAGAGGGGAAGAGAGAAATAATTTTTTTTTTTTTTAAGATCAAAATTGCATTAGAAATTTGAGTAAAAATTACTCAAACCCTTACAACAAGAGTAAAAATTACAATCAACCAATCACTAAAACCTAGATGGAAAATAATCCATAAGGTTAGAAAATAATAATGGATAGAGCAACAAATAAGAGAGGAGAGAAATGATATATTAAAATTTCTAATGTGCTTATGATTTAAAGAAGATAAAATAGAAGAGGAGAAAAGGTTAGCGAGGGCATTAAAGACGGCTTCTTTTCTTTTTTTTTTGTCTAGGGTTTCTTACAACTAGACAATATATTATGGGAAGGGAGCGGAGGAAAAAAATTGGATCGTATGTTACGCAAGACCTATATAATTACTAGAATTAATATAGTCTACCAAACAATCAAATTAGGGGTATAAGAATCTTATATATATGGTCCTACCCCTTACAAAATGCATTTTTAGTTTGATTGATTTCACAACGATCTAAAATATCACCCACTTATTTCTCTTTTCAAGAGTCTACATTAGTGCACAATAATTAATTGGAGAATAACAGGACATTTTACATTACTTATGCAAAATCCTCAAAAAAAAAAATATATTATCCTCGAGATTGAGATTAAACTTCTTAGAAACATCACTCTATTACTACACACTATTATAACTATATAAAATGACAAGAAGAAGTCACTTGTATCATTATATAAAACCCAAGAAAATATCTCACTTTTGATAAAAAAAAAACTATAATTCTTAATCTCAATGATCGAATAAAAGACGAAGAATTAATACTTCTTGAAATTGCATAAAAATTATTCATATAATTTTTTCCTTTTAGGGCAGAGAATGACCACTACACCCCCAATCCCAACAATTGTTGTGGTTGCCACCACTACCTCCTCCTCCAGATCCCGATCCTCCACCTTCGCCGTTGCCTCCACCACCACCTCCGCCTCCTCCGCCGCTGCCGTCACCCCATCCATAGCCACCACCACCACCTCCACCACCACCACCACCACCACCACCTCCTCCTCCTCCTCCTCCTCCTCTATGGTGACCTCCACTTCTTCCTCTACCCTTACCTCCTCCCTCCCCGTTCACCTCCACCGCCTCCTCCTCTACCCCCTATTCCGCCACTCCCACCGCTATTTCCTTGTCCGCCACCATTGCCTCCTCCTCCACCACTCCCACCACCCTTTCCATGTTCGCCAAAGATCGCCTCCTCCACCACCACTCCCACCGCCATTTCCATGTCCGCCACCATTGCCTCCTCCTCCACCACTCCCACCGCCATTTCCATGCCCGCCACCATTGCCTCCTCCTCCACCATTCCCACCGCCCTTTCCATGTCCGCCACCATTACCTCCTCCTCCACCACTCCCACCACCATTGCCTCCTCCCCCACCACTCCCACCACCCTTTCCATGTCCACCACCATTGCCTCCTCCACCACTCCCACCGCCCTTTCCATGTCCGCCACTATTACCTCCTCCTCCACCATTTCCACCGCCCTTTCCTGTCCGCCACCATTGCCTCCTCCTCCACCACTCCCACCGCCATTTCCATGTCCGCCACCATTGCCTCCTCCTCCACCACTCCCACCGCCTTTTCCATGTCCGCCACCATTGCCTCCTCCTCCACCACTCCCACCGCCCTTTCCATGTCCGCCACCATTACCTCCTCCTCCACCACTCCCACCGCCCTTTCCATGTCCGTCACCATTGCCTCCTCCTCCACCACTCCCACCGCCCTTTCCATGTCCGCCACCATTGCCTCCTCCTCCACCACTCCCACCGCCCTTTCCATGTCCGCCACCATTACCTCCTCCTCCACCACTCCCACCGCCCTTTCCATGTCCGTCACCATTGCCTCCTCCTCCACCACTCCCACCGCCCTTTCCATGTCCGCCACCATTGCCTCCTCCTCCACCACTCCCACCGCCCTTACCATTGCCTCCTCCTCCACCACTTCCACCGCCCTTTCCATGTCCACCACCATGGCCTCCTCCTCCACCACTCCCACCGCCACCATTGCCTCCTCCTCCACCACTCCCACCGCCCTTTCCATGTCCGCCACTATTGCCTCCTCCACCACTCCCATCGCCCTTTCCTGTCCGCCACCATTGCCTCCTCCTCCACCACTCCCACCGCCATTTCCTGTCCGCCACCATTGCCTCCTCCTCCACCATTCCCACCGCCTTTTCCATGTCCATTACCATTACCTCCTCCTCCACCACTCCCACCGCCCTTTCCTGTCCGCCACCATTGCCTCCTCCTCGTCCACATCTATTTCCTCCCCCATGCCCATGCCCATCGCCGCCACCACCACCACCACCTTTACCTCCACCTCCACCACCACCTCCTCGTCCACCCCCTCCTCCACCTCCACCCCCACCCCCACTCCCTTTACCTCCACCTCCACCACCACCACCACCTCCCTCGTCCACCTCCACCTCCACCCCCACCCCCACTCCCTTTACCTCCTCCACCTCCACCCCCACCACCACCACTTCCTCGTCCACCTCCACCGTTTCCACCATTCCGTCCGTGGCCTCCTCCTCCCCCACCATTTTCCATCTCGTTCTTGCTATTACCTACTTCTCCATTGATCAAAGTTGCATTTCTTTCCAATGCATAACCATCACCATTATTGGAACCGTGCAACAACTTTCTCAACGACCTTATGTTACTAACCTCAGACTCAACTCCAAAACCATCTTCAGCCCTACAAGTTATCGCACAAATCAAGTAATGACTCAACACAATGCATACCAAAACAAATAACCCATAACCCATTTCTAAATTTTCCCTCGATATCAGAATGACTACTCACACGTACATCCTGTACTTTATATAGTGCATTTCTGAAGGCCACTGGCTGTTAGCAAGAAAAGGAGAATCTAATTTCTGAACTACAATTCCTTTTCTTTCAATTTTGTCCCCACTCACCCAATGTCATTGACTTCCAACACCTTTGAAATTTTTTTATTTGATCTGATTTTATAAATGTATAGAATATTGTCTTTACACATTTGCTTTATTAATAATTGATCATTAATACAAATCAATATGAACGATCGAAACAAAACTTCCGTTTGCAATTAATTAATATGTTAACAGTTAATTAATATATTATATTTCATTACAAATATGTATATGTGACCGTCTCATGTTGTATTTGATGAAAAAGAAATATAATATTTTGTTATTAGAAAAATAATTTTTATATTTTCTTATAAAATTGTTATTTTATATATATTTTTAGAAGTATCGTTTTTACTTTAAAAATATATATTTTCTAATCTTGCAAAAAGTAATTCCATGAGATGATCTCCCCGATATTTTCAGAATTTCTAATTAATCACTACAACAAAAACTACATATTGCGACACTTTTTTTTGGTCATATTTTTATAAGTGTCTCTAACAATTATTTTTGGGACACTTAATTAAATTTGTTCATTATATTTAATTATTGAGACACTTAAAAATGTAGTATATAGACTTAAAAAGTGCCTCTAACTCTATTGGGACACCACACTTGGAGGCACATGTGAACTGCCTCAAAATTTATAAGTGCCCCAACAGAGTATATATTGGGGCACTTTTCAATGTCCTGAAAACCCTTTTTGTTGTAGTGAATACATAAGTGGTGAGCTAATCTGAAAGAAGAAAACTGTTGAATTCTTTAGATGAAAATACTAATGAAATGGAAAACTTGGTGGGTTAGCTAAATACTTCTGTATATTCTGTTAAGAAAGTTAAATGTAAAGTTTTTTTATTAATTAATTTTTATTTCTTGTGATGAATTGGCACTTTTTTATTAATTAAATTTTATTTCTTGTGATGAATTGCCATTTTTCCAGGTACGTAAAGTAATTTTTCGTGTGTTAATAGGCAGAACGTTGCCTTAATAATATTCTTATGAGAAAATCTACATAAATTTTATTTCTTGTGATGAATTTCCATGTAACTATTTTTTTATTTTTAAATAACTATAATTTCTATTCTAAGATCCAAGATTTAGTTTATACGTAGCATTTGGTAGTGGTATAAGATTGAAATTGAAAAAGGGAAAAGAAGACGGATATTGTGGGATAGTGTAATGGATAGTTGTAGGGAAGGAGTGGGTTTTAATTCCTTAGGAGCAAAAGTGACAAAGCATGTGATTTGGTGGTAAGATTTTGGTCCACTACCATTACCATTGAGTGTCTTTCTTATTGATTTAAGATATTCAGATATAGAAGAAAAATGATTAATTACATAATATTAATATAAATATATATTATATATATTTAAAGAGGGAACAATTTTGGGAAAATTATAGTTTTGGTCTCATGAGAATTTTTCAACGACAATGTTAATCTCGCGTTCTTTTTTGTCCTTTTTTTTGCAAAATTAGTCCTAACCATAACTTTTTAGGACCAAAACTGCAATTTTATCTCATTATCTTGGGATCAAAATTGCTATTTATCATTCTTTTGGTTCTTTTGGGACTAAAATTACAATTTTCTTGGGACTAAAAATGTCAAAAAAATCTACGGGACCAAAAGTATCACAAAAATGACTATTTTGCAGACTACTCATTCTATTGGGACTAAAAAAATAATTTACCCGAGCAATTGTATTGATGAAGAAAAAAACACCCCTATTCTTCTATATAAGAATAAATCAGTCTCAACCTAAACAAATGAGTAAAAGAAAAAAATAAGTTGTTCACTTTAAAGGCATACACATAGGTTCCAAGAAGCATTCTAACTAAAACAAACGATACACCTTAATCTTATCAGCTTAAGTTATCTCGTGACAACTTGCACGGCTCATATCGAGTTCGAAACCACTTCTAAGGGCTGCTTGGTTGGGAATATTAGAATTAGGTAGTAATTCATTTCCATTGATTAATTTTGGAAAGAAAGTTGAGTACGAAAAAATTTGAGCGAGAAAAAAGTTGAGTGGAAAAAAAAATGAATGATTGTTAAATGATTGATTATAAGAGGGATATTATGTAATCAAAATAAATTAGTGATTATTTTATTTTTAAATTAATTCCAAATTGTAAATATTACAAAGCATCATCAATGGGAATGATTAATGAGTCATTCCCATTACCTACTTCTAATACTCCCAACCAAGCGGGCCTTAAGAACATTAAACCCTAAAAAAAAAAACCATCAACCCTCACAAAAATAAAATAATCGAACAAAAGCCAGAAAAATTGCACGGAGGCGAGAAATCTCAAGCCAGGAGAAACCCAAGAAAAGGGGCAATGCATGCAAGAAAAAAACTCACGCGACAACAACACCAACAAAAGAAACAATCCATGAGACCAAATAAAAATAATTGCATTGTCATCGAAATCCCTTCTATTCTAATCGTTGTCGAGGTTTGTCTTGCCCCGAATAACTGCTACTCCGCGCTGCACGAAATAACAAGTTTTGTATGAGACGATCTCAAGCATGTGACATGATACTTTTGCAAGTTTTTGAAATATTCAAATTTTAAAAATATTATTGAAACTTACAATAATATCACGTCACATGCAAGTTTATGTGAGTATATACAAAGACACAACAAACGTTATTGAATAGGTGAGAAACCAGACCACAGTAGATGACACCACTACTAATTGCATAATATATTTAAAATACTATTTGGTCAAAGTTTTATGTGTTTCGTATACAACGTAAGCTTACAATATTTCATTTTTCAATTTCATCAAATTTTGATACTTTTGATCAAATATTTTGGTTTTTTTTATTAAATACTTGATACTTCAAATTTTATTTTTTGAAACTTGTTGTTTTAGATTTAAATATTATAATATTGTATTTTTAATATTAAATATGAATAATTTAAATAATAAAAATAATAATTTGCAATTGATACTCCTGAAAAATAATATGATATCATGATCACTTGCCCAAATTAGTGATACTACCGATGAGATTTTTAATACTCTTGATCAAATATTTGATATTAAATTTTAAAAAATGATAAAACCATAACCTTACGGTTTATACGAAACACATAAAATCATCTCTACATCCCCATTTTTGATATATTAGCTATATTAATAGAACACAATAAAAATTAAATACAAAAAATATAAGTTAGACGATTTCATGAATCTCATCATTGCACACTCATAGCTATTTTTTTATTCATTACAATATGAATAGGTTAATTGCACATTTGGTCCAAAGTAGTAATTTTTCAATTTCACAGTTGGTCCCTATATTTGCGAATAATTCTTTTACATGCATATTTGGTCCTAATCGTTAACTAAGTTAACGGATTCTATTAAATGTTGAAATTGTGGGACTAAAAGTACAAACTTGCGGAACTAAAAGTGCAAATTTGCGGGACTCAAAGTGCAAATTTTAACGGCGCGTGTTATTTACGTGCTCAAAATCCGTTAAATATTTGACGGAATATTAGTATAGGACTAAATATGCATGAAAAATGACCATTTTAAAATCTTTTTTTTTTTTTTGATTTTAAAATCAAAAATTCTTACGGGACAAAATGTGCAATTATCCCGATATGAATGTATCAAAATAAATCATAATTAATTTAATTTAAAACTCTATTAAATCAATTACGACCTCATAAGTAAACTCCCATTCCAATTAAAAAAACATTTAAGAATTGTGCACTAGTGACTCATAATTGTATGTGAGTGCCTTCCAGGTAATTTCAAAATCATATTGCATAATGGTTACCACCACATGTAAATTTTACACTATTTGATTGCCATAATTTTCCTCCCATGTGACCTATAATTCCAGCACTTCCTTTCCTTTTTCTTCAAGCAATTGCAACCTAAATCTTCTTCATGAATGCATTATTTAATCCCTATATTAGCAATTAAGAAATTTATAGCCGCGAATTTCACGAGATAAAGAAAAATTATATAAATAATAAAAAATTATAATAATTTTTTTGTTGTTTAAATAGTTTTTATAATACACAATATATTTAATTTAAATATGAAAAATTGTTTAAAAATATTTAGTACTTAAGAACTTTATAAAATATTAATGAATCAACAAATTTGATTTCAGGCCAAAAATTATACTCCCCTTGTCCAATAAATTTATCCTCACTTTTTTTTTTTTTGGTTTGTCCAAGAAATTTATTTTCATTCTACTTTTAGAAATAACTCTATCTCACACTAATTTATCATCACTCTAAACATCACATATGACATATCTACCACACATTTCTACTTTATGCATAAACTATTAATATTCATTAAAATTTGTGCTCATTGAAAGAGGAATAAATTTATTGGATTGTGTGAGTACTTATTTTTTTAAAAAAATCATTGTAAACAACATTTATTGTATACTTGCATGGTCTCCATCATAATCGCGACACAAAATTTTCAATCCCCTTTTGCTTTTGACTCTAGAGACTGCAAGTATGCAACATATATTATCATATAACTCTAGTGTGTAGATTAACATAATATGTAGAATGATTAAAAAATAGATTATAAGTATTTTATTGTTGTTCATGTATTGTATAAAGCGAATATACAAATTAAAAAAATTAATTTACGTGCATTTTAGATTTCTTATTACTTATGTAAATTTTATTTTTTTAAAAAATGCAAATATATACTTCCTCCGTCCACCAAAAGTATGCTCGTTTGGTTTTGACGGTTTTAAAAAAGTGTAGCTAATGTAGATAAGGTAAGGGTATTTTGATGTATTGTGTGGTCCATTTATGAGTTAAGTAGTTGTTTATGAGTGTAAAGTCAATAGTATGTGAAGAAATTAAGTAATGATTGAATGAAGCAAAAGAAATTATTGTTGGATAGAGAGAGTATTAATACACTACAAAAAAATCATAATTTAAAGAGGGCTATTAACGAGGAAAAAACCCTCACTAATTAGCGAGGGGTGAGGCGAGGTTGCACTTAACGAGGGCCCACACGAGGGAATAGAGCCCTCGCTAATTACCGAGCATATTAACGACGGAATCGCCCTCGGCAATACGTAACGAGGGCCGAGCCCCTCGGCAAGCCCGATAAAAACATTAACGAGGGCTGCCTCGCCAGCCCAAAAGTTAACGAGGGGGCTGGGCCAACACTCGCCATAAACACGTTAACGAGGGCGGGTCCTCGCTAGTTAACGAGGCGAGACCCCCTCGTTAAGCCCAACCCTTTTTAAACACCCAGTCATCTTTTCTCCCCACCCCACGGCCTGCCTTCGTCTTTTTCACAAAAACCGCCGCCGCCATAAATTGGCCCCACCACTAGTTGGGCTTTCTTTGTCTGCGCGTTCGGGAACATTTCTACGGTAATTTTTATGATTTAATCGGTTAATTTTGTTGTTATTTTAGTGGATTAATTTTTGTATTTTTAATTTTTCATATGCATGTATTTGTGTAATTTTGTTGTTATAGGTATTGATTTATTAGTTATTTAGTGTTAATTTTTGTAATTGTTATGTGTATTTTGATTTTTAGTAATTATTTAGGAATAATTAGTAGTATAATATTATTAATTATTTAGAGTTAATTAGTATGTATGCAATTATATAATTAGTAGTATAAAATTATTAATTATTTATAGTTAATTAGTATGTATGCAATTATATAATTAGTAGTATAAAATTATTAATTATTTAGAGTTAATTAGTATGTATGCAATTATATAATTAGTAGTATAAAATTATTAATTATTTAGAGTTAATTAGTATGTATGCAATTATATAAATTTATTTTTAATATTATTATAATTTTAATTTAATTGCTAAAATTTATATATTTGTAGGTACGTACGCAAATTGAAAAAAGATTTAATCCGGGCGTATAACATCATACCCTATATACACGCAACCACTATCACCGTAAGTATTTTTTTAATTAATTATTTAAAGATGCTCTTAATTTAATTATAATTATTATTTGATTTATTTGCATGCATGATATAATAATTTATATATATGATGATCGATGTTCGATTAAATTTTGCATGATAGGTCAATTATATTAATATTGAAATTGTATCGATGTTCGATTCAAGTTGATGTTGGAGTTGGGGGTTGATGAATTGTTTGGTATTGTTTGCTATAGAATGTGTGTTCCGACTTGATTAATTTTAATTAAGTCGGAAATGGATGCACTAGGAATTAACTTGATATATTAAGCTGGGAATACGATAAAATAAAACAAAACTCTGCCGAAATTTTTAGAAAATATATATATTAATATTAGAAAAAAATATATTAACTGGAAGAATTAATTATAATTTAATTAAATTTTGAATCTTCATTAATTTGAAACAGATTCCTATGAATTATTCAAGGCGTAGTTGAATGTATGGTCCAAGAACGATTAATGGCATAATATCTCCCGAATTTCTTAGTGGACTCGAATCGTTTATAGAATTCGCTACTAGTAACCCGGATTGGATGAGTGGAGAAAAGATTAGGTGTCCTTGCTCGAAATTCAAATGTAGGAACCAGAGTTTTAGAGAACCAATTGACGTGAAATCACATTTGTTTATGTCTAATTATCATAATTGAATTTTGTACGGTGAGCAAAAATTGAATCCTATACCACACCGAAACTATGATCACCGGCGTCGACTTCATATAGAGTTGACGACACTGCGATCTAGCTCATACCACAATATGATGATGGACTTAACTTCCGGTCCTAACATTAGTTTCCAAAATGTGGAAGAAGAGCCCCTTAGTGAGGAACCTCCTAATCGGCATCTTTGCACATTTTTTTGACATGCTTCAAATGCAGCAGATCGGGATCTATATCGGGTTGTGAGTCTCATTCTCAATTGTCATTCAATGCCCGTCTTTTAAACATTAAAGCCGAGAACGGTATGCGAAAGGGGTTATAATCAAATAGTTGACTTGATTAGTAAGATTTGCCCTCCAAAAAATCTAGTGTCATTCAATGCCCGTCTTTTAAATATTAAAATTGAGAATAGGTATGCGAAAGGGGTTATAATCAAATAGTTGACTTGATTAGTGAGATTTGCCCTCCAAAAATCTAGTGCCCAAGAAATTTTCGATACTAAACAATTAATGGGTGGGATGGGTCTTCCCGTAGAGAGGATTGATTCTTTGTGCAAATAATTGTATGATATATTGGGGTGCGAGACGGGAAACTTGAATCTTGTAAGGTTTGTGGTCGGTCACGATTCAAACCCTGCTAGACGTGGTGTGGATGATCGATGGAAAAAGAACAGTCTTTTCAAAGAAATATTCTATTTTCCTATCATTCCTTGATTGCAAAAGCTGTATCAGATTCAATACTACCGCTAAGGATATGATATGACATGCTAGTTACTATAATGATGAGTGCGGGGTTATGCGTCACCCTTCAAATTCATTAGCTTGGAAACACTGGACTATTCATATCTGATTTTGCGGTTGAAATACGGAATGTGGGGTTGGGTTTGAGCAATCGATAGTTTACGGCCGTTTGAATGATCGGGAAAACGGTATTCATCATGGCAGTGATAGGGACACCGCATAATCTGCGCCCCATGGTTGTGCATGAAAGAACAATTTATGTTTCTAACGGTTTTGGTGTCTGGTCCTAAAAATCCAAAGGATAATTTAGATGTATTTTTACAACCACTAATTTATGATTTGAACATGTTGTGGGAAAATGGGGTGGAAACGTATGATGTTGCTAGAAAGCGAGAATTTTATGATGCAGCCGCATTAATCTGGACCATTAGCGACTTTTCGACTTACTCAATGTTATGCGGATGGAGCACCCATTTGGAAGGATTTGTTTGTCCATATTGTGTTGAATACTCCGATGCCTTCACTTTAAGGCTCGATTAAGCTTGATCGTGGTTTGATAACCATCGTAAGTTCTTACTTAGGGGACATCCGTATCGTAGGAATAAGACCGCATTCATGAAGAATGTAGTAGTTACTGATGACCCACCGCCCATCCGAACAAGTGAAATGCTTCTACAAGAAATTAATTGGGTGGGGTACCGGAAAGTATTGAATTACCCTTTTGATCCGACATAATTTGGATGTGATGCACATTGAAAAAAATGTGTTTAATAATTTGTTCTACAGTGATGAATGTGGAAGGGAAAACAAAAGACATATATATATGTCTAGGGATGAACTTAATGAATATTGTCGTCATCCCTCTCTAGAAAAATGTCAACGCACGGGAAAGTATCTCAAAGCTTGTTATTCATTTGATAAGAGTCAAAAGGATGATGCGTGCGAGATGGGTAGCGAGTTGAAGTTTCCCGATGACTATGTATCTAACTTTGTCTCGATGTGTACTGGAGCAAATTGAAGATGTTTGGGATGAAGAGTCATGATTGCCATGTGTTTATGCAGAGACTACTTTCGATTGCTTTTTGTAAAACTACGCGCCGAATGTGTGGAAAGCAATCACCGAACTTAGTTTGTTCTTTAGGGAGTTAATTTCTACATCCATTACGATTGAGAACATGGCTCGATTGGAAGCAGATATTCCAGTTATATTGTGTAAGTTGGAGCGTATCTTTCCACCTAGCTTCTTCAATTCGATGGAGCATCTGCTGTGCACCTTGCATACGAAGCAAGGATAGCTGGTCTGTCTGAATATAGATGGATGTATCCATTTGAGAGGTAATTTATAACTTTAAATTATTTGATTACCTAAAATGGTTATACTATATATATAACAATTGATTCATTTAATTAGGTATCATCACAATTTAAAGCTCGAGGTGTTGGTAACAAGGCGCATGTTGAAGCATCGATTGTAAATGCTTATTTAACGAAAAGAGGCCTCAATATTTTATTCCCACTATTTTGGCGATCACGTTCGCGAGGCGGCACAATGTATCTCATAATTACGATGGTCGTGGCAAAGTACCCCAAGTAGCGAAAGATACTCTGTCCATATTTATACCTCCTGGTCATTATCTTGAAAAGATGAACAAAAGATGGATTATAGATGAGGAGAAAAACACGGCTCATACGTACGTGTTATTGAATAGGAGCAACCGTATATCGAGTAAGTTTATAACGTTCAACTTCTATTAATTATAACGTTAATCCGTATATTAAATAATCAAATCCCCTTTTGTAGTATGTTTTCCGAGCATTCGCAAAAATTCCAACCAGGACTCTCGAGGCTGAACAAGATGATAGACTACAAGAGGAGTTTGCATCGTGGTTTGAACAACTTGTAAAGATAAACAATATTCAAAATCGGTGGATACGTGATCTTTCTAGCGGTCCTTCGAGTTGTGTCACCACATACCCTGAATATTACGTGAATGGTTACAAATTTCACACACGAACTTATGGCTCATCCAAATCTACTTCAAATTGTGGAGTTTGTATTAAGGGTAAAAATTATGATGCAGATGAGAATGATTTTTACGGGATCCTCGAGGAAGTAATGCAATTGGAATACCGGACGTATTGAGAAAATTGTTGTTCTATTCAAGTATGAGTGGTTTGATCCATCCGTGCCAAATGGAACAAGAGTACATCCTCATTACAAACTTGTGGACGTTAATTAAAGGGGAAGATACGGCCGCTCACGATCCTTTTGTGTTAGCAAGTCAAGCCACTCAAGTTTACTATTGCAAGTACCCGGAAATCGTAGACATGAATGGTTGGCCGTTTGCAAAAATCAAATCGAGATCCTTGGTCGATCTTGTGCCAATGAATGAACAAGAGCTTCCCCTTTCAAGACGACCTTGAGTCTCAAATTAATATTGTGCAAACGAATGATGATCGAATAATATTGTGAGATGTCAACGGTGCACTAATTGATATTGAGAAGCGAGAAGAAGAAGAAGAAGAAGAAGAAGAAGAAGAAGAAGAAGAAGAAGAAGAAGAAGAAGAAGAAGAAGAAGAAGAAGAAGAAACAACAACAACAACAACAACAACAACAAAATGATGATGATGATAAGGAGGAGGAGGAGCTAAATTCGGACTCGATTAATATTTAATATATAATGTAATAATTATTTGTTATTGAATAATGTAATAATTATATGTGTTTCATTTTAATGTTAGTTATTTGTTATTGAATAGTGTAATAATGTAGTTTTATTTAATTATTGTTACGGATGAGCGGACCGTCTAGATCGAGGGGACCATCACGGGTCCGAGGAGACCATCTGGGTCGAGCGGACCATCCGGGTCCGAGTCGAGATGACAGGTACCAAGCATGCGGTACCGATTATTCATCCTAATCAGCATGAGAAAGAAGACGTTCTCGGCTCTGAGTCTTATGAGGACCATCCAGCTCCGGCTCATAATGGGAGATCCTAGATATATGGATCTACGGGAACACGTAAGTTAAATACTTGTGAATAATAAATTGTGTCATATTTATATGTCTATTAATTTCGCGTGCTTATTCCCTTTTTCAGGTTGATGTCATCGAATACGGTATCCAAGACTATTCGAGAGATTATGTATCGACATATGGAGCTTGGCGCATTCACTTTCCGGATGATATCTCTGAGAGGCTGAGACGTCTTGGGAGTCATTTCGGGTACATTATATTTTGTTAATCGCTATTTAATTTTGATTAATTTATAAACTTTAACGCTTATTGAGTACAATAATATTTTGTTTGGCGAGAGAGCGACTAGGTGGGACCACTGCCGTTACGAACTCAACGGAGGTGTATGAGCTGTTCGTTCGTAGGGTAGCAAAAAGATACACCGATATCTTTGAACCACGTGAAAACATTGTGGGTCACCAAGAAAAAGAGGTCCGGATGGGATTCAGCCGTTTTCGATGCCTTTGCCGAGTATTGGGATAGAGAAGACGTGAAGGCAAAGAGCGAGCGAGTGTAAGAAGAATCGATCGTCGGAGCACGAAGGCCGGGTGCTGGTATCTCCCGCCATAAGGGCGGATCCCGTGGAGCAGCCGAGTTTGTATATGACTTTGTAAGTAATTTTTAATGCTAGTTCGATATTTTAATTAAACACGTTATTCTAATTAAATAAATACGTAAGAGGACTCAAGGACGGCCCGCCACCGATCGGGACATAGTGGAGCATTACCACTACTATGGTGAAGGGGAGTACACCTACGGGGCTATTAGTGACACACTTGTATGTATTTTTATTCTATATTATGTAGTAATTATATATATATATATATATATATATATATATATATATATATATATTATGTTTGTTTTTGTAATCTAAAATTTTAATTGTGGAAAAATTCGTACAACATGAAGTACAAGAAATGGCCTCCCGGATGCCTCCCTCTCGAGGGGTCGAGCTCCGAGACCCAACCGGACTTATCCCGGTTATGCGTCGGTTCCGTTGGAAAACAACACGGACGTATTCGGGGTCTTGGTCAGCCCAGGTAAGTCCAGGTGGATCCCCTCATTGTAGCTCATCGAGTACTCCTATTGGCACCTACGGCCAAGCCGATGTCGGCCGTCTGCTCCAAGAGGAGCGTGAGAGATCGCACAAACAAATAGAAGAGGTGCGAGGCGGAGATGGAGCGAAGAGACGCAGCTTTGAGAGCGGACATGCGGCGTCGATTCCGGGAGTAGATGCGGGGGTTCCCGGGTTCCTCACTGGTGGTGGTATTCCCCCAGTGGTCCGAGTGGTTACGATCGATCATCCCGTGGGTCCCGGGGTTCAAAGCGCTGAGTTAATTATTTCGTTTAAAACTATGAATTTTTACGAATGTTGATTAAGAATTTATGAATTTAAATGTTTAAGAGTATGAATTTTAATTGATTAAGATGATGAATTTTAATTATTTAAAATATTAATTTTAATTATTTAAGAGTACATATTTATACACATGATAATATAGTTGACAATTTAATTGAATATATATGTGATAATAATAACAATTATTGACATGATAATATATATACATATAATAACAAACATGATAATTATAATAATTATAATAATTGAATATATATGTGATAATAATAATAACAATTATAAATGATAATATATATATATAGTGAATATATATGTGATAATAATAATAATAACAATTATAAATAATATATATATAGTGAATGTATGTATACAATTTAATTGAATATGTAACGCCCCAAATTTAATAATAATATATAATAGCTAAGGCGCTACCAAATCGACCCGTTAACTCAATTAAAGAGAAAATTGTAATTGAATAAACGAGATTTATTACAAAATAATCATTTGAGATTTACAATGAAAACAATGTAAAATAAATTACATGCAACCATCGCCTCGTGCCTGCTCGAGCTCCTTTGACTTTGTAGAAAATCATAAGCTGTGGGGGATGAGTGTTTGAAAATACACCCAGTGAGGGAAACATCAATGATTGCACAGTTAAATAACATTCATAAGCGATATATGATATTTTCATATATAAAGCTCATGAGAACATTTAATGCTTTATCACATAGTACGGGTCATTACTCGGCTTGAACATTATACGGGCCATTACCCGGCTTGAACATAATATGGGTCATTACCCATCTTGAACATATACACGGGCCATTACCCGGCTTGCACATAGTACGGACCATTACCCGGCTTGAACATTGTATGCGGGTCATTACCCGGCTTGAACATAGTGTGGGTTACTACCCGTCTTGATTAATAATGCAATTTAACATAGTAATCATAACATTGAATGTTAAACTCGATTAAGAGTGGAGATTGCCCTTACCTTAAAAGCGAATGGCGCAACAAATGATGCAATGCAATACCCCTTAGTGATCCTCAATTCCTTGATAATGTATAATCTTAATGGTTTCATGTTTCTCCTCATATCCTACAAATAACATACATTCTTAATAATCTACAATTTCGGGCCGCTACGAGCGTCGGATCAATAAACTAATTATAATTCTAAAATCTACAGGTGGATACGAATATTTTGATATATAATACCACAATTAATGAAGATCGAATACTTACCAAAATGTTTGGAGATCTCTCCCTCTCTCCCCCTTTCTCCCTAGCGCCATCCTCTTCTCCTCCTCTCTTTTTTCTTTCCTTTCTCTCCTTATTTCTTTCTTTTTCTTTCCTTTTAATTTATCCTCGGTGTGTACATATCTTATGCCGCCACCGCCTAATTGCTTCCCAACTAAGTTTCTTTTTATTAATATTATTATATTATTATATGTTATTATTATATTATTATATTATTATATTATTATAACTATATAATATTTTAAATATATATATACACTAAACACACGCACCCCTTACTGTACACATACTTTACACACACTCTTATCTATATATATATATATATATATATATATATATATACTAGCAGACAAACATATAAAGTTGTAGCTGAAAAGTAACAAGGAAAACCGGTGCTACTTGAACTCGTATGTTACCGTTCAAAGCAAGGGAAAAAAAAAAAGCATTTTACGTAATACCTTAATTGAAGTTGTTTCGCTTGTGGTATCGGAGGGTCAAATAAGATGGAGCGTGTGGTAGTGTCCCAACGGATATGCCTATGACAAGAAATTGTTGTGAAATGATCAATCAAATATAATGTTAAAAATACCTTAGTAAGTAGATGCGGTTTATGGCGGTTTTATGTTGAGTGGAACAATGAAAAGGAGGGAATGGATTCTTACCATGAAAGGTGTTCACGGACAGCGCGCATCCCTAAAATGACAGGCATTTTTGTAATATTTTCAATTAAATAAAGCGCCTCACTCTTGACGAACTCTTCCCATAACGTGAGGATAGTTAGCCGGCATCTGCATACATACGAAGCACATAATTTTATGTCGGTAAGAACTAATGCAACATGTTAGATTACAAGGCTTCCTGTTTGAAGTAAATTGACTTACTCGTCATTGAAAATCACAAATTCTGAACCGTCCTATTATTCTTTTGAATGAAGCGCGTCGGGAATACATGTATCCTTTGCACAAAGTATATACGAAAAACGCCGGTGTAACTAATAAATATATTTGAAATATAGTTGTACATAAAGAGGAAATGTGGAGTAAAAACCTTAAGCGATTCTCGTAGAAGACAAATCTGCAATTTGAGGGCATTACGCAAATGGCGTCGGCTCGTACATGTGGTCGAGAGGCGGTTCTTCTTGTTCGTTTGCACGCTTTGATGTAAGCGCTTACATTAAGTGTCATCGATACCGCGATTTGGCCATATTCGGTGAGTTTGGAACGAGCTCTTTGATTTTGCCATTCCCAATGTAATAAGTCTTGTACAGCTCAACAACTTTGTTTAGACTTTCAATATCTGGATCATATATAACACACTGCATATTTCCTTTCTGTTGAAATCATCATGAACAAACATTAGACAAAATACCAAGCTGTTTATGTGTATTTACGAAAGGATTTTACCTCCTTGTCGACAAAGACAAGCCTTTGTTGTCTGCCCCATTTCAAAGAAGCGAACCGGCGATTTCTCCATCACGAGAACCTTAACGAACCAAGTCTGCATATTTGGTTTAAGAGCATCAAGTGTCGTACATGAGTCCGCCACCGGCCTAAATGCAAAAAACAATAAGAACGGATCGTATTAGTTAGAAAAATTGGAGTTGGACTTTTGCATGAAAAATTGAGACATCAAAATATGTTGGGTTATAAATAAATGTATTTAAACTACACTTTGCATGAGGTAAATCGTTTCTTTGAGGCACGGTTCTTTTATATGGCATATGGAATTAGGCAACATTTGTTAGTTTGTCAATAATTCTCTGTTAATAATCAAATTGTGTTTATGTGATAACAAGTTGTGTTCTTACCGTCGAAAGTGAGCAATTATTATCTCGGGCCTTGAAGAATTACATTTGATTTAAAAGTGTGAATTTTTAGAGAGGCGTGAAATATAGGTGGAGTTTCGTCAAACATGGTTTGATTTAGGACTTTACTCTAGTGGCATGAAAATAATTACATCTCATCTAAAAGTTAAATCGTGTATAATTTACATGAAGAAGATTATTTTTTGGATAGTAACTGATTGTTTCCATTCAAAACTTTGTCATCTACTATGGACGATGCATAGAAAGCAGTATGAGGGATATTAGACATTTCTTGTCAAATTATTTAATCGATAATCATGTGAGCATTATTTGCTTTTTATACTCTTTGTTTTGCACTTTACTTTTAAACATGGGTATTTATATATATATATATATATATATATATATATATATATGACACTACGTATATAGAATCTAGAACAAAAGAAAATTGTCTACTTTAATACACAAACCAACAAAAGCTCGAAGCATAAACAATTGCCTATTTTAGTTCACAAAAATATGCAAGTGGACTGCCTAAATAGTAGTTAAAAAAATATCAAAACTAAACATTTCCATCAACTAAGGTGAAATATTATTTGCGTCTAACAACATGTAACAACAAGTACGAGGAAATCTCAATTTGGATGTTAAGTGTATTATGTAATAGAATCTGTTTAGTATTAATTCTAAATAAACGACATAAAAAAGGGATGAAATTTGAAAATAACATACCTATGTACTCCTCGACTTGAAGAACCAATCATTTTGTTAGTTGTGGTAGCAACCTACAATTTGTAAAAAATATAATCAACACATGGAAGTTGAAATATATTTCATGGGCAACACAACTTTGAGAAATGACAAATACATTTTGAATTTAATATCTTACTTGTAAAGAAACGGGTAATTGGAGGTCACTACTTAATTAATACTAAACCACGAAGTCATGAACAAATGAAAAATGTATTAACACAAAACATGAGATCATCTTGGACTTCCCTTATGATCATAGACAATTAACTAAAGAGTATACATCATCATATATAAGTTAAAAGCTGTACAAATGCATAAAAAGTACTTAAAAGTCTGCTAATCATGAGGCATGGATAGAATCGAGCACTACACATATTTTTAAAAAAATATATGTTTTATATAAATAAATTAAAATTTTGTAGAGAATTATTGATAGCTCTATTGAATTCCCTAAACCGTTGGATCAAAATAGCTCCACCGCCCAATAAGAGAGTGAGTTAGTATAAGTAGGAGAAGTAATATTTCTTAGAAATCCAAAAATTGTAAAATTTCATAAATTGTAAATAAATATTATTTCCTAAAAAAATTGTACAATTTATTTAGTTTATAAATTCGGAAAATGTATGTGCTTTTAGAATCCGAACACGAGAGAAATGTAGCCATTTAATAAATTCCTAATTGGTAGAATAGGCTCTCATGTTTGATCGGCATGTGCACAATAACGGCTTAAAATTTTTATCATAAAATGAATAATAGATGAACTATAGTATGTTTCTCAAGTTCCAGGACATTTATTTCGGGTAAACTAATATGCATTCATTTTTATGTTGGAGTTCTCAACTTTAATTTGTGCTCATGAGTGCATTTATTTCGAGTAAACTAATATGCATTCACTTTTATGTTGGAGTTCCCAACTTTAATTTGTGCTCTCGCCTCTCCAATTTTTAGGGCCAAGCAGTCGGGTCACGAGATGTAACAAAAAAATCATAACACACAATTAACCTATATGAAATCTAAAAATGTAATTGGGGACCTTCATCAAATATGTTGTAAGCATAGATAAAATAGCCATAACAACATCCAAAAAAATGATTGGAAATTTTCGGTTTAGGTAATATGAGATGAATTCCTAATTAGTAGAATAGTCTCTCATATTTGATCGGCACTTGCACACATTAACCACTTAAAATCTTTATCATAAAAGGAATAACGAGATAATGAACTCTAGGGCATTTATCAAGTTTTAGAGCATTTATTTTAGGACGAGATGCAACAAAAAAATCATAACACACAATTAACATGTATAAAGTCTAAAAAATTTGATTGAGACATTTCATCAAATATGTGGTAAGCATAGGCAAAATACTCCTAACAACATAAAAAAAAAAATGAATGGAAATTTTCGGTTTAGGTAATATAAGAGTGATGAATATGAGAAAAGCTGAATGAATGAAAATTTGCTCTTTACGTGACGCAACAAAATTTATCTCGGCTCTATGATCTAAGGCATCAGACGCTCTAGAAGAAAACAATATAGGCATAAAATAGAATCCAACAAAGAGAAACTTATTCACACGCATCCGGTGTATTCCAATCTCAATATATACACATCTTTTCACAAAACAATACAAACCAAACATAAATTTCATAGACGAAACAAATATGGTAGTTTAGTGAATTCGGGAAGAGGATAAAGTTATTAGCTATCAATTTTTGGCGAAATATATATCTTCCCCCACAAATAAAAGAGGGGGCCCACAACAAAAGTGCAAATTCAAACACATCGAAGCAAAAGCTGAATCAAGTTGATACATGAAGCCACACTTAATTGCATTCCAACAAGCTTGCAATAATTATAATTGAGCTTGATATGATTTTTACAACCCCAATCACAAATGATCTTTAATCATGCAAAGAACAATTCAAGCCGCAAGGTGTTGACAATTATTTAGATACATTTATTACTACCTCTATCAAATAATACGAGGAATTAAGGACAAAGTGAGCTTCCATTTCCTATTAGGCGGATAATCTTAAATGTTCATTAGGGGGAACAGCTTGTTGGCACTTGTCTAGAAACAAATAAATCAAATATGGCATTCAATCAAACTTCAAATAGTAAGTTTAATATTATACTCTACATAGAAGTTTAATTTGGGAACGGGTTCAAGTTCAAGAACTATAAAATATTAGTTCGGTTGCATATGAATCCCCTAAGCCACGAGAGTAATATAAGTTCAAACAAAGAAAGATTTATGAACACAATGAGCAGGTGATAGTTACATTACACCCTTTTTGTCTATTCTCTCTTTAACCTTTGACATGTCATACATGTTAAGTTAACATATCATCTAAAAACTTAAGGTGTTAGAGAAGATTATCGTTTCCATTACTCAATATCTTCAACAATAAATTTGTTCGAGGTAATAAAATCTATTTAAACTTAGTTGCTAATTCCTCATCCGATTTCGTTATTAGGCGGTGCACATGGTGAAATAAGATATTTTTTTACCTAGTCATTTTGTTAAGCGAGAATGCTTTATTAAATTCCTTATGTACTTCAAAAGCGAGCTTTACTCGAGTAAGATGTGATAGATTATATTGTTTATGATCATAGACAATTAACTAAAGAGTGCACATCATCATATGTAAGTTAAAACACAATACGAGATGCGTAAGAAATACTTAAAAGTCTGCTAATCATGAAGCACGAGATAGAACTGAGCGAGGCATGTATGAAATTTATCTCGATTTTTATAGCGAGAGAAAGTTGATTCTTTTGGCGAGTTGCATAAGAAATATTTAAAAGTCTGCTAATTATGAAGCATGGGTAGACACTGAGCACGCATGTATGAAATTTATCTGATTTTTTATAGCGAGAGAAAGTTGATTCTTTTGGCGGCTGTCGTATCATTATGATATAATGAGGATGAATACGTTATCATCAAAGTGAAGTTTATAAACATAGCAACAATATCAGAGAATATATAATAAAAAAATGCCAAATTTTTTAATCCTCTTGTGATTTGCTTTTTGACTTTTAGTTAGATTATATACCGGATATGAATAAGGTAAAAGCTCATCTACTAATAAGTTACTTGAATTTGCACGAAAATTATAAAAGAACATAATTTGCGAGTCTAAATTCAATCACGTAGGCAACAAACATCCAATCGCAACAATGAACCCTAATTCCGAAAAGCATAACCCCAAACAAAAAAGTTATCGATAAAAATAATCAACTCCCGAAATTGAAACAAGATAAAAGTGTTCGCGATGCATATGAACAATGTGAAAAATGAAATCTATTTAATTGGGGCATTTCATCAAACATGTGGTTGGCATACTCGACGGATCATCCCATCCCCACCATTAAAACAATAAGTTACTTTCAAATATTATATCAACAAGCGATTCTGGGAAATCTAAAAAAGAAAAAGGAAAAATAAATCAAACACGCATACGAACAAGCAAAGCCAGCAAAGAGAGATGACGTGAGCGGTAGAGATGACCAGTGTTTCACTAAAATTGTATTGAAGCTGCGTAGGTGAAACCGAGAATCAGCTTATTATGAAATCCAAATAAGCGGATTAAAGAAATTACAGAACAAAAATTACAATAAATGAAATACTGTCCTTTGAAGCGGAGCACGGGAAGCGACAAACAACCACCCGGTTCGCGTATTGAGGCGGGGAAGAAATTTGAAAAAAGAGTAAAAGATGAAGACGAAGGTTAAAGTGACGCGTATCAAATTTGTTGTACACGTATTTCATTTACTGCAAGCCGGAGCAAATGGGCAAGGGATGCGTTGTCCACCGGAAGGAAAGCTGGCCATTTTACCGCTCGATCCTCTTTTATATTAGTAATAGATATATATATATATATATATATATATATATATATATATATATATATATATATATTATAAAATATAATATGTATTATATTTTCTATTTTAAATAAAATTTATATAATTTAATTAAAGGCTAATATTAATATTAATACTCAATTTATTAAAAATAATTATATACAAATATAAATAATTCACATAGTGATTTTGGGATATTACAATCTACTACCCACCTTCTAAAAATTTCGTCCTCGAAATTCGGTTATAGCTTAAATCATCACAATTTACTCTGCATGCTAGATTATCCTATAAATTATTTCTTCATCCTTCTAATTCCAAATGTAGTTCACATCCATACTATTAGTCCTTTTGATTAAGGAATCAACCAAAAATAATTCCTATCTTGCACAATGCATAGATCATACTACCTTTCTCACTCTATTTTCTCATATTCGGTGCAAGAAGGTAGCCCGATTGCATAACTACTATTACACCACAATCTAAAATCCATATCGAATAATAAATTTCATTCTTAAATTAATACTCCAAATCTAAACCACAAAATCATAAGTCACTATATACGCACTACAAATTTCATTCCTAAATTATTGCTTCAAATGCGAACCACAAAACTATAAGTCATTGCATATGCACTACAAATTTCATTCTTAAATTATTGCTCCAAATTTAAACCACAAAACATAACTCACCGCATACACACTACATATCAATATACCACATAATCACACACGCTCACGAGCACACGCTGCGTGATATGCTCGATATGACGATTACACAAAGTATATTGACTATAATGACATGATGCAAAAGTAATGTAACTAAAATCAACCTTATAGTCCACTACATATCCCATATCAAACAACTTATAATTATCTAATGGGGTATACATGCATCAAAAATTGCAATTAAATTTTAAAAATTTCTAACACCACGATTGCATATAAAGCCAAAATTTTAATAAAAGCTGAACATAATGATATTTCATACCTTGTGGAGTATCGAGGCGGGGAAGATGGAAGCAAGTAATTTACAAACTATCTTTTAAAAGAGAAGTTGACTTATGATTATGAAGTAAAGGATTTTTTTATCAACGACAAGTCTGAACCGAAATGCTCGATACCATTTGTAACGCCCCAAATTTAATAATAATATATAATAGCTAAGGCGCTACCAAATTGACCCGTTAACTCAATTAAAGAGAAAATTGTAATTGAATAAACGAGATTTATTACAAAATAATCATTTGAAATTTACAAATAGGAAAACAATGTAAAATAAATTACATGCAACCATCGCCTCGTGCCTGCTCGAGCTCCTTTGACTTTGTAGAAAATCATAACTGTGGGAGGATGAGTGTTTGAAAATACACCCGGTGAGGAACATCAATGATTGCACGGTTAAATAACATTCATAAGCGATATATGATTTTTTCATATATAAAGCTCATGACAACATTTAATGCTTTATCACATAGTACGGGCCATTACCCGACTTGAACATAATATGGGTCATTACCCATCTTGAACATATACACGGGCCATTACCCGGCTTGCACATAGTACGGGCCATTACGGCTTGAACATTATGCGGGCCATTACGGCTTGAACATAGTGCGGGTTACTACCCGTCTTGATTAATAATGCAATTTAACATAGCAATCATAACATTGAATGTTAAACTCGATTAAGAGTGGAGATTGCCCTCACCTTAAAAGCAAGAATCGCAACAAATGATGCAATGCAATACCCCTTAGTGATCCTCAATTCCTTGATAATGTATAATCTTAATGGTTTCATATTTCTCCTCATATCCTACAAATAACATATATTCTTAATAATCTACAATTTCGAGGCCTACTGAACGTCGGATCAATAAACTAATTATAATTCTAAAATCTACGGGTGGATACGAATATTTTGATATATAATACCACAATTAATGAAGATCGAATACTTACCAAAATGTTTGGAGATCTCTCCCTCTCTCCCCTTTCTCCCTCGCGCCATCCTCTTCTCCTCCTCTCTTTTTTTCTTTCCTTTCTCTCCTTATTTCTTTCTTTTTCTTTCCTTTTAATTTATCTGTCAGTGTGTACATATCTTATGCCGCCACCGCCTAATTGCTTCCCAACTAAGTTTCTTTTTATTAATATTATTATATTATTATATGTTATTATTATATTATTATATTATTATAACTATATAATATTTTAAATATATATATATATATATATATGTATATATATATATATATATATACTAAACACACGCACCCCTTACTTTACACACACTCTTATCTATATATATATATATATATATATATATATATTATATAATATTATAAAATATAATATGTATTATATTTTCTATTTTAAATAAAATTTATATAATTTAATTAAAGGCTAATATTAATATTAATACTCAATTTATTAAAAATAATTATATACAAATATAAATAATTCACATAGTAATTTTGGGATATTACAGAATATATATGTGATAATAATAATAATAACAATTATAAATGATAATATATATATAGAGTGAATATATATGTGATAATAATAATAATAACAATTATAAATGATAATATATATGTATATATATAGTGAATATATATATATATATATATATATATAATTTAATTGAATATATATGTGAAAATAATAATAATAATTATAAACATGATAATATACATATATATATATATATATATATATATATATATATATATATGTTATAATAATAATAATAAATGATAATATATATATATATATATATATATATATATATATATATATATAGTGAATATATAAAATGATAATATATATGTGATAACAATTTAATTGAATAACAATTATAAATTGAATATGATATAAATATATTTCAAAGCAAAAACATAACGAATGATTAGCTTTGCCTAGGTAAGGCGACAAGGCCCTTTTGCACGCCTCCGCGGAGTCGCGGCGCGAGTCACGAAAATGGGGAATTAAAAGGCACAGCCCACGGGCGTGGGTTCGATACCCCCTGCCTGCAATTTTTTATTAGGTTCGGTATTAGCGAGGGCGAGACGAGGGGTGCGCCTCGCCAACTCCTCGCCGATTGCCCTCGCCAACTCCTCGTCCATCGGCCCTCGCCAACTTTGCCCTCGCCAAGTCCCTCGACAATTAGCGAGGGTGCTGCCCTCATAAGCTAGCGAGGGGCGGGCTGAGGATGAGTTAACAAGGAGGTTTTTAGAGAGGAAATTTTCCCTAGTTAAAATCCTCGCCAACCCGCTTGTCCTCGCCAATTCCCTCTTTAACCCCCTCGCCAAAATGAGTTTTTTTGTAGTGATATATGAAGTGTGAGATTTTTTTATATGTATTAGGCTTGATTAATCATGTTCAACTCAATATGTTAAATAAATAAGTAAATAAATTATAATATAATTTTCAAAATTAAATAAATGGTTTTTTTATATTAATAATTGAGTAGTAAGGGGATGGTGAATTAAATTATTATAGAAATTCATTTATTTAATGATTAATGGTTAAAGACTTTAGAAAACAGATTTGAAAAGTAATTATTGAGTTGAAAGTTTCTATTAATAAAAGTTTTTGTTATTATATTAGTAAAATAAAGATAAAGATAAGCAATCGACACATTATGAACCTACCTCTTTATTAGTATGCAATAGGATATGAGTGAAAGAAGATTTGACTTATTAGATATTCTTACAGTGAGCAAGCATTGTGTTAGATCGTTTTACAAATTTTATTTTTGTGGGAGAGAATCAATTTTTAATAAATTTTATTATTTTTATATTAAATTGTATCACTTTTTTAAAAAATATATATAAAATGTATTATTTTAAGATAAAAAATTGAAAAGTGATACACTTTACATTGTAAGTGACAATAACTTATTAAAAAGTGATAATAATTTTACAATCGTTTGATAATAATTTTACAATCGTACACTTTACATTGTAAGTGACAATAACTTATTAAAAGTGATCATAATTTTACAATCGTCACACGAAATGAGATCCGTGAAAGCAGTGTCATGGAAATTTTTGCCTATATTTTTTCTATTTTAATGATCATTATCCCATAGACCGAAAATTTTATATTATATTATCTAAATAATTATAGTAATGAGTGGATAATTTCAAACATAATTGGTACCATAAATGGACCTATGTTACCAGCAAGGGGGCACCTGCCACTATTTATTTATTTATTTATTTATTTTTATTTTTATTTTAACTCCAACTCCATTCACACACCTTCTTTTGGCAGTGGAGAAGCGCAAGAAGAATTATGGTAGCGGAGAAGCATCGCAGAAGGAGAGTACTGCAGAAAGAAGAAAAAACAACGGTCGTGGGTGTTTGTGTGTTATTTACCAATAAAAAAAAAAATATATGGAATTAGGTTACATATTTATTTGGGCTCTCAAATTTTAAAGTGGGTTTTTATCAAATGATTTGGGTATGGCCCAAGTTATATACACACAATTTTTTAATGGATTTTTATTGGTACAAATCTCGAAAGATATGTTAATTATCGATTTGGGGCTTGAAAGATAAAATTTATCAATTTGACACTGAAAGATGTTTATATTAAAGGATTTTATCAATTCGGGCCTTAATTCCAGTCTTGGATTGATAAAATCTCTTAATATAAACATCTTTAGGTCCCGAATTGATAAATTTTATCTTTCAGTGTCCCGAATTGATAAATTTTATCTTTCAAGTCCCGAATTGATAATTAATATATCTTTAAAGACATCTTGATAAAATCTCTTTTTAATTAGAACACACATTAGATGAATACATACCTCATTTTATGAGTACACACATCACAAAAAAATCATATTTACCCCTTATTAAATAACCTTAATTTTTCCTCCTCCCATTTCTGCCTCCACCCGTGCCACCCCTTTCCCATTCTTCCCCGTCTCCTCACCCTTTCTCTCCCTTCTACCACCTCTCTCCTGCGTTACCCCCACCCCACAATTTTTCCTTCTTTCTTCTCTCCCCTTCCCTCCCTTTTGTATCCACTTTTGCACCACCGCACCCCACCCGCCACCATTCTTCCCTTGTTGAAAAATTTTAGTTGGTTTGTAGACGAAGATGAAAATTGGATTGACACGGAATAAGTCGAGGCTAAAGTTTGACTCTATCTCCGTAAGACGATATTGTCTCGTACCCAAGTACAATACGGTTTCATGGCAATCGCCCTCAATATACAACGACTTTTTAACTTTTCGACCGCCGCACTACGAATCGGAAGCTATCGGCGAACCAAATAATATTCGAACTCTCTTTGGAGTATGAGACAAGGGTAATAATAGACAAACTTCGACTTCAATTGACAAGACTCAAGAAACAATTTACGAGTGATTTTGAAGTATCACGTCCAAATATTAATTCAAGTTATGAATTGTGGAATGAGAGGATGTATTTGTAAACTCTTGACAACTCTTGTGAATAGGTGCACCTTTTAGATTAAACCATTCGCTTGCATCATTTCACCAAATGACACGATCCAAAGGTTTTATGAGCGTTCACAACTTTTACTTCATACCTTTTCGCTCATACCTCTTCGTCTAATACACACCATTTTGAGATAACTTTTCCATTCACCTCAAAATTCCAACAATCCGCACATGAATGGATAAAGTTGACTTAAACAAAGAGTATAAAGAACAACACGAAGTTCGACATGCATAATGAAGAAAACTCTAGCGGTCATTTATTGCATCGGGATAGGTAGCTTCAAGCTTTGAACCTTCCACTAGTTGAATACTATCGGATATACTCGCATGACTCGGTGAACGCAATATCTTGGTGATCAACTTTTACGTATACCAAGACAATAGCAACAACACAATAACCTTCCTAAATATGTTTAGGTTATCACGTTGTTGTCCATTTTGGTCATGGACCATATCTTGGATTCATAATTGTGTCTTGAATTTTTCTCTCGGTTGAAACGGCCCCACTTCACACTTATATAGGTGATCTCCCATCAAGGGTGCCCTGATACTCCACCCTTAGAATATAGGAACCATTAAAAGCTATTAATTAAGCTTAACCTTAATTACAGACGTCAATAGGTTTTCTACACCTTGAAAGGTGCGGGGTTGCACTTGAAGGGATTCGCTGGTTTTAATAATTTTTCAAATGCACATATGAGTGTTTCATAACTTAGTTGTCTCGTTGAATCAAGTTCTTGGGATCCTCCAGTTATCATGGACGAGTTTCTACTATGAACATCCTTTCATGTGTGGTTTTTAACCTCATTCCCCTTACCCATTATCCTCTTAAACGTATCAAGTTTATCGATCGGGTTTTTGTCAAAATGCAATAATTTTTCAATTCATCGCATAGTTATTTTAGAGGATTTCAACGACACTAGTCCCCATAATCCCAATGATGGGCTTTGAGTTTGTGTCAATATATCCGGTTTGTTTTTGTGTATCCTTTCAACACATTGAATATTCAAAATTCCACGCTTAAACTTTTGATTTGTTCAATAAGAATCGATGAGCACCTCTATTGCCTCAACCATTACATATCACCCCCACACTTTGAGATAATTGTAGGATCATTTTATCCTTTCTTCACATTTCATATTTTTTTATCCCATTGTGTGGTGACTACACATTACCGAGTTTATTTGAATAAATCCATATAACTTGTGGACATCATTCCACTAGGCATCATCTGCCTTGGGTTTTCCATTTAGCTATAAAGTCGTGCCTTTGCTAACCACCTCACATTAGAATGTACCCATGGAGCGAACTCTTTCCCCCACATTCAAATGTATTTATGGCGAGACTACATCCCCCACATTCAAGGTATTTTGTCCTTTGTTAATATTCACCAAATATTAATTTGGACACAATCTCAAAACTTATTGAAAAAACAATTATTTTGAATTCATGCTCGAATGAATTTTGGACTTTATTCTCGTTAGTCCAATTTAATTTAATCTTTGGTCAAAACACCAAAATAAAATTCATGTGGTCGTTATTACCACCTTTGACTCTCAAATAATTCTCCATTTAATTATACGAGTAAAAAATCCTTTGAACTAAATCCAAGGAAAAATTTGTGCTCTCAAGCACAATTTCAAACCGAGGCCTTAATTGTCACTCTTAACTCAAGAATAACTCTAGAAAGTAACGAGTTAAAATCTTTTGGATTAAATCCAAAACACAACTTGTGCTCTCAAACACAATTTATTAGATCCCGAATCAAATTTCAATTTTGCATTCAAGGAATCCAAAAGTATAGAATATTATTTATAATACCTTACGGTATTACTAAATAAATTCCATAACATTTACCTCGACCTAAAATTCAATCGGTCCAAGTACATGGCCCAGTTATCTGCACACACATTTTTATTTAAAACACCCACATTATGAAAACACACACCGTTTATTGAGTACACCCCCAATAACTCACTAAAATACTCTTTTGCGAATAAAAAATTTAAACCTCAAAATTAAATAAAATTATACGAAAATGTGTTCTTTGGAGAAATTTCACCAAAAATATGAGAACAATAGATTTTGAAAAAAAAAAATTCAAACCTCAGAATTCGGAAAAATTATCCGAAAATGTGTTCTTTTTGAAAAATATTTCCAAAAATTTGGAGAAATTTGGACCAAAATGTGAGAGCAATAGATTTTCCGAAAAAAAAATTCAAATCTTAAATTTCAGAAAAAATTGCCGAAATTTCGATGTATTTTCAAAAAAATTGCCGAAAACTTATACATTTTTAGATAAGGGCACTTTTGTCATTTCACGTTTATTTTACTTTTTGATTTTCACAATGTGGGTGTTCTAAATAATAATGTGTGTGCACATAGCCTGGGCCAATTTTTTTACCCATATTTATATATTAATAGGCCCAAATTGAAATTTAATCTTCTTATTTGTGGCTTTCTCAGGCCCAACGTATATATGGCCTATTTAATTTAAATTAATTAATATGGCCTATGATGGGCATTTCACGTATGACCAATTCAACTAAATTATTTAATTTTAATTTAAATTAAAATCGCCGCTTAATTCTTCCGCTGTCTCAAGCTCTTCTGAATGCTTTCTTCAACGAATTGGATTCCAGTATATGTGAAAAAAAAAAAAAAGCCCCACCAAATTTTTCATTTCCCATTTTCTGCATATAAAATTAAATAACATTGAATCTATGCAAATAATCCTTGCGCACCACGTGTTTGCAAAATGTCCAGAATAAATAAAATACTCTGCAAGAAAATGTTATAAAGCAAAATTTTGGTTTTGCCAACTTTGGATCATTAGACGAAATGTCCTCTGGAGTAAGTGTATTTGAAGTACACTTTAGACACTTCTTTATGCAAAGCTAAAATCAGTTCAAGGAAGTTTAATTAAAAATTCACTTAATTATCAAATTTCAAGAAAATTTAATTAGCGAATTACTTATATAATTTTTAAATAAACTTCCCTCGTAAGATGAATGAGACAATCTCTTTGTCATCTTTAGGAATTACTCTCGACAAATTTAGTTGGTCTTTCCGCATTGAACTATAAAGGAAGCCATGCTCGAATATAGTAGAAATACGGTTTTTGTTTGAGTGTAGACGAAGATGGCTATAGAATTTGACATGGAATAAGTCGAGACTAAAGTTTAACTCTATCTTCGTAAAATGATATTGCCCCGTACCTAGGTGCAATACGGTTTCATGGCAATTGCCCCCAAAATACTACGACTTTTCAACTTTCGATTGCCGCACTACGAATCGGAAGCTATCGGCGAACCAAACAATATTCGAACTCTCTTCGGAGTATGAAACAAGGATAATGAATAGACAAACTTTGATTTCAATTGAAAAGACTTAAGAAATAATTTACGAGTGATTTTCGAATTTCACGTCCAATTACTTAGAGTTATGAATTGTGAAATGAGAGAGGGTGTATTTATATATTCTTTGACAACTCTTGTGAATAGGTGCACCTTTTGAATTAAATCATTCATTTGTATCATTTCACCAAATGATACAATCAAAAGATTTTTATGAGCGTTCACAACTTTTACTTCACACTTTTTCACTCATACCTCTTCGTCTAATACACAACATTTTGAGATGACTTTTCCATTTACCTCAAAATTTCAACATCCCTCGCTCCCCTCCCTTCTGCATGCCTTGAAACCCTCCCTCCCCCACTGCTGCAGCCTACAAGGTTTTTTTTTTTTTTTTTTGTTATCCTCCTCTTTTCTCCTTCTATGGATGGTGAATGAAAAACTAAGGAAAATACGGATGTCGAAACTAGTTTCTCGAAAAATAACAAAATTTTCAATTTTTTTCCCGAAAATTTTAGTTTTTTCAAAAATAATTCGAAAATTTTGATATTTTTTGAAAAAAAAATTCGAACTTATCGATTTCGAATATTTGGATCTTTTCGAAAAAAAAATCGAACATATCTTATTTTCGATTTTTTTCGAAAAATATTTATGAAATAATTTTATGGCAATTCGGCGGTGACTCGGTGGTGATTCGGTGGTGACTCGACAAATAGATTGTGGGTGTATAAATTAAAGTTTCAATGTATTAATTTTATATTAAATTAAAAAGGAGTAATATTGTATTTTCATGTATTAATAAAATATCAAATAATTATTAGTGTGTGTTCTAATTAAAAACATGTGTGCATATAACCTGGGCCTGTGTAGATTTAATTGGTTTGGGCTTCTGTATTTAATTGAGTTGAGTTAATTTTATATAAAAAATTATATAAGTTTTATTTTTATTTTTATATTACATAAATGTATTATTTTTAATGTAACATATTTAATATTGAATAAAAATTTGCAGAAATTGTTTTAACGGTTGAACCATCAACCGGCCGAAGCGATTGGGGACCGTAAACCGGTGCCCAATCCGGTTTGATTGTCGGTCCGATTATGAAAACACTGATTTTAATTAGGTGCAATTGGTCGGGTTTTTTTCATTTTTTTATAGAGAGGTCTATTGTATTTCGTATACACCATAAGACATAAGTTTACGGTGTTACCACTTTTAAAAAAGTTAAAGCGTCAAATATTTAGCAAAATATCGGATACTTAACAAAAAGTATCAAGTGAAATCTTTGTAAACTTACGATTTATGCGAAACCACGAAAAACTTTGTCTTATATTATCATCACCAGTAACAATTACAGGATGAATGTATCAATTCATTGTCTCTAATACACGTATTGAACTTGAAAATATTAATTGTTTGTCCTTAATGTGTGTTGATTCAAGGTTCAAATTTTAAGAAAAAGTCAATCATATTTACCAAATTGAGTTAATTGAAGTGTGGGAAAGATTGAATCATCTGGTGTTTCAAGATATACCGGGTGTTTGCGAACTCAACTACATGACAATAATTATTCTTATTTTGGAAAAAAATTCACTTAGAACGAAATAGACCGTTGAAAAGACGGACCCCATTCATCGTAAACTATGAGGTTTCGAAAAAAATCATCGCAAATGTTTACTGCCCGCATTTTTATATACGACATCTGAAATTCGTCTCTAATCACGATTTTCAATGGTTTTCATCATAAAAACGTCGAAAAACAGCGTGTTTTTCATAGTGATATAAAATTAAGGGTCATTTATCAAATAAAAGGTAGTATAATTATAAATAGGTTCAAAAATTTGCACAAAAGCACAAATTTTTTTACACAAAGCACAAAATATTTGCACATTAAACCAATTTGTAATTTTGAATTTTTTTAACCTATTTGTAATTTTGAATTTTTTTAACCTATTTGTAATTTCTCTAAAATTAATATTTTTCTGCCCATTTTCTATGAAAATTATTTCCACGAAAATAAAAAAATGCCTTCAGTTTTTTCCGGTAGAAGAGATTCATTTAGTATGTGGGTCAGGTAAAATTTGGGTCAAAATTATATCAGTTTTACAACGCAAGTAATACTCAAAAGTGTATTCAATATATATATATATATATATATATATATATATATATATATATATATCCATAAGTCTTATCTCTACCCACGTTTGTGCAATTAAGTAAAGTTTACATAAATTTTAATTAAATTACACGTAATTAAGAATAGGAAAAAGAAAAGAAAAGCTTTGCGTAATGATGCAAACGTTACTAATAATGGTGGTGTATTTTGTTTTAGTAATTAAAACAGATTGATATATAATTAATGAATACAATCCCTGTCAAAAAATTAATGAATACAATTAATTTCAAAAAGCGTCCAAAATATCAAAGGTGGGCGGGCAGTATCAATGGTTATGTTGTCTAAGCCAAGACAAAGACTGAAAACAAGGTTTAATTCCTTTCAATATTTCTATTTTTTAAACTTTTGATGAACCAATTGGAATAAGAAAGCTATAAATATCCGGTTACCATCTTTGCTTCTCCATAAAGTTATTGTCAATTTGTTGGTGTGAATTATAATCGATGTTGATTTGTAATAAATCAAAAGAAAAAAAAAAAGGAAAGAATGATAATGTCGTGGTCGGGACAGCGGGAATAGTGTTTTTAAGGCCAATAATTTAGGGATACCAAAAAAAGACTATAAATTTTTGGGTGACAATTTAAAGATCACATATTTAAAAATTGCAAATTAAGGTTAAATCAATCAAAATGGAGCCAAATTTTACAAATTGAGGCCAAATTGACACGAATTAACCCAACCGGGCTGACAATTTAAGGAACACATATGACAAAGTGGTATAAGCTCAAGTGGTTAGAGTTCTACTACGTATGTCCAAAGATTATGAGACCGATCAAAATTAAAAAAAAAAAAAAAAAAAAAAGAGGAACACAGATTTAAAAATTCACAAGTTCTCTTTTTGCTACCCCTATATTACTGGCATTTAAAAACATTATTTATGTCCTAATGCGCACATATATCTCGAAAACATAATTAATTTTAGGCTCCATTTAAATGGAGTGGATTTGAAGTCGAGGAATTTGAGGATAATATACATGCATTCACACAAACTAAAATGGAGAAAAACTAAATTAATAAATTCGATTTACTCAAATCTTAAGCACAAGTGGGAGAAGTGAGAGGATTTCAAATGACTAGGTTTCTTTGGGTATTTGAAATCCTTCCACTTATAAGTAATATTTGTGTATTCCAAATCCATTCATTTAGTTTTTCCCTATTTTGATTTGTAAATGTATGTTGTATTATTCTCAAATCCATTGATTTCAAATGACTCCATCCAAATGAAGTCTTAGAGTTTGTATTTATTGGTGAACTATGTTTTAAAATAATACTTTCAAAGTAAAAATATTACATTCTTTAATACTTCATCCATCCCAGTTTTTATTGCTCAAATTAAAATGATACGGGTTTTAATGAGAAAGTTATTTATTAGTATTAAGCGATGAAAGTTGAGGGTAAATAAGTCATTTCAACTTTATTGGAGGAAGTTGCTTTGATTTAAAATGGTAGAGTAATTGAGTGACACAAGGTGTAAATAAGAGATGTTTGAAAGAGTTTAGTTTGAAAGAATATCATTATTTATTTTTGTCATTTTGAATATGAGAAAACAAAAATAAAACATTAATTTTTAATTTTGAGCAATCTAAAATAGAAGGAAGAGAGTAGAATATATGTCACACCTAGGAATTATTACAAATAGGTTCAAAAATATCCCAAAATTACAAATAGCCTTGTGCAAATATTTATGTCTTATACATTCAAATTTATCTTGTCTTTGTTGTGCAAATATTTTTAAACCTATTTATTATTTTGATTTTTTTAAACATATTTGTAACTAGTACTTCCACCTAACGATCACAATGTTAATCATTTTTATTTTGACTGCATGTTATCTTATTTAAATGGATATGGATATACATACATATATACTATAAATCAAGAGGAATTATGCTCTTTCAAAGTTGATGTGTGATAATAACATTAACAGCTACGCAGTGTTAATTAGGTAATCATTCATATTCATGTTTTCCATGTGTTGCGATCCGAAACAATCAATACGGTACCGTTTGCCACCCAAGGCGCCAACTTAGTATTTAGTAACATACCTTCTCTTCACATCTTAATGTCCAGCGTTGATGTGAATTAATGTGATAAGCATACACTACTATTAGGTTTTAAAGATATTTTTTTCACTTAATTGTAAGTCAATAATTTTTATTCTAAAATGTATATATTTAATTTTAAAAACTTGCACTGAACTAAGAAACGTTATTTCAAAAATTATACTCTAAAATATTTCTTGTAAAAAGAAAAACATTAAGTAAGTTATGTTTCTAGTATCATGTCTCTATAAATTTGAAAAAAATAGTGGTTCAAACTCTGCTCACTTTTTAGTCAAAACTAGTACTCCCTCCGTCCCCATATAAGTTATCAATTTCTTTTGAATACAAAGATTAAGGTAGGTAATAGATATAATACAAATAATGTGATGGAGAGAAAATAAAAAATAAGAGATTAAATATAAATAAAGGTAAATGAATAACATATGTATAAATAATTGAAAAGTGTATGGATATAAATTTAGTGGATAGTTGTCAAAAATAGAATGAGAAACTTACACGGGAGCAGAAGGGAGTATCATATTTTAATCAAAATTGTTATCACGTTTCATATTATGTTCAGTTGCATTGTGCAACTGCTACACGGACTCATATATTAAGCCATTAGATGGAAACTACCGATATTTAGAGGGCATTGTACTTGTAAACAATGTTTTTAAACCTGACTGGATCAGACTAGATCGATTCAACCGGTTTAACCGATCATGTTGTCATTCCAGTTCTATGTGTACAACGATTTTGAATTGAACCAGTGTGAATTGGTAAAAAATCGAGTTGAAACCAGTCTTGTTATAGTATTCACGCCATGAGAGAGTGTGGAAGTGGAGAAATAGAGAAAGAGGGAGAGCTTGTGTTTTTACTCGAGATTTAACCGTGCCTATTTTACATTTCAGTTATTATTGCTTTTTAGTTTTTACATTCGAATTTATTTTTAAGGAAATTGATATTAAATAAAATCTTGAATGCTTGCGATATATTTTAAGAGATCACTTAAGTGACATTAGTTCTATAATAATAATTTGCGAGATATTTTTTTATTCATTTTCTATTTTTGGATATGCATATTTTTAAAGGAATATATATTATTCTCTCTTTACATTAAAAGTATTTACATTAAAAGTATGTTCATATGTTTTTTTCAAAAATTTATTTTTGTTTCACCATTAGATCATTATTTAATCTTTTCACTTGTTATTAACTTTATACTCATAAATAAGCACCTAACTCATAAATGAACCACACAAGACTCCCAAAATACCATTATTTTATTTACTTTATATATATATATATATATATATATATATATATTTTAAATCTGTCAAAACCAAATGAGTATATTTTTAGTGGATGGAGGGAGTACATATTATAATTTTATGCAATATTTGGTCATAAAATTAAACTTTATACTCCCTCCGTCCCAAAGGCATTTGCATAGTTTTTGGCACAAAAATTAAGAAAATTTACTTTTTAGAGTAAAAAGTGTAGGAGAGAGAATAAAATGTAAAAGTATTTTGGGTGGTGGAATAAGATAAATTATAGGAGAGAGAATAAAGTAGGGTAAAAGATGAGTGACATTTTTTAAATAAAAATAAAATTGTGAGGTTATTAATATTGTGTGATATTTCCTTATTTAGAGTGTGCAAAATGCAAATGAGTGTGGGACAAACAAAAAAGAAAGTATATAAATGAGTGTGGGATGGAGGGAGTAATACATGTGTATATATATATAATCGCTTATCCATTTTTATTCGATTTTTTTACCAGGATTCAACCGGTCAAACCAATAATATTAATATCCAAATAATTTAGTTTATTGATGATCAGTCCGAATTTAAAAACATTGCTCATAAAGGTGTGGCTTTTAATTTTTTGGGACGACGGAGTAATTGTTCACTTTTCTTGCTTGCTTACACAAGTAAGGATTTTGATCATCTCCATTGTTTTGGTGTAAAATTTCTAGTAAATTTTGGAGAAAGATATACACTATTGATACGTAAGCTGACATGGACCCGTTTTCCACCCGGGTAAAGCCTTTACGCGGTGCAATCCCTAGCTCTTCCCGAACGTGCACTGTAAAAACACGACGGAGGGTTCTCCGGCATAGGCACTCCGACGCTCAAGTCGGATCACCGTAAAACACTCAAGAAAGTACGTAAGAAGTAGCTAAGTAAGAGTGATAGTTATTCGATACCGTTACCTCCCTTACGGGTGTATTATTTATACGTACTTTAGATGTAATAACCATTATCACGGTTTCTTGGCATTATCCCACCCATTCTCTCATGATGTCGTGCGTTGATATCTTCTCTCTCAAGAAAGCTGATTGTGCCTACGATTTCCCTCCCGGACGGAGGTTGGACCCAATCAATGGAGAATATGAGGAATATTCCTTGACTTGGACCTTAATCTTCTCAACCGATTGTTACTTCTCACGTTTCTCGGTCTTATCGGATAATTCGCCTATACGGGCTTGGTTAATACCCGCTTATGGGTTTTAAATCTCAATCGGGCCTCATGGCCCGCCCGATTGGGTTTAGGCCTCTGCCAGTGGGTTTAGGCCTCGCGGCCTACCTGTACCCAAGCTTGGACCTCGTGGCTTTGGCCTTGCTTGAGTTCGGGCTCTGCAACCTCTCTGTAATTAGTTTAAGCCTCAAGCCCGTCTCAAATTCGGTTCCCTCTGCGAAGGGTGTTCGGTTATGCCGTTGGGCCCTATTGGGTCGAATATCCATGGGCCCTACGTGTACTTGGGCTTGCCATTTTTATCCACATCAACTATAATAAAATAATGAGTGAGTATATTGATATATAATTGTGTTTATCTTTCTTTGAAATTTATAAAAATTTACGCCAAATAAATATAAAGGATATATCCATTTTCCACAAGAAAAGGAAGGCCCGTGATAGGGAACACGACCATAAAATAATACCACAATATTTTCACACACAAAATATGTCGAACTATGTGAAAAATATCGGGGTAACACTATATATAAGCATATATAGTGATTTTAATTACTTAATAAGTAATGAAATATTATTAAACAAATATAATGGTATTAACAAATTAATACAATTACGCAACATAAAACAAGTTCAGATTAGTATTTGCCAACTAAGAAATGATATTTGAAAGAACATATTATATGTACAAACAAGTTTAGACAAGTATTTGCCAACTAAGAAATGATATTTGAAAGAAGACAAAAATTTTGTGAACCAAATGCATATGATGAACTCTATTTTTCTTATTCTTATTATGAATGTGTACCATAGTGTCACATTTACTTATAACGGTTCATACGCATGTGAGTGATAGTGAATGTGCATGTGATAATAATATATATTGAGTTAATCGTAACCTCCCAATTCACAGAAATATTACTCTTGAAATAATATATTTCTCGTACACTCACGGTTCACACAACAGCCAGATCGAAAATATTTCTCGTAAAAAAGTGAGTTATGACTCAGTAATCAAATTCAAATATTGGTTGTAATAACAGTGAGTTAGTTTTGGACGGTGAGTTATGAATCAGTACTTAAATTGTAATTTTGTATTTATATTTATATTTATATTTTTAAGGTGGAATTTTCTTTGAATATAACCCCTAGCGTTCCCACCCTCCGACATACATTTGGCTTAACATAAACATGAGAGGCTCCATACAATAATTAATATTTAATCCAGATCTATTGTTTTTAAGTGTTTGAATTTCATATTTTATTTTATTAAAACATATAATGTAGATTGTTAAAAGCATTAAGATACAATAAAAAAATGGGGAAAATGTTTTTTTGTTTTGTTTTCTTTTTTTCCCCGTGCGTTAGCTTTACCATTTTGGTTTTTGTCCCGTTAATTTTTAAATTTTAATTTTCGGTCTTATAACTTATATTCTTTCGCCTTTTTGATCTTATAAACTTTTATATTCCGATTTTCGTCTTGTAACTTACATATTTTTATAAGGTTTTTATTTTGATTCATGTATAATGCAGAACGAAAATCAAAATTTAAAAGTCAATAGAACTAAAAATCGACAGAGTGTAAGTAACAAGACAAAAATTAAAATTTAAAAGTCAATAAGGCCAAAACAAAAAATTGGCAAAGAAAATTACAGGATGAAACAGATCTTTTCCCATATATATAATATATACTCCCTCCGTCCTGGTTTGATTCGTCCATGATAGAAGTTACACATTTTCTACATTTTTATATTTCTACATTTTTATATTTGACAATTATTCACTAAATTTATATTTCTACGTTTTTCTGTTATATTTTTATATTATTTACACACATATCACTAATTTACTCTTTCTTTTATCTAAATCTCTTATTTTATTTTATCTTCATCACATCATTTGTCTTCTATCTATATTATATTATTTTACCTTAATCTTTGCGCCAAAAAAAAAAAAAAAAAAACAGATAACATATAACAGGACGGAGGGATCGAGTATATCATTCATGACTTTATGACTCTACTAAATCATGCATTACAAGGTTCACATTCTAAATTAGTGTTCTCTTACCATCTCACATAATTTTTTTAAATAAATAATTTAATTGGTAAAATGTGTATCCTGATCGGTCCAAAAATGAATGGTGTATCATAAATTCATGATCCAAAAAGATTACCTAGTGTCACATCATTGCGTATAGCATTTGTTGCTTTCCAAAAATCTTGTATATAATCTCCTCATAATATATATCAATCATAAAACCCCCTCCCTCTATCGCTGCACCCCATTTTCACACCATCTATTTTTAGTGCATTAAATTAAACAAACCATCATGGAAAAGAAAATGATTACTCTCTTCCATGCTCTAGAGGCCAAACCCTTGTTTATCCTCTTCATAATCCCTCTACTTCTCTTGTTTGTTTTCACAAGATTTCGACGTAAACCCTATCCGCCCGGCCCGAAAGGCTGGCCCGTGATAGGCAACATGACCATGATGAGCCAGCTAACCCACCGCGGGCTAGCCAATCTCGCCAACCAATACGGCGGCATATTCCACCTCCGAATGGGCTTCCTCCACATCGTTGTCGTTTCGAGCCCGGACACGGCCCGACAGGTGCTCCAACTACACGACAAAATATTCTCCAACCGGCCCGCGAATATCGCCATAAGCTACTTGACTTACGACCGGGCCGACATGGCCTTCGCCCATTACGGGCCCTTCTGGCGCCAGATGCGCAAGCTCTGCATCATGAAGCTCTTCAGCCGGAAACGGGCCGAGTCGTGGGACTCGGTCCGGGATGAGGTCGACACCATGGTTCGGGCCGTGTCAAACCGGGCCGGGTCGGCCGTCAATGTGGGGGAACTCGTGTTCGAGCTCACCCGGGATATCATATACCGGGCCGCTTTCGGGTCGAGCTCGATCTCGGGCCAGGATAATTTTATCCGGATCTTGCAGGAGTTTTCGAAGCTGTTTGGCGCGTTCAATGTAGCGGATTTTGTTCCGTGGTTGGATTTCATGGATATCCAGGGCCTTAATAGCAGGCTCGTTAAGGCCCGTGATTCGCTTGACGGATTCATCGACATAATAATTGATGATCATATCGAAAAAGGAAAAGAGAAACTGGATCAAATGATCAAGAGACGGATATGGTGGATGAATTATTGGCCTTTTATAGTGATGATGAAGCCCATGTTTCTGATGCTGATCAAGATTTGCACAACTCAATCAAACTAACAAGGAATAACATTAAAGCTATCATTATGGTAAGCAAGCTAAACCTAATCTTCACGAATTTTTTTCTTTTTTATAATTGGGTCCAAGCGAACTTTCTTTTGAGTATCACTGTTTGATATATGAAGTATTATTGTCGGGAACTTGTTTAAAATATAAAATTTTATGTGTTGTTCTTCGCACACAATGACTAAACTGTGATACTTTATATATTAACAATGATACTTTGAGAAAGAGAGTTCACGTGAACATGAGTTTGTAGGAGTCTTTTTGGACCCGAATCTCACATGCGAATTATTGCTCAATACATCCACATGTACAACAAGTTTTAACATATTGTACAAATAAAGTTATGAAATGGGTGTATTGAGTAAAGTTACAAATGTGGATAGTCATGCTCTTTTCTGAATATTGTTCAAAACATACTGATTTTTACCGGTAATTTGTTTTAAGGATCATAACTTAAGAGATGATAAAGTGATATCGTAACGTTTTGAGCTGATAAAATGAGCATTGTAATTTTTTTAGTTGTCAATTTGTGAACAAAGTCAGCTAATTTTGGTAAGATTAGTTTGAATCAATTCAAAGGAGGTCCAATCTTCAAATTTGAGTTGATTCACACCTATCCCAACCCTTAATTTAAAAGTTAAAAAGTTACTATCTCTCTTCTTGACACGCCCTTTAAGTTACTTTTTCCTAAAAAAGCATTTTCCATACTCTTTACGTACGGATCAAAATTCAAAATTATTATCAAGAAAAAAAAATCACTTACCTCACAACCCTAGTGATGTTAAATATGATGTGATGTGTCGGCTTTTATTTGGACATTTTGGGCAATAGAAACCGTGATAATTTGTTTGATTATGGTGATCTTTCTATTATTGGAATTTGTTTCACATAATATAATAAAATATTGGGAATTTTGGACAGAACGTGAGCATACCATTTATACAAATTTTAAGAAATAAACATGTTTTGGTTTAATTAAAGAAAGAAAATGAATCTACCATTTGTTTTGCACCTTTTTTTGCAACGTGTTTCACTATCTTCATGTAACATAAAAATTAATTTGGTATATATCACACCAACAAAATTATGAATATTTGGTAAGATATATTGATAATAAATATTCGATGTGACGGTGCTAGAAATATTATTAGTACATCTATTAAATGAATCGAAAAATTCAAGAGGCTCTCAGTGACTCACTGTCCTTTGCCTGGCTGGGCTTATTTCCAACCACATAAAAGTTAGGTGCATGCATGATTTTCACATTGATTGCACGAATGATGTGGAAATTTTTCTTCTTGATTTTATTATCTTCAACTACTCCTTTCATGTCAATACAAGTTTCTCATAAGAAAGTTCACGGAGTTTAAAGAGTATTGATATAGAATATGATGTACTCCCCGTCCCGGAAAAATTTTATATGTAGGTGAATGTGACTTTAAGAAAAAGAGTAATGATTGAAGTTTTTGGGATAAATTTATAAACTTTTATGTATAAAGTAAAAAAACTTTATTGGGATATGTGTATGTGAGAGTAAAAGTAATGACATTTGTGTAAATTAGTGAAAATTGTGAGGGTGGAGTTTATAAAAGGTTTTCCATTTTAAGGGTGTGAAACTTATATTGAAACGAGCGAAAAAGAAAAGTGTGAAATCTTTTATGGGACAGAGAGAGTAGTATAATTGATATAAGATGTAATACTATTATGTGAAAGAGAGAAAATAAAGTGAAGTGTAGAAAAATGAAGACTGGAATGAGTGATAATTTTAAAAATTGTGAATTGAGGTCAAATCAGCTCTAATCGAGGCTAATTGGCTTAAATTCAGGTAATTGACTCAATTTGACTTGAATTAAGGTTGAATTTGAGTTTGATTCGGGTTGATTCAGGCTATATTGGTCTAAATTCGTGACTATTAAATGTTGTTGTCGCTTAATTTGTCAACTTAGAGAGTTCTGATCTTCATTTTATCAAATCGAAGAGTTATAATCTTCATTTTGTCATCTGTGGTCCCTAAAAAAATTATTATTGCTGTAAATCAATATTCACGATAAATTGGATCACACAAGACTAACTCTTAATAAATATTATATATTTGGAAAATATATGTTCCACTGCTTAGCTTCTGTTAAGCATTTATCAGAAAATGAGGTATTTCATGTTTTAACTTTATTATGTGATCATGTCAGACAATATTATGACTATACTTTAGAAAACATACGAACATAATAGTGTCATATAGTCAACAAACATATAGCATGCGATTTTTTTTTTTTTTTGCTCCAAAAAAAAAAAAGATATTATCCTGCAGATACTTTCTTGTGACCTTTTTATGCGAGACCGACAAAAATCATAAAAAAAAAAATAAAAAAATATTAATCTTGCAGATACTTTCTTGTGACTTTTTTATGTGCGACTGACAAAAATCATCACTTTTCAAGTCATAGGTCGAATCAATTAATAAAATACATTTAACATGGATCACATGCACCTTTCATTTTATATTTTTATATGACTGCACTTTTTATTATATGACTTCACTTTTTTCTTTTTGAATAAATAATAATTCGAATTCATACGTTACCTTATGACATAGATAATGAGATTTTAATTGGGAAAATTGTAGTTTTGGTCTATGAGAATTTTCAACGATAATATTAGTCATACGTTCTTTTTGGTCCTTTTATTAAAAAAATAGTTTCAACCATTATTTTTTAGGACCAAAACTGCAATTTTATTTCATTATCTCGGGATCAAAGCGCAATTTATTATTCTCTTGGTATCAAAACTGCAATTTTTGGGACTAAAAATATCAAAAAAAAATTACAGGACCAAAAGTGTAAAAAAAAGACCATTTTGCAAACCACTCATTGGGACCAAAAATGAAATTTACCCGACTTTAATCACTTAATCTATAACATTTTGACAATTTCTATACTACTTAACGTAAAATACATATCATGCATTATCTTAGATAAAGATATTGAACTTCCATAAAATATATTTTCTCAATAAAAAGACAACCTCAATAACTTAAATGAATAATTAAATAACTTAAATTGCTCCTACACATAATAAATTTGAGCTTGTTTGTTGTGAATAGTCGATATTAAAAATTTAGATATGCATGGGGCATAGTTAGCTAGTTCAGTTCTTTTTTAACAACAATTAGGAGGCTCTTTTTCAAGTTCATTAATGAGAATGAAAATGAAATTGTATTTTCTTCGGTGTCTTTGGATATATTGGAGGAAAGAATGTCTCCATAATAGTTATATCATTAGTGTTGTGCTCCAATTTTGAAAAAAATGAGACAAAATAAATTTGTTGGTAGTGGTGGAGGAGCGATTGAAGAGAAATGATTGTGGGAGAGGAATATGTTAATAAAAATGAGTAGTGATTACTTTATTTAGGAGTAAAAAATGATGTCATGATAGTTTTTGTTCTCATTAACTAGCATAATTGCATTGTGTAGTATTTGTGTGCATATTGTGCACAATAAAAGATTGTGTGCACAAAGTTTGGTTACAATGTAGTATTATTTTAGGTATTGTATAGTATTAGTTTAGTTACGGTGCGAGTCTTAGCAACATTGTATAATATTATAGTTTAGTTACTGAGTGTAGTATTAGATAAAAATATTATGCACACTATTTTTTAGTGTGTACAAATATTTGTCAATTGCATTATAGGCATTCTCATTTTCATTCCCATTAAAAAATTTACAACGAAGCGCCTCTTAATTCATTCATATAATGATGTCGGGATGTTATGTTTGGTGGAGCAAGAGACAGTGGCGTCGGCAATCGAATGGGCCATGACGGAGTTAATGAGAAGCCCAAAAGACCTCGAAAAAGTCCAACAAGAGCTAATCAATGTAGTGGGCACGGCGAAGAGTCGAAGAGCCCGATTTTGAGAAACTCACATACCTCCGTTGTTGCTTGAAAGAGGTTCTCCGCCTTCACCCGCCAATCCCTCTTCTCCTCCACGAGACCGCCGAAGACGCCACCATCTCTGGCTACCACGTCCCCGCTAAATCACGCGTCATGATCAATGCGTGGGCCATCGGCCGTGACCGAGCGCGTGGGAAGATGCCGACGAATTCAAACCCTCGCGATTTCTCAACGAAGGGGTGCCGGATTTCAAGGGAAGCAATTTTGAGTTCATTAGTTCGGGTCGGGTCGGAGATCTGCCCAGGGATGCGGCTAGGGCTTTATGCTCTAGAAATGGCGGTGGCGCATCTTCTCCATTGTTTTAGATGGGAATTGCGAATGGAATGAAACCCGAGTGAGTTGGATATGAGTGATGTGTTTGGACTCACTGCGCGTGGCGGAGAGAGGCAGGTGGCCGTGCGACTCCACGCTTGCTCTGCTCGCTTTGAACAATCGAAGATCGATGGATGCTTCATTCAAATTGTTTAAGTTTCAATCTTGCATTTAAAAAAATGAATTGTTTTATTTTGATTTCATTAATAAACGTTTGATTTTATTTCTTTTTTTGATAACTCGGTATCCGGCCCAAGGACCAGACTAATCAGAGGACCAATCCCACCGTCCACTAGGCGGGGCCCCACTTAAAGCCGGAGCGGAGGCTCTGTATGGGCTAGCCCATCTCGGGGATTGTTTGCACCCGATGGGTTTTGAACTGCGACCTATGGAGTATCACACTCCTGCCCCAAGCCCTCACCACTAGGTCAACCCCGGGGTTATTTGATTTTATTTACGCATGTGCGTATTATGGGTTAATTGCATATTTGGTTATGTAGGAATTTTTAATTTTATAATTGGTTCCTATGTTTGCAAATAATCATTTTACTTGCATATTTGGTCCTAGCTGTTAATTAAGTTAGCAGTTTCGTTAAGTGGTGAAATTGTGGGACTAAAAGTATAAATTTGCGGGACTAAAAAAGTGCAAATTTTAACGGCGTGTGTTATTTATGGGCTTAAAATCCATTAAATATTGTGAAATATTAGTATAGGACCAAATATGCATGAAAATTGACCATTTTGAAATCGAGAAAATTCTCACGGGATCAAATGTGTAATTATTCCATTTTTAAAAAATAACCAAAAATAATCCTTACGGGGTATAGAGTGATTTTTTTTTTTTTTTGATATCATTATTTTGAACTACGCCTTTTTGTTGAGATTGTTTATGTGGTACGATAAGATTAACTTTGAAAAACACATTTGATGCATAAAAGCCGACTGCTTTTTTCTCCACAGGATAATGCCGAGTTCAATTTGGGTAATTCCACGTAATCACCTTCTTCGTGAGTAGATAAACTCTGCAAAACACGCCCGAGGGTTCTCCGCGTAAGCACTCTGACGCTCAAGTCGGATAACCGAAAAACTCTTAAAGAAAGTGTATTCAATTATTCAAGCGGTTAATTCGTAGTTATTCTTTTACCTCCGTTTTACCTTTATAGATGTAAAAACCATAACTTGGCGGTTACCGGCTCTCGGTGCAGGTACTCATCGTGGACGCCCCATCTCCGATTGTGGTCTCCCCACTCTCTAGGAACTCCGTCTATCTCATTTTCCCACCTCGGTCGGACTAGGTCGATGCTGCTGGGGTCCGAGAATATTCCTTTCTTGGGCCCTAATTTTTCTTAGATATCTCAACTAATTAGCTCATTTCAATATCTATTCGCGTGTGGAGATATGGGCCCAATGGCCCTATCTCCGAGGTCTGCTCCTATCTGGGCTCGCGGCCCACTGCAGCCTTATTGGGCTCTCGGCCCAACTACCACCGAGGTGGGTTATTCTTGAACTTAATCTTGCACCTTAGAAGGAACGGACTATGTTCATTCTACGCCCAATTTCTCTTGGGCCCCATCTCTATTGGGGTCGGGCATATTTTCCCGTATCAACCACTCCCCTACACTGTAAACGGACTCGATTTACGGAGTATAAGGGAAATGAAAAGGCCCTCTCTCCATATTCCATTCATCGTACTCCACCTACTATTCTTTTGCAGATAAGTAATCGCTACAACTTTCCGCCCCTCTGCGCCCTGTTGCTTTCAAACTCCTCGGTGATGCCTCGTATTTCGTGCGCTTTATCCATCGGGCCACATCCACGCGTTCACACGCAACCCTCGGTCTCTTCTTGTCAAATCAATATAAATTCTTTCCTTCTTACTTCTTTAATTCTTTTTACTCTCTTCTTCTTCGCCGAAATTTTCTCCTCTTCTCCTTTCTCTTTTGTAGATTTTCGTCGATTCCCTTTCTCTGCTGCCTCTTTGTATCACTCACGTCCTCCGGGTAAGACTCCATTTCTATCTCCTTTACGTAATTTACTTAAGAAAGTTCGTAGTTTTTGAAATATGTCTAGGGTGATAACCTTGAAAACCCTATTTCCCCGCGAAACTCTCATCACTCTTCCGCTCCCGTATCTAGGAATCCTCAACTTTTTTCGACGACCTCCATGGGGGAGATAAGACCCGTATTGGGATTCTTACTGCGGCCCTCAAAACTTTGCAAGAAAACCCTTGACCGTTATCAAGATGAGGGGATGATCCCCGATTCTTATCAATTAATTGTACCCGTAAACATGATAGGCCCAATCTAACTAATCCTCCCACTTTAGCTTTCTCGCACGCACAATTTGAAGCAGGGCTTCGCTTCCCTCCTCCTCCATTTTTATGTGAACTCTCGAATTTGTATCGGATCCCTTTGAATCAATTTGTCCTTAATGCTTATTAGGATGATGATATCTTTCTATGTTCTAATGAAGGGTAATGGCGGCAAACCTACTGCCGAACTCTTTTCTCTCAATACTCATGTAAAAAGCTGTTGGCCCTTTTACTATGTCGGTAATAGGGTAAAAAGCTCATGTCTGTTCTTGGGGAGATCCCTAATATCAATAAGGAATTGAGCAATCACTACTTTTTCGTGACTCCCTTCTCCCGGCCCTTCGCGTATCAAAATTGGGTTTACAAGAACCCGTCTCCACCTATTCTTCCTCTCCGCATTCACTCGCCGACTAATCGCCGTGTGATCGGAAACTCGAATTCCCATGTTACTCAACATGCCTACTTTTATTTGCACGAGACTTGCTCAAATCCTCGACTCTTATCCCACTTCAAACTAAGTCTTGTGAATCTTCCTCTTGAAAAAAATGATGGTAAATACATGACTTACCTTTTTCTGGACTATTTATATACTTCATATTCTCGATGCATATCTAATTTCCTTGTGCAGAGATGCTGCTGGTTATCAAAGGTCTTTGGAAGGCCCAGCAGGTTCCACTGATAACACTCTCTCTAACTCGGCCCCGCTCGACGAGGTTGTGGATGCTTATACCTCCCCCTCCCGAGGAGATTGAGGAGGTGATCTCCCCCACTGAAGAAGGCTAAAACCATGAAAGGTAAGGCGCCTATTAGCCAAAGCTCCTACCATCGGAAGGAACTCCCGCCATAGGTATCGCACTCGAGGGAGTCAAGGCGTTCCCCGCCCTAATAGACGTGGAATCTCACGCCGCCACCTTATCTACGTAAAATTTCTTGATGAACTGATCTCTTCGCATGATTGTGAACGCTGTTAAGCCTCTCCATGACCGAAGCAAGTACATGCGGTAGCCATTTTACCAGTGTCTCTTTTTATTCATCCTTGTTTTCTATAGAATTCCTTCTTGAATGGTATCTCATATTTCCTGCTTCATCTTATTGTATCCGATTAGGTGTACTACTCTCGGGATTATGAAATCCATCCAACCATCTCCCGCTCCCGATCTCAAGGAACTTGAAGACTCATTTGCCTCGAAAGGGAGAAAAGTTATCGCACCCTTGTTCGTGTTCAAAAGTTGAAATCACGGTATCCACTTTTTGAGTTGGAAGCATCCTCCTTAAAGGAGGAGTTGAAAAAAGCTCAGGCTGAGCCGGGCGGGCTGCCGAAAAGAAATGAATGAACCTCGGTCTACTACTCCTTGCAAGAGTCCCGAATCATCGGGATGGTGCCTCTGCAAGGAGCTCGATCCTCGCTCCAGTCTGCTCTATGCCGAACACGCCAAAGATTTTTGCAATCCTTACAATCATCTCTCCTAAAACCTATCAAGATCATTCCAGCTTTCTTGGCGATATAGCCCCACCTCGAGATACGCTTATGAGTATGGGTTCGACGCAGCCGCCAAGTAATATTCGAATCTTTGCCTTCACCGGGAGTTCGACAAGGTGAGTCCGCTAGCCGCTTTCCCCCTCCCCGGCTTCAGAGGAGATCCCTCGAGGGATATTGAAGAGAAGTGGTGGCTCTCGGCGATGAGCAAGCCGTTTCGGAGCTCGCGCGGATAGAGATAGCTTCGCCTCGGAACCAATGAAGGAGCCCTCTCGCCTCTCTGTCGCTAGACATTCCCTCTCTTCCCTAGAGGTTTTCCTGGATCAAGCCGAAGGGAAGACGAGTTCGCCTGCATTCCTAAGAACCCACTTGGTCCCCCTCCTCTTAAGCTCTCAAGTCCTATCTTCTCAAACAATTTTTATTTTTAAATATGAATGTAACAAACAATTTATTGCTTGCTTTTTGGTGCCGATTTACGCACCCAAACTCTGTTACTCCTCGGCCGGAGACTTTTGACATGTTTTGATACTTTCCTCCCATTACGGGAGTAGTACTTTATGCTATCTTTAATAGATGTCACTCCCTCGGGAGCTTTTGCTATATTGCATTCCTATTTTTATCCTCACGGGAGTATTCATCATCTGTGCTTTTCTTGCTTGTCTCCCTCACCGGAGTCTGTGTCTTTGCATGTTTTTGTATATGGTACATGCTTGTTGATTTTATCATTAGTATTTTTCGTATCCTTAGGCTTTGACCTACTTAGTCTTGCCTATGTTAAACCCGAGTAAGACTCTAGGTTTGCATACTTATTTTAAGCCAATCCTCCCGTTGTTTTAACTTAACCGGTAGGGTTTTGTGAAATACTCGGCCAAGCTATCTTCTATCCTCATATTCGTCGAGCTCTTACGCACTCTGGAATCTTTTATCAAACAACCCGACCTCGTCCTAGATTAGTCGTATCCTCGTAGGTTTAGTTTTCCTGAACCTTTAGCCTTAGGTCCTATTACCCTCTCTAGGTTTATAACTTAGTTAAATGTTGTGGGTTTAACTTAGTTGTCTCAAGGTTATCTCTTAGCTTTTGATCAACCCTCTCTCGGGTTCGGGTTTAGTTAAACATTGTAGGTTTAACTTAGTCTTTTCAAGCTATCTCTTAGCTTGTGATTCTCGCAACCCTCTCTGGTTTAGGTTTAGTTAAACACTTTGTAGGTTTAACTTAGTTTTTTTGAAGCTATCTCTTAGCTTGTGATCAACCCTCTGCGGGTTCGATTTAGTTAAACACCGTAAGTTTAAGCGAGTTTTTTGAAGCAATCTCTTGGCTTGTGATCAACCCTCTGGGTTCGGGTTTAGTTAAACAACGTAGGTTTAAGCGAGTCTTTTCAGAGCTATCTCTTTGCTTGTGATTCTCGCAACCCTCTCTCGGGGTTTAGGTTTAGTTAAACACCTGTAGGTTTAGCTTAGTTTTTCTCGAAGCTATCTCTTAGCTTGCAATCAACCCTCTCTGGGTTCAGTTCGATTAAACACCGTAGGTTTAACTTAGTTTTTCTCGAAGCTATCTCTTACCTGCAATCAACCCTCTCTGGGTTCGGGTTTAGTTAAACACTGTAGGTTTAATTGAGTCTTTTCGGAGCTATCTCTTAGCTTGTGATTCTCGCAACCCTCTGGGTTCGAGTTTAGTTAAACACTTTGTAGGTTTGAATTAGTTTTTCTCGAAGCTATCTCTTAGCTTGCAATCAACCCTCTCTCGGGTTCGAGGTTTAGTTAAACATTGTAGGTTTAACTTAGTTTTTGCGTATGAATACTCATCATATTTCCTCTTTTTATGGCGTGATTTTAACACTTTACTCATTCATAAGAGTTATCAATTCTCATACAATCAACATGCATTGTAATGCAATTGTTTCAAACATCGTATAATTGTATTATCTCAATATTATCAATGATATGACAAAATTCATAAATATCGAAAGATATTTCTCATTAATCAATAAACAAAGTTGTTCCATTGACCATAATCGATCAACACAAGTCATAATTAACGTGGTCGACCCTTTAAAACCTCCCTACCGTAAAACCTAGTGGGAAACGTAGACAGGGAAAAAAGAGTACCGGTGGAACGAAATTACATCATATTCACGAGCATAAATGAAGCAACTCTAAAACAGAAAGCGAAACCCGACCACCTACTTGCGGCGAGGTAGGTATTTCCGTCAAGCATAAAATTTCTTCAAGTGGCGAGATATTTTAGGGCCTTGCGACTCGGTTTCCTTCCATGTCCTATAGCTCATAAGCTCCTCCTCCGAGGACTTTGATCACTTTGTAAGGCCCTTCCCACTTCGGATTCAGCTTTCCAATATTTTTCAAGGCATCACCTGCCTCGGCCTAAGTCTCCTTCCTCGAACCTCCGACTTACGACTTTACGGTCGTATGCAGCCTTTATTCGATTCTTATATCTTTCGGCTTTCAAGTGAGCCATTTCTCTTTCTTCTTCGAGCACATCCAAGTTTTCCCTCATCAACTCCTCGTTCTGCCTTCCCGAAAGTGGGCTAGGACGATGTGTTTCCATCCCCACCTCTGAAGGTATTATTGCAAATGCCCGTATACCGGGTGGAACAGGATTCTTTCGGTTCTCTAGGGGTGGTTCGATAAGCCCACGATCTGATTCTAGCTCATCTACCCATCTACCTCCGGCTTTATCCGATCGGACTCGTATCCCATTCACAATCGTCTGTTGGTGACCTCCACTGTCCATTGGCTTAGGGGTGTGCCACCGAGGTGAACCTCTGAATAATCTTCGACTATCACACCACTTTCGTACCATGGTTCCCATGAATTGGGTCCCATTGTGCCGACACCAGGATCTGGGTATGCCAAACTGCGGCATATATACCTCCATAAAAACTTGATTATATTACCTTCCTCGATCCTCGCTAGAGGTCTTGTTTCTACCCACTTCGAAGTAGTCCACTTGCTACCACCGGAAACTTCCGGCCGACCCATCGCTAACGAAAATGGGCTGACTAGATCTATCCCCCACTTTGCAAAGGGACAAGGGAATGCATGGCCCCCATCTCCTCTGCCGAAAGGTGGATAAGACATCCATGCTTTTGGCACTTCTCGCATTTCTTTACCCAGTCTTTGGCATCTGGTTCATGGTAGGCCGGGAATAACCGCCCTCAAGGCTTCAGAACTATTGCTTGAGCTCCTGCATGGTCGGCATAATAGCCTTCATGTATATCTTTAATAATGTACCTCCCTTCTTGGGTGGATAGACACCTCAAGTAAATTTGCATGAAAGATCGTCGGTACATCATATCCCCGATCATTGTGTATCGGATCCTCCATCTCTCGAGCTTTCTTCCTATTTGGGCAACTCTCCGGTTCCGCAACACTCGATAGATGATGGTTCTCCAGTCATCTTACGCTCCAATGACCCTATTGAAGGAGCGGGTGATCTTCCCACCTCCACTGCGGTGATCTTTGAACTCGCTAGTTTAGATAAACTATCCGCTTTCTGGAATTTTCTTCCCTTGGTATTTGTCGACTTGAAAGAGTGAACCTGCTCTGCTGACTCCGCTACCAGCTGGAGATAAGCTATCATCTTCTCATCCTTTTCTTCATACCCACTTGTAACTCTTTGGGTTACCGGTTGGGAATTTGAGAACACGATCACTCGTCCTGCTCCCAACTCTACGGCCATCTCTACTCCTCGAATTAAGGCCTCATACTCAGCTCCATTCTTTGAGGTGATAAACTCGAACCTCACTGCAACTTGTGTATCGACCCTTTGGATCGATAATCACGATCCCGACTCTGCAACCACTGCATGGATATGGACCCATCTACTTAAACTCTCAATTCTCCTTCTGCGGTGCACACATTCCTTCTTGAATGAAGTCGGATAAGGCACGTGCTTTGATAGTCCTTCGTGGCTCAAAATCTACATCATACTCCCCGGCTCGGCGGCCCACTCGACCATCCTCCCTGAGAGTTCAGCTCTGTGATTACCTATTTCAGAGATAATTAGTCCGAAAATAACCTTATGTGACAAAAAATAAGGTCGTAACCTCCAGGCCGTGACCATTATAGTCGGGCGGTTTTCTCTATCTCAGAGTATCTTTCTTCTCGCTCCTTAAATCAATTTACTAATATAGTAAAGCTGGTTTCTAGGTTGACCCCTCCTCGCTTTACCAAGACCGAGCTAAGTGATATCCCACCTGAGAGAGGTAAAGGTAGAGTGTCTCCCTTAATCGGCCGTCCACAACATAGGTAGCTAGGCTAGATCTTTGTTTGAGTGCCTCAAATACGTGTTGGCACTACTCATTTCCATTCGAATCTGGATCCCTTCCTCGGAGTGCGAAGAAGGGATAGCTCTCTCTGTGGATCTAGTTATAAATCTGCAAAGTGTTTTGATCCTTCCATTCAGCCTCTGCGGCTCCTTGGTGTTAGTGGGGGGCTGCGTGTCGAGGACAATTTTCACCTTTGCGGGGTTGACTTCAATACCCGTTGGGTCACCATGTATTCAAGGAACATTCGGACCTCACTCCGAAAGAACACTTATTTGGATTGACTTCATGTCGTTTGACCTCGGCCACGAGAAAAGGCTTCCTCCAGTCCGCAACGTGTCCTTCTACCTTCACATTCTTTACCTGACATGTCGTCCACATATACCTCTATATTTCTTCCCAATTGGCCTTTAAACATTTTTGTTGATGTCGCATGTGATGTTATCACATATTACGCTACATCGAAATTTGACCCTTTCTTTTTTCATATAACTAACTTTTATTCTCTAACTTGATTGATATGTTGTAGTAGATGTTGTGACATTGTAGGTTGAAGATCTAGAACATTCTACAAGGATCTGGAATGAAGACTTAGTCAAATGTTGCCGCAGATCTTTGTAACATCAAGTGTAACATTGAGGACATAATTTAGAATCTTCTACAAAGATCCAGATTCAAGACCAATTCCAGAGAGATTTAGAAGGACCTAAATCATGCGGTTGCGGGAGTAAGCTATGAAACCAACTACCTACATGGACGGTTAGGCATCATAGACTTTATTTAACAAGCCTTTATGAAAAATTTACTCATTTGCATTGTAGTGTTAGTCTTCCACTGTTTTACATTACGATACTTAGATGTTGTAGTGCGTGTCATAACATTCAAGTACAACATCATTCTATGTTACACTACACACACACTTTCGGTTGGTATCGAGCACAAAACTTGACGGTACTAAGTTTAGATCATGTGTTTAGTGTGTCTTTTTATTTTGCAATGGAGTATCCACTCTCTCGGTCTATTAGGCCTCACTGTTCTTGATGGAACAAATTATGCCAATTGGAAGCCAAGAATGCGGATGTATATCAAATCCATTGATGAACGTGCTTGGAGGAGTGTTCTTTACGGATTGTGACCCACTAGAACTCGGCACGATAATGAAGGATAAACTCAAATCAAACGAGACTGAACTGGAGAAATGATGAAAACACAATTGCTAGTTACAATTTTAAAACCTTAAATGTAATTTTTGTCTCGATTGATATGACTATGTTCAAGATCATATCTAATCGAGTCGGTGCAAAAGAGGCTTAGGGATCGTTTACAAGTGCATTGTGAAGGGTGCGATAGTGTTCGTAGAGAACGAAACTACGAATGCTAGGCATGAAGTTCGAGAACACGAGAATGAAGGAAGATGAAACCATTTCATCTTACAATGAACGTGTCATAGAGATTGCCAATGAAACTCAACGCTTGGAGATCCTATCTCTAATACCGAGTTAGTGCATAAGATTTCACATTCGTTCCTAAAAGATTTGATGCAAAAATTTGTGCTTTATAGAAGAAGCGAAGGATACGAGATACGTTGAGTCACAATGAGCTAATAAGCATTCTTAAGACCTATGAGATCAATAGCATCCATCCAGAGGAGAATGATGGTAAGAAGGTTGTTGTTTACAAAGGAGAAGCATCCACAAGTGATGAACATCAATCCTATGTTACTAAGATTGATTCGATGAGGATGTGACAGGACCTATGTTGTAACAATCCACGACAACATTGCTCTGTGACAAAGAAGTTTAATTCCTACGAGAAAAAGCGATGAGTAGATCCAAGGGAATATCGAAACAAAGATCCAAATCAACACAATACCTACCCCGAAAGAAGGAAAGATCGAGTCAATCAAGGCAAATTGAAAGAGGTAATAAACCAAGGTATGATCCTGAATACGAGAAAATCAGTTAAGTGTGATGCATGTCTTGGATTTGGACACTATGCAAATGAGTGTGCAAATACCGGACTTAGGAGAAGCCGAATTTTAATGCTACCTTAAGTGATGACTCGAGGTAATGAACATGATGATTCGAAAAATGAGAAACTTATTTTTATGCTAAAATTGATTATGATGACTCTCTAGATGATGATCTGGATGACTGCGACTTAGATGTTGCATCCGAAGCAACATCAAATCAAATTTCTCCATATTTGAGCAGTTTTATTGGATGTGTTGATGAAACAGGTAACACTTACGAAGAAACAAAAATTGATAAATCATTATAAAATTTATTAGACAAATGTCTTTGAACAAGATCAATATCTAAAGTTTTTAACTAAAAAGAATGATGATTTGAAAGAAACAATAACTAAACTAGAAGTCATACTTACCGAGTGACTTGGAAATTTCTAAGCTAAAAGAGGAACTGAAAGGAACTTCTTTAAGTTTTAAGAAATATACCAAAAGTTCATCGATATGAATGATGCTCTAGTAGTTAGTCGATCTATTAAATTTGGTTTGGGATATAAAAATGAAACTTCTTCAATGTTTGATAATTCTGTGAAATTTGTGAAAGCTAAAAGCGATACTAAGGTGAAAGTTGAGGCTCAAACAAAGACTAATAAGAAGAAACAAACGAGAAAAGAAGTATGTGTGTCATTATTGTGATGAAATTGGTCATATTCGTCCTTATTGTTTGAAAAGAGTGAAAGATCGAAAGATGCTAAAATATTGTCTAAAATGTTATCACATTCTAAGCAACACGTGTCAAAGATAGTCTCTAAAAAGAAGGATAAAGTTATATGTAACATGGTTTACTCTTCTCTGAAAGCATGTGTACGAGGTTTATGGTATTTTGATAGTAGTTGTTCTAGACATATGATTGGTCAAATCAACTTCTTATCTGAATATGAATCTTTTAATGGTGGAACCGTAACATATGGTGGTGGTACTAAAGGAAAAATCATTAGAAAAAGAACTTTAAATGTTGAAGGATTTCCTAAGCTAAAATATTTTGCATGTTGATGGCTTACTTGCTAATTTGATTAGTATAAGTCAATTATGTGATGATGATTTGTATGTAAAATTTGACAAAAACTCATGTTATGTTCTTAAAAAAATAATGAGTGTTTGATGACTGGTAATAGGTCAACAAACAATTGTTATTTAATTGGGAACAAAACGTGTGTAATTTGGCAAAACATGATGAAAATGTCTTATGGCATCAAAGATTGGGACATACAAATTATAGGAACATAAGAAAACTAGTTAAAGCAGTGTGCTAGGATTGCCTAAGCGAAGTTTGATAATACCGATGTATGTGGTCCATGCCAAAAAGGTAAGCGAGGTAAGAATGTCGCACAAAATGTTGTCATATTATTCGACACATCGTTGTTTTGAATTACTTTGCATATGGATTTGATGGATTGAATAGAAAGTGAAAGCATTGGTGGTAAGAAATACTCGGTAGTTATGGTTGATGATTACTCTCGGTATACATGGATTGAATTTTGAGAGAAAAATCGGGGAAGCTTTTAATGTTTTTAAAATTCTTTACAAAACATTTAAAATTGTTTACAACTTAAAAGTTAGCGAGGATTAGATACGATCATGGTAGGGAATTTGAAAATACACGTTCTTGATTTTTGTGAAAGAAAAGGTATATTGCATGAGTTTTCTTCACCTAAAACTCCACAACAAAATGTGATTCTTTGAAAGGAAAAATAGAACTTTATAAGAAATGGCTAGAGTCATGCTTTCATCTAAAAATCTTGCTAAGAGATTTTGGGTGAAGCATTGAATACAACATGTCATATTTTTAATAGAGTTTTTTTGAGATCTGGTTCTAATCAAACTTCATATGAGATTCTAAACAATAGAAAACCAAATGTGAAATATTTGCATGTGTTTGGTTGTGTGTATTATATTACGAATGATAGGGATCGGCTTCACAAGTTTGATTCAAAAAGTGATAAAGATTTTTCTTGGGTGATTCTAGAAATAGTAAAGCCTATAGAATTTTTAACCTTAGAACTAACACTGTTCAAGAATCTGTTAATGTTGTGTTTGATGATGATAAAAAGCTTACAGATGACAATGAAGATGAAGATGTGTCGATGTTCTTTGAAATTCAAGATAATCAATTTGAAATCGAGAGAATGTGTCACCAAATATTACAACATACGGTACAACATTTCCTGAAACTTCAGATTCATCTCGAGAACAATCAGTATACACCAAAGTTGAATCCATCTAGTCGTATAACCAAAAATCATCCACAGAGACAGATCATTGGTGATGCTTCGATTGGTGTACAAACCGGAAGAAAAGTAAGTTCAAAAGAGCATGCGAGATTTGGTAAGATTAATATGCATGTCTTCTCTTTGTAATGTTGTTAATGCAGAGTGCTACTATTACGAAATTGAACCTAAAATGTTCTTGAAGCATTAAAAGATGAAAATTGGATTAATGCTATGCATGAGGAACTTAATCGAGTTTGAAAAGAATGATGCTTGGACATTAGTTCCAAGGCCTCGATGATGTCAATGTCATTGGAACTAAATAGATTTTTAGAAATAAAACTGATGAGTCTGGTAACATTGTTAGAAACAAAGCTATGTTAGTTGCACAAGGGTATACACAAGTTGAAGGTATTAATTTCGATGAAATATTTGCACCTATTGCTAGATAGAATCTATTAGATTATTGCTAGAAATTACATGTTTTATTGACATTAAACTTCACCAAATTGATGTTAAAGCTGCATTTTTAAATGACATTTTGTTAGAAGAAACATATGTTGAACAACCTAAAGGATTTGAAAACCCACAATATCACGATCATGTGTACAAGCTAAAGAAAACATTGTATGACCTAAAACAAGCTCCTAGAGCATGGTATGGTAGACTTACTTGACTTTTTTGCAATTTAGTTTTATTAGAGAAGATTTACTAATTGCTCAAATATATGTTGATGATATAGTTTTTGGTTCAACTTGTGATAAAATGTTAAGCAGCTTTTGTTGAAGCAATGGCTGCAACATTTGAGATGAGTATGATTGGGGATCTGAATTACTTTTTAGGTCTTCAAATCAAGCAAGAAAAAGATGGTATTTTCTTCTCACAAAGCAAATATGCTAAAAACTTGGTGAAAAGGTTTGGTTTGAAAAATTCTAAGGTGGGATCTATACAAAAATTGTGTAAAGACAATCTGGACAAGAAATTGATCCAACATTGTATATATCCATGATAGGTAGTCTTCTTTACTTAACTTCTAGTAGACCGGATATCATGTATAGCGTTTGTGTTTGTGCAGTGTACCAAGCATGTTGTTGGCCTCATGATTGAGTGAATATTAAAGAGCTTAGATAACCTTCTAGTGAAAATCTAGAAGGGAGAGGAGTTGAATAGATTTTCAAATCCTTTTTCAAAGACTAGATAATCTATTGAGTATCAAAGCTATGCAACGAAACAAGATTTTAACTCAATCTTTTAAGGATCAAAAGCAATCGAATAAGAATCAAATTGAATTTGTTTGAATCTTTATGAATAACAAGATAAGCAAAAATAAGAAGTAAAGAACACCGGGAATTATAGTGATTCGGATCAAACGGATCCTACATCCACTCTCCCTCTTCAACTTGAAGAAGGGCCTCGACTACTTACTATCTTACTCACTTACAAAGTTACAATTACAAACTTGTGAAGATTCCTATCTTCGATCCTATCTTCAATCGCCTATTTTTCGGAAACTTGAAGATTACGGTGCGAAGTATTGAAGATATACAAATAAGTGTTCTCTGAGACACTTAGAACTTTTGAATCTTTGCTTTGAAAACTTTTTAATGCTCTTTTGAAATACGTGAGTGATGTGAATATGAGAATGCCTGGAATTATTATTGTTGTGTTTGAAGCGTGCCTAAACTTATTTATAAGCTGAAAAATGGTTAGTTTGTTGTAACAAACTAAAAACCGCTTAACAAACTTATTCTTGAAAGCGCCTTGACCTTAGTTGTTCTTGGTCTAGTCGTCTGCGGTGACTTGGTGAAGACTTGCCTTTATTATTCTACTCGGCTTGTCTCAACCTTATCTTGAGCTCTTCATTATTGTCTCCAACCAGATGACTATCCCAAGCTCGTCTTCGGATGACTTCTTCTTCTATGACCTCGGATGACTTACTCTAGCTCTACCTAGTTTGGTCACCTAGTACTAGACTTCTTCACCTCAATTGTTCTATACAATCAATTTGGTCATCATACTTTACATGAGTTGACTCTAATCTATCTGCTTTTAACTCATCAAAACTTCTTACGGTCTAACACATGTCCAAAGGAATCACACACGAATCTTTGTTAAGAGAATCAATAGATATGTTGCGGTACAAGTGATCTAGGCATTTGGTATACAAAGGACACAAATAGCACACTTGTGGGATATATTGATCTTTTGTGGGGACATAGATGACGAAAAAGTACGAGTGGTGGTTGTTTCTACATGGGAAACAACCTAATTTCATGGCACAAGATGAAAGTAGAAGCGTATTTCACAATCCACTGCAAAATCTGAGTACATCATAGCAGAAGTCTTTGTACACAACTTCTATGGTTGAGTAAGATGTTTCATGATTATGGCATTAAAAGTGATATTTTATCTGTGTATTGTGATAACACGAGTGCTATTAATATTTTAAAAAATCTGCAACATTCACTCACTAAGCACATTAGTATAAGACATCATTTTATAAGGGATTTAGTAGAGAAAATATTGTGAAGTTAGAGTATGTACCACCGAAAATCAATTTCTTTTGATAGTTTCACTAAAGCTCTTGACCATGAGAGATTCTCATTTCGAGGAAATCCCTTGGTATGTGCACTATCTTAATGAAGTTAGATAGTTGTTGTTACAAATATTGTAACATATGTGACAACATCATGGAGTACAATGTATAATTTGGTTAATTTTTGAACTTTCTTGATTAATTAATTCCTCACGAAAAATGAATTTGAATCATAATTGATGTTGTATAGATATAAAGAGGTCTCGCACTTCTCAAATGCAATTGAAAAGAAAATTAGAAAGAAAAAGCACTCATGATGTACTAATTCACCGAATAACTATGGAGCACGGAGTTCGCCAAAGTACGATGTCTTCTTTTCAAAAGGTGATTAGTGATACATTAATATGCTCACAAATCCATTGAGTAACTATGGGGCACGGAGTTCGCGACTACGATGCACTCTTTTAAAAGATGGATTAATGTGTGATTAAAAGTGCTAGAAAAGCGAAAAATAATTTATTTGCAACATTAGAAATTTTTTCTAAGGAAAAACTAGTGTTGAAGTGTGTGTTCCAATTTTGAATACAACATCAAGCAAGTTTCGAATTTATTTTAATTTGTTGTAATTAATTAATTATGTTTGAGTTCTTAATTTGACTAAGTCATACACTAATCCCACTACTACTTTATTTAGATAATGTCGTGTGTTTTTTAATTAATTAGATTAATTAAATTAATTTTTCTGGAAGTTTTTTTAAACCATGATTTTATCCCTTAACTTTAGGAGATCATGGATTTAATGGTTTAATAAACCTCCTAGATTCTATTTTATTCCAGATTTTTCTTTGTGGGACTATACTAATAATCGCTACTTTATTGTTTCTCTATATAATTCTCGAAATTATGTTGCTCTGAATACTAAAGCATAGAAGTCATCACTTTGTTCATTTTTCGATATTTTTGCATAAGTGTTTGGCTATTGTCTTCATTTGTCAACTTAAATTGAATATTTTAATACTCTTTTTAAGTGAAAATGGCAGGAAACCCAAAGGACTCACACATTCAAACTTCTCCCTCAAACGAAACCTCACCAAACTCTCAATCCAACCTCAATCGCTCGCTAAAATGGCCAAACCCTAATCCGCGATTGTTGTTGAATCATCCACTACCACATCACTTTCTATGCCTTTGATCGACCTTTACCACTGAATATTCACATACCTACCGAAGCTTCGAGCGCACGGGCGAGTGTCGCCTAAAACCTTGCCTAAAACTCCGAAAGACGCACCCAACGTTCCTCGAGCTCACAATCGGCTCACTAACGGTTGATGTGTCTCAATACCTCATCACTCAAACTAACCCTACTCCAACACCTACTCCCGTTCCTGAAAATCCTCAATTGACCACCGTAGATGTCGATGTGACTGCAATTCTTTGCAGAGTATCTTTGATGCGGGTGACACCGCTATGGAGGATGCACCCATCGTTGAAACCAGCAAAGGGAAGAGTCCACTTGCCGAGGAGGAGAACATTTCGAGCACACTAACTCATCAATGTCGGAGGACTCGAGGCAGAGTGAAGCTAGCTGCTCTTGCTAAGGCCGCAAAGGGGAAAAGGAAGAGAAACCCTACAAAATCAAGAAGGCGATACGAGAGTTGATTACTCGAGAATCATCAAGGAAAAAGAAGCCTACTATGGGTTTAGTTGTAAATGAACTAATTAAGGTTATTTTGATTGATTGATAACTCGACATGCAAAGTGATGAGCAGTGTTGAATGCGAAAGTGGTGACTACGATGAAAATGTACCACCTGGTGGAACGAAAATAAGGCAAGAAAGGTGAACTAAGAGAAAATAGGACAATGTTGTACGGATGTTGGAACAAGTGCGGCGGACCTAATCCAGATGATAGCGGTGATGACTCGAGGAGAAATCAAGCAAGGATTGATAATTGAGAAAGAAGGTGCGATCTTGAACTTTACATTGGTAATGAAAGTGATAGTGAATTTGAGAGTCTAGTGATGATTCGGATGCTTGAAACTTTTGATCAAAAAGTTACTAAGTTGAGTAATAGGAAATTATTGATTGAAAGAAAGATTGATGTTGCTTTGAATTTGAGTATATGGAATTAGTAAGATACTTAGAAGAAAGAAGTTTGATGCATCTTTGTTACATTTCTTGATTCTTTTGTGACTACTTGGGTTTATGAGTTCTATGCAAGTTTGAAAAAGGGACATGGGAGAAGAAATTCTCATTGAGTGCGAGTGCATACAATTTAGGGGAGAGATGTTCCATTCACACTGAGGCTAATCAATTCCTTCCTCCATATTGATCACATGGATGAAGAGGATATACCTCCTATGGATGAGGTAATTCAAACTTTGGTGGTGGTAGAATAATTAGGTGGTAGAGACATATGCTTCTTTGCTCACTTGACATCTCTATATTCTGTTATTCATAAGTTGATTGTGTATAATTGGATCCCTTCTACAAATTCGACCAAAGCGACAAAGGACCAGGATATATTGATGTTTAGAATTGGTGTTATGAGGAGATTTAATTTGGGGCTGGTGATTTTCCATCACTTAATGAAGTTTGCGGGAATATTTCGAGAAAGGGAACCTTCCTTACGAATTTGATTTATGGCTACTTGAGGAGTCATGGTTTTCAACCTAGCGAGAAATGGGTTGCTAGGGGAGGGTTACTTTGATGAAAATCTCACCTGTTACATTGAGTGGAAACAGGGTAATTGATTTACCTACACCAGATCCCCGATATCGAGGAGAATGTTGCACCCGATGCGCATATAATGTTGTTCCTAATCATGTTCCCGATATTATTCAGAATCTTTATTTCCACATCTTGCTCCATAAAATCCTAATTACTCGATGGTTTTATGAATTTTAATGAAAAATTTATTCGTAGGCAATTGGAAGTTTTACAGAATCAATCAATGAACTTCAATTTTTGAAGGATTATTGGTTAAGGTTACTTTCTGCTACCACGGGGAGTACCAACCGCTGCTCGTGCTCGTGGTGTTGTAATCGAGAAAATTCTGCTATTGCAAATCCTCGGTGGAGATGGTGATGCAAACTGACCTCGATGTTGATGCCGCCGCAGATGTTGTTGCAAACTTTGCAAAAGTGGAACTTCTTTGATAAAGATGAGGATATTGGCCGACTGATGATAAGTCATTTCACGGGGAGATTTGTGATAGGGGAGCCGTGTGCAAGTCCTTGAAGCCGCACTGTAAAACTTACACTAATATTCGGCCTTCCCTTACACATAATTATTTTCCTTTGTAAATCGGTTTGATACATTTCCTTAGTAGGTTCCGATATTGTTTCTAAGGCTGCAATCTTGTTTTATCTACTTAGGCTTTGATACTAGTTTCTTGCTTTTATTTAAAAAGCTCGATCTGGTTTCATGTTTTAGTTAATGCTACGATACCGATTCTATGTTTTGATTAGGTTACGATACTAACTGTTATGTTTTGAACCATAATAGTTTATTGCGTTTGAGTAAGTTAACTTTGAGTTACTTATTCTAATTTTACTAGTTTGACTAGTTTTGCTACGACAGTTTTAACTTCTTTGAGTGCATGCTACTGAGATGAGATTCTCTGTCACACATACATTCTTGACTTATATATACTATGACATATATACATTATGTGTGTTGTAGTAGAAAGATCAAATTGGGGAGATTGTTGATGTCCCATGTGATGTTATCACATATTCCGCTACATCAATTTGACCCTTTTTTTATATAACTAACTTTTATTCTCTAACGAGATCAATGTTGTAGTAGATGTTGTGACATTGCGGGTTGAAGATCGAGAACATTCTACAAGGATGCGGAATGAAGACTTAGTCAAATGTTGCCGCAGATGTTGTAACATCAAGTGCAACATTGAGGACATAATCCAGAATCTTCTACAAAGATCTAGATTCAAGACCAATTCCAGAGAGATTTAGAAGGACCTAGATCATGCGATTGCGGGAGTAAGCCACGAAACCAACTACCTACATGGACGGTTACGATAGAGAAATAAGGGGAAGTTATTTTGGAGTCTTTCTAGATCCATCTATAAGGATCTATGGTTGAAGCCGAGGGCATCTATAAATAGAAGACCGAAGACTTCAACAATGGCAAGAATTATCCACATATCAATTGTTGAGTGTGTTAGTGCATCCAAGAGATAGGGCCGTTATTCCCCTTTACGTTGCTACTTGCGCATGTTACCTCGTTTAGCAACATAGGTATCTTGAAGTGTCATAAGCGTAGATGTCTTTGATACTTTGATGGATGTTGTAACCATATACTTACATGGATCATTGAATGTCAATATTTATATGAAAATCTCTCGATGGACTTAAGATTCCCAGGATGAGGATTGATGAAAATCGTAGTATGTATAGTATAAAGCGTAGAGTTCATTATATGACCTAATACGGTCGGGTCGTATGTGGTACAATTGACTCGGTGAGTTCCTCCTAAAGAAGGAATATATAAACAATGAAGCATTTCCTTGTGTATATATAAAGAAATCATTAAATAATTTTTGTATCATCTCGGTTTATGTTGATGATCTAAATATAATTGGAACATGTAAAGGAGATTGAAGAAGTTAATTCAACTTTAAAGACTGAATTTGAAATGAAAATCTTGGATAAAACCAAGTATTGTCTCGGCCTACAGATCGAGCATCTCCCAGAAGGAATCCTTGTACACCAATCAACCTACTTGAAGAAGGTGTTGAAGAGATTATATATGGATAAATTTCATCCGCTAAGCACACCAAGGGTTGTTCGCTCCCTTGAAGTGGATAAGGACTCATTTAGACCTAAGGAAGATACGGAAGATATACTAGGACCAGAAGTTCCATACCTAAGCGCAATTGGTGCATTACTTTATCTTACAAACTGCACTAGACCGGATATTACGTTTGTAGTAAATTTGCTTGTAAGGTTTAGTGCTTCTCCTACAAGGAGACATTGGAATGGTGTTAAACACATTTTACGGTATCTTCAAGGTTCATAGGATCTTGGTTTGTTTTATACAAGAAATTAAGAAAAAACATTGTTGGGCTATGTAGATCTTTGGTTATATGTCTAATCCCAATCTTGCCAGGATCTCGGTGGTTATTTAAACAATCTCATGGAGGTCGTTAAACAATCTATGGTTACCACCTCCTCAAACCATTCAGAGATTATTGCTTTATATGAGGCCTCACGAGAATATGTTTGGTTAAAGTCATTGGTAAAACACATTTGTAATTCGTGTGGTATTCTAAAAAAATGATATATCCCTTATTGTCCTTTATGAGGATAATGCGGCTTGTATTGCACGGATGAGTAATGGATATATTAAAGAAAACTTGACAAAACACATTTTCCCGAAATTCTTTTATCCGTATGAACTCCGGAAGAGTGGTGAAATTATCATACAAAAGGTACGCTCTAGTGACAATCCGATGATTTATTTACTAAATCACTTCCTACATCTACTTTTGAAAAATATGTCCATGCTATTGGGATGCGTAGACTTGGAAGGTTGTTGTCTTCGGGAGTAACAACTTAAGAACAATCACTGAAGATCAATGATTGTACTCATTTTCTCCCTCTAAATTACTCTATCGAGGATTAATGAGATATGAATATCACGACGTAATGTCCAAGGGGAGTGTTGTGAATATATTATAATTATGGACATTACTTGTAGGGAAATATATTTAATGGGTCAAAATGCTTAATGGGCTTTTAAGGTTACATCTCTTTTCTTTTTATTTATACATCCTTCACTATTGTATCGATATAAACACAACAAGAAATATAGTGAAATACCTCATGGCTTGGTTCGCCCCTAGACGTAGTCATTTTTTACGAACTGGGTAAACAAATTCGCATTCTTCTCGTTCTTTATTTTATAACACAAAAAACCAATTTGATTGGATTACCAACAAAATCCCTTTAGATAAATTATACCCTCCGTTCCGAAACTATCTTCATATGTGAAGAGGTACGCTTATTAAGAAAACTTAAATTAGTGTAGGAGAGAGAATAAAGTATAAGGGTATTTTGGGTGATTGTATGAGATAAAGTGTACGAGAGAGAATAAAGTAAGAGTGACATTTTTAAATAAAATTGATATTGTGAGGGTATTGATATTGAGTGTTATTTCCAAATACGGGGTGTGAAGATAGTTGTGGGACAGACCGAAATAGAAAGTGTGAAGATAGTTCTAGCACGGAGGGAGTACATTGATTGGATGTAAAATAGTCTAATTGTTGAATCGATTGAATGTACAAAACAAGGCAAATATTTGTGTGCACATTGTGCACACTAAGAAATAGTGTGCACAATATTTTTATCTAATACTATACGATAATTAAACTAATATTATACAATGTTGCTAACTAAACTAATATTATACAATGTTTGAAATAATACTACACTCGTAACCAAACTAATACTATACAAGACGAAATAATATTATATCGTAATCAAACTAATACTATACAGATACATGAAATAATACTACACTATAACCAAACTTTGTGCACACAATTTTTATTGTGCACAATATGCATACAAATACTACTCACAAAACAATTGTAGACTAGCTTTACATTCACATGAACTAAGCCGAGGGCTTCATTCAAATTGTTTAAAGTTCCAATACTACATTTAAAAAAAAAAAAAAAAAAAAGTTGCTTTATTTTTCATTAATAAAAGTTTGTTTATTTTCTGCATGTACGTTATACATATTTTTATATATGTACTTAAAAATAACCTGAATAATCTATTCGGAGAGTGATTATTTTGATTGGAGATCATTATTTCTAACTACGTATTTTTGTTGAGATTGTTTATGTGGTACAATAAAATTAATTTTGAAATGACATTCTATAAAATTAATTATCATAATTAAGAAGACAAAGTTTTTGTGTTTCGTATACACGATAAATCTGCAGGGCCTCCACTCCGCTGAGTAAATTTGAAAAATAATATCGTTAAACTTTTTGCCCCCATAAAAGTTCCTCGTTAAACGCAAGGGTTACATACAAACTAGGTAAAACTCTCAGTAAATACCAAAGAAGATTGAAAACTTTGCAATGCCCCTAATTATTCGTGAGCGCGTGTTGGCCCCTTGGTAAATCGGGCATTTTGCTGGTTCTCGAATAAAAATACATAAAATTGATTACTCATTTCGAATTTTAATACACATTACACATAATTTAACTCATCGAATACAATTTGGTTCAACCTTAATTACCTCATGTACTTTACATCATACAAACCTTCGACCAGGGAATGACTCAACAAGTTTTGTGAATTGTGTCAACAAAATTGTTTTCTATTAAGTGGTGAATATCTTATTGAAATTTAAAAATATAAAAATGAATTTCCGCTCGGTCAAGAACGGTCAGTTACCCAACAAAATTTCATAATTAAATATTGTTACTGGATAATTTATGAGTAAACATGTTCTTCTCCCTATTATTAACATTGTGCTGAGGTTTCATTTTTAATGAAAATGCTAGGTTGACTCAGCAAGTTCTTTGAGTTGTCATTTCTAGGGATCTCGTCAAATAAGATTTATATAATTTAAGACTTTTTTATAACAAAAATTAATTTAGAGGCTTTTCAAATCCCTATATTACTAATAGGGAGTTTGTTTTTGTTTAGGTGTCGTCATGAGATTAATTTGGATGAGGTGTTATATTTTTATTAAATGCATATATATGTTAATAATTTAGGTGTCATTTTTCTATTGATTTATAATTAATATATGGCATCTATGTGGCATTTTAATATAGGAATTAATTAAAAATACATTTCTAAGGAGGTTTGAACCTTATACCTCTTGCACAATATGTATATTTTTAACATATGTATATTTTTAATAAATATGTTAATATATAAATCTTTAAATATTTTAAATATCTATCTTATATCTAAAAAGTGTTATCATATGACAATTTTAAAATATAAAATTATATTTAACTTAAGCCTATAAATGTATGTAAGAAAAATTGTGGTTGTATCAACTTTTATAAAAAAAAAAAAAAAAAAAAAAAAACTTAATATAATCATGTATGATATTTATTGTAAATATATATATATATATATATATATATATATATATATATATTATTCGGAGTAATATTTATGCATCATTTATATAAAAAAATTCTATTAATCGTCTCCTTATATTATTTTAATATATATATTATTATTTGAAAATATTATATATAATATATTATATTGTAAAGTTTATTAACGACAATACCGCGTAATACGCGAGCTCATCTAGTCATTAATAATTTAAGAGTTTTTAGATGCATTTTTCGAATATTAAATACACAAACACAAACCCACACATAAGAGACACTGATCGACCATCGAAAAAGGGTCTCCTAAAACAAAATTTATATAGTTTAAGAGTTATTTTAACAAAATAATTTAAGAATTTTAAAAACAAAACATTAATAATTTAGTAGCCTTTACATGCATTACCTTTAAATTATATTCCCTCCAACCCAGACCCAGGTAAAGTTTTCAATTTTTTAATTTTACTTACGTCTTAATCAAAGTTTTCATTCCTTTTACGGTATACCCCACTAATAATATATTTAATATATTTTCACACCTTTTCATCACACATTTTTATCTCTCTTCATCACATCACTTGAATTATACTATTATTTTATTACAATTTTTTAAATATTATGCCAAAAAACAATGAGAAATTTTCACCGGGATGAAGGGAGTAATAGGATTTATACAACAATTCGGTGTATAGAATTGAGTTGGTCTTGTGTGAATCAATTTCACCGTGAAACTAGATTACAACTATCTTTATAGTAAAATAATTAACACATTTTAATAAAACAACTAACACCCTTCAACTAATACTCTTTCATGAAACTTATATCACTCAAAACTAATATCTTACAGTACAAATAACTAATACTCTTTAATGAAAACAACTAATACTATTAAAATATATTTCACTATGAAACTTATTCACACAAAACTGAACTAAAATCTTACATCTGTTGCTTAATGCATGCAATGTGGCCACCAGCTACTTTACGTTTTTCACCTTAAAGTTATAAATCGATAAATGTTGATTTGATACTCAACAAAATGTATAAACAAACAAACAAACAAACCTTGTACTCCCTCCGTCCCAGAGCTGTTTGCTCAAATGACCGGGCACGGTGGTTAAGAAAATGCACTTTTAGGGAGTTGATCTGTGTAAGTGAAGGGTATAATTGAGAAATCATGTATATGTAAAGTAAGAGATTAATTAAGCGAGTCGAAAAAATAATGACATTAATGTAAACAAATGTGTATTGTGAGGGTGATAAAAATGAAAGGTGTTTCTATTCATAGGTGTGCAAATAGGCATGGGACAGACGAATAAAGTAAGTGTGTAAACACCTATGGAACGGAGGGAGTAATTTGTAAATCTCAAAAAGAGTTGCAAATTCATTAAAAGCGTGCTATTCCTACCTTATCTCATGTAAACATAAGAACTATCAAATCATGCCAATGTGTCACTTGTTCCTACTTCCCCTTGTGAGCCTGACGCAAGCCAAGGGCTGTGTTTCGTTCAATTCTACGAGTCGTAAAGGATTTTAAACCGCTCTAAAATCCGTTAAACTAGAAAAAATAAAGGCTGCTGAATCGCAATACAGATTACATTACAGCAGAATGCGGAGTGCAGCAAGACCAACAGCAGAAACGGAGGCAAGTGCACCTATGCAATATTTAATCACGTCGTACTTTGCTGCTTCAAATTGCGCTCGCAATTCATGAATTTCCTGAGTTCACGTATAAAAACATTAAAAACATCAGTAAACGTCACGGATTCAAGGACTATCGAGTATGATAAGTAGCAATATTATACTCACCCGATCAAGTTTGTTAGTGAGGTTAGTGGTTTCTTGGCTTTGATTGTTTAGCTCATCTCGAGTTCTCCTGAATAAATTATTTAACAAAAAACAAAAATACTTATAAATAAAAAAGAGTTAGAATACATAGGTAAGAGTCCATATTCATAATACTCCCTCCGTCTAAATTCATTATGCCCACTTTCCTTTTTGGGCTGTCCAATTTCATTATGTCCATTCCCTTTTTGGAAATAATACTATTCACATACTTTATCTTCACTCTCCAACCGTTATTTATTGAGTTGTATGAACCAGTTTCACCGTGAAACTATTTTATAACAAATACTTTATATTTATTGAGTTGTATGAACCAGTTTCACCGTGAAACTATTTTATAACAAATACTTTATAGTAAAACAACTAACACCCTTTAAAGAAACAACTAAAACCCTTCAACTAATACCCTTTAATGAAAAAACTAATACTCTACACACCTGTTTCATAGTGAAACTTATGCACACAAGAATTTGTCTTATTTATTTACTCAAATCATACACTTTATTTATAAGTGGACCCCCACAATACGCCCATCATACCCCCAACCTATCTACTTTATACATAAACTAATCAAATATTCATTAAAACCCGTGCTTAGAGAAGTGAACAAAATGAATTTGGATGGAGGATGTATTAGTATTCTCCTTCGATAATAACATTCTTCATTTTCATGGGAACAGCTTACCCCTTTTCAAGATTAAGATCCAAACGCTGGCCTGCAGTTACTTTGTCGATTTCATACCTAAATCAAGATCATCTTTCTGTCGTTAAATAGAAAACGAAACACAACACGAGATACTACACGCAATCTATTAACTTGTGCACCTTAACTCACTCCGCATCTTTTCTATATCGCTCCTCAATTTTTCCAACTCATGTTGCAGCAAAGAGAAATTGTGCGTCTGCATTTGGGATCAAATGAATGTGGGAAGATAGAATAACTTCAACCAAGCATGACTTGATTAATGAACTGATAATATGGTTATTTAAACGAGGGATTTGCACATTATTGTTGATCCATGAACAAGGTTTATAATCTCAATAGCAAAGGAATGAAGAAATGTAAATGAAAGAACTATATGAGACATCTTATATAGAGTGAACATGTCTGTTTACATTCGTGACAGGTTTTTACATCGGAGCATCCAACAAGAAAGATGCCAATAATGTAAAATAACAAGGTTCAAGGACAAACGCGTTTATGACAATAAGTTGTAGGGAAAAAATATAATAAATGTAAATCCTTATTTCCCATGTACAAGGCAAGTAAATTCATGCAGTATAAGATTAATAAATAGAAACATGTCTTTGAACAGAGAAACCATACATCAGTTAACATTACGACTATATGAGAGTAAACTTTATCATTTTACACGTTTTTCCGCTAGAAAATGTGCTCAATGAGCTTTTGAGCAACTCACCATCGACCTCAAAGAACTTACACTTGATTCCAAGTAATTGAATTTAAGCTTAAGCTCTTGCTCAAATAGCTCGAGTAGCTATTGAGCTCAATAATCACCAACTCAATAGTCTCACGAGCCTTGTCGAGCTAGGTTATTTTACTCTATCAATCTTGACTTATTTAAGGGGCGCTTGATTACAAATTCTTCAGTGAGAATGGTAATGGGAATAAGTATAAGGTAATTATGGTTTAATCATTAATAATAATAAAAGATGATCAGTTCATCTTTATCATACTTCGATTAGTGGTAATGAGACTCAAAAATCAAAATAGGCTAAATCATTTCCCCATTTTGATTAACTACATCCCCTCCTATAGCCATTTATCTTCATTCATTTCAATATTCCTCAATCAACAATCACTATTATCCCCCTCAATCGAAAGATTAGAGCAAAACACTAACAATGCAATCATCTTTCCCAATGTAATTCACTATTCAATGATTGTTATGGAAGAATCTAAACCAAACGTCCCCTTAATTATATGATATACCCAATACATAGAGTCAACCATTGTTGAGCCTGTCGAATTTTTATAAATTGTATTACAGCATAATTTAGACTAGTAACCAACAAAGTTGAGCTCGAGCTCCAAGTTTTCTCTAAAGCTCGAGCCTGACACTGTATCAACTCAAATTGGCTCAATTGTGCCCCAATCAAATCCCTACTAAAGAGTTTCAGGATTTCGATTACATGAGAGCAGAATGGAAGAAATTAAATATGCAAATTGAGTGCAAAGGTTACTCATTAATCTACTACTCCCTCAGTCTCGCTATAAGTTTCCTATTTTCCTTTTTGATCCGTCCTACTATAAGTTTCCTATTCCATATTTTGCAAACATTCTAATTTATATCACTACACACGCTCTTATTTACATCAACAGTCACTCAATTATAACTTCCCTCCTTAAAGTCTTTCTCTCTCCCAATCACATCTCAATCATCATCACTTCCCTTCTTAACGTTTTGCTTTTTCTTTCTCCCAATCACATCGTCTGTACTACATTATTATTTTAACATTTTGTCTTAATCTAAGTGTCCAAAAGCAACAAGAAACTTATACCGGGACAGAAGGAATATTATTCACGGACAAGCACAAAAATGTCAGATTGAAGAGCTAGCTATTCCATACCTCTGAAGTTTTAACCTCAGTTCTGAATTTCGACAAATTGGAATCATGTATCATCACAATCTACAAAGAAAAGACATAGAATTCCTTTTATCAAAGAATTTCCCAGTTGATATCCACGAATTAACATAAAAGAACAACAAAAGAACAGGTGTGAAGGTGGCATACTTTCTCCAATTCAGCTTTGGAAACCAAAGAATCTGTAAATTTTTGCAGGCTCTCATTGACCACACCCACCCATTCCTCCGTCAGCGCCTCCGCTTGCTCCGTCGACACCCCTTTTCCCTCTAATTTCCTCACCTGATTAATCGACCAAAACAGATTGGCATTATTGAGCAACAATTAGGCAAAAATCAATGGAGAAGATGGAAATTAAAAAGGAAAAAGAAATACGATGGCCAAAGTGTCCACGAGGAAGAGGCCGCCGTTAGATTTAACGAGATCGGAGATGGGCCGGGACCCTAATCGGTTGGGGCCCCGAAATCGAGACCCGGAGAGCATGACCCGCCGGAAAGTCGCCGGGAATGCGGCGGCCATCGGATAATACTACACGATTGATTCTTGCAATGAAATGATAAAAATCCGATAAGGGAATTTCGTCTACAATTAAGGAGGGCTTAAACGAATTAGAATTTTCTGACCTAGATATCTACTTTCATCAGTGTTGGTAAATGAATCGAGTAATTTTGATTCTACTCGACATATTTGTATTTGAAATTTTATAATCCAAATTTGAATACATTTTTTTATTAAGTTAGTATTAAAATAAAAATAGAAAATTATGATACTCTCTCCATCCAAATGAAAGTTTCTCATTATTTTTTTGCACAATATTTAAATAATTGTAGTAGAATAATCTTATAGTACAAATAATGAAGTGATATAAAAATGTGTGCTTTGAAAAATATAAAAATATATTAAATATATTATTGGGGAATACCAAAAGATAAATGAAGAACTTTGATTGGGACGAACTAAAATAAAAAAAAATTGAAAATTTTCGTTGAGACAGAGATAGTATTTGATTTGGTGTTTTTTTATCAAAGAAATGAAATTATATTATAAAAATTAGAGTACAAGGGGTAATCTAATCTTTATAATATTTTATAGAGAGCTTACGGTTGAAATTCACACAAAAGGATTCGACTCTCACTCCGATATGATACATCTCTTAAGTTCTTCTCCTTAACTACTAGTCAAAGACCATATTTTAGCTTTGATGTCGAAAAGTACCTATGAGCACAAAATTCTTTTCTATCAAAGACCTGTTCATTTCTCTCCTTCCAAATCGTCCATAACGCCGCTATCCAAATTATTGCCGATAGTTGTCTTCTTCCTTTTAATCCCAAAACAGAACCATGTTAAAGAAAGTGAATTTTTAAAAATGCCTAGTCAAAATGGTCTTACTTACAAAAAAATCAAATATGACCTCTTATTTTTAATTGTATAAAAATTGTTTTAATTTTTATTAAATTACAATAATGCCCTAATCATCTTCATAACAAATATATATACATATACATCTTTTATATCTATAATTCATAGCACATTCAAACCCTCACACTACAATTCTCAAATTTTTCTTCTCAAGATGTCATTTGAAAGTTGAGTTAAAGGTAAGAACAAGTTTCTTGCTATTTTTCTTTGTTCCAGTTGTTGATATTTGTTATTTTATCATTGTACAACTATTTTTATCAAAATCAAACTTACGCATTTTTTTATGTGATTAACGTAAACCCTTCCCGTAAGAGTTGTTGATTGTCCAGGTTGTTCGGTTGTTGATTTGTTCATTTACTACGGTTGTTCATTTGTTCAATTGTTCGATTGTTAAGTTGTTTAGTTGTTCATTTTTTATTGTACAGTTGTTGATTGTTCATCTATCTTTTTCATTTGTTCGGTTGCTCGGTTGTTATTGTTCGATTGTTCGATTGTTTATTAAATTTTTAATACTAATTAAATGAGAATTAAGTTTATCATGTAATAGTTAAAATTTTATTCTTGACTTGTAGATATGGACTCATCTCAATTCCGGGTCAATGTAATTTATTTTGGCGAGTTTGTCAATGAAAATGGTCAATGGGAATGGAAAAGGAGCGAGGGTAACCATGGTGCCAATATAGAAGGACTTCCAATATCTTCAAATATGACGTTTGAGGAGCTTCATTCTCAAGTACTAAATTTGTGCAAGGTTGATCCATCACTACATGATGTGGAGATGTGTTTTCTTCTCCGAAAAAAAAAAAAGAATTTCAAGTTCCACCAAATCGTTTCAAATCGACATTTACATTGGTTGGTAGGTCTCAATAAACAAGGTCATTATTGTTCCATTTGTGTTACCATTGTGAACAAGATTGCATCGAGGGGCAACAAAAAAATGATGATGATAATTTTGAGATGCAAGTAAATGAAGCTCATGAAACCGACCAAGGTGTGGATTGGAATACTTTAGAGGTTGTTTCACATATCAACAAAGATATTTCAATGCACAATGCTACTTTCGGTGCTCCTAGATGTGATTTCATACATGACAATGGAAAAGAAAATCACATCACAAAGTAACACATTACTTCTTCTTCAAATAGTCTTACATCACATGTGGTACCATCGATTTCGACTTGCACCAAGGTTAAATTTATACCACCAAGAAGGACCTTCAAACAGATGTACACATTCTTGCTTTGAAGTACAACTTTGAATTCAAGGTAAAGAAATCAAATAAGAATGTCTACACTTGTGTGCATGGATGAAAATTGCAAATGGAGATTGCGAGCAACAAAGTTCAACGAGTGTAGTTACTTTGCACTCGGAAGTGCAATGCAAAACATACTTGTTCTATAACTATGACTCGCAGTGATCATAGATAAGCAACCTCGTGGGTAATTTGAAATTATATCAAAAGTAATTTTGAGGATGCAAAGAAGATTTATAGACTGCAGATATTATAGAGGATATTCGTAAAGATTTTGGGGTGGAGATGGATTATCAAAAGGCAAGAAGGTGCAGTAAAATTTGCTCTAAAAAGTTTGAGAGGTTCATATGAGGATAATTACGCTAAGTTGCTCGCATATGCTCATAATTTGTTTCTTTCAAATCCCAAAGTACAATATTCCATTTGGAGGTTGATAGTTAAAGCCGTTTCAAATACTTCTTTTTAGCTTTTGGAGCTTGTATTCGTGGATTTCATTCTTCAATGAGGCCAGTGAGTTATTGTGGATGGTACATTCTTGACGGGAAAATACAAAGATACTTTAATTGTTGCAACTTGTCAAGATGGAAATAAACAATTATATCCTCTTGCTTGGGGTATTGTGGATTCTGAAAATGATGCTTCATGGTATTGGTTTTTCATGAAATCGAAAGAAGTAACATGTGATAACGAAGATCTTGTTGTTATATTTGATCGTCATCAAAGTCTTATAAAAGCTGTGGCAGAGGTATATGAAAAAGCACGTCATGGGCATTGCATCAATCATATAAAGGGCAACTTAAGAACTAAAACAGAAAAAGTGACACCTACTCACTTTTTATGAAGGTAGCGGAAGCATATACCAAAGAAGAATTCAAAGAACTTCATGAATCGATTCAAAGTACAAATGAAGCTGGATGGAGGTATCTTAAAGATATAGACTTTGAGACATGGACCAGATCACACTTTCGGGGCACCATTACAACATCATGACCTCAAACAATGCAGAGTCATTGAACTCCTTATTCAAAAAGAACGACAGGCCCGATTCTTGCATTGATTCAGTTGGTATTGACATAAATTGCAAAAGTGATTTCATAAGAGGCGCATTGAAGCTCAAACTTGTACCACCAAGTTAACTCCAACAATAGAAAAGAGTTGTGCAAGTCTCTTGATAAAGGCAAAAAGCTTTTATTAACTTGTACCACCATCCGAACCAATTGATCCGATGAGGTACGTGGTGCCGAACGGAACAAAAATTTTTATTAACTTTCGGAAAGCACTTGCACATGTAGAAAGTTCTAATTAGATCGTTTCCCATATGAACATGCAATAGCAAAGCAGCAAGACAGAGGAACTACTCGGTGTATTTGTTATGTTCAGACTATTATACCGCTAATTTTTGAGAGTGGCCTATGTTGATGTTATCTCACCCGCACCGAATTAATCTGAATGGGTATTTACCGATGATATGAAGAAAATAAATGTCTTTCCTCCAGCGCTACGAAAAGGGCTCTGACGTGGCAAAACAGAAAGAGTACAATCAATTGGGGAATTTTCAAGAAAGAAGAAGTGTAGCAGGTGTGGACAGATAAATACAATAGATTAACATGTCGAGATCCATTACCCATGTTTGATAGATCACTAAGTTGGTGTGGTATAGTAATAGTTAGATTAAATTGCTTTAATTGAGAACAACTAACTATTTGTATTAGTGTGTCTAACTTTTTGATATGTGAACAATTAAGTATTTATATTTGTGTGTTTAACTTTATTATAGTGTGATATATTATTTTGTTTGAACAACTCAGTTGTTCGGTTGTTTAAATAATATTTTATTATTTGAACAACTCACTTTTAATAAAAACCATGTTATTTTTTTAATAAAAGAAATTATCTCTTACTATTTAGAAAAATAAGAAATCAAATTTTAAAGAAGTCAATAAAAAAAAGGATTTTAGAGAGAGAAAGGGAGTGAGCGGGGAAGGAGAGTGGGTAAGGGTTAACCGTAGGAAAACCGACCATATTCTCGAGCGTTTCCGGCGAGGCAGATACTGCCTCACGACTACGTAGTAACCCATAACCCTAGCAGCCTCCAGAGGACAGATAGGTTTCGTGTAGTGAACAATGATACTCGAGCAAAAAGAACGAGAATGCTTCTGGCGAGATAAGTGGTTGGAGATAAAAACAAGAAAATCGATTTTTTTCTTGTTTAGAAACTTTCTGGAGATTGCGGTGTGGCTATATTGAGGTCCAAATTTGAGAAGATTGGTAAGGTGGTGGATCTTTTCATACCAAAGAAACTTGACAAAGTGGGAAAACCTTTCGGCTTTGTTAGGTTTGTCGACTACTTTGACGAGGTGAAATTACTAGAGGCTTTGAATAATGTTTGGATAGAGAGCTACAAAATCAGAGCTTTCTATCCGAAATATGATCGAAAACCGGTGATCGACAAGAAAGAGAAGACTCCGTGATTCTCAAGGATAGCTTGCGAGTTGATGACAAGTCTTATGCATGCATTGTGGAAGAAGAGAAGAAAAATGATAATGGAAAGCATGCCGCAGTGCCGAGACATCACAAATTATCTTGACATTCAAAACTACGAGAAAAGAAACAAAATGGTTAGACGAGTGCATAACCTAATGTCAAGTCGAAATTTTACCGGGAGGATTACGGGGAGGAATTACAAGAAGAATGTGGGAATTTTTTCAATATCGATACATGGGAGATGATATTGTACATCGCTTCAAAATAACACCTGGAAACCTTATGAAACACTCTTACGTGAGATGGATGAGTGGTTTTTGCACCGGTTTGAGTGGCACGTAAAATGGACTCCAAGAGATATGTGTCACAAGAGAGTTATTTGGACCCGTGGTTTGGAGTTTCGTTACATGTCCGGACTTCACGTTTTTTAAACTATCTCGTTATAAGGTGGGATCATTTGTGAAGTTATATGAATCCTCAAAAAAATAAATCACGGCTGGATTTTGCAAGAGTTCAAGTGTCGGCCTCTTCATTCAAGGAAATTAATCAAGTTATAAAGTGTGTTATTGATGATATGGAGTTTCGGATCGTGGTCGTGGAGGAACAGGAATTCCCGGTGGAGGATACCGACGGAGACATCAATGAAGGTTCGGAGGAGGACAACGCCTCTCGGTGGTCGGCCGATAGCGATCGTTGCACGACGATGTAGAGATGGTGGCGACAATAATCCGGGAACATCAACAATCGACGATGGAGAGAATTCAAAATCGGTGTCGGTTCATCTTCATCACGTCGATGAATTCGAAATCCCAAATGATGGTGATGTTGTTTACGAAAAAGGGGACCCACAAATTAGGGATATTGACGATGTTACATCAGGCGTTGAACGATTCCCAAGAAGAAAGGACGAATTATGGAGAGTCTAGAGCGGTTACAAATTATTAGTTTGTTGGAGATTCACATACAGTATTTTGATTTCATTGGGGCCCACTTGACCGATTCACATGCAGGGGATATACCATTTCTTGTGGGCTCTAATGATGTTAGTGGAATCTGGTGGGCCTTCTAGATATAATAATGGGCCTGTTCTTATTAATGAGCCCATGTGTTTGAGGAATAAAGAGCATCCAACTTATGAAGCCCAAGGAGTGGAGAAGCCTATAAATTACGAAGCCCAAGATGCTGAAAAAATTGACAACAACTCTCATTTTGAGATACCGCATTAACAATTCTCAAGATACGTAATCCGCTCTACCCATTAACACCGATCAAAGTTTCCCCTCTCCACCTCAATCAATTATGCCGTCAAAGCCTCCTTTGCCGCCAAATCAAGCAAAGACATCAAGAAAGGAGCAAGAAAATTGGTTGAAGAAGATTCTTGGCCATCCTTTGTGAAAGAAATAGAATCAAGAGGATAGAGCTGAGAAGCCGGGGATCTCGAAAGCGAGGAAAAAAAAAAGGAGACGACTAATCCAAGTAAGTTCTCATCTTCTTCATCCTTAGAAGCGAAATTGACTTAGGGTATGGGCAAAGATTTAGGATTGAAGGCAAATGGTTCAGATGAATTAATTGAGCAGAACGGGATAAATTAGAAACACAGAGGAGAAAAATTCAGAGATGAGTTTAGGGGATCAAAGCAAGTTAATCAATGAAGATACTTTCAATAAATATCCTGGGGCTTGGGGAGTATAATTAAGACACAAGAAGTTCGAAGTTGATACGGGATAATGGTGTCGAATTTTGTTGCATCCAAGAATCGAAATCGGAGGAAGTTAATGATTCAATTTGTAGAATGGCTTGGGGAGGAGATAATATTGAATAGGTTAATGGAGAGGTTGTAGAAAGATCTGGGGGTATTATTTTAATTTGGAATAAACATATATTTTCTTGTGCAAGTGTTGGCATATGGATGACGGCGTAATTGTTAATGGCTTTTGGGGTCAAGATAGGATACCATGTTGCATTATTAATATCTACGCATAATGCTCCTTATCGATAAAATTGATCTCTAGGATCGGGTTAATACGGTGGTGGCACAAAACTCAGGATCTTATATTTGTATTCTTGGAGATTTTAACTCAATTAGATGTGAAGCGGAAAGAGAAGGAAGAGGATTAGTTATTCACCGCAGAGATATGGATGAATTCAATTCATTCATCACCGGCATGACTCATTGATTTACCGCTACATGGGAGAAGATTCACTTGGTACAAAGAGGATGGAAAATGCAAGAGTAGACTTGATAGGAATCTGCGCAATAATGCCTCGGATTCAAAGATGGCCAAATTCGAGACTTAAAGGGCTTGATAGATCCATCTCGGATCATTGTCCGATTCTTATGGAAATAAAATCAATCGATCTGGGGCCCAAAGCCTTTCAGGAGTCTAAATGCTTGGCTAACTCATCCTTCTTTCAAAGATTTTGTCACTAGCAAGTGGCATCAATATGCGGTACAAGGTTGGGGTAGCTTTGTCATTAAGGAGAAACTCAAATTTCAAGACCGAAAGAGTGGAATGAAAGGTATTCGGTATTATGGATAGGAATATCACTTCTTACCGTGGAAGAGATTAATAGGCCGAGCATGTTAGATGAAGTTTTTGAGCTGGAAGGCCATGAAATTATTAGCGTAAATGAATCTACCGCACTTCTCATGAGGGAGCTCAAAAGAAAATGAAGTCTTAATTATCGTAAAGCTAGATGCAAGTAGACCAATGAAGGATATTGCAACTCACGTTTTTTCCACAACTTCATTAATAAGAGGAGAAAAAGAAATGAGATAATTGGAATAAAAGTAAATGGGGAATGGAGGGAGGAGGTTGCAGATGTTAAAAAGGAATTTTTGAACACTTTCAAAATCATTTCAAGAAGGAGAATGCTCAAGGACCAGTTCAGGAGAAAACTTCTCGAAAGAAAAATCTTAGAAATGGAAAATAATTATCTGATTGCTCCATTTATCAAGATGAAGTTAAGGAGACGGTTTGGAATTGTGATAGCTCAAAAGCTCAGGCCTGCACGGCTTCAACTTTGCCTTCTACGAAAGACTCTTGGGAGATACTCAAACCTCGATGTGATGAGATTGATGCAAGAATTTCATTCCCATGGACGGCTAGTGAAGGGCTTTAACCCTACCTTTATTGTACTCATTCCAAAAAGGAGGCAACAGAGGAACTTGGTGACTTTAGACCGATCTCTCTTGTTAATGGCATCTACAAAATTGTGTCAAAAATCTTAGCAAGAAGATTGAGTAATGTACTACCGACCATCATCTCGGAGTCACAGAGTGTGTTTATTGGTGGGAGGAACATCCTCGGATAGTGTGGTCATCTTGAATGAGGCAATTGATGAGGCTAAGCGAAATCGTATTGAAAGAATATTTTTCAAAATTGATTTTACCAAAGCCTATGATTCGGTGGACTGGTCTTATCTCAACAAAATGATGGAGAACTTTAATTTCAATGAGAAATGGAGGAAATGGGTGATGAAATGTGTGACTTCGGCATGTGCTACAATTTTGGTAAATGGTAGCTCTTCCGGTGTATTCAAATTGGAAAGGGGATTAAGACAGGGAGACCCCCTATCTTCTTTCTTATTCCTTATTCTTCTTTGAAGGGTTGAGTATTCTCATGGAAAAGGTATCCTTCTTAGGTTATTTCTCCAGAGCACAAATTGGAGCAGATAGAATTGGTATATCTCATTTATAGTATGCGGATGACACAATTCTAATGGGGGCAGCAACTCAAGAGAATGCAATGGTTATTCGCGAATTCTCGAGTATCATGGAAATTCTCTCGGGCTTGAGAATTAATTTTGAGAAATGCAGTTTGATGGGGGTTAATGTTACAGATTCTAAGCCGACAGAGATGCATTTGAAATCATTGGTTGCAAGTCGGGCACAATTTCTTTCTTCACTTGGTAGTATAAAATGTTCGTGAATGTGTATAATTTCGTGGCTTGTGAATACAAAGTATATTGATGAGTGCAAAGTATCAAAAGTTAATTCTAAACTAATTTCTATCCCTATTTATAGAGATCTTCACTTGGTAGTTGTAACTCCCTTGAATTCGGTTTTGACTGGCTTATAACAATATAATCAATTTCAGTAACTTCCTCTTGATTAGTTAGAATCGCTTCTTGAATCTTTGTGTAATATTTCTCTAACACCTCATCGTCTCGATACTTACTTCACCTTGTCCTTATCTTCATTCCTTGTCTAGGTGTTTAGTAACGCATCTCAACCGTCTTACGTGTTGTCCTTGTCTCGATATCTTGACCTCGTCTCGATTTCCTTTCCTCATCTCGAGATTTGTCCTCGTCGATGTCTTAATCTAGTCGACTATTTATACTTAGTTTTATTTACAAAGATATACTTCAAATTGCCTATACAAGATGCTCACTGGTCATCCTATTTTACACTTTTAACATATCAAAACTAAATACAATTTTTTCTTTTCCTAACAATTTCCCCCTTTTGATGATGTTAAACGCAGCTCAAGAAAAGAAAACTCATAGTACTCTTTACAAGATAAGAATGATACAAAGTATACGGCTAAGTCACATAGTCGGATAATCGGAGTAATAGTTGAATAATCGATGATCGAGCAATGTAGTTAATAAGCAGATGATCGAGCAATGTAGTTGCCCAAAGTCAAGGTCAAATACTTTGAAGAAAACATAGACAGAATTCGAAGATTTCAGATGATTTAGTGTTATAAGTGTATAAAACAGCTTACTTAGACCAAAAGTTAGTTAATGAGCAATTATGAAACAAGTTAGTTAAGCACTTCAAATTTCGTGAAAGTAGTTCAAAAAGATGTATTTCACAAATATTCACAAGATTTGCACATTTTTATAACTTCATCTTTCACAACAAACATTCAGTAGGAGTAAAAAGAGAGACTTAATCGTACCACCCGTCTTCTTCTCGGAATTGTCATCGATCGAAGACACGATTCTTCAAGCTCAATGTCTCCCCACCTTCGCCTAGATCGGCCACGCCTCAAAGATTCCGCTTTACCTTTTCTCTGTCTAGCTGGCCATCTTGCGTCGAGTGGAGCAGACATGGTTGCATAAGGCGGTGCGACTATGTCAACATTGAACTCGAGTCTCCGAGGTCGATTAAATACCGATAGAAGTTTGGATCTTTCGCCTCCAACCATTCGTGAAAAGCAATGTTCTCGCCTCGTGCCCCAAGAGATCTTCTTGCAGACATGAAACAGAAGATCCATTCCCCTTCATAAGCTCTCCATTTAGCTTGTTGATCCATGAGAAGGATTTCCTTGGGCACGGCTTACATTCGGTGGAATGGGCGAAAGACTTCCTCTCCTTTTGTATTCTTTGACCTTTGTACCCACTTCCTCGTCTTCCTATCATACGTCTTCCCGGCTGCCTTTTCTTGCTCCCTCCTCCTCTTAGCTTCTCTCCTTTTATACTTTTCTTTTTCTCCCCTTCTCCTCTTAAGCACTCTTGCCTCTTCTCTTCTATCTCGATCGGGTCTTACCGAATTTGGCTTGAGGCCTTAGCTTTCCCAGCAGATTTAGATGAGGATGGGGAGATTTGATAGTCGTGGATCGGAGCAGGATCAGCAGTGGAAGGAAATTCGGGTTCGAGCTCGACTCGGTGGATTCAACTCGCTGTCCTTCTTTTAACCTTCTCAAAGCCCTCTCGAGACTTCTCCTCGCCGTTGCCTTCTTCTTCTTCTCCTCCTCGCCTCTTAACAGCCTCTTCGTAAAGCTCATCTATCCTCGATTGATTGCCATCACCGATCATCTTGTAACTCAACTCTTTTCTTGAGCTCACTATCTTCCCCCTTTTTGACATCAAAGAAATCGGGTATTGCAGATAGTGACTACTTGATCTATGTACCCCATGATTTCTTCTCGTACGAACCCCGTCTTCTCGATCAAGCTGGTCATATCTCTTCTTTGACCGACCTCACTCGTCAATTCATCATCCATGAACCGCTTTAAGATAGTTGTCTCTGTCTATCTTTTCCAAGGCCACCGCATTTTCAAGACTTGATGAAATGAGGCCTCCTTAGCTTTCCAGATTCTTTCACTTGATCCTCAATAGAATCACGATTTGATATAAGCAGAGCAAACGTCTTTATTTAACCCACTCATCTTGTGAGTTCATCTCCGTGGAAACTTTCTTTTTCACTTCACCATTTGTTCCTCATGCCCGATCCTAGAGAAATATAGATCAATCTTGGTTTTCTCATGTATTGCAGCCTTCTATATTCTCCTTGATTGATGATGTGATGACATTGGGAACCATTGAAAGGCATTTAGACAAGTAGTCTTGAGATTTTGCACTTCAGCTTTGAGCTTCCACTTCGGATACAAACGCAGATGTGGAGGGTAAGATCTGTTCTTCGATGGAGTCGATCTATTTCTTCAATTTCGCCTTTGCACCTCCTCAATCTGCTCCGTTTGTGCCTCCTCACCAGTATCCATCTCACTGGCTCATCGGCAGCTCCACCAATTACTTCTTCCTCCACCCTTTCCTCCTCAACAACAACTTCTTCATCCTTCTTCTCGTTCTTCCCCTTCTCAACCGCTTTCTCCACCTCCTCTGGGGTCTCATCTCCAAGATATATTCTTTGTAGGATATAATCAACAAAAGTATTTTCAGCTTAGTATATCTTGGAATGATTTGAGTTTTGCCTTCTTGAGAACCTCTTTCTCCCAGATGGCAAGGTTGTTGCCTCCCGCTTGGCCTATCGAATGGCTGTCTCTTCAAAGGATCCCACTGAGTCTTCTTAATGTATAGACATCAATAAGCTCCTTCAATAGCTCGAGGCTCGTCCTTAAGAGTAGATTCTTGTCTTAGGAGAAATTTCTTCCCAAGAATCCGCAGTGAGGTCTCGGGCTTGGTCCCATCTCCCCGGATGGGTTGGGTAAGTTTAGGTAAAGACTGGTTCGGATGAGGTTGAGGGTAGGAAAGAAAATGGATCAAATGATGGTTGGGTTTGTTTTGGACTTATGGGAGTGGACCGTTTTAGAGGCTCAGGCGTGGTCTTATCCGCCCCTTCATCGCCAAAGGTTGGGAAGAGGTGGATTTAGGTACTCCATCCTCGGATGAGGATGAAGATGATGAAGGTGATTTGATTTCTTCTCCTTTTTCCGATTCATCTTCGACGAGACTTCCACAGTCTCCGTCTCGCCCGATACTCCTACCTCCTCAGTGGGACACTTCCCCCTTGGGAAGCTGTCCTCTCCTCTTCGTCTTCGTCTTTCTCCGTCTCGTGAGACGAGAATTCATCCACCAAAACTGTCTTTGTCTCCTTTCTCTTGGCTTTTGAAGCCTTTTTCTTAGGAGCCGGAGGTGGAGTTGGAGCGTCTCCATCTCCTTGAGTCGGTTGGCCCGTAAATCTTCTCATCTTTAATTAAAAGTCCCTTCGTCTGGTGTACTTTTGACTCCAACACTCCACCAAGGTTGTTCTGTACCCACTTTATACTCAAGTATGATGGTAATCCTTGCCATCATACTTGCAATCTTGGTCGAGACCATCTCATAAGCTCGCCTCGTGGATCGGAGTCTTGGTGAACTTCTTTCTCTCCTCCATTATCCTTGAATACACAGTCAGCCCCAGCTTGATTTCAGCCCCATCTAGGATAGCTCTCGCATAAGATATCCTCGGCTTCTTTAGCCCATCATGGCTCTGTTGCTCCCCAAGATGCACTTGGTCGGAATCAAAGATCAATAGTCTATACTTCCTCTTCAAAGCATTGGTCTTTTTAAATTTGCTGACGTATTCGATAAGTTCTCTTTGCCATAAATCGAAAACTCTCCAAATATTCTCGACGATTTATAGGTAAACGGATTCTCGCCGGTGGTGCTTAAACCAAAAATCGCATCAATCTCGTAAATAGATAAAACTATTCTTCGCTTCTTCTCCTTAGTTCTAATTTGAGATTCTAATCCTCGTATCTCGTTGCTTTTGCCTCTAGTCGAAACTCAAAGACAGAGATCATCCACCGTCAAGTTCTTCGTCGGTTTCATCGTACAAGACGCTTTAATCCCCTTGATTCCAGCAGTTTAATATTTCTCTTGTTTCAAAGGCATTAGTGGTAGTATCCCAATCAACATACATTTCGATTTTGTTTTATCTCTCGATGGAAGTCAAATCGTATTCGAACTTGATATTCTTTTCGATTCCGCCATAGATGAATATTGAAGGTTTTAGGAGGGAAAAGAGAGGTTTTGAGAATAAATATGAAGAGTTTTATGTGTGCGTAAATGAAAATAATGCACACGAATGTCTATTTATATGGAAAATATAATAGTAAACAATTATTAGAATAATAATTGTCGCAAAAGTGTAAATATAGGCTTTCGAATCGCCATTAATGCAATTATGGCATTTATTTTGAAAAGTGCATAGAATAATATTTAATATGTCGCGTAAGATTGAGACGGTTCATATTTTAAACCGCCTCCATTTCTCGGCGCGTGAAATATTCTCAGGCGTATTTCAAAAATGAATTTGATAAAATTTCGGTCCGTAGTAACTTCTCTCCCGACATAATTATTTATTTGAGAAATTACTTTTCGCTTAATTGGAGAGATAAAATAAAATATTATTGTTTTTAGAAAACAAATTCGAATCCTTATCCTTTTATTTTGTAAAACAAAATATTTTATTATACCGAGTAACTTCAATTTTTAAATGAATGATAAAGAGAATTATGATATTAAATTCATATATTTAATTATATGAACCCAATATTCATAATTAAGAGTATTTAGGAGAAACTTCCTGGACTTTCTCCTTGTCCTGGATTGATAGCATCACCGTCTGCTTCCTAAACACTTGGATAAATTGACCTTGTCTTGTATTTAAAGACGTGTAAACTTTGTTCTTCTGAAATCACAGCACACTTAGACAAATTGTTAGTAACAAGAGTAAGTCGATAAGGATGTAATAGTCATCATCCTTATCCGATTTACCTATGTTAGACAAGTAATTATTAAGTCGGATATGGTCAATATGACTAATCCTTGATTCTTGATTCCAATGATAGGAGATCAATGATATCAGCTACCTAATTGTCCTTTGACCCATATCTTGTGCGATAATTCTTTCTAGACAAAATAAATCAAATGAGAAAGACAAGGTAAACTCAAAAATTTGATTATAGATTAACTAAAGAAGCATCTAATAATCCTAATTCTACCGAAAGTTCTTTAAACCTTGTCTCTGCAAGAGGCTTTGTCAAGATGTCTCGCTCTTTGAAAATCAGTAAGAATCTTCTCAAGTCTCGATATCTCCTTTTTCTACATGGTCTCGGATGAAGTGATGCCTTATATCTACATGTTTGCATCTTGTATGAAGGACTGGGTTACGAGTAATAGCTATGACACTATTACTATCACAAAAGATTGGTCCTTCTTTGGTGATAATGTTATAGTCCCTTAGCTGTTGACTTATCCAGATCACCGTGAACAACAACTTTCACCGCCATATACTCGGCTTCAGTTGTGGAAGTAGCTACAGAGGTTTGTTTCTTAGACAACCATGAAATCAGCTTACTTCCAAGAAATTGGCAAAGTACCGTATGTAGATTTTCTATCTATCTTACACCCACCAAAATCCGAATCGAGTATCCAGACAAATTTCAAAGTTGTCATCACCGGATACCACAATCCAACATTTACTCGTTCCTTTCAAATACTTAAGGATTTTCTTTGCGCTTCAAGATGGCTTTTCTTCGGATTAGCTTGAAATCGAGCATGCACTCCAACCGCAAATGAAATATCGTGTCTACTAGCGCTTAAATATAATAAGGAACCAATAAGACCTCGATACTCGCTTTGATTGTCTTCTCCTTTTCGTTTCGATCCATTGAAAAATTTGTCATCATAGGTATCTTAGCTTCTACCGGTACCTATTCCATATTTTTCAATAAGATCTTTGTATATTTGGCTTGGTTTATGAATATTCCCTTCTTTGTCTCGCTTGACTTGAAGTCCAAGAAAATATGTCATTTCTCCCATCATGGACATTTCAAATCTGCTTTTCATAAGACTACTAAATTCTTCACACAAAGATATGTTAGTTGATCCAAAAATTATATCATCAACATAAATTTGAACTAATAAAAGATCACAACCAAACTCTTTTCTAAAGAGAGTTCTATCAATTCTACCTTTAACAAAACCATTTTGAATTAAATAATCAGCACAAGGTGTCATACCAAGCTCTTGGTGCTTGTTTAAGTCCATATAGAGCTTTTCTTAGTTTATAAACACCTTGTCTCCTTTGACAAAGCCAGGGGTTGCTCTACATAAACTTCCTCAGCAAGGATTCCATTTAAGAAAGCTGATTTAACATCCATTTGAAAGACTATGAATCTTTTAAAAGCAAGGTATAGGCTAAAAACAATCTTATGGCTTCCAGACGAGCTACCGGTGCAAAGGTCTCATCATAATCAATACCCTCCGATTGTGAATAACCTTGAGCAACTAGTCCGGCCTTATTTCTAACCACAATATTGTTTTCATCCCTCTTGTTTTTAAAGACCCATTTAGTTCCAATGACTTTTGATGATGAGACCTTTCAACAAGCTCCCACACATCTTGTCTTTGAAATCGATTTAGTTCTTCTTGCATGACATTAATCCAGTTGGAATCGCTTAGAGCTTAAGAATTGATTTAGGTTCAAGTAATGACACATAGCAATCGAACATACAATCTTGATTCTTGGGTCCTCGTCTGACACTCGCAGTCTAAATCTCCAATTATCTCGCTCACCGGGTGATATAACATTACTTTCTTACCTTTATCTTTTACAGTAGATGATGTCTTGTCTCAATTATTTATTTCAAATGATTCTATGTTACCTTCGATAACTCAACCCGATCGGTGATGTATCGTTGATCGTCCGATCGGTTGGTAGATCACCTGTTGAGGAAGTTCTTTCGTGTTCCTTTCCTTTTTCAGATTCTTCCTCTTCATCCGAATCGATTCTTGATTATAGAATTTTATGGTTGATCCTTTGATAGTCATCTCGATCCAGATCATCCGATATCCTTGTGATGTCCCCTGTCTTATCGTGCTCAAGAAAAATTTCATCAAATACAACATGGGGTGTTTCTTCTACACACAAGGTTGTCTTATTAAAACTCTATATGCCTTTGATATAGATGAGTATCCTAAGAATATCCCATCCGCTATCTTGGCATCAAAGGTTTTTAATTGAGATTTCCCATTGTTGTGTATGAAACATTTACAACCAAATATATGAAAATATGAAATTTTGGGAGGTCTTCCCTTCCAAATTTCATAGGAAGTTTTACACTTATCCTTGACAATCAGACTCCTATTTTGAACATAGCAGTCGTATTCACCGCTTCGCCCAAAATCTATGAGGAGTGTTGAATTCAGATAGCATTGTTCTAGCCGCCTCTTTCAAGGTCCTCGTTCTTCTTTCAACAACTCCATTTTGTTGTGGAGTCCTTCTGCAGATGTTTCGTGCTATGTCATTCTCAATGCAAGTAATTAGAAATCAATTTATTTAGAAATTCAAGACCTTTATCACTTCTGATTTTAACAATATTTAATCCCTTTTCATTTTGAATCTTCTTAAAGAATTCTGGGATCTTAGTCATAGTCTCATTCTTTTTGTACAAGAAAATAACCCAAGTAAATCTTGAAAAATCATCAATAATTACTAAGGTGTATTTTCTTCCACTAAAGCCGAGAGGAGTTCTTCGACCAAACAGATCCATATGAAGAAGTTCCAAAATTCTTTCGAAGAAGGACTACTTATTATTTTAAAAGAAGCTTTGGTCTGTTTTCCTTTTTGACAAGAAACACATACATGGTTCTTTGAAAATACTTTATCGTGAGTCCTTTAACTAAAGATTTCCTTGCTATTTTGTTAAGAGTTTTGAAGTTTAAGTGACCAAGTCGCCTATGCCACACCCAACTTAAGTCATCCGAACTCTTAGCAACAAGACAAGTATCTTTAGGACAATTTTTGAAGTTGGCAACATAAATGTTACCTTGTCTTACTCCAGCCAATATAATATTTTCATTGATACCATCTAAAACATAGCATGCATTATAAGTAAATTTGACACAAAACCCTTTATCACAAAATTGTGAAACAGAGATAGTAGGTTGTGCTTCAATCCTTCCACGTAGTAAACTTCATGAACTTGTACATCTCCAATCATTAGTGTTCCTACACCTTTAGTAAGTCCATAGTTGTTATCACCAAACATTACTCTAGGTCCATCAATGGTTTGATAGTTAGAGAGAAGTCGTCTTTCATAGGTCATGTGCTTGGAACGACCACTATCAATGTACCAGATGACCTCGGGAATGTCTCCTCTATCAACTATCTTCTTATCTTCCTGCAATCACAAATTTATTGCTTAGGTACCCTTTGTATTTTGGGTCCTTTCATGTTAAGATGACACTTAGGAATCCAGATAAAAATATCAATATTCCTTAAAACCATAGATTGAAGTTTGCATCCATATCTATCTACTAAGATAAGACTATCAAGATCAATCTGATTTAATTGATCTTTTGAGATTGTCTTAAATCTTGGTAAGAATGGATAATATCTACTTCTTCCATCAAAGCTATTATACCTAGGATAGAACTTTGATTTAGTCTTAGGTTTAGCCTTAGGAGTTATTTTCCTCGTCGATTTTTCTTTTGAAGTATCGATGAGGTAATTAATTCCTTTGGTTTCTGTGGACTCGAATAAAGTTTCTACCTTAGATTTAGTTGCTTTCACAAAGACTCTAGGTTTTATAGGATCATTTTTCTTATTCCTATCAAAACCTAATCCAGTTTTATCACTAGACTTTTGAGATGAATTGAAGATTTTATCTATTGTGGTTTGAGAATTATTCATAAGTCCTAACTTGAGATTTAATTCTCTGTTAGTCCTTTTATAATTCTCATTCTTAGAATAGATGTTTGAAAATTTTATTTTTAAAGGACTCAGATTCTCGTTCTAACTTATCTATCTTATCAGACAAGGTATCTGGTGATCATCTCGCCGACATTCCCCCTTGAATGTACACCGATTTCTCACTTTCCTTAGTCTGATTGACCTTAGTTAGATCAGAAATTTGATTCTTTAAATTAAGATTTTCAGTCTCTATCTCGTTTATAGGCGAGATAGAGCAGTCTCCATATCTTTCAAAAGTTTATCAATAAGACTAGGACTCCTTTCAGATAAGGTGTCACGGTCATTATCTCGATGATGAATAGTAATGTACCTCTTTAGCCATTAGACATATGTCATCATCGACTCCAAAATCAGATGAAGATGAGGATGATGATGTCTCACGAGCTTCTTCTTTTCAGCCTAGGAGAGCTCTCTGGTCAAAGCATACCTTCTATCTCTTTTCTTCCTCTTTTCTTCTCTCTCTCTCTGGGAGTAAGTTGAGGACAATCATAGCTGTAGTGACCAGGTTTGCTGCATGTATAGCATATATCTCCTCTGTCTGCTTTTGAACTACTATCTCCTCGTCCGATAGGTGACCTATGACTTCTTGGTCGATCTTTCTTTTATCATTATCCGAACTCTTTTCATCCTATCTCGATCTATAGTTCCTTCGATCTAATCTGTCTCTTTTGTTTCTTTTGTACTTCATCTTCGCCTTTCATACCTTTTCAACAAAAGAGCTATTTCTTCTTTTACAGACAAATCGAGATGCTTTAGAAATCTTTTCAGATTCATCTTGATGGAAAAATGCTACTGTTTTCCAGATGTAGATGACTCTGCCTCATCTTCTTCATCTTCAATGTGAATGTCATATTCCCAGTGCTTTTAAGATGAGAGAAAAGAGTGTGATGTGATATTGATGACAAATTCTGTGTTGCCTTGAGAATATTAGCTTTCTCTCTCCATCTTTTGCTCAAAGATCCGAGTACCTTGTTGTTAATTTCTTTTCGGTGTAAGTATTACCCAAATCTACCGCTTTGTTCACAAGATTAGTCGGCCTTACGTCCAATTGATCCACGCTTTCAGCATCCTTCATTTTGAACGTGTCAAATGCATGTAGAACAGATCGTAGCTTATTTTCTTTGACCTTTGTTCAGATCCTTCACATATTCCAGCAAGAGACTCCCACATTTCCTTGGCAGTCTTGCATCTTTTAACCTTTTCAATCCAATCCTTGCTCAATGTTTCAATAATTTCAGTTCTAGCAACTTGATCTAAATTGTGAATCTTCCTTTCATCATTAGTGAGTTACGAACTCTTCTTTTCCTACCTAACTCTCGTTTCACCAAGTAGTACCATCACTTATGCCACCATGATAGAATTTGATGGGTCCTTCCTCAAGAACCTCCTCCATTCTCGTCATGAATCGCTTTAAGATGGTTCTCCATTCTAAACTTCCAAGAATCATATTCTTCTATAGAAAAATCGTGCAAACTCCTGGATTTCTTGCTTTTCACAAGACATGATAAAACAGAAAAACCACAATACTCACAAGATCTTGTTAGTAGAACTGTTAATGAAACAAAGAAACTACAAATTATCAAGAATAAAATTCAGGATCTCGTTAAGACCTAAAATTAATATCGTAACAACTTAACACCGCTCCGATACCACTTGTTGGTCCCCGCAAAGTTGAGTTGATTAAAACCTTGAGTTAACCTTCTAGAACAAAATCTAGAAAGGGGGGTTGAATAGATTTTGTAGATTTTTCGAATCTCTTCAAAATTAATTCAAAGTATCGATGAATACAATGGAAAACAATTTTAATCTCAACTATCAACAAGATCAAAAGCAATCGACAAGATAGGTTTAACTTTAATCCCGAGATTAATTTGTAGAAAATAAACTAAGAATTGAAATGAAACAAACCAAGAAATCAATGAGATAAAGAACCACGAGGATTTATAGTGGTTCGGATTATAATAATCCTACATCCACTCTCCTTCTTCAAACTTAAAGAAGGGCCTTCACTTACTTACTTTCTTCTTCTTGTGACTTACGTACAATAATGAATCTTCACCTTACAATGAATTCTTCCTAATTTCTGGATATCTATGGCTTGAAGATCTAATGAGAAAAGTGTTCTATAAACACTAAAACCCGAAAACGTATAAAATGTTCGTGAATGTGTATAATTTATGTGGCTTGTGAATACAAAGTATATTGATGAGTGCAAAGTATCAAAAGTTAATTCTAAACTAATTTCTATCCCTATTTATAGAGATCTTCACTTGGTAGTTGTAACTCCCTTGAATTCGGTTTTGATCGGTTATAACAATATAATCAATTACGTAACTTCCTCTTGATTAGTTAGAACGCTTCTTGAATCTTTGTGTAATATTTCTCTAACACCTCATCGTCGATACTTACTTCACCTTGTCCTTATCTTCATTCCTTGTCTAGGTGTTTAGTAACGCATCTCAACCGTCTTCTCGTGTTGTCCTTGTCTCGATATCTTGACCTCGTCGATTTCCTTTCCTCATCTCGAGATTTGTCCTCGTCGATGTCTTAATCTAGTCGACTATTTATACTTAGTTTTATTTACAAAGATATACTTCACTGCCTATACAAGATGCTCAATTGGTCATCCTATTTTACACTTTTAACATATCAAAACTAAATACAATTTTTCCTTAACACAATAAATCTTTGAGATTTAGGAAATTTCTAAGAATAAGAGATCTATAAGAAAAATTGAAATTAATATCCCTAAAATATTGGGTACAATATATTAATATTAGTATAATTATATAATTACTAATTCTATTTAGTATTATATCTAATAATTTATTTTATATCTGGGGGTGTTACATGGGTAAATGGGGGTGGAGGTTTCTCACAAGTATGGGGAGTCTGTGGGTGAGGGTTCTAATTTCAAAATATGGTGAGAACTGGGAGGGATTTGGGTAGATTACCATTAGGAAGAACTGGGAGAACTTCTTTATGGTGGAGGGATATTTTGAAAATTATCAATGGAGGGGATGAATTGTGGTTTAATGTGAGTCTTGAAAAGGTGTTAGGTGATGGATGTAGTACGTATTTTTGGAGTGAAAATTGGTCTAGAGAGGGAGTCCTTAATTCTAGATTTAGTAGATTGTATGCTTTGAGTCTAGATAAGGGGAAGTGATAGGGAATATGGGGGCAATTGGGTTTGGTCTTGGAGATGGAGAAGACCATTGTTTGAACGTGAAGAAATAATGTTGAATGATCTTGTGAATTTAATTGACAGTTTCAAATCAATACAAAAGTGGAGGATTCGTGGAGATGGAGACTTTCATCAAATAGTGATTACTCAACGAGGGAGACTTATGAATTCTTGGTGAATCAAGCCCAATCGACGCCATTGGACGGGATATAATCAAATGCTTCAAATTGATATGGAAAAGTGGAGTGCCTTCAAAGATTAGCGCACATGCATGGAGACTGATTTGGGGACGTCTTCCCACCAAATCTAATTTGTGTAGAAGGAAAGTACTCAATCCTACGAGATGATCTTAAGCTGGACTTCTTGTTCGGTGTTGTGGAGACCGAAAGACACCTTTTCTTCGAGTGCTCATTCTCTCATGGAATCTGGATGAAATGTTGTTCGTGGCTAAAAACTCAATTTGTAGTACACTCAGTACGACAACTAATTTCTTGACCTTTGCAAACTTGTGGAATGGGGGAAAGAAAAAAGAGGTTGATTGGCATATGGCTTGACTTGGTATGGACTCTATGGAAATGGGAAAATGATAAGGTTTTCTTTAATGTGGCGCTATCTCGATGCCAAAATCATGGAGGAATTAAAAGATAGAACCTGGAGTTGGTACTCGGCGAAAGGTTTTTAAAACAACATACAAGATTCAAGGATTGGTTGGAGGACCACACGCTTTGTTTGGAGATATATCATTAGGCTTCTCAACAATTGCTTACTTTGTCTCTTTTATAATTTTCTTATCAAATCTTTTATAATTCTGTAATTTTTGAGGTATGCCTTATACCTCCGTAGTTTAATAATATTCTCTTTACCGATAAAAAAGAAGTAGTTCACACACTATTTGAATTTAATTGTGACTTATATTTTATTTGAACTACCCGGTTGTTCGGTTGTTAAACAACACTTCATTGTTTGAACAACTCATGTTGATTTTTTTAAAAAAATTATCTCTTACTATTTAGAAAAATAAGAAATCAAATTTTAAGGCAACCCAGTTGTTCGATTGTTTAAACAACACTTCACGTTTGAAAAACTCACTTTTAATAAAAACCATGTTATTTTAAAAAAAAAAATTGTCTCTAACAATTTAGAAAAATAAGAAATCAAATTTTAAAGAAGTCAATCAAAATAAGTAGCTTACACACTATTTGAATTTAATTTTGACTTATATTTTGTTTGAACAACCTAATTGTTCGGTTGTTTAAACAACACTTCATTGTTAATTTGAACAACTCACTTTTAATAAAAACCATGTTGTTTTTTTTTTTAAAAAAGAAACTATCTCTTACTATTTAGAAAAATAAGAAATTAAATTTTAAAGAAGTCAATCAAAATAAGTAGTTCACACACTATTTGAATTTAATTGTGACTTATATTTTGTTTGAACAACTCGCTTGTTCGGTTGTTTAAACAACATTTTATTGTTTGAACAACCCACTTTTAATAAGAACCATGTTGTTTTTTTATAAAAAGAAATTATCTCTTACTATTTTGAAAAATAAGAAACTAAATTTTAAAGAAGTCAATCAAAATAAGTAGTTCACACACTATTTGAATTTAATTGTGAGTTATATTTTGTTTGAACAACCCGATTGTTCGGTTATTTAAACAACACTTCACTATTTGAACACTTTTAATAAAAACCATGTTTTTTTAAAAAAGAAATTATCTCTTACTATTTAGAAAAATAAGAAATCAAATTTTAAAGAAGCCAATCAAAATATGTAGTTCACACACTATTTGAATTTTATTGTGACTTATATTTTGTTTGAATAACTCATTGTTCGGTTGTTTAAACAACACTTCATTGTTTGAACAACTCACTTTTAAAAAAATATGTTATTTTTAATTATAAAGAAATTATCTCTTACTATTTAGAAACAACATGATTTTTAAACAACACTTCATTGGTGTGACTTTTGATATTGTACTGTAATGCTATTGGAAACCCCCACAAACTATGTTGTCTTTTCTTTGATATTGTTTCTACGAAATCCGCGTATTGTGAAATCATAACACTTTTCCCCATGGATGTTTATAAAAAGATCTAGTTTATGCATGCCGCCTAGAATTCAGAATGCAGGCCCTTGTGGCTTTTTAACACTCTAAACTCGGGTTGTCACTTACTTAATAACCAAGAATTTGAGCTTATTTTTTTAAAGAATAGAAATATTTAAACGTAAACAAGCCGAAGATAAACTTAAGAGATTAACAATGGAAGACTTAAGTATTATATTTAACATAATATATGAGTTGCATTTTTATTTTAATATTTGGAAGAAAAGTAGTTGCGCATAAAGTGAAACATCGAGCGATCCGTAAAGGTTCGTTTACTCGGCATAAGAAATTAAAATTGTCTTTCTAAGCGATTGCATTTTTATTTTAGAATATAAGTATATTAGCATCATATAAGGGAAACTCCGTGTCACCGCAGACCTCCGGCCCCTCTTGAGCATAACCTAAAAAAATATTGAGTTTGGGGTGTGAGATAAAAATCTCAGTGGATGACACAATACTTATTTGTTATACAGTTTTGCGGTATGCCGAAAATAGATATTTTTCTTTTCCCATGATTAAATCTTTTACTTCTCATTTATTTAATTTGGGGTTCGATCTTGTATACATATTAAATCCTGCTCGTTGAACTCACATCGACGTACACTTGGGGTACGCCACCGAATGTAGTCTTGCTTTCCATATACGAGATTAATAGAACTCACATCGACGTACACTTGGGGTACGCTAACTGAATGTAGTCTTGCTTTCCATAAACATAATTAATAATTAACTAAGTCGTTAAAGCTTTTAAGGTGTTTAATTACTTTGCTACATAATACACCAACAGTCCTTATAACATTAATGGCTAATACGAGATAGTGTCACCCACCTTTTAACTTTATAGATAAGTAAGAACTATTTGGAAGAACTCCGAAAATTAGAAATAGCAGGGATGATCGAGCTCGACTTATGCCGCACTTCACCTAGCTCGAGTTTCCTTTGAGTTTCCTTCTCGATTTCTTTTGATTCATTGGACGAAATATGATTCTTGGAAGCTTGGGAGGTGCTCAAGTAGTATTAGAAGCTAGCATCTTGATGTCTTTGGTGTGGGAAAGAAACTTCACTTGATGGAGGTTTAAGACTTTGTGAAAAAATAAAAAAAAAGGATGTTGGGACGTGTTTGCGAGCAATTTGATTAAAGAAGAAGAATTTAATTGAAGAAGGAGATTTGAGGAGCTGCCGTATAAATGGAAGAAGAAATGGGACGTGGCCCTCCCCTAGCCGTATATGGTGAAACTTGGCCACTAATTCACTCCATTTTTCTTTTCTTTTTTAATCAATATTTATTCTAAGATATTTGTCTCAATTATGAATAATAAATAGAAATCACTACACAATATCATTTAATCTTTAAACGAGTTGTTGAATAATTATTTCGAGAGCATATTAATTCATCACATATTATTTCATGAATTACTATAACGTAAATATAAGATAACTACATTATTTAATTTTGTAAATTGTATCACATAATTTTTTTCTTCATGCATTGTTAAATTTATTAATTTTGGTAATTCATATTATTTAGACGCAATAGGATTATTACCGTCGAGATTTTTTTATTAAGTACTATTCTTTGTTCGATAAAATACAAGTTTGGTAAGAATTTTTAATAATTCTTCTTCGAATTGCAATTAAGTCTTATATTGTGCTCACTATAAATCAAACCTTAATCTTTCATTATACTTTAAAATGCTAGGAGTGCTTCGGCTCGTAATGCTCGCCCGTTTACTGAAAAATCACATCTTCGAAAAATACATATATTTCATACAATAATTTATTATTTTAAAAATAATTAATTTAGGGATTTTGGGTTCGGGTATTACATCCTTCCTCTAAAAAGAATTTCGTTCCCAAAATTTACTTACTCGTTTTTCTAGACATTGTGGATACTTTGCTAAGATCTCATCTTCTTTTTCCCAAGTGGCTTCCTCCTTCCCATGCCTACTCTAATGAACTAATACCAAAGGTATTTCTCGATTCCTTAGGATGTGTATTTTTCTTCCCAAAATGGTCATTGGTATTTCTTCGTAGGTTAAGTCACAACTTAATCCTAGGTCTCTATGACTATTAACGTGATCTAGGTCGCTCACATATTTTCTCGATGGAAGAAATATGAAAGACATTGTGTACTTGCGATAGCTCTGGTGGCAAAGCTAAGCGGTAGGCTATGTCTCCAACTTTGTCCAAGATATCGAACGGTCCTATGTAGCGGGGTTTCAACTTGCCCTTCTTTCCAAAACAAATTAACTCTTTCATTGGTGCAACTCTCAAGAACACTTTCTCGCCAACTTCGAAATGTAAATCCTTTCTTCGAGTGTCGGCATAAGACTTCTATCGATCTTGTGCCGTCTTAATCCTTTCCTTGATTTTTGTAATGATTCCCACCGATCTTTCCACGATTTCAGGTCCTAGAATTTTGTGAACTCCAACTTCATCCCAACAAATTGACGATCTGCACTTCTTCCCATAAAGCTCTTCGAATGATGTCATTTGTATCGTGGCTTGATAACCATTGTTGTAGGCGAACTCCACTAAGGGAAGGTGCGTTTCCCAACTTCCTTCAAGGTCTAAGGCACATGCTCTCAACATATCCTCCAAGATTTGAATGGTTCTCTCGATTGTCCATCTGTCATGGGTGATATGCGGTGCTAAAATTTAAATTTGTTCCCAAAGCTTGTTGCAGACTTCTCTAAAATCTAGAAGTAAAACGAGGATCTCTGTCGAAACTATTGAGACGGGTACTCCATGTAATCTAACTATCCATTCTATGTACATTTGTGTGAGTTTGTCCGCAGAATAAGTCATTCGGACAGAATGAAATGTGCGGTTTTCGTGAGTCTATCCACGACAACCCAGATAGCGTCGTGATTCCCGTTGTCTTTGGAAGTCATGTGACGAAGTCCATCGTGATGTTTTCCCATTTCCATTCCGGTATCTCCAAAGGATGTAGCAATCCCGATGGTCGTTGGTGATCTCGCTTTAACTTGCTAACAAGTTAAACACTTTTTGATGAAGTGAGCTATTGTTCGCCATACCTCTCCACCAAAATTTTCTCTTAGCCCTTTGTACATCTTTGTCTCTCCGGGATGTATGGTGTAAGGCGTGTTGTACGCTTCTTTAAGGATCTCGTTTCTCGGATCCTCATCCTTAGGTACGCAAATCCTATTTTCAAACATTAGCGTCCCATCGCTGCTCACGGTAAAACCCTTAATGGTTTCCCTTTCTACTCGCATTCTCAATCCTTCAAGGAATTTGTCGCCCTTTTGTGCACCCTGATTCTTTCCTTCAAGGTTGGTTGTAGTGAGAGTGTGTAAATCATTGCATCTCGCACAACATTTGTTCAAAAAGTCAATGCTCAATTGGTAAAATTCTCTAAGTAGTGTCTCTTGTGTGGTTGGCAAGGCATTGAGTGTCGCGCTTTCTCTCCTACTTAAAGCGTCGGCCACCATATTTGCCTTCCGGGTGGTAATGGATTGTGTAGTCGTAATTCTTTATCAACTCTAACCATCTCCTTTGGCGCATGTTTAGCTCTTTCTGTGTGAAAAAGTATTTTAAGCTTTTGTGGTCCGTGTCGATTTCACACTTACTCCCATACAGTAGTGTCTCCATATTTTTAGTGCATGAACCACAGCGGCTAGCTCCAAATCATGCGTCGGATAGTTTTGCTCGTGTGTTTTGAGTTGTTGGGAAGCGTATGCAATAACCTTGCCGTGTTGGATAAGGACACATCCTAGTCCAGACAAGGATGCATCGGTGTAAATAACGAATCCCTCGGATCCATCCGGGATAGTTAACACCGGTGAAGAAGTTAATCTCCTCTTCAATTCTTGGAAACTCTCCTCACAAGTGGGCGTCCAAATAAATTTCTCAGTCTTCTTTGTTGGTCGAGTTAGAGCTTTCGCAATTCTATTATAGAGTTGTCATTAGATGACTCTAAAATAGAGGCAAATCACTGGAAATGGTCTAACTAAACTAATACTATACAATACTTGAAATAATACTATACTTGTAACCAAACTTTGTGCACACAATCTTTTACTGTGCACAATATGCACACAAATATTACTCAATATATATATATATATATATATAATCGAATCTAAACAAGTTTAATAAAATCAATTGTATTTCTAAAAATTCACATACAAATACTAAACTCCTTAATTTCATTAAATAAGTTTAATTATATGTTCTTATAATTATCATAAATGTTAAATTTGAAAAATATAAATAAAAGTCAAACTATTGACTTAATTTATATGAATTAGCACCATAACATAGTAACAAGATTCTTCACTAAATTAGCTCAGACGAATATATCCATAAACGAGACTTGAATTCTCAAATAGTTATTTCACGAACTAATGATGAATTTTATTTAATTTGAATTTGTTCGGAATTTCTTGAATACGTTTAGGTGAAAGAGTGTGTCTCCTATGAATCAAGTTTAACGGTGAAACTTAATCCACATTAAAAAGTTAGATTCGGTTTACCTTTCAGTTATAGTCATTAATACCATTTAATAATGTAGGTGATACCCTTTAGTTATCATAATTAATACTCTTTGTATGTTGTCTTGTATTGTAATATAGGTCATACAACTTATACCCTTCGATTATCATGATTGATACCTTTCAATAATATAAGTAACACCCTTGATTATCATGATTGATACCCTTTAGTAATATAGTACATACTTTTCAGTTATCACGACTAATACCTTTTAGTAATATAGGTGATAGGTAATACTCTTTAGTCATGACAAGTGATACTATTTAGTAAATGAATCAAGTTTCATCATGAGCCCTTGTTCATAGTAGAATTTGCCTAGATGAAATATTTTAAATGTGACCCGAATAATTTACAAATGGTTTACTTTGATTCAATCTCTATGTACCAGAAAAAAAATTGAATAAAGCGTGAAATTTAAAAATATTAGAACATTATTTAGTACAAAATAAATATAAACATATGACATAAGAAATAATTGCATTAGAAACCATTTTTACCCTCTACTCTATACTTATATAATAACAAAATCTCCTTCCATTTTTGTAACTTTTATTTTCATTCTTTCTTCCTTTTTTGGCAACTTTTCTTTTCATATTTATTTTCCTAAGGTGTATAAATTATTAATCTGCATCAAATTAATTTGCACTTGATTACATATTAAAAATACTTATTCATTCATTTGCAATTTAATTTATTGGGTATATAAATTAAACATCTTGGTTTATTTGTACTTCAACTACTTTTTATGATGTAGGTTTCAAACTTTTTGTTTTTCTAAAAAGAAAAAGATTATGTATATATGCTACTTACACTACAAAAAAAGCTTATTTTAGTGACGGATTTTAGTAATGATTTAAATCCGTGGATAATTAAATTGAATACTAACAAATTTGTGACGAAATTGAGATCCAACAATTACCATGATTACTAACGGATTAATCATACAAGTTACTAACGAACTTAATCATCACTAAATGCTAACAGATTTGTAACGGGCGATTTTCATGATTTGCTAACGGATTATCGATGGATTACTAACGTATATTTTACGGAATTTCAATTCGTTAGTAATTTTTTATTCCCCAACAAAAAAATCTATTAGTAAAAATTACAACAGATCAACTCCGTCACTAATTTAATAAAAATATATTGTATATATAAAAGTTAGTAGAAATTATTCGTCACTAAATTTCAAATAATTCAACCGTTATCTTCACCATAGTCTTTTCTTCTTTTTTTTATTTCTAATTGTTGGGTGAATATAAATCATAGAAATTTTTTTCCCTCAAAAATTCTAATCTCGTCTGGACTACGAGACCTTCTCCCGCCACTGTCCCTACCGTCGGAGCTACCACCGCCATTAACCACCGCCTCGTCACCACCTCCCTCCGCCTCAGGTTACATTCGCGTCACTAGCGATGAATCCTAAATTCTAATTTTAAATTTTGCGAAACTGAATTCTAATAATTTGCGGCGAATCTTTAACTCCTCGTCACAACCGTTGTCGTCACCGCTTCCTCGCCGCCGTTGTTTCTTTGTCTTCCCCACCGTGCCAAATTTTCCCCTAAATCCCTAATTTGCTTTGTCTTATATCTATTTTTCGCATTGGCCTTTTATATTTGTTAGACTTTTAATTGCATATCTACATATACGTTTTGATTGCATTTTAATTCGTAGCATAGAAATGTTTGCAGTGTTAGTTTCAAAGTTCGGATATTTTAATTTTGTGATGCGAAATGTATGGATTCTCTAATTAGATTGGAAATTAAGGGCGATTTGGTAGGGCTGTTGATTTTGGAATTCATAGAGCGGTAATTTCATTAACGCAGATTATGTTGTGTAAATATATTGAGATAATATATAGGGAGACTTACTTTTTTACAATGTATTAAGAAATAAGTAGGCATTGCATCTCAATTGTTCGATGAAATGCTTGAACCGCTTTCATTCTTGATTCACTTCCGTTTCTACACTTCTTCGCTAAATAAGTGTGTTTTTTTCCTATATGATGACTTGAATCTGAGTAAATAGGTGTGTTCTTCAACAGTCGGAAACCGCGAGCTCCGCAACAAAGGTGTCCACATCCAGCTTATCCACCATCACAGGTAACAAGTCTTGAGATAGATTTTTTTATTCATCTATATGTTAATTTTTTTATTCATCCTTTGGACTTACTACGTAACATACAAGACAGAGCAACTTCATTGTAATTCCATCTTTTACATGTTGTTGTCTCTCGTTTTTATACCTGTGCCCAGATTAAATCACTTATAGGCATTTTTGAGATAGATTGGAGTAGTTAGAGACATGCTTCTTGTTAAAATTAACTTTTTAATAGTAAAAATAGAGATTGAGATTCTTCTTCTTTTTCTTTTGCTTATGCAAATATGATGCATATGAGTAGATCCTCTTTGTGATTGTTGTGCCTGTAAAATGATCAGAAGAAAGTCTTATCCAAAATTTGTATTTAGAATTGTAACTGGAGTTGGTCTAGGAAAGTCCACAGTAACTAAATTGGAATGTTTCTAAAATGTTTTGTCTTAGTGTGGTCTTGTTATAAACTCCAACGTATTCCAAATTATTAAGAATAACGGTGTATACGCTCATGGTATCTCTAAACTCCATTATTTGTGTATTTGTTGAACACTTTCTTACAACACTTATCTAATCTATTTTCTTTCTGTCAAAAAAATCTAGTCTATTTTCTTTATCTCATTTATTTGATTCTTGTTATTATACTAGAACTAGAATGAACTTTATTTCATGCATAATTTTAACAGAAAAATCATAATTTATTTTTTCCATTAATTTCATATTATCAATAAAGATGGAACATATATATTTCATTAAAAACAAATTTGTAGGAATTTTGAAATTAAAAAATTGTCTTCTTATGGCTATTGTGATGTTGTATTCAGGCTTTCTTTTCGGTTTGCATTCGGCTTTCTTACAACAACAACAAATTAAGTCTTGTTTTGTTTATGATCATGAGGTAACTTGCGGTTATAATTATTTTAAATCTTGGAAAACTTTTTGATTTTGCTGGTTCTAGGTTTGAATTGCATGTTCCCCCTTGACGGTATAACAGTTGATTACCATAGATGATTGCTTCTTTCTCATTAGGCTGAGATTGATTGCCTAGCTAATTAGAAATAAATTAATGTTTTTAATTTCCAGCTCTGACTTAACGATAACAATTGACGGAAGCTATCAATAACATCTAACCAACCACCTCAATATTTTGCAATTTTCGAAATAATATTTACTTTTTTCGTCCATTTTTTTACAGAACTTATTTCGTCCATCTCTAAATTGGTTTACTTAGTATTTTTTGTTACTTAAATTGTTTCATATTGTCTTAAATTTATTAAAATTAGGTGAATTTGATCAAATGTATTCAGTAAAATGATATTTATGCAGATAGTACTTTACATTTAATTTGCACTTCATTGATGGGTAAATTGGCACTTTTTTCGCCTTTCATTTTCTTTGATTTTTAGCAGAGATGATATAATGCTCAAAATATTGAATGTGTTTTTAGTAGTTTTCAATATTCAATTGGTAAATTTTTTTGCTTTATATATATAATTTTGTGAAATTATCCCTTAAAACCATATTCATTACTTACTTTTTTTAAAAATTTGAATGTTCTTATTCCTATAAAGGTATTCTATTTTTTAATTTGTTTGTCCTACTACAATATTTTTAATGGAATGCTTGTAGTGTTAATACATATGTCATATCCTGTGTTAAATACAATTAATTTTTGCTTGTAGTGTTAGTTTGTCCTTCTATAAAATTATCCTATGGACTTATACGTGGTTGCTTGAATTTTTCTTGGAAATTTTAGCATACCGATTCGGTGAAAATGAGGGTAGATCGTTAATGGATGTACAATCGATTAAATGGAGGGTCCTAACGATGAGTTTTTAAAAAGATTAGAGAATTTTATTGAATTCGCTTGTCGCCAAGTTGAATGGATGGACATGGACAAAATTAGGTGTCCATGTAACCTTTATAGATGCCGAGAATCGTAGGTATCTTTCTCACGAAGATGTTAGATACCACATAGCCAAACATGGATTTTTGCCGATTATTATGTTTGGAATTGCCACGGGAAGAACTAGACACAGCTAGTGGCCAAAATGATACCAAATATAGTGATATGGGGCTTGCATCGGATTACCACACCATGGTGATGGATGCCACTGGTCCTCAATTTGAACCAAGTGATATGGAAGAATCTCCAAATCCTGAATATAAAAATTCTATGACATGCTCATTGCCGATAAAGAGTTGTGGCGGGGATGTACCAATCATTCCCACTATCATTTATAGCTAGAATGATGCACTTGAAGTCCGAGCATTACATGTCTGTAAGAAATTTTGATGACATGATGCAACTTATTGCTTGAGATTGTTCCTCAAGAAAATACAATCCCAAAAAATTTCTTTAGTACTAAGAAATTGTTGCGAGGCATGGGATTACTAGTAACAAAAATTGATTGTTGCAATAATGGATGCATGATATATTGGGGTGAAGACAATGAGCTCCTCGGTTGCAAAGTTTGTGGTCATTCACGATACAAGAGAGCTAGTAAAGGAAGTGGTACACAACATAAAAAAATATTGCTTTCAAAAAATTGTATTATTTTCCCTTGGCGGATGGATTGAAAAGATTGTATGCTTCTACCGCAATTAATGAAATGTGGTGGCATGGGGAACATGAGATGGAAAATAGTGTTATGTGACATTGTTCGAGACTCTCTTGCTTGGAAACATTTCAACAACACACATCCAGGACTTTTTCTTGAAGTTCGAAATGTGAGACTATGCCTTTGTATAGATGGATTTCAACCATTTTCTCAATACCGTGCACAATATTCTTCTTGGCCAGTGATAGTCACCCGTTGAATTTGCCACCTTGGCTATGCATGAAGGAGCAACACATGTTCTTAACTATATTAGTGCACAGCCCAAATAGCCCAAAAGACAAGTTGGATGTCTACTTACACCTTTTATTAAGGAATTGAAAAAATTGTGGGAAGTTGGTGTTCAAACTTATGACATTTCGAAAAAGCAAAACTTCCAGATAAGAGTTGCTTTGATGTGGACATGATAAGTGATTTCCCAGCTTATTCCATGTTGTCTGGATGGAGTACCGGACGCCTAACTTGTCCGTCTTGTATGGATAAAGCAGATGCATTTACTCTTCCAAAGAGTGGTAAACAAACTTGGTTTGACTGTCATCGTAAGTTATTACCTCAAGATCATCCATTCCGAAAGAATAAAACATCTTTCATTAAGAACAAAACGGTTTCAAATGATGCACCTATTGTTCGATCTCGAATTCAAGGATTGCATGAGATTCAGGGTTTGGGTCTAGTAAAGGCTACGGAGATTGGTGCTAATGAATCTAATAAAAGGAATAATTGTGGTTGGAAAAGAAGAAGTATCTTTTGGGATTTGTCTTATTGGACCTCTAATCTAATCGAGACACAATTTGGATGTGATGCATGTTGAAAAAAATGTGTTTGATAATATTTTTAACACAATCATGGATGTGCAAGGCAAAATAAAAGATGCTTTGAAATCTAGACAAGAGTTGAATGATATTTGTCTTCGCCCAATTTGGCACAAGATGAAAAAATAGAGAAATACTCTAAAGCATGCTACACTCTGGATAAGAAGAGGCAGAGAAACATTGTGCAAATGGGTAAAAACTTCGATTTCTGATGGCTATGTCTCCAATTTAGGGAGGTGTGTAGACTTAAAGAAAAACAAGTTTCACGGGATGAAAAGTCATGATTGTCATGTGTTTATGCAGAGGTTGATACCTATTGCATTCAAAGAACTTCCATCACATGTATGAAAAACTCTTACAAGAATTAAGTCTTTTCTTCAAGGAGCTCACCGCCACCACCTTAAGGCAAGAAGATATAGATCGTTTAAATAACGAAATACTTGTTATATTGTGCAAGTTAGAACGAATATTTCCACCAAGTTTTTTTGACTCGATGGAACATCTCCTAGTACACTTGGCATATGAAGCCAGCATTGCAGGCCCGTGCAATATCGTTAGATGTATCCGTTTGAGAGATATTTTATCTATGTGAGTGTTTCTATATAGAAGTTAACCATGTGAGTGTTTCTATAAGCTTGTATGTAATTTATCAACTTTTTCTAGGTACCTTCGCAAGTTGGTAGTGGAGGAGGCAACATCATTTTGCTCTTATTATTTTGAGGATCACGTGCATACACTACATAGAAGAGTACCACGTAATGATGCGAGTTGTAGTCAATGGAAAAATTATGATGGGTGCCTTTCTATATTCAAATTTCTGGCCGTCCTATCGGAAAAGAAAAAGAAAGATATATGACAACATGAACATAAAGCTGCTCGTAGCTATGTCTTGTTGAATTGCCAGAGGTTGCAAGCTACATTAAGTTAGTAATTAAGATACAATTATTGCTAAATAATTTCTAAGTATATTTAACAATCTAATATTTGATAAACGTTATGTATATGCGAAGAGTATTCATAAATTCATTGAAGATCCAACAACCAAACATTTCGGATGAAGAAGTGGATGAAAAACTTCGAAAATAATTTTCCGAATGGTTCGAACGATATGTGAGTAGAAAAACAACTTTGAATATATATGCTGCTACTTTCCCTTTCTTAATAATGTGTATTTACTATTCATTACTTGTAGGCACATGATCCCTTGTATGATATTTTCAATCCCTATATTCAAGATCTTGCCAAAGGCCCTTCAAGAAGTGTTACGTCCTATAGGGGCTATCTTGTCAATGGTTATAAGTTTCACACTCTAAGTCATGGATCTTCAAAAAGACTATGAATAGTGGGATATGTATAAAGGGTTCTAATTTAAGTGTAAGTGAGAGTGACTACTATGGCCAATTAGTAGATATTGTTGAGATAGAATACTTTGGTTTACCAATCAAGAGAACTGTGTTGTTCAAATGTGAATGGTTCGATCCGTCAAGGTTGGGAACAAGGATTCATTATGAATATGGGATTGTAGAGGTGAATAATAGAAGGAGGTTCAATAAATATGAACCATTTATGCTAGCTATTCAAGCAACTCAAGTATATTATTGTGAGTACCACTGGTGCTAGTCGTGCACAAAGAGATTGGTGGGTTGTTTCTAAGGCAAAAGCGAGGGCTATTGTGGAAGTGTCTACGTGAACTGAAAGAAATAACCATAGACAAGTCGATCAACCATTCTAAGAAGACAGATCGATGTTTATCATTTAATAGAAATTAACATTGAAGAAGTTGGATCATTGAATGATTCAAATGGTGCATTCATAGAGTTTGATGATGAGCTTCTTGAGGAAGATGACGAAATTATAGTTGAATCTGGAATAGATAGCACGAAGATTATGATGATGATAAGGTGCAGGTTAATTGAGTATACTTAAATGATATTTTCATATATATATATATATATATATATATATATATATATATATCATTATAGATGAAAATTTATTGATAATGTCAAATTTAAATGTATTGCCTTGTAGATCATATGGAGGTTAGTGGAGCGGGTGTTCATTCACGACGTGGAGTTGGTCGTAGGGCACGCACGGGGATATTTGTCAATCCGATAACTGTTATGTTATGCTTATATTTTTAATAGGATTAATTGCACATATCGTCTGTAAGAAATTTTCCATTTCAAATTTAGTCCTTATATTTGGAAATGGTCCTTTTACATGCACATATAGTCCTTTTTGATACATTTTAATTGCACATATAGTCCTTTTATATGCACATATAGTCCTTTTTAATTGCACATATAGTCCCAAAAAGGACTATATGTGCATGTAAAAGGATCATTTCCAAATATAAGGACCAAATTTGAAATAGAAAATTTCTTACGGGACGATATGTGCAATTAACCCTTTTTAATATATATAAAATTTTTAATAACTCGTGTGTGGTAACTCTAAAATTATATTGTAGATGTTTTGGCACCACGAGCATGTTCCTACATGGGCACACCACGGCCACATCTGATCCTTTCGTATTTGGTATATATGCTAAACTCTAATGGTATTTACAAGGTAGAAAATCTCGTAATTTTGAATAATTGCTTAATTCATATTATTTGTAGATAGTGGAGGTGGATCAACTCAATCAGCACCATCCTCAAGTCGATCCACGATAGACCCTCACCATCCTCGAGTCGGCCTACGATAGACCCTCTAGCACCATCCTCAAGTCACCAACGATAGACCCTCTGAAGCACCATCCTTGAATCGCCATTACAATCGGGAAGATATTCCTTCATCTCCATCTTCTTCGTTGATGTTAATTCCTCTAATGTGACATGATTGTTACTGATTGAGCTATTGGGCGAGTGAGGTATACTTCAACTTTTACAAATCGTACCCTAAAATTTATTTAAAATTTACATCCCCATATCACCTAATTTGATACTTTGTATACTTCTTTCATCTGTTTTACTAATTATTATTGAGCACTTTGGAATCAAGTTTTAGATTTTATCAACATAATAAATAATTTGAGCGTGCTTTGAATATTACTTAATTATTATTATTATTATTATTATTATTATTATTATTATTATTATTATTATTATTATTATTGATATCGATGATTGCATAAAAATAACTTATAATTCAAGTGAAAAATACTTGCGATTAATTAGTATGTCGTATTTCCTCATTTTTTAAATGCCAACGGTAACTCAAATTCTTGGTTAATATTTATAATTTGTTTTTAAACGTTAATGCATGGAAAATAAAATATAAAATTGTTTGTAGTTGATGTTGTCTCTTCTATCATATTCATATCCCACTCTTGTTTCTAGTTATCATAGCTTCATATAAAATTAATTACTAGTCATTGATCATTGGAATGTTTATTAAGTAATTCATTGGATTTCTTTCAATTTAGGGGTCTAAAAAGGTATTACTGTTATTTATTTCAATATTTATTTATAGCAAACATCTTAAACATGATATACGTACATAATCGCACCATGAAGGATATGGGGATGCAAATTCTCTAAAAAATTATTTGTAAATTGTTTTATTGTTTTGAGTTATTATCATGTTGAATTTAGTTCTTGTGTATTTGTTTGCATCCGGGAATACGGTGCCTAGGATTATCACAAATATTTTCAAAACAAAAATTGACCACGAGGGTTACCACTAGAAAAGCAGTCCTCCAAGGAGACTAAAGTCCTCTTACGGAGAGAGTTTCACGTAAGTTACAAGATATTGATGATTATATTATTCACTATTCATTGAAATATGTCATTTACTAATTCTTTTTGCTATTTTTTATGTAGAAACATGTTACCTATGAGCGCAATATTCAGGAGCCGATCAAGAAATGTTATGACTCTCAAGCTAGTAGGTGTTACGGCCGTTTCACGTGTATATTGAGGACACTAACCGAGAAACCAGACTTTATTTCGAAATTATATGGAGAAGATGGTGGGTGGTGTAGGATAGCCACGAATTCAAGGAGAAGTGCGAAAAGCATCAGCTAATCGAATGTTCGAGGTTTGTGGACCCGGGACAGAATGTCCGTCCACACCGGGGTCCAGATCTCTTGATGGGCATGCCGGACAATTGGTAATGTTTTATTTATTAATATATATTATTTCAACAATTCAACTTTTATGATATTTATCACTAAACAAAAATACTTTCCCTAATAGGCTAAAAAGTTGGGACGAGAGTCAAGTAATTTTGAGGTCTACAGAGAGACGACGGAAAAAAAAAGAAGAAAACAAGTGGGTGGATGCACGTTCTACAAATTGGTGTAAGTGGAATATTGTGATTGTTTTTGCTTCTATGCAAGTTAGAATAATCTATTCAATTTGATGCTTTGCAATTTTTTACAGGAGAAAATCGAGTCTATGATTCTTGATGATCCCGATCTATTCAATCCCGACATGAATGCATTAGAGTGCACTATGAAAGTCAATGACCTATACATGGACGATGTTGGAGGGATTAAAAACAACGTATTTATGGTCTTGGTTTTTGGGCATGTCACGAGGTTTCTTTAGGGATGTCACATTTAGACGCAAAACGCATTAGAGAGGAGGATCGAGCCGAGGGTCGAGCTGAAATTCAGAGGGTTTTGGAAGATGTTGTGGCACGACAACAACAAATGGAGGAGACAATTCGCATTCTAATGGGGCGATTCAATGCCTCGAGACCCAAGCTTATCGAGATCTTCGTGATGGTGATGAATATGATCTTATGTCGGTGTTAGATTTTAGTTGAATTTGAGTTGTGTTTGAAATATGTAAATCGTTTATGCTTGGATAGTATTATTTTGGTAGGTGAAAAATATTACTACTTGGATGCTATTATTTTAGTAGGTGAAAAATATTACTATTTGATGCTATTATTTTGGTAGGTGAATTATGTTGGCAAACTTTATATGTTAATGAACTTTTAGGTACATTTTGGTTGGTATAATTGTTCTTGAATTGTACAATAGGGAAAATCATATTAACATGATAAAATTATTGGTATTAATAAATTTTACTAATGATTTGTGATGATTAGTGACGAAAATATTTGCTTATGCATAGTGATGATTACTATTTAGTGATAAATTACTAATACATTTTAGTAATGATTTTCGACGATTTATTTAGTGACAGAATGGTAGCAGTTACTAACATATTTTAGTGATGATTGTCAACGAATTTATTTAGTGACGGATTGGTAGCAGTTACTAACACATTTTAGTGTGATTTTCAATAGATTTATTTGTGACGGATTACGACAATTATTACCAACATTTTAATAACGGATTACAAATGATTCACATATTAATTTACTAATAGATTATGTTTGGTGACGTATTATCAATCGATTAGCGACGGAATACTCAATTTGAATTATCAGTCACTAATCCGTCAAGAATTCGTTAGTACTTTTACCAACGGAAATTTTTTCTATTAATATATTTAGTGACGAGGTGATAGTTACGCTTTTTTCATTGGTAATCTGTTACTAATCCGTTAGTAAATATAAATTCCTTGTTTACTAACGTTAAAATATATGTCACTAATTTATAAAATTCTTGTAGTGTTACTAGATTATGTTCTTATTTAGTATATTATTATGTGGCTTTTTTCAGTACCTTATGTAGTTTATTTGCTAAATTAACTAGCTGATTGCAATATCACTAATTATGCAAGCATGTTTGATTCATCTTTAATGTTGACATTTTTTTTTAATCAATAGATTGTCTTAACAAATCATTGAGGAAAATGATAACATTTCTCTCAAATTGCAGTGCGAAATCAATTGAATTTTTGAACTAAAGAATAAAAAGAACTTCAACAAAACTTGAAATATAATGGCAAAATGATATTTTCCATATTTATTGTATGAATTATACATTATACTAAACAACCATAATTATACAATTTACTCTATCTGCTACAAAATAATTATAAATTATATGTCAAACAACGATAATTATACAATTTTTACTATGACCACTTTTACACTATAGTCACCGCAAAATAATCATAAATTATATAACACATCTTATTGAACATATAATACAATGATTTGAGAAATAGAGAAATAGGACAAATGAACAATTTTTTGAAAACCTGTTCACTTTCCTATATAAAACAACAAATGTACAATGATGGAGCTAAAACAATTAACGGGTCAAGCCACAATCATGACAAAAATACACACGATTGCAAGAAGAATTGCATGGAACTAAAACAATTAAATCCTGAAAACTCGAGAATCATATATATGAATACGAAATAAAATTTTCAAACATCATATTTGTACCATTCATCATTCAATATCATATCAAAACAAATTAAAATATTTAATTCCGCACACAATATTATATTCACAAAACCCTCCACTTGCCCACTACCAATAATTTATTTCACCCCACCTCTAAAGTTTAATGGTCAGATTTTTTCCCTTTAATTATCCTAATAATCAGTTTCATAGGTTATAAATAGTGGTATTTTATTGTTTACACGAACAATCTTTTAAGCATACTTTTGATTACCTGTTTCTTAAAATCTCATGGCACCCCTTTGGAGTTTGATTAAGAACTTAGATCCATCAAAGACTTATTGGGCTCTAAAACTTCGAGTAGTGTGATAAATGACGAGACAACGTTCCAAAATCAAGCTGAAGTCTCTAGCTTTGATTGTGTTCTTCATGATAAGGATGTATGTAACTCGTATATAATGAGTAAAATACTCAAAAGTTTAATTTCTACTATGCAAAGAAAGCCTGTGTAAACAACCAAACAACCATATATATATATATATATATATATATATATATATATTATCAAACAACCATAATTATACAATTTTTACTCTATCTACTACAAAATAATCATAAGTTATATCTACTATGCAAAGAATGTCTATGCAAAGCAAATTTGTGGTGCATAAAATGATTGTTCTCTAATTTTTATCAAACAAAACTTCTACAATAAATATTATGCATCCATACACTAATCAACCTAATTTTTGTTTAATTTGTTATGCGGGGTATGCGAATCCACGCAAGCTGTTCCAAATAGGCAGATTGATATGTTTAAGGATTTATTCAATGAAGGACAACTTATTGCAATAAAAAACTTAATTGTTTGCCCCAATAAAATATCTTTCAAAACAACAAACAACAAATTTAAAATTCTTTTCTTCAAAAAGACTCATGCTTTTGAGATTTTTTACCATTCACTTCCTTCATTGATTTACGACTTTCAGCGGTTTTGTTTTTCAAGAGGCGGACAAATGGATCAAACACGGGGATTTGAAAAAAATATATGTTTTTATGTACTCTTCAATTTCCCCCTCTTGATTTTTTTAAAATTATGTGCAAACAAGTGCCTTAGAAAAATCAGCCCCTGTGGAGATGGTTTTACGTGACAAATGTAATCAACCCGTCCCAGACAGACAATTTAAGGTTCTTTTATTTAAGTTTATGTAGAATAAAGTGTTCACCAGCGTAATTTTTATTTTAATTATTCAAGGGTTTAATTATAATTTACGTACGGGTATGAGTTCGGGTGGTGGACGAAACAAGAATAACAGTTTTTATCCCATGGGATCGTGAGTATGTTCATTTAGTAGGAAAAACTGACAACAAAATTGACTGTTTCTAAGGACAATGGAGGGAACTTCTCAAGAATCATTGTCAATGGAAGTTGAAGCACCGATCGAGAAGAAGCTTTATTTTAAAAGCGCAAGTGAAGGAGGAACAAAATAACAATTACAATGGTGCTTATAATGTTGTCAAAGTTTCAACTGTTGAAACTTTTATAACTAAAGAGTAGGGATCTTGAGTTTTTTCATCATGTTGAGTTGGGAACCAGGTTTTTCTTGGCTATTTTAGATGTTGAAACAATATTATTTTCGTAGATCTATATTCTATTTTTTTCCTCAGGTTTCACTTAGTTAAGATTTTCCTAATGAGCCCAATATTAGCATATTTCTATAATTATATATGCATTCTCCACATGACAAAAGATTAATTAGAAATCAAAGCAGTGACACTAATTGTAAACAACAAGTATAAAGCACAACTACATTTCAAAAACGCCAAAGATACAAATATATAAATCTTCGTATTCTAGATTATTCACAAGCTTATGATCAACTAGAAAAATATAAATGGGATAGGGTTTGCAATGAAATTAGTGGCATCGTACCTTCGCTTCTTCAAACACGAAATTGGTAGTTATTTACACCGTGGAGTTCTAGAAGTGCGGTCTTCCACACACTCACATCCTGTTATTCCATGATAAGAAAGACAAGACCACAACATCCATCGATATAGATCGCATCATTTTAGCATAAATCTCGAACAAGGAAAGCAACCCCAACTACTATAACGCGGCTGCAGAATTTCATGATGCACGGATCTTGCAGAGATACGAGCAAAAATCCCCTTGCATGTCGAATGATAGTTGCATGAAACATTTTCCCAAAAAGTTTGTTGAAACCACAACTATCGATGATGAAGGATTCCCAAAATACGAGATGGCGGAATAACGGAAGAACGGTTCTCAAGAAAAACATCGAGCTCGATAACAAATACATTGTTCCACATAATTATTATTTATTGCTAAAGTATGGAGCCCACATGAATGTCAACCGGTGCAACGGTCCCGTTCTATAAAGTATTTATTCAAATACGTTAACAAAGGAAACAATCGCATCACAACATCTTTTTACCCAGCGAGTACGAAGAATCTCTCGGTCAAAATATTGATGAGATCCAAATGTTCTACGACTGTAGGTACATCTCAAAGCATACGAGATTGCATGGAGACTATCGCTTTTGAGATCTAATACAAGAACCCTCTTGTTGAATGTTTGAGCTTTACTTTGCTAGAAAGAGCAAAATATCATATTTACAGACTACGATACATTAGACGAAGTCCTAGACCGTTCTTCACTAATCATAACATATTTTTAGCTTAGTTTGAGGCAAATAAAGAGTATCCCGAATGTGCAAAAACTCCGACCTACGCAAAATTCTCGACAAAATTTATTTGGAAACAAGTTACAAGAAAAGTGGGAACCGAGGCAAAAAGGATTTTCGTTGGGAAGGATAATATACGTACCACCTGAAATTGAGGAAAAAATACTACTTGAGATGTCTTCTCAACGTGGTCCGAGGACCAAAGCGTAACCGAGCATTCAAGACGATACATTCCGCGAAGCTTGCTACGTGTTGGGGTTATTGGAAGGCGATAAAGAGTACATTGACGGAATAAACAAGGCAAGTCAATGGGCGACTGCACAGATCATTTAGGTATTTGTTCGCCACTCGATGAACTCCAATTGCATGGTGACGAGAAAAGGCACGAGACACATCTTTGGATGTAGTTGTCACGATGATGTTATATACAACCAATGGCGCATGCCGCAACATCAAGGTATAAAATTATAGCGTGAATAAATATGTTTTTACATGTTCCATGAAAAAAATTATTTGAACATAACTATTTAAAAATTTTTATACATGCATTCGTAATTGGTATTGAGCGACGACAAAATAAAGAACCTCGCTCTGTTGGAGATTGAAAAAATCTTGCGAGGTTGGGGCTAGAGCTTGAAAAATTCGAACCAATGCCAATACACAAGAGATTCATTCTGTGAGCTGTCATAATAAATTGGTGCACGATGAAATGCGATATGTCCAGATAACTTTGACTATCGAACACATGAAACTCCTCAACAATTTGACAAGAGCAACGAACGGTGTACAAAATCATAATAAATGCGGTTGAGTCTAATAGTGGAGGGTCTCCTTCGTGCATGACACGGGAACAGGAAACATATTTCAGGTGGGAAGACTCTGTCCACAAGACCGAGATCAAAAGGAGAAATAGTGTTAAACGTTGCTTCAAGCGGAATCGTGTCTCTTCTTCTCGCAGGGAAAGAACAACCCATTCACGATTTGTCATTCCAATTAATCTAAATAAGGATAACCAACGACGCATGCCGCAACATCAAGGTACATAATTATAGCATGAATCAAAATGTTTTTACATGTTCCATGAAAAAAATCATTTGAACGTAACTTTTTTAAAAAATTGACACATTCATTCAGGATTGGTATTGAGCGACAGACGAAATAAAGAACCTTGCTCTGTTGGAGATAGAAAAAATCTTGCGAGGTTGGGGCAAGAGCTTGAAAGATTTTGAACCAATGTTGAATCCATAGGAGGTTCATTTTGTAAGTGTCACAATAAATTGGTGCACGATGAGATGCGATATAACCAAACAACTTTGGTATCGAAAACATTAAACTCCTCAACAATTTGAGAGACGAGAAACAAATGGTGTATAAAAGCATAATAAATGTGGTTGAGTCCAATATTGAGAGGGTCTTCTTCGTTTACGAATACGGAGGAACAAGAAAAACATTTTTGTGGAAGCTGTCCACAACACGAGATCAAAAGGAGAAATAGTGTTGAATGTTGCTTCAAACGGAATCACATCTGTTCTTATGCCTGGCCGAAGAACAACACATTCACGTTTCGTCATTCCAATTAATCCAAACGAGGACTCAACGTGCAACATCAAACAAGGAAGCCATCTTGCGAGCTTATTATTTGGTCCAAACTAATAATTTGGGATGAAGCACCGATTATTCGCAAAACACTATTTTTAAGCCTTGGGACAGTAACGATGCGAGACATCATGCGATTTGCTAATCCAAATAGTGATGAAATATTATTTGGAGGGAAAACCGTAGTGTTTTGAGGACACTTCCGACAGATATTGTCTGTAATTCCAGTAGGAATCGGACCCAAAATAGTTCATGTTACGATCAATTCATCTTATCTTTGAAGAAATTACACAAAGATTCTGATTGACAAAAAAATTACGCTACGAATATGAGCACCAAAAGCAAGATTGCAAAAATCAACGAATTCTTAAAATGGATTGTGGCCCTTTGAAGACGGAACAATTGGTGAACAAAATGATGGGCTGCGCAGAAATTGTAATCCTTGAAGATATTTTCTTGAGCGGCTCGAGATAATCTCATATCAACGATCGTTGAGAGCACGTTCCCTTTATTCCAAAATAACCAGTGTTCATAGGAAAATGTTACATGATCGGGCTATCTTGACTCCCATCCTCAATGTCGTTGGCTCCATTAATGACTATGTGATTTCGCCGAACATCGTAGAATCAATGACATATCTAAGTTTCGATAGGCTAACGTTCATACCCCTGAAATGTTAAATGGAATCTCATGTTCGGTGTACCAAATAATGAACTCCAGTGATGTTGATGCAAAACGTAGACCACTCGGTAGGGCGTGCGACATATCTAAGTTCCGATAGCTCGTTTGTCATGTTCTTGAAAACAATCCAATGCGGGACAAAAGATGTTGATTCCGAGAATGACTATAACTCCGTCGGATACCGGACTCCCTTTCAAGTTCCAAAGAAGGCGCTTTCTAGTAATGGTCTATAATGCAATGACCATCAACAAGAGCCGTGGTCAATCATTTGAAAAACATCGGACTTCTTTTGAAGAAACCAATCTTGATCATGGACAATTGTATGCGTTGCGTTGTCGCAAGTAACCAATAGAGAAGGGTTGAAAATTTTAATATGTGATGACGATGACAAAAGCAAGAACACAACCACTAATGTAGTTTATAAGGAAGTTTTCCATAATTTGTAAACACAATTTTTTTTTTTTTTTGCAAAGATAAAAATATTTCCAATTATTTTAACATAGATATTTCTCAACAATACAAATAGAATTAATAAATATAAATAAAAAATATTGAAATCGTGCATCGCACGATTACGTATACTAGTTGTTCTAATAACAATGGGGGCACAACCCAACCATATAGAACAAATAATTACGTATTATAATCATACTAAGTTTAGAAAAATAATACGACAAAGTAAAAATTTGGATAATTTGACATAAATTAATTATGACATAACGACAAATATATATTTAACAATTCAAAAGTTTAGAATAATAACATGATAGGAACAAAATGGAGATTTTAGAACAACGGATATACGTTCACTGCAAGACAAAATGAAAATTTTAGTGTTTCTCAATTGAGAAAAAAGTTATTAGATATATATATATATATATATATATATATATATATATTTAATCTTTACTCACTATATATAATAATAAATTCTTTTTCTCCACAAACTTCACGCTAATAATTTCCACATATTTAAATAAAATGTCATTAAAAGAGCCCACACATTATCTCAATTCAACTTATTTATCCATTTTATACATAAAGATGAATGAAACTCCCATCAAACTCCAACTAGCTATATATCTTTCATTATTTTTTTATTTTATGTGCCCAATTTAGTATATGAATTATTATAAAGAGTTGGTAACATGTAAGTGCATTTGACAACCTCTATTTACATAGAGGTGCATGCACGGTAAAATTTTCAAAGAGGTTCAAAAAGGTGTCAAAAAGACTTCAATACCCTTTATTTCAAAATTCAAGATTCCAAATTACATTTCAAAATTTCAAAATTCAAATACATCAATCCTATCACTCTAAAAACAAAAACCTACCTAAAAATTCAAATTTCAAATTTCTAAAATCACTCCATGAAATCTCCGGTTCTTCTTCTTCTTCTCCTTCTTCCAATCACAGATTTTTCCTTCAAATCTCTTGTTCTTGTTATGAGAAAATGTGTGCACAACTCAGAAAATAATTGCACAATTACGAGAAAAAAATTGAACAATAATAAAACTTCAATCAAAACAAATTATCACTCAAAATCTTGAATTATATTTGCACAATAACACTTACACAATGAGAAAAAATTTGAACAATAACGAGAAAAAAATTTGTACCATAACGAGAAAAAAATTTGAACAAGGGCGAGAAAATTATTTGCACAAATTATCACTCAAAATATTTGCACAAATTATCACTCAAAATATTTGCACAATAACAGAAAAAATTTGAACAATGATGAGAAAAATATTTGCACAATAACAAAAAATATTTGCACAATGATGAAAATATGTGTCAAGAGAAGCAATTTCAGAAAAAAACAAACAAACAAAAATAACACAAAAAATGAAGCAAAATTATTTTACCAATTGGTTGATTTATACCAAAGCTTTCGCCTTATCGATCAGTTTATATTTCAAGAATCTTTTGCGTCAGTCGATTTGTGTTTCAACAATCTTTTGTTCGCAAAGAGATATAGAGTTTAATTTGATAACAAACATTTAATAATAAAAAAGGAGTATTGTAGATATTCTTGAGACGGCGAAAAACAAAGCTGTTACACTCACAATTGAGTGCACCCATCGATTTGGAAGTACACCCACACTTCCGATGAGTACACCCATTGTCTTCTTCAAAGATCTACGCAGCAATTGTTTCCTTCCCAACCTGCAAAATCACCAACACAGCCACCAACACCAATAACCCTCACCCATCCACTCACCACTTGCCATCCATCGCCGGCGATCGCGCCGTCACCACCACATCGCTGCCGCGCGACGCTCGTCGCGTCGAGATCCCGCCGCCATCAGCGCGCCGCCTTTACGGCAGCCGCCGTCGTGCCTCAGCCGTGCATAGCGCGCCGTTGCGCATTTCCCATTAAATCGCCCGTCGTTGCGCGATTTAAATTCCAAAATCTCCGACGCGGGAGAAGGAAGGAGACGGCGAGGATTGGCCGAGCAACCCCAAAGGTGTGTGTAAGGGCTCTTGCCTCTTTCACCACTGATTCTGATGAATCTTTCTTGAATTTGTAAGCATTAATCGATGAAACAGAGTTTTCTTTATTTGCGAGAATCTGCTTCCTCCTTCTTCTTTTGATAGATGTAAAGAACTAGCGTTGCAAGAACGCGAATCCTCGCTAGAGGGATAGGAAATTCCTTTAGTTTCTTTAAATTTCTATTTAGGTGTTCTGCTGAGAGTAAGAGAAATAATTTTGAAATTTAGGGATGAGAAACACATATTTGAATTGAATTTGAAAAAAATATCCAAGAAAGTCAAAGAGGGAGAGAGATTTATGGATATTAAGGTGATAGAGGAGAGAGAAAGCTCACATCCGAAATATTTGAATTCATTAAGGGTATTACGGACAAATTACACACCATTTAAAAAAGGGTGCACCTCTATGTAATTCGGGTTTGCCATATGAACCACGTTGTCATTATTTCTTATTATAAAATAGTCTTAAATTATTTTATCAAAAAGTTATACTTAAATAGTAAGTTCTCTTTGTGTAATTATTGTATAAGAGACCAATTATAGCATCTCCCTAAAAATATTTATTATTTTATTAAGAATTATACTTGTATAACAATTTGTGCCGTGTAATTGGTGTATAAGAGACTATCACATATATATAAAACAAAATATGGACGTTGTTATCATTTTTGGTATTATCCCTCATTATTTTGTTATGTCCATTTTTAGTAATATTACACATTATTTTATCATGCGTAAATTAAATTCAGGAAAAAATGGAGAGAATCCATTTCCACAATCAAAATAGGTCTGGATGAAATTGGAGATATTAATAAGTATATCTATTATTTATTCCTTAGAAAGATAACGTAATATATCCGGTATTTTATTATTATGTATACATTATCTATTCCTTAAAAAGATACCTAATTATTTTTGTTATCTATTCATAACTAAATCCGTTATCTATTCTAGAAAAGATAGTTGTATATATTCGTTATGCATTAATAAATATACTCGTTATCTATATTAGTAAAGATAATCGAATATATTTGTTATCTATTTATAACTATATACATTATCTATTTTAATTAGCAAAGATAACATAATATATCATTAATAATTTTATTTATACATTATTAACTAGCATACCATTCATATAAAATAACTTTTGTACGCATATTACTATGAACTAATTCTCACGCAAAAACCGTTGAAAAAGTCAAGCTGTGAAAACCGATCGGGACAGAGGGAGTAGTTTTTTTAAAATTATTCCATAATCATTTTAATTCCTAAAAGAAACCAATAAAATTTACTCAACAACAACGAGACAAAAAAAAAAAAAAAAAAAAAAACGAGAATGCATTAATTTCATCATCAAATCAAAAATCAATATTCACACAATAATTCATCAAAATACACAACAATTACTACTCGATAACATATAACTAAATAAACTCGAGCCAATTTCAATCTTGGTGTACGTTTTCTCCATGAACTACAAAATAAGACATATACATATTAATACTAATAAATCATACAACATTTTAAACTATATTACGAAAAGATACATTTTTGTCAAAGCATAATAACATTACCAAAGATTGCGGTGAAGCCACATCCAATGGTCCATCAAATTGAATTATTTGTCTCATGTATCGAAATGCGTAGAAACCACATTGCATTGCATCCATTGCGTAGGAGCCTAATTTACGAACAAATTAACAAATTTATCACTCCAATCATTTGTACACACTAATCAACATCATTCATCACTCCAACAATTTGTACACACTAATCTACATCATTCATCACTCCAACCATTTATACACATACATTAGATAATTCAATTATCTACTCAAATGCATAACGTATTCAATTATCTACTCAAATGTATCAAAATTCAAATCTTTCGTACCTTGATAATTTTTCATAATGACTTCATTTTTCAATGCCCTACAAATAAATATTTAATCGAGTTAGTAGATATTCACACAATAAAATATAAAATAAAAATTAATAGGAGAATACATACATATCAACAAGCTGCTTCCCATTTTTCATCGTTAAGACGCGAATAAAGAGGATCAAGCAAGTAAACCTCCTCTTTATGTGGGTCTATGACGCTCAAAATCCAATGTTCTCTATGTACAAATTCATAATAAGTGTATGTAATAATAACATTATCACGAATAATGTGTTCAATATAAAATGTCTTACCCTACATTACATGATATGATACAAAGATGACCGGTAGATGTACCAACAAGTCTTGTTGCAAGAACTTGTGCCCTGTTTTCGATTTGATTTGCTTTTATGATCTTCCCAGGATGTTGGTCTCACCCTACATTACATGACACAATACAAAGTGACCGGTAGATGTACCAACAAGTCTTGTTGCAAGAATTTGTGCCCTATTTTCAATTTGATTTACTTTTATGATTTTCCCGGTGTTGGTCTCATATGTCCAATACCATATGGATTCATAAACCTAAACTGATGATTGTTCTTTTGTTTCAATATGTTAAACGAGATGCATATAACAAATTAATAAAGAGAATAATATAAAATTCATATTGTACCATCATAAAAGACTAAAAACTTACCACATATAAACAATAACACAAGAGTAGGATATGGGCTGTAATCAAGAAAATATGTTTATATCTTCAAAGTGAACAAACACTTTATTCTCACGACCAAAGAAATCTTCATCTAATTCTATTCTTAAGGCGTTATCACTAACAACTTTTGCATAGCAATAGAGCATGTATAAATTTGTAGGCATACTCGGCATTGCTAGCGTAGCTATCTTAACTTTGTGCTTTTTTTTTTTCCTGTCATGTTACAAATTGCACACAATTAAAATATGCGTTATGTTGAGTCCCTTTAAAAATGAGTTAATCACGTAAACATGATTTCTTCTAGTGATAATCTAGAAGGGGGATGAATAGATTATTAAAAACTAAAGCTTTATCGGATATTGAATTTTGTGATCAAGAAATAATCAATGTAAGCAAGTAAAAACAATAAGAAGAAACAACACCGGATTTATAGTGGTTCGGATCAAACGATCCTACGTCCACTCTCCTCCTTCAACTTGAAGAAGGGACTTTACTTACTATCTTTCTTCTTTCTTCTTTTATTTGTTTACAACGTGTATCTTGACCTTACAAGTATGATGCTATCTCTATCCGGCTTTTGAAGATTCAAATGAAATGGTGTTCTCTAAACACGAGAAAAATGAATGAACACTAAGTGTGTTCGTGAATGATGTGTATACAAATGATCGTGGAGAGAGCTTTTAATTCTCGGATTGCTAAAGTGTTAAATTGCTAGATTGCTAAGTTTTCTTTGTTATGAAATTCTGAATCTATGAACCTATTTATAGATCTTACATTGATGACGGTTATAACTTCCTTGTTCTTGTTGTAGATGGTTGTAATCGATTAACCAATTCTTGAAATCGCTTCTTGTTTGGTTATGTGACTCTTGATTTTAACTAACTCTTTAGCTCGTCGACTTCTTGCCACTGTCTGTTTCTTTGCCCTATCTGATTCTTCACCTTGTTTGTTACTTTATCTTGGTGAATGTCTTGATCTTCCTCCTCGTCTTGTCTTTGACGATAAATGCGATTTTCTACATTATTGTCTTCATCGACTTTCTTTGAACAGCCTTATCTTACTATCCTATACTTAGTCTATTTTACAGAGATTACATTACATCATTTGGCTATACATAGTTTTTCAATTTGGTCATCCTAGTCTTATACTTTTAACTCATAAAAAACTAAGTACATCTTTTTTCATCCTAACACGTTATATAGATAATATATGTGTTATATTTAAGATTGATAACATAACATTCTTCGTAGTGTGCAATCTCATCAAATGAGCGAGACCATGCAACGTGAGTTCCAAGTGCTTCATCAACACTCCTGAATTCGTTTGTTTCAACGGCAATTCAGCCTTTGGGTGACGGTTGTGTCAATGGACACTTGCATGCAATTTATAGGTAATTTCTTACCATGTATTATTTTAGTTGGTCCATATGCTTTGATGATTGTACCATAAGCAACAATGTCCATAGTAGTGAAGATACAATGTAACTTATTTTCTTAGTGATAAATTTATTTATTAGATTAATTTCATATTATGTAAAATATAGATACTACATATTAATAGAACACACAAGTTTACTCACATCGGACACATCAATCATCTCATGCTCATCTTTCTCAACTAGTATTACATCTTTATCAAGATCTTCATCTTTTGCAAACTCTACCATTTTTATTTTTTATCTCGTTTGTCATGTAAAGAATAAGCTGGACCTCGTGGCGGGTGATTCACATGGATCATTTTTATTTTTGGAAGATTGTGTAGATGGTTGTTTACAAGCTTCCCTAACCTCATTTTCATGTTTTTCCAATCTTTTCGAATCTCGCTTTTGTCCCCTTCATTGTACGCCGATCAAAGTAAGTAGAAGGAGTAACATGACCCCCAATACCTCGCACACGTCCAGCATGCTCATCTTTCTCAAATACCTTAGGAAGGATATATGTTGCTCGACTCCTCAAAAATGAAAGAGCACCCGTGTCCGACACCCACACCCGAGCCCGAGCAACATAGCTTTTACCCCAAGAAATTTTGTTCCAAACTTATTTTTCTCGATATCCATCATACGTATCAACGCCTGTTGATGTTTGTGACAAATATTACTGCGAGTGTACCAACACTCGTGTCGCAATATCGAATTCGTCCTTTTACTTTCACTAACCCTTAACCTATGAAATGTTTTTCTTAATGTCTTTGTTTTGTAGGTTGAAGACTTATGTGATTGTTCATAAGTCAAGCGCTTACAAGACATTAGAGTGAGAAGTTGAGAAGAACATGGGAAAGTTACAAGAAGTTACCTACAAACAAGGGAGATGTGAAAGTTGTGTCTTTGAGCAGTTTTGTGTCCAGTTATCTATATATACGTGGGTTGCTATGAAGACAAAACTCGAGAGATTGAGAAAAATATGATTTAAGCGTAGTCTGTTGGCATAGATTATTGAGTTCTTTGTTCGTTTCTCAATTTTCATGTTGGTAAATGTTATAATATTTCACTCAACATTAGGGTTATTTTGTAATGAGTGATAAACTAGTTGTTTAATATCTATTCACTTTGCATACATAGTTCTTTTCTGATGTAACATATATTTTCATTGATTTATCACTTAACGTTTATTAGTGATATTTTGCCATAAGACAGTATACACTTATTTATAGTCTATGTAAATTTTGAAATTCATTTTGCAAGGTGTTTAAGTCTTCCGCTATCTGTGTTGTTCTTTGAATGTGCTAATAATCTTGACAATATTTTGTCAAAATGCTCACGCACACCTTCAACGCCTACCCATAAGTTTTGCAAGTCCTCAATTAGAGGGGCAAGTATACAATGATATCATTACTGATTGCCGGAGAAATCAACATTGTCGGCATCATAATTTTTTTCATACACAACCATGGAGGAAGATTGTATGTAATCAATATTATTGGCCAACAATTGTATGAAGATGACATGCTACCATGAGGATTGATGTCATTTGTGACAATGCCAGATCTAAGGTTTCTTGGTTCGGAAGCAAAGTTGAGCCACTTGTGATCAACAACCTTACAAAAAGGTGTATACGTAGGATGACGCTAATCATCATCACAAACTCTACAATCAGGCATGCCAAGTTAACTTCCTCGACACATTTTTATTACGAAACATCCTTTGAAACCTAGGGATAGGTGGAAAGTACCATAAAATTTTCTTTGGAATTTTATTCTTTGCCTCTCCATTCCTCTCCTCCTTCCACCATGACTCCCCATAAGTAGGGCAATGGGTATGGTCCCTTGAACTCATTCCAATATAGGACACGGTCGTTGGGGCATGCATTAGTTTTTTTATATTTCATCCCTAATATAGCTAAGCTATTCTTTACAACATTATATGACATGGGCATCGTATTGTTTTACGGAAGCATCTCACCGAGCAATGCAAATAGGCCTTGCATACTAACATTATTCCATGAATGTCTTGTTTTCAAGTTATACGGTTTCACAATGGTTGATAAATTAGTGAATTTCGAACATCCAGGATACAAAGGTCTCTCGGCATCCTCGGTGTAACACTATGAACTCATCCGTATTCTCGGTTTTTTCATATACAACATTTATCCGTATTCTCAAGTAACATTATGAACTCCCTCCGCCCACAAAAAGTATGTTCGTTTGGTTTTGGAGGTTTTAGAAAAATATAGATAAAGTAGATAAAATAAGGGTATTTTAGTTGTGTGGTCCATTTATGAGTTAAGTGGTTGTCAATGAGTGTAAAATCAATAGCATGTGAAGAAATTAAGTGATGGTTAAATGGTGAAACAAAAAGAATATTGTTGAAAAAAGCAGTGTGAACATACTTTTGGTGGACGAGATGGAGTATTTTCTAAGGGTTCATTTGGAAAGTCTTCAACTTCCATTGGTTTTGAGTATCTTACGTTGGAAAACTAACACGAGGCATCTCTCCATGCCAGTGCCAAGTTCGATAGTTTTTGTCCATGCCATATCGGAATAAATGTGCTCGTACTCGATCTATCGTGTCATGTTTCATATTCCCACATGATACACAAGGGCATGAAATGAAATTTATATCATCAACATTTTGCTTTACAAAATGCAAGAAAGAATCTACTACAACCGCGTACTGCAGGGACAATCGGTCATTAAATATCCATTTTTGCCCATAATTTGGTTTCAAACATGATACTAATCATTGATAGGTAAATAAACCTTGAGTTAAAAGTGGATTCGACTAAAAGGCCAACATTTCTTCTTTAAAAGTAATTGACACCAAACCACACGTCTAACATCATATACAAATTATTCAACACAAATCATTCAAATTATGAGTAATGCAAATTGGCATTCTACTACTATCACTATCATAATATCATTTATATTTAGACACATGTATACATTAGTGCACAATTGTAATACAACCTACCAGGATTCATTTGAGTATCCGATACTCTTATTGTTGTTGGACAACGGAAAATGGTGCGAGAAGGACCTTGAGTACCTTGGATACGACTTGACTAAATTCTTAGACATTGTATTAGTAACTTAATTGTGTTTTGTATGTAAATGTTTGATATTATGTACTAGTTCATAGAACTGATATATATAGACTTCTTCCACTAATGTATATTGCAGTCTACTGTAGCAACGATCATAATTGACCATGTGTACAATGGTCATATTTCTTTTTTAATAATTTTTTTATTCTTTTTACTACTTTAATTTTACATTTTTCGTGGTGCAAGCATTTTTACTTTATTGTGCAACAATATTATCCACATTGTTCAAGTATTTTAGGCGAACTATTAAAGTGTATGTTCATTATAGTTCAAGTTAATTTATACATTTGTCAAATGATATTAGCTCCATTGCGTTATTATATTGAGATTATACACTAATTGGGCCTATATTAGCATTGTGCTTGATATACCCCTCATCCTATTAATATCAATGATACTGATGTATAATGTATTTTGTTGTTACTTTTATTATTTTAACTTTTAAACAAAATAATGCAACATTGTTCAATTTATTTTGCTTTATTGTTCAAGTTAGTTGATTGTCTGTTCAAGTTAATTTGCTTGATTGTTCTAGTCAATTAACTGAATTGTTCAATTTATTTTGCTCTATTGTTCAAGTTAGTTGATTGTCTGTTCAAATTAATTCGTTTGATTGTTCAAGTCAATGTTCAAGTTACTTGAATGATTGTTCAAGTTTAATTTCTAATTACATTTTTGGGCTTCTACAACTATTAGGTCTTTTCCCCACATAGTTCTTGGCCATGTTCTTTTAAATAAGTGTTTGCTTTTGCCTTATTATTTCCAAGGCATTTCTACGGCCCTTTTGTGTTACACCCTCATCATATTAGTATGTTATTAGTATTATTGTGTTATTATATTATGGATTAATTGCAAAAAAAAAATATACGACTTTTTTTTTTTGATCGGTAAATGTTAGTTGTTAGTGGTTAGAAATTAGTACACCAAGTCTCCTTACCATTCCAAATTTTTCAAGTCTCCTTATACCTCCCACTCCAATTCGTTTCCAAAGGGAATCGAACCCAAGTCTCCCACTTAAGTGAGGAGCCTGGTGGCCAAGTGGGCTAATGTTAGATCAAGAAAGGTTTTGATGAGTAAAAAAATCAACCCAGGATGAGCGAGACGATTTCAAAGAACAGGTTGAGATAAAGTTCCAGTACTAAGTTGATCGGACTAGGTCAAGGATCGGGAAAGTCACCAAGACCGAAAAGGTGCAAGTCATCCGGAGACAAACTCAAGTCTAGTCATCTGCAGGAGACGATTATGAAGAGCTCGGACGAGGTCGGGATAAGCCGAGTAGAATAAGAAAGACAAGTCTTCACCAAGTCAGTGCAGACGACTAGGGGTAAATCGGTGAGGATAGGAGCGAGTTTTCAAAATTAAATTTGTTGAGCGGTTTTTATTTGTTAGAAGTCTAACAAACTAACATCTTTTCAAACTTATAAATAGGTCTAGGTTTTCATTTTCTATACACGAATAACACACTATTCACAATACTCGATTTTTACTCAATTCACAAGTTTTCAAAAGAGTTTTCAAAAAGTTCTAAGTGTTTATAGAACACTTTACTTTACATTTTCAAAGTTCATTACTCATTGTAATAGTTAGATTTCGAGAGAAGAAGTTAGGAGTTTGAAGATTTGAAGATCTTTGTAAATTGTAAACTGTAAGTTGGATTGTAAGTAAGTAAGTGGTAGCGAGACCCTTCTTCAAGTTGAAGAAGGAGAGTGGATGTAGGATTTTCATAATCCGAACCACTATAAATCTTGGTGTTCTTTATTGCTTTCATTTACTTATCGGTTCATATCAATTTCGGTTTATAATCAAAGTTCAATTTGAATTAAAGTTAGACAAATTATCGGTGTGCTTTTGATCCGAATAAAGTTGAGTTTAAAAATAATTTATTTGTGTAACTTTGGTGTTTTGAATAAGTTTTCAAAGATTTGTAAAATCTGAAAAATCTATTCAACACCCCTTCTAGATTTTTCCTAGAAGGCCGATTCAAGTTTCCTTTAATCTATTCAACTAAGTGGGACCAACGGCTAAGCCCCCTTGGTTAAAAAAATACACGACTTTTATGTTGATTACCAATTACAAGATGACCTTTTAAAATTTGTAATTTAATACACCACCTAATTAATTATTGCAATTCAATACAACGATCAATATTTCAACATTACTAAAGGTGACATGATCGCCGATACACCACCTAAAATACATGAATTTGGTGAGGTTTTGCAATCTAGTTGAAGCTTATACATTATATAGGCATAAAAGTATTTATTAAAAAGTATTATTGTTTATTACTCCAAAAATAATATTAATGGAAAATGTTCACATGACCACCACGGTGGGCATGTTCTTAAATGATGATGTGAACCGCGATTTCCACACCATAAATTCGTCGCTCCGACTCAGCCGGCAAGCATACGAAACCACAATCGAGACCCTAGCTCGGCTAGCAAGCTTTCGAAAGATAAATTGACATTAATTTGTCAAAAGACTAAGTTTATTTTCATTCCCCTTTCATAACTCTCAAGAGTACAATATATACAGTTTGAATAATAAATCTAAAGCCCATGGACCAAATCCTAATTAAGTGAAATATCTAATCTAATCAACTAATAAATCAATCTATACTCTAACTAAGTCAATCAAATAATCTAAATCCAATCAATCTAAATTAAATCAATCTAAATCAATTTCTAATATTTTCTAATCTATAATGAAATCTCATCATTATCGCCGCCTTTGAAACGAACCTTGTCCTCAAGGTTAAGATTCGAAAATCACGTCCCGATTCTTAACCCAACCGCACTGGTCACCCTATTTTACAACTCATATGAGTATAAAATTTTAATTTTTTATGATCTTTTACAAAAAAATCAAAAATTATAAAATCAAATTGATTTTATTTCTATTCATGCACGTTAGGTAGTATCAATCATGTATATAGTACAAGGATGGAATAATTTGTTTAAGTTGTATCTATATGGCAGCTGTATATTTAAATTAATACATTAGGAGATGCAGAGTCGTGTTGCACCCGTTAAAAAAAAAGAGGCCGTCAACTTAGTTATAGTTAATGTCAACCTCTCTCACCATTCACTTTCCAAAATTTCTAACATGCATAATAATTAATACAATGTCAAATTTACATTGCTCACTGGATCGAGTTGTAAGTTTATCTTATTCGAGTGAGAATCGGACTTGGTCAAAGTTATACAACTTATTTTTCTGCCCACTTGTGTTTCTTGTCTATATATCAAGTCCAAAGTCATACACTTATTTTTAGCCCACTTGTTTCTTGTCTATATTATCCAGCTGCCAACTTCCCAAAATCATAGATATTATATAAAGATTGAATCGGATGTATATGATAAATTCTATTTTTATCGATTAATACGCACATTCACTATCACTATCATGTCATATACATTATCTTCACATGCATATGCATTGTTATACATAAATGTGAATGTGACGGTGAATATGCGTAACGATGATAGTAAATGTATATGATATTGATAGTGTATTCATCTCGCTTCACATAAATTTTTGCCTTATATAAATCTTTAATTATACCTCTTAAATAAATCACACATAAGATAAAGATAAGAAGTACAAGAATAATTAAGATGGAGATTATAAGAGAAAATCAAAAGGTGATCTAGAGTACTAGCTACATAATGTAAAAATATTATACAACTTCATGTGTACAAGAATGACCACAACCACAAAAAAGTAGAGTGAAATAATGAGATCGCTGCAACACAACTATATATAACGATTTCTAACATCATTAGATATTACACGAATAACACATAATCAATTGATTATACAGTTAAGGTAAAGTTTTGTTTAAACAAGTTTTATCGTGAAACTAGTTTGAAAGGTTTATACTACAAAATATTAATTTTGAATGGTATAAATTGTTTAATTAAAGGGTATTAGTTAAAGAATATTAATTGTTTTATTAAAAATATTACTCCCTCCGTTCAATATTACGACCATGCATATAATATTTTACACGTGTTTTAAAAATATTGATAGTTTATGTATAAAGTAGATATGTTGGAAGATATCATAAGGTATTGTAGAATCCATTTATATATGAATAAAGTGATTGTTCATGAATTAAATTAATGACAATTTGAGTAATTAAAAAGATATTACAAGGGTAAAAATAATTTTTTTAAAATTTTACAATATGAATGCTTAAATTGAACCGACAAAAAAATACAAGTAGACACATTAAAATTGTACGGAGGAATTAATTATAAACCAATTTTATTTATCATTCATCCACATTGGTTTAATACTATTCCTGCGCAGTATTAATAATATTATCAAAGAAGACTTCACATCACAATATATACGTCGGGTTAGCTATTTCCGATGGAATCAAAAAGTATATTTATTGACTAATTAATATCAAGTCAGACGTAATTAAATATTTAAACAGGATCGTTATGTGGAAGTAGCCAATTGTTATGCCAGTGGGTGAACTTATCAGAACAGAGGTGAATTAATCAGATTAATAACAGAGAATGAAATCGCGCGAGAAATTAAGAACACCAGAGATTTACGTGGTTCGATCAATTGATCTACATCCACGGGAGGGAGAAGCAAATCCACTATTCAGGAACAAAGAATTACACAATACACTTCACAATTGAGCTCACAAATTAGGATTTAGATAAAAGTAAGAGTAAATGACTGATATATGCATAAATAATAGAAAAGTGTAAAGATATAAATTTAGGGCGCTTGGTTAAAAATTCTTCAATGAGAATAGGAATGAGAATGAATTTAGGGCAAATATAGTGGTTAATGAGGACAAAAATGATCAAATGTCACTACTTTTTCTCCTAAATAAGGTAATCATTAATCATTATTCAATTTTGATTAACCTTATCTTCGGTTTCTCCTCAATCATTTTCCTCCACTATCATTACAACTTTCTTTTGCTTTATTCTTTTTCTAAAATTGAGCACAACACTTGTGATGTTACCATCGTTGAATCAATTTTTCCTCCAATATTCTAAGGACATAAAGGGAAAATATATTTAATTCTTATTCCCATTGAAGAATGTACAACCAAGTGTCACCTTAATTAATGGTTAGTTGCCAAAAATAGAATTAATAATTTATAGTGGGACAAAGAAATAAAAAAATAAATAAGGGCTTTTATCCGTCCAAGTTAAGAAAGATATATTAATTATCAATTCGGGATGCGAAAGATAAAATTTATCAATCCGAAACACGAAAGATGTTTATATTAAGAGATTTTATCAATCCAGGACACGAAATTAAGATCCCGAATTGATATTGTCTTATCTTTCGTGTCCCGAGATAAAATCTCTTAATATAAACATCTTTCGTGTCCGGATTGATAAATTTTATCTTTCAGTCCCGAATTAATAATTAACATATCTTTCAGGACTTATACCGATAAAAATCTAATAAATAACTTATAGGGAAAGGTAGAGAATATTTGTGTTTATAAAAGATAGAGGTTGGAGAGAGAGAGAGAGAGAGAGAGAGAGAGAGAGAGAGAGAGAGAGAGAGAGAGAGAGAGAGAGAGAGAGAGAGAGAGAGAGAGAGAGAGAGAGAGAGAGAGAGAGAGAGAGAGAGAGAGAGAGAATGGGGCGCATAGATATGGACGCTACTACGTCTGAACAAGGAGTGGAGTTCCATCGAAGCCCCCAGCCCCAGGCAGCCGAGACAATCGACGACGTGCCTCCCCCATGGAAGATCATGATCTTTACGAACTACCACCTCCATCCACCATTCACAGGTCAACCCCGCCGCCGCAATCCAACCCTGCTGTTCACCATTTTCCTCCTCCGCCGCCGTCTTCAGTAGACTCCCACCCTGCTGCTCATCATTTTCCTCCGCCGAAACCATTCCCTCCTCCTCCTGCTGTTCACCAATTTCCTCCACCGCATGACGTCCCTGATAATACGCCGCCACCGCCGCAGCAGGTGATGGGCCAAGTCTTCACTCCGCCGCCTCAACAACAAATAGCATTTAACCAATTCACAAGTAGTGGTGGAAATCAATATATCCACCCCCAACAACAAGGGATACCGCTCGGAATTCAACACAACCAACTCCCAACCCATCCTTGGAGTAGTGACCTCTTCGACTGCATGAAAAACCCGCAAAACGGTAATCAATTTATGGATTAATTTGCATTTTTAAAATTGTTAAATACAATCTGACTTAACCCACTTGATCACCGAGTTCCTAACTTTAATGGGAGATCTGAATTCGATTTTACTCGGGAAAGAATATTTATCAATAAAAAAAAATACAATCATTATTGCTTAAAAAAGTCAAAAAGTAAAAATCTTTATATCCTCTTCGGGGGAATACGTTTTTACAAGAATAGTAACAAAATAAGGACTAACAACTTTTAGATGAATTTGGGCATCTAGGTTTGTTTTGGAGTAAATTTAGCGTAAATTCACTATTTTTAAAAGTTAGCATACCCTTAAGTTGGCAGACACGAGAATTATTGTCCGAATTTTGTCATTCCAAAAATTTAGCTGTCCTCATTTTATCACTTCCTTAAATTCCTTTAAAGAATTATTCTTCTCTTATGATTTTTAATGTTCTCTTTTTAATTTTGACAAAGTCTTATGTGTAGTACACACCGTAAATTTCCTCTTTAATTTTATCTAATTTTTTGATAACTTTGATAAAATATTTGATACTTTTGGTTAAATACTTGACACTTAAAATATTTTTCTAAATTTTAAATTTTAAATTTAAATATTATAATACTATTTAAATATAAATAATTTAAATTGTAAAAATATTAATTTGTTGTTGATACTCCTAAAAAATAATACAACAATGACCTTAATTTTGAGATCCAAAATAAATACTTAATATTTTTTTATCAAATATTTGATATTTTAAATTTTTTAAAAATGATAACACTGCAGGAGATCTTCTCTTTAATTTTAATTAAGATTCTCTTATTTTTTTCTAATTTTGAATCTTAAAAATTGTATTATAGATTCCAGGTTTCCAATTTCGAGAATGTAAAATCGGAAGAAACACGTGCTTAAAGTTTAAAGCATACTCTCTATCTCTCCTAAAATCTTTCATATTTTTTTCCGTCCGCCCCACTTATAAGCTTCAATGTTTCCCACCCTTAAATGAAAAACCTTTTATAAACTCCACCCTCACAATTTCTACTAATTTATATAAATGTGATTACTTTTTACTCACACATAAATACAACTCAATAAATTATTTTTATTTTATACATAAAAATTTACAAAATTATACCTCAAAACTTCAAATTATTATTTTTTTATTAAAATGTAAACACTCCCTCTTATTAAAGCTTATGTGGAACGAAATAAGTATGTAATAAGAATATATCTATCGGACATCAGCCTATATCTGACTACATACATAGATCGATCGATCCTCAATTTTCATTGCGATGTTATTTAATTAATCTATATATTTCAGCTGTCATCACACTCTTGTTCCCATGCGTCACGTTTGGACAAATCGCGGAAATACTCGACTCTGGAAGTACCTGTAAGTAGAGTAAGCCATAATATATATTTTCCATTACAATTTAGATTATGTGGTTTCATAAACGTGTTGTTTATTAAAATTAAAAAGGTATGAAGGATAAAGTGACTTTTCAACTTTATTGGAGTGAATAATTGAGTGTGGGTTATTTAATTATAATGGAGAATTGAATGACATCAAATGTAAATCCCCTTAAATACTAATAGGGAGTTCATTTTTGCTTATGTGTCAAAATTATATGCATTTTACTTATTTTGTATGTTTCATTTGCCATGTGTCATGACAGCTTATATATTAAGTTTGTAAAAAGTAATAATAAGAATTTGAACTCTAAACCTCTTATGTTGGTTTTAAAGTGCCTACCACTAAACTAATCTATAAATATTTATATGTTTTGAAAAACTATTTTATTTAACTCTAGCATATAAAAGTGTATTAATTTTTGTGATCGTATCAATTTATATTTTATCTTAATATATTTTAGAAACTTCAATGTTTATGAAATATTAATTTGTGAAGTAATTCAAACAAGTGAATCCTCATATATATTAATAGGGAGTTTATAACATTTTTGTTTCAATTTTTTGTGAATTCCAATGATATGTCATTAAATGAGAATGTAAATTAATGTATGTGTTTAGATGTCAATTATATAAAGAGTTTGATATATTAGTAATGATGACGAGTTTAATGTGTAATTAGTCTCATATACAATATTAATAATATTAAAATTATTAATAATATACAAAATTTTATGCATATTATATATTGTTATTTGATGGAAAATAGTATATGCATAGTATATTATATTATAAAATTTATTTAACGAACATATCGCGTAACACGCGGAGCTCATCTAGTAAGAGATGTTTGTAAGGATTTTAATTTGAGAGGGTAATGTTGTTTTTTTTTTTTTTTTTTTTTTTTTGCTATTTTGGGTATGAAAAACAAAATTGTTACATTATTTTTAAATTTTGAGTTATCTATATTGTAACGGAAAAAATATATTGAGTTGCAATTAGATTAATATATTAATGATGATGATTATTAAAAGTTAAAATTCAATCTCATTCCATAACATTGAACTTTTCCGAAAAAAGTTTCAAAAGTTTTCGGATTTCCAAATTCCATAACTCAATAGTTGTTTCTTATTTAGTCCTTTTTTTGTTGGATTTTTCATTTTACATCCTATAACTTTAAACTTTTTCACAAAAGTTAAAAGAAATTGCTTGTCAATACGACGTCGTTTGTGTAATTTCGGTAACTTTTGGACTAAAATTAAACCAATTAAGAAATTATGAGACAAAAATTAAAACTCTTAAATTTTTGGGACATTTTTCAAAAAAATCCGAAGTTATGGAACGGAAATGAATTTTAACTCTTATTACTAATATTTAAAATGGTAACCAAGAGGCTTAGCTCACTGACCACCGGGTTTCTCACTTTAGTGGGAGACCCGGGTTCGATTCTCTTTGAGAACGAATTTGGAGTTGGAGGTATAAGGAGGCTTGGAGAATTTGGAATTGTAAGGAGACTTGATCAACTAACTTCTAACCACTAACAACTAACATTACCGAAAAAAAAAAAAAAAACTAATATATAAAATGGTGTTGTGATGTGTAGCATGTGGAACGAGCGGAATGATTTACTCGGTGATAATGTGTTGCATAGCGATGCCGTGCCTAATGTCATTTACTTACCGAAGCAAGTTGAGGAGTAAGTATGGGCTGATTGAATCCCCAGCACCAGATTGGCTAGTTCACTGCTTCTGTGAATGCTGTGCTCTCTGTCAAGAATATAGAGAGCTAGAGCATAGAGGCTTTGACCCTTCTATAGGTATGTATATATTCTTCTTTCCTTATTTCTCTCTACTTAACATTATCTCTAACCCATCATCAAATACTGACTCCAACCCACCGCTACAACGTATCTCTACATTATAAGATTTGAGCGTTCAACATGGCGCTAAATATCTATTGTGATCCATGGCGCTTCAAGGTATTAAATGAGGTTCCAGCATATGGATTTTATCCCTTCAAAGTATTATTTAATACCTTGAAGGGATAAAACCCGCCCTATGAAACACCTAATCAATAAAAAAGAAGATGATATAAACAAAACAAAGAACATTAAATACTAAAGAACCTATCTTTAGCTCCTAACTCGAGTCTGCTACATACTTAAGCGGATTTAACTCATCTTCACACATGCCTGTCCAACTTCTAGTAGCTACAACACACATTGATTTAACAGCTTCTATATTAGCATTTGAGGTAAGCACATAGCTTTTATTAAAAGGAAGGGAAGACCGCATTCCACTTAGTTGAGCGACTACCGGCTTATTCCGTAAATTATATTTTTTTAACACTGTTGTCTTTCCTCGCGTGTTATGCAGTTTTTAATATTTTATATAAAAAAATTAAATTTATAATATATATAATTTTATATTAAAAATATATTCAAACTTCATGAGAATGTGACAACTTATCCAAATAAATTTCAAAAGCGACACATAATTATATTAAACTCATATTAGTATAATAGAGATATTTGTATATTTACAATGACTGACAATATGCATATACAAGATACATATAGATTTAGCTAGTGAAGTGTGGGAAATAAATCTTTGCTGATTATGGAAACTTAATATAATTATTAGGATGGATGGGAAATGTGGCAAAGCAGCAGCAGAAGCAGCAACAATTTGGAATGACACCTCCAATGCAGCAAAGGATGTTTTGATGATCAAGGGAACAATCTCAATTTTTCCACTTTTCATTTGATTTGATGAATTAATAATTGTTCCTTAGTATGCTCGTGTTCTTTAAAATTCCACCTCCAATTTTTTTCTTTTGCAATGATGAATGGAATGGTGAATAAATCACCCAGTGATTAATATTCTTTGTCTTTTACAAGCTCGTCGAGCCATCAAGCAAAATGTCAAACATTATTTGGTCTTCTTTTAGAGTGTTATGTATTGAAAATTGTATTAATATGAGTAAATCTCTTATTCACTAGTTGAACATGCAACTGGGCATAGGGAGAAACATAACAATAACTTTGAGACTGAAACATAACACTAATTTTTTTAAAAGAAAATTAATTATGTCTCGATGCAATCCACAATAAAGTTTAGAACTAATGACAAATTATTCAGTTTGTAGTGGATGAAATTAGGGCTACAAATGACAAATCTTTATGCCTTCTTAGGAAGGCCCTTACTACAAAATCGTTCAATGTCTTTCGCTTCTTAAAAACTATATATGAAAAAAGCGATGAAACCGACAAAAGGATTTATAGCAAAAGAAGTGGGAACTAACCTATTCTCCTTCAAGTTCTACTCGCGAGGTGATATGATGGAAATTCTAAACAGAGAGCCATGGCACTTTGAAAAGAAACTGCTAATTCTAAAAGAAATTGGGAGAGGAATTCAACCCTCGTAGGTAAACATTGATCTAGGCTGTATGACCTCCCCTATCGTTAAGATCTGAAAATTGTATCAAAAAAATTATTACCAGCTGTGGAAAAATTATTGACATAGACAAGAATTCTTTGGAGGGGTAGGGCGAAGTGTTAGAATTAAAGTTGAGATAAATATAAAAAAAAACCTCTAAAGCAAGAAGTAAAGGTGGAATAGATGACATATGCTCCGGTGTGGATCCCGTTTAACACTACAAAAATACCGAATTTACCGAGTGAAATTAACGAGGGGACAAATCCGTCGCTAATTAACGAGCGGCGAGGCGAGGCCGGTTTAGTGAGGGAATTAGCGACGGAAAACAGGCCCTCGCCATTTACCGACGGCACTTCGCCAATTTTTACCAAGGGCGGGACCCACGCCATTTACCGAGGACGTGGGCCCCACGCCATTTACCGAGGGCGGGCCTCGCCTTTTACCGAGGGCGTGGGCCTTTCTCCTAAACCCTCGCCAAATTCGAAATAAATTACACCAGATCCCCTTTCCCCACGGTTCACGTCGCCCTCATTTGGAGAAGAAAAACGCCGCCGCCGCGCTCATTTCGGCCTGCCGCTAACTTGTAGGAAATTGACCCTACTTTTAGTCGGGCTTTATTGTACTCTTTCTCGGAACATTTATACGGTAAATTTTTAAGATTTAATCGGTTAATTTTGTTGTTATTTTACAAATTTTATATTTTTCATATGCATGTATTTGTGTAATTTTATTGTTAATTTTGTTGTTATTATACATAATATGCATGTATTTGTGTAATTTTGTTGTTATAGTTGGTGATTTATTAATTATTTAGTGTTAATTTGTATAATTGTTATGTGTATTTTAATTATTTAGGAAAATATTAATTAATTAGTAATTATGCAATTATATAATTTTGTTGTTATAGTTGGTGATTTATTAATTATTTAGTGTTAATTTGTATAATTGTTATGTATATTTTAATTATTTAGGAAAATTATTAGTATATGAATTATATATAATTATTTAGAGTTAATTAATTAGTAATTATGCAATTATATAATTTTGTTGTTATAGTTGGTGATTTATTAATTATTTAGTGTTAATTTGTATAATTGTTATGTATATTTTAATTATTTAGGAAAATTATTAGTATATGAATTATATATAATTATTTAGAGTTAATTAATTAGTAATTATGCAATTATATAATTTTGTTGTTATAGTTGGTGATTTATTAATTATTTAGTGTTAATTTTTGTAATTGTTATGTGTATTTTGATTATTAGTAATTATTTAGGAAAATTAGTAGTATAAGATTATTATATAATTATTTAGTGTTAATTAATTAGTAACTATGCAATTATATAATTTTGATTATTAATATTATTATAATTTTAATTTAATTGCTATAATTTATATATTTGTAGGTGTGTACGTTTATTGTAAAAGATTCGATCCGGAGTATAATTTCATAGCCACCACTATCACCGTAAGTATTCTTTTTGTAATTAACTATTATTTAAATATGGTTTTAATTTAATTATAATAATTATTTGATTTAAAATTATTTTGCATGCATGATATAATAATAATTTTTATATATGGTGATCGAAATTCGATCAAATTTTGTATGATAGTTCAATTATAATATTAATTTTGAAAATCGAATCAATGTTCGATTCAAGTTGATGTTGGAGTTGAGGGTTGATGAATTGTTTGGTATTGTTTCTTTGTAGAATGTGCGTTCCGACTTGATTAATTTTAATTAAGTCGAAAATGGATGCACTAGGAACTTGATATATTAAGCTGGAGAATACGATAAAATAAGACAAAACTCTGCCGAAATTTTTAGAAAATATATATATTAATATTAGGAAAAAATATATTAAGCTGGAAGAATTAATTATGATTTAATTAAATTTTGAATCTTCATTAATCTGAAGCAGATCTATTCCTATGAATTATTCAAGCCGTAGTTGGATGTATGGTCCAAGAACGATTAATGGCATGATATCTCCCGAATTTCTTAGTGGACTTGAATCGTTTATAGAATTCGCTACTAGTAACCCGAAATGGATGAGTGGGGGAAAGATTAGGTGTCTTTGCTCGAAATTCAAATGTAGGAACCAGAGTTTTAGAGAACTCATTGACGTGAAATCACATTTGTTTAGACATGGGTTTATGTCTAATTATCATAATTGGATTTTGCATGGTGAGCAAAATTGGAATTCTATACCACACTATGATCATCCGGCGTTGACTTCATATAGAGTTGGCGACACTGCGGCATCTAGCTGCAAATCGCAATATGATGATGGACTTAACTTTTGGTCCTAACATTAGTTTCCAAAATGTGGAAGAAGAACCCCTTAGCGAGGAACCTCCTAATCAAAGCATCTTGCACATTTTTTTACATGCTTCGTGCGGCGGATCGAGGATCTCGTATCCACAGTTGCGAGTCTCATTTTCGATTGGCATTCAATGCCGTCTTTTAAACATTAAAGCGAGAACAAAGCTGTTTGAAAGGGGTTACAATCAAATAGTTGATTTGATTAGTGAGATTTGTCCTCCCGAGAAAATACGGTGCCCAAGAAATTTTACGATACTAAACTTGATTGATGGGTGGGATGGGTCTTCCGTAGAGAAGGTTGATTGTTGTGCAAATAATTGTATGATATATTGGGGTGCGAGACGAGGGAACTTGAATCGTGTAAGGTTTGTGGTCGGTCACGATTCAAACCTCGCTAGGCGTGGTGTGGATGGTCGATGGAAAAAGAACAGTCCTTTCAAAGAGATGTTCTATTTTCCTATCATTCCTCGATTGCAAAGACTGTATCGATCAATACTACCGCTAAAGATATGATATGGCATGCTAGTTGCTATAATGATGAGGCTTGGTATTATGCGTCACCCCGCAAATTCGTTGGCTTGAAAACACCGGACTATTCATATCCCGATTTTGCGGTGAAATACGGAATGTGAGGTGGTTTGAGCACCGATGGTTTTGATCGTTTGGGCGATCGGGAAAACAATATTCGTCATGGCGATGATAGTGACACCGTACAATCTGCCCCCATGGTTGTGTATGAAAAAACAATTCATGTTTTTGACGGTTTTGGTATCGATCCTAAAAATCCAAAGGATAATTTAGATGTATTTTTACAGCCACTAATTCATGATTTGAACGTCTTTGTGGGAAATGGGGTGGAAATGTATGATGTTGCTAGAAAGCAGAATTTTATGATGCGAACCGCATTAATTTGGACCATTTAGCAACTTTCCAGCTTACTCAATGCTGTCTGGATGGAGCACATTTGGAAGGACTGCTTGTCCATATTGTGTTGAGTACTCCGATGTCTTCACTTTAAGACTCGATTGCAAACAATCGTGGTTTGATAACCATCGTAAGTTCTTACCTAGGGGACATCCATATCGTAGGAACAAGACCGCATTCATGAAGAATGTAGTAGTTACTGAGATGACCCACCACCCATCCGAACAGTGAAATGCTTCTAAAAGAAATTGATTGGTTGGGAGTACCGGAAAGTGACAGAAAAAGGTGTTGAGGCCCACAACAAAAGATTAGATGGTGGTGGAGGAAGAAAAGTATTTTTGGGATTTGTCATATTGGAGTACCCTCTTGATCCGGCATAATTTGGATGTGATGCACATTGAAAAAAATATGTTTGATAATTTGTTCTACACAGTGATGAATGTGGAAGAGAAAACAAAAGACACAAATAAGTCTAGGGATGAACTTAATGAATATTGCCGTCATCCCTCTCTAGAGAAATGTCAACGCACGAGAAAAGTATCACAAAGCTTGTTATTCACTTGATAAGAGTCAAAAGGATGATGCGTGCGGATGGGTAATCGAGTTGAAATTTCCCGATGACTATGTGTCTAACTTTGTCTCGATGTGTAGACCGGAGCAAATTGAAGATGTTTGGGATGAAGAGTCATGATTGCCATGTGTTTATGCAGAGATTACTCCCGATTGCTTTTCGTGAAACTCTGCCGCGAATGTGTGGAAAACAATCACCGAACTTAGTTTGTTCTTTAGGGAGTTAACTTATGCATCCATTACGATTGAGAACATGGCTCCGATTGAAAGCAGATATTTGGCTTATATTGTGTAAGTTGGAACGTATCTTTCCGCCCAGCCTTCTTCAATTCGATGGAGCATCTGCTGTGCACCTTGCATACGAAGCAAGGATAGCTGGTCTGTGCGGTATAGATGGATGTATCCATTTGAGAGGTAATTTATAACTCTAAATTATTTGATTACCTAAAATGGTTATACTATATATATAACACTTGATTCATTTAATTAGGTATCTTTACAATTTAAAGCTCGGTGTTGGGAACAAGGCGCATGTTGAAGCATCGATTGCAAATGCGTATTTAACGAAAGAGGCCTCAATATTTTGTTCCCTCTATTTTGGCGATCACGTTCGAGACGGCGACACAATGTACCTCGTAATTACGATGGTCGTGGCGAGGTACCCAAGTAGCGAAAGGTACTTTGTCCATATTTATACCTCCCGGTCGACATCTTGGAAAGATGAACAAAAGATGGATTGTAGATGAGGAGAAAAACACGGCTCATACGTGCGTGTTCTTGAATTGTCTCGAGTTGCAACCGTATATCGAGTAAGTTTATAATGTTCAACTTTTGTTAATTATAACGTCAATCCATATACTAAATAATCAAATCCCCTTTTGTAGTATATTTTTCGAGCAAGCTGCAAAAATTCCAACCGGGACTCTCGAGGGCCTAACAAGATGAAAGACTACAAGAGGAGTTTGTATCGTGGTATGAACAACTTGTAAGGATAAATAATATTCAAAATCGGTGGATACGTGATCTTTCTAGCGGACCTTCGAGTTGTGTCACCACATACTCGGATATTACGTGAATGGTTACAAATTTCACACACGAACTTATGGCTCATCAAAATCTACTTCAAATTGTGGAGTTTGTATCAAGGGTAAAAATTATGATGCAGATGAGAATGATTTCTACGGGATCCTTGAGGAAATAGTGCAATTGGAGTACCACGGACGTATTGAGAAAAATGTTGTTCTGTTCAAGTGTGAGTGGTTTGATCCATCTCGTGCCAAATGGAACAAGAATACATTCTCATTACAAACTTGTGGACGTTAATCAAAGGGAAGATACGGCGGCTACGATCCTTTTGTGTTAGCAAGTCGAAGCCACTCAAGTTTACTATTGCAAGTACCCGGAAAGCGTAGACATGAATGGTTGGCCGTTTGCAAAATCAAACCGAAATCCTTGATCGAAACCGTGCCAATGAATGAACAAGAGCTTCCCCCTTTCAAGATGACCTTGAGTCCCAAATTAATGTTGTGCAAACGGATGATGATCCAATCATATTGATAGATGTCAACGGTGCACTAATTGATATTGAAGAAGAAGAAGAAGAAGAAGAAGAAGAAGAAGAAGAAGAAGAAGAAGAAGAAGAAGAAGAAGAAGAAGAAGAAGAGAGGAGGAGGAGGAGGAGGGAGGAGGAGGAGGAGGATGAAGACTCGTAGATGAATATTGAATATATAGTGTAATAATTATTTACTATTGAATAATGTAATAATTATGTGTGTTTCATTTGCATGTTATATATATGATGAATTATTTATTATTGAATAGTGTAATAATGTGATTTTATTTAATTATTGTTACAGATGAGCGGACCATCGGATCGAGGGGACCATCTCGGGTCGGGTGTGGAGTGGTCGAGCGGACCGTCGGGTCCAGTGGTCGAGATGCCAGTACCACACGGTACCCTTTATTCGAGAGGATGAGGACGAGGCTGTCGGCCCCGAGGCCTATGAGAACCATCATCCGGCTCGGCTCCGGCTCCGGCGGGGATCCTGGATATATGGATCTACAGGGGCACGTAAGTTAAATACTTGTGAATAATAAACTATGTCATATTTATATGTCTATTAATTTTGCGTGTTTATTTCCTTTTTGCGAAGTTGATGCCATCGAATACGGTATCCGAGGACTATTTCCGGGAGATTATGTCTCGACATATGGAGCCGGTGCATTCACTTTCCGGATGATATCTCCCGAGAGGCTGCGAGCGTCGGGAGACATTTCGGTACATTATATTTTTGTTATTCACTATTTAATTTTGATTAATTTATAAACTTTAACGTCATAGGGCGAGATCAGTGGATCGGCCAGTATGCATATGACTTTGTAAGTATTTTTTAATGCTAGTTCAATATTTTAATTAAACACGTGGTCCTAATTAAATAAATACGGGAGAGGAAGCATGGACGGCCCCCACGGATCAGGGACATAGTGCAAAGATTACCACAACCGTGGTGACGGGAGTACACCTACGGGGCTATTAGTGACACACTTGTAAGTATTTTTATTTTTATACTATGTAATAATTTATAAAAAATTATATATATGTCTATTTTTGTAATCTAAAATTTTAATTGTGGAAATATTCGCACAGCATGAAGTACAAGAGGTGGCCTCCTAGATGCCTCGGCCTCCGAGGGGTCGAGCTCCGAACCCCAACCCGACTTATCCCAGATCTATGTCAATACCATTGAAAAACAACATGGGAAGGTTCAGGGTCTTGGTCAGCTAGGTAAGTCCAGACGCATCCTCCGGCTCTTGCTCATCGAGTGCTCCTCCTAGTGGCTACACCCAAGCCGATATCGACCGCTGCTCCAAGAGGAGCGTGAGAGGGTGCGGGAGGAGATGGAGCGTAGAGACGCAGCTTTGCGAGCGGAGATGCGTGCGGAGTTTCAGCGGACATGCAACGTCAATTCCAGGGAGATGATGCGGGGGTTGCGGGGTTCCTTGCCTGATGGTGACCAGTGGTCCGGTGGTTACGATCGATCATCCCGTGGGTCCCGGGCTCTAAGCGGCGGTGAATGAATTATTCGTGTTTAAAACTATCACAATTTTTACGAATGTTAATTAAGAATTTATGAATTTTAAATGTTTACGAGTGTGAATTTTAATTAATTAAGATGATGAATTTTAATTATTTAAAGTATTAATTTTAATTGTTTAAGAGTGCATATTTACACATGATAATATATATATATATATATATATATATATATATATATGTAATAATAATAATAATAATAATAACAATAATAAATAATTATATGTATATAGTGAATTATATATAGGATGCGATTTAATTGAATATATACAATATTAATAATTATAAAATAATAATATATAAACTAAAATATAGTATACAATTTAATTGAATATATATGTGATAATAATAATAATTATAAACATGATAATATATATATATATATGTAATAATAATAGTAATCATAACAATAATAAATGATAATATGTATATAGTGAATTATATATAGTGTTAGATCAAGTAGAGTTTTGATGAGTTAAAAGAACAATCCAGGATGAGCGGACAACGTTGATGAGCGGCTCGAGATCGGAGTTCGGTACTAAGGCCAGTCGAGACCGAGGTCAAGGGCTGATTAAGTCAGTGGAGATCGAAATTACAAGTCATCCGGAGACAAGCTCAAGTCTAGTCATCTGCAGGAGACGATCATGAAGAACTCGACGAGGTCAAGACAAGTGAGTAGAATAAGAAAGGCGAGTCTTCACCAAGTCACCGCAGACGAGTAGAGGAAAAATCTGAGGTCAAGAGCGGTTTTCAAGATTAAGTTTGTTGAGTAGTTTTCGATTTGTTAGAACCGACTAACAAACTAACTGTCTTTTTAGACTTATAAATAGGTCTAGATTTTATTTTTCAACACACTTATGCAAATATGATTTTTCACACTATTCACTATTCGATTCACAAAGTATTTTCAAAAGAGTTTTCAAATATTTCAAGTGTTTGTAGAACACTTCACTTCACATCTTCAAATACACTTCTTATTCCTAGAGTTAGATTTGAAGTTTGATTAGTATTTGTGAAGAGTTGAAGATTAAGTTGTAAGTTGTAAAGATTGTAAAGTAAGTAAGTAAGCGGCTAGTGGAAACCCTTCTTCAAAGTTTGGAGAAGGAGAGTGGATGTAGGATTGTTATAATCCGAACCACTATAAAGTGCAGTGTTCTTTCTGCTTTCATTTATCTTCTGTTCAATTTACAATTTATTATTCAAAGTCTAATTTCATAATCATAGCTAAAATGCGAATATCGGTGTTGCTTTTGATCTTGTTAAAAGTTGAGTTTAAATTGTATTCCGCATTGTTAATACGGTACTTTGAATTGATTTTGGAGAGATTCGAAAAATCTACAAAATCTATTCAAACCCCCTTTCTAGATTTTGTTCTAGAAAGCTTATTCAATGTTTTAATCAACTCAACAATCCGGGACCAACATATAGGATGCAATTTAATTGAATATATACAATATTAATAATTATAAAATAATTATTTATATACTAAAATATAGTATACAATTTAATTGAATATATGTGATAATAATAATTATAAACATGATAATATATATATATATATATATATATATTTAATAATAATAATAATAATAACAATAATAAATGATAATAAGTATATAGTGAATTATATATATGATGCAATTTAATTGAAAAAGCAAGAAGTCTAGGAATCTTCCTGAATTCTCTATTGAAGATTATGATTATTGGAAATTTAGGATGGAGAATCACCTTAAGGCCATTCATGATAGGATGGAAGAGGTTCTTGAAGAGGGACCTATAAAATTTTATCATGGAGGCACTAGATCGGAGCCGAAGTCAAAGAAAATCCGTAACTAGACAAGAGAAAAAGAGTTACGAATTGACAAATGATGAAAGAAAGATCCACAATCTTGACCAAGTAGCTCGAACTGAAATCATTGAGACTCTAAGTAAAGATTGGATAGAGAAGGTTAAGAGATGCAAAGCGCCAAAGAAATGTGGCAGACTCTAGCCAATGTCTCGTGAAGGATTCGAACAAGTTAAAGAGAACAAGCTGCGATCGAGTCTTGCATGCATTTGAGACATTCAAAATGAAGGAAAATGAGTCTGTGGATCGAGTTAGATGTAAGGTTGACTAATCTCCTCAACAAAGCAGCTGGCCTTGGGAAAAATTATACGAAAAGGAGATTAATAACAAGATTACGAGATCATTAACCAAGAGATGGAGGGAGAAATCCAATATCCTTAAAGCTACTCAAGATTTATCTTCTATTACTCACCATACTTTATTTTCTCATCTTAAAGCTCTAGAATATGATATTCAAATAGAAGACGAGGAGGATGAGATGGAGTCGAGCACCTCATCCAAGTCTGTTGCCTTTGTCAAAGAAGATGACAAGATGTCAACAGAGTCTCAGAGGAGCCGATCTATCTTTGAAGGAGCAGATGGCTCTGCTCACCAAAAGGTATGATAAATTGAGAATGAAGTATAAAAGAAATAAATTGAGATTTGCAGGTAAGGATAAATCAAGATCCAGATCAGAAGAAAGGAAGATGAGTCTACAGATGATGATAAAAGCAGTGAGCTAGACAAGAAGATACAGATCACTTGTCAAGAAATCTTTCCAAATTCTAGATCGACAGAGTGATACTTGCTATACATGCAACAAGCCAGGACATTTCTATGATTGTCCTCAACCGACTCCTAAAGAAAGGGAAGAAAAGAGGAAAAAGAAAGACAGGAGGTTTGCAGATCAAAGGGCTTTATTGGTCAAGAAAAGGAGCCAAAGAAATCATCATCATCATCATCGATTTCGGATCGTGAGATGATGAAATATGTCTCATGGCTAAAGAGGTAATCTACTATTCATCTTGATAATGATTCATGTCACCGCATCTCGATCATGATCAAACCGTTATTCATGAATTATTGAGAGATTTAAAGACATCTCTCGGCGGCTTATAAACAATAGAGACAGAGAATTTGGATTTAAAGGATCAAATTCAAATTCTAATTAAAGGCAAGCAGGTGATGAACTATTCGTAACTGAGGAAACATTCAAGGGGGAATGTTTTTCCCAGCCGAGGCTAGTACATCACCAAATTTACCCGAAAGATTAGAAAATGAATTGAAAACTTTAAAAGACAAATTTGAAATAGTCTGCTTGAAAATAAATCAATTAAGAAAGACAATGAGAAGCTTGTCTTCAAAATTAGTCAACTTAATAATTCACAACAAGCAATAGACCATATCTTTAATACATCTCAAAAATCCCATGACAAAACAGTCTTGGTTATGATAGAAATAATAAATCGGAGATGTACAAAACCTAGGAAATTTGTGAAAGCATCCGATCAATCAAAAGAGGTTAAAATTGGTCCTTGAAAACCAACTAGTCAAGTAAGGATCGCATCTCCCACCGTAAAACAAAAATTCAAATTGAGGACTCCTTATCGACTAGGAGAAACCCAAGAATCAAAATAAGAAGAAATTCTTATTATAATCCTTTTGATGGAAGGAGCAGATGTTATCCCATATTTCCTAAGTTTAGGAAAATTACTCAATCACGAATACAACAAGTTATCCTTCAAAAGTGATACAATTGTAGGCAGATTTGGTAGAAAGACTAAGTCTGATTTATTGTTTGGAGATGAGATATTTATTTGGTTACCTAAAGTGATACTTGACCTTCAAGGACCCAAGATCACTAGGGTACCTTACAACCGACTGCTTTACAGATTCACAGGATCATCACTCAAGGAAGAGATCTTAGCTTCAATATGGTACATTGATAGTGGTTGTTCACAACACATGACCCATAACAAGAGGTCATTATCAAATTTCCAAAGCATTGATGGTCCAAGAGTCTTATTTGGTGACAATAATTGTGGTCAAACTAAAGGTGTAGGTACTCGATTATCAAGGATATTCAGGTATCTCGAGGTATATTTTGTTGAAGGTTTGAAACATAATCATATCTGCTTTCTCGCTTTGTGATAAAGGTTTTCTTGTCAAATTTTCAAGGGATAAATGTGATATTTTAGATAATTCCTCGAGATAAGGTACTGTTAATCGGCTTGAGACATGGTAATGTCTATGTGGCCAACTTTAATAGTTGTCCTAAGGATACTTGTCGATAGCTAAGGGTGGAGAAGATCTCACTGCTATGGCACAAGAGGCTTAGTCATACCGAATTTCAAGACCCTTAGTAAGTGGCTAAAAAGAATCTTGTCAAGGGATTACCCGAAAAACTTTTATCCACCGATCTTAAATGTGATGCTTGTCGTAAAGGTAAATGCTCTAGACACTCATTTAAGAGTATTAACTCCTCTTCATCCGAAAGAGTTTTACAACTACTTCATCTCGGATCTGTTTGGACTGTTCTCCTCTCGCCAAAGTGGAAGGAAATATACTCTTGTTGTAGTAGATGATTTTTCTAGATACACTTGGGTTATATTTCTTTTCAAGAAAAATGAGACTATGAACAAGATCCCCGATCTGTTCGCATGATTCGTAATGAAAAGGGTGTTAATATTATTAAAATAAGGAGTGATAAGGGCACAAAATTTTTGAATTCTTGTGTATCTAACTTTTTCAATGAGTGTGGAATTATTCATGAGACATCTTCAGCAAGAACTCCTCAACAAAATAGAGTTGTTGAAAGAAGGAATAGAACTTTGAAGGAAGCAACTAGGAGCATGTTAGCCGAGTATGAAACCCTCACAGTTACGGTGAAGCCATCAACACAGCCTTGTTACACCCTAACAGGTGCTTAGTTGTCAAAGACAAGGGTAAGACTCCATATGAGATTTGGAAGGGTAAGATTCCAAGAATCTCATATTTGTAGCTTTTGGTTGTAAGTGTTTTATCCATAACAATGGGAAATCTAAGTTAAGAACCTTTGATGCTAAGGCGGTGATGGAATATTCTTGGGATATTCTAACACTTCCAAAGCATTTAGAGTTTTTAACAAGACAACCCTTTGTGTGGAGGAAATCCCTCATGTTATTTTTGATGAGTTGTATTCTTTTTGAGATAAAGTGAATCAAATTTCTAAAAGTCTAGATAAAATTGAACTGTCCAAGACTAAACATAGAACTATCTATCTACCTAGTCTTGATTCGTAATCGGATGAAGAAGAATCCCCATCCGATAATCAAGACAACTTCCGATCGGACTCTATCGAACAGAGACACCCTTGACATCACCGATCGGCGGGGTCGGTGATGAAGGGGGAACGTCACCGAGGTTGAGTCGAGGAGTTGCCTCTTTGAGACTCAAGATGAGGATCCTTCTCCTCACATAGGCAAAAGGATGAGAAGCTACCATCCATCTGATCATATTATAGGAGACCCATCTAGTAGTGTGCAGCCACGAATGATCTTTGGACTCACGAAAGTCTTTTTCAATTGTTATGTGTCGCTTCTTGAACCCAAGTCTATTGAGGAAGCTCTATCGATCCAAATCGGATAATCGCCATGCAGGAAGAATCAGTATCGCTTTGAAAGGCAAAGTGTGTGGGAACTAGTGGAAAGACTTACACGTAAAGATTATAGGCACCAAATGGGTGTTTAAAAATAAAGCAGATGAGAACAACATTATTGTTCGAAATAAGGCAAGATTGGTTGCACAAGATTACTCACACCGAGGGGATAGACTATGATGAAACCTATGCTCCAAATTGCTGAGATTAGAGGCAATAAGGTTGTTCTTGGCATTTCTTTGCATATAAATCTTTCAAAGTCTTTCAAATGGATGTTAAGTCTGCCTTCCTTAATGGTGTGTTGCTTGAGGAAGTCTATGTGGAGCAGCCTCTCCGGGTTTAAGATCAATAACAAGGTCTATAAACTCAACAAAGCTCTATATGGATCAAAACAAGCTCCCGTGAGCTTGGTATGATACCTTATCTCGATTTCTTGACATCAAATGGTTTTTCAAAAGGCAAGATTGATAGAACTTTGTTTAGAAAGGAAGTAGATGGTAACATCTTACTAGTTCAAATTTATGTAGATGACATAATCTTTGGTTCACCTAATCGAAATTATGTGAAGAGTTTAGCATTCTCATGAAAAACAGGTTTGAAATGTCAATGATGGGTGAATTAACATACTTTCTAGGTTTACTGAGATAAAACAGATGAGTAAGGGTATATTTATACATCACCTAAATATGCTAAGGATCCGATTGAGAAATTTGGAATGACTACTAGTAGAGAAGTTAAAATACCTATGGCAACTAACTTCTCTATGGATTCAGATGAGCAGGGATACCCACAGATACAACGGAGTATCGTGGACCGATTGGATCTCTTCTCTATCTCACCGCAAGTAGGCCGGACATAGCCTTTGCGGTTGGGGTATGTGCAAGATTCCAGTCTAATCCCAAGAAAACTCATCACGGAGACGGCTAAGAAAATTCTTAAATATCTTAAAGGAACCTTGCAAGTAGGGTTATGGTACCCGGTGATGACAACCTTGAGCTGATAGATTATTGATTGATTTTGGAGGATGTAAGATTGATAGGAAATCCACTTCAGGAACTTGTCAATTTTTAGGCAACAAATTAATTTCTTGGTTATCTAAGAAACAGACATCTGTTCCCACCTCCACAATCGAAGCCGAATACATGGCAACCGGAAGTTGTTGCTCTCAACTCCTCCGGATTAGTCAACAACTTAGAGATTATAATATTCAAACATCACTGCTCCTATTTACCGTGATAGTAATAGTGCAATAGCAATGACTTACAATCCCGTTTCGCATTCTAGATGTAAGCATATAGACATTAGGCATCATTTCATTAGAGATCATGTTGAGAAGAATGACATTAGGATTGAGAAAATAGCTAATGAGTCACAAAGAGTCGACATTCTTACAAAACCATTACGAGTCTAGATTTAAAGAATTATGCTTAGAATTAGGATTACTTGATGCATCCTTAATCGGTTTCTAAATTACTTGCATCTCGATTATTGTATTCCTTATTTCGGGTCATTTCTTTTCTTTAAATCAATGTCTAGAAAGAATTATCGATTAGATATGAGTCAAAGGACAATCGTGTAGCTGATATCATTGATCTCCTTTTAGGAATCAAGAATCAAGGATTAGTCATATTGACCTTATCTCGACTTGATGATTACTTATCCGACATTTGGTAAATCGACTAAGGCACAATAGTCACCCGATTTCTAGAAAACAGATGACTACTCGCACCCTATCCGATCTACCCCGCCTACTAATAGTTTTGATGAGTTTGTTTGCAGGAATGTATACCGATTAGTATCTTAAATCTCTTCAATCGAGAAAACCTTCATCTTTGTTTCACCTCAAAATCTTTGTTTTCAAATAATGGTCTTAAGTCTGTGTATTTCAAGTAATCGTACTTTGTAACTAAACCGAAAATCTGTGTTAAGCTTTAAACATTTGGGTTTTTCAAAATCGACTAGGAGAGAGTTTTTGAAAAATATAAGACAAGGTCGGTTTGACCAAGTCCGATTTTTACCAAGTCTCGAAATAGAATACGATTGCTAAGAAAGGCACCTCATTGCTTACGTCGGGTATACTAATTACTTGATAAAGTAAGTCTATTAGCCGCCTAATCTGTAGGATAAACGGTTACTTTTACACAATTCAAGACGCGTAAAGGTCACGCGCCTGAATTCGAAGCGATTTTCTCGCTAAACCGTCGATGTTTTACACGCGCCTTTTTAAATCAACAGCTTTAAAATTAAAACTCGAGATTGTGCCACGTTTCGCTTTCCCAACTTTCCCTCTCTCTCCTCCGAGTTTAAAATCTTACCTTCTTCATTAAAAAATTTCACTTTCACATTTCACTTATCAAAATCCTCTGTAAAAATATCCTTCTTACAAAACTTATTCAAATGGCTTCATCTTCTTCCCAACCCCTAAAGCCCCCACCTATATAATCGCATCCATTTCGAATTCAAAATAAATACGAAGGTTAGAAATAAACTCAAAGCCGAAATGTATGTCGACTTTGAAACCACTCCAAGACAGAGAATCCAAATGAGATTCTAGGCTTATTGGAAGCATCAAGATCATGAGGATATTGCTCGATGAAATCGGCAGAAAACAGACGATGGATTTTATAGGTGCGTAATTTCTAGCGGCGAGTTTATCGATAATGGGTTCAAGATTACTGTAGAGGGTACTCGGTTGGAGTTTACCAAGGAGAATGTTGCTCGGATTCTCGGATACAACGGCGGATGGATTAAATCCTTTGATTTACAAGGAGGAGGAATGGGAACAGTCTTTTGATTTGTTTGCGAGGGTCACATATAGAGGAACGAGGAGAGACTTGAAAAAGCACATGTTAAGAAGGAGGTATAGGTTGTTGATGACTATAGTGACTAAGTCCATTCTGGGTGATCGTAGTTCACATGACGGTGTGACGAAGTCTAGATTGTCTTTGTATGCATGCCATCTATGACAGAGTCGGGGTAGATTGGGTTGAGCTACTGCTCGGGAGATTGAAGGAGGAGAAGACAAGGTTGGTGTTTAACCCTATTCATGGTGATTGGGTTCCTCGCCATCGTGGAGTCTCGTTTCAATAAGATCACAAGATCTTGATGGATGGGCTGAACAAAAGGGTCCAGGCGAGAGAAGGCAAGAAAAATACTCTAAGCGAAAAGGGCTACTAACAAAGAATGAGAGAGTGGGTGGTTTGCAGATTCGGACGACGAATCGAGATGAGGCAAGGGCCCAGAGGAATGAGGCCGCAGCACTGGGCATGAGGTAGGCACCGAGGTACGAGAGGTTGAGGTACCCGAGGCTGAAATACTGCGGTGAAGTGGAGGCACCAAGAAGATAGCCACCGAGGAAGCAGCTTGGAGTGGAACCAGGTCGACCAACCTCGAAGAATCCAGACACGACGTTCCACTCCAAAGGAGGTCCGGAGAGGAGGCTGGTCAAAGCCGGCGATGTACTTGGAGAGTCCACTACAACTCCTTCAAGTCTGCTGCCGAAAGAAGCTGCAACACTACAAATAGCAGCCAGCGGCGGTGAGAGGCGGCGAAGTCTTGGAGGATCCCGGCTCCGAGCGAACCGCATCTACCGAGAGGCAGCCTCTCCGGGTACATCATCTAACATCTCTTCATCGATAAATCCCCCACCCACCTTGGCGATGAAGAAGTATCCTGTGCCGGTACTTCGAGCCTCCAAACAAATCTACTCCCGATATAATCCAAATCCAAACCACTTCACCTCCCACCTCATCTCCCATACCCGAAATCCCTCCCACCTCTACTCAACCTTTTGATTTTCTCGACTTCCTCTCCATTAAATATCCCACTCCCTCACCCCAAATAAGTCCAATACACACTCCTGGACACTGACGGCTCTGAGGAAGCTTTGAGCTCTCCCTACGATCGACGCCCGAAGGAGGTTAGCCGAAGTGATTCCCGAACTTCAGTTTAACCACGAAGTAATGAAGGAATTCATTGAGATTTGGCTGGTCCACCATTTGCGGATGGAGATTTGGAGGAGATGAGCCTCGTTCACAAAGGAAGTAGGTGGGAAAATTTCATCTCCGGGAGAAGGTCATTCGGAGTCTGCGCAGGAATCACGTCTATCTCAACCATCCTATCGGAGGAGCAGCTCCACGAACCTTCGAGAAGGCTGCCTAGGCTTGCACGAAACTTCTCCTGCCGCCGCCTCCTAGCGGCCCGGGATCCACATTTTCTTCGATACTAAATCAGTGGAGAAGAGGGTAGAAGATATATTCACCCGGATGCTCATGATGAAAGCTCTTGCAGACATTGTCGATTCTCGATGTAACAATGGAGGACATGTTAAAAGCTTCGAGGTAAATCTCTTATCTTCTATTTCCAATTCTGTTAAATTATTTGTCAAAGAAGAGTTGGTCAAGTAAAGAAGGAGGTTGGAGAGTGAAGAGCCAAACCCAAACCGACAATCAGATCTGGCCGATGAAATCCTTCTCAATCAATCCTCGCCTTCCACCTATTTTACCGTTATCAAGGAGCAGCTTGCTATGCTACTTGATGATGTTAAAAAGGGGAAGATGTGGAGATCGTGGAAGGCCGAGCTCAACCAGATCAAACTTTCTGCAGCGACCAATCGGATGAGCTCACTACCTTAAAGATTAGAATTGAGCAGATTGAGGAGGCAATCAGTGGCGAGATGAGCCGGCAAAAAGAAAGAAGCCGAGATGAAGTACCGAAAGATTCATGGCTAAGATCGAGAGAGAGAAAGGAGGAGGCCAAAGCCAAAGCCGAGGGCGAGAAGGGGAAAGGGAAAGAGCCGATGGTAGTAGAGAAAGAGAAAGAGAAGGAGATGGAGAAGGTCGTGTCGCCTATCGACAGAGCCCGATGTCCAAAGTCGCTGGAAAGAGACCACTTGAGAAATCAGCCGAGCAGCTTAGGATAGAGGCGAAAGGGACCGACGAATTAAGGCGAGAGAAGGTTTATTATGGCCGGAGGAAGCCGAGAAGAAAGATTAAATCTGCGAAGGAAGGCTGGCGTAATTTTTGACAGGTTCCGGAAGAAGTGGGTAGTCCCATCGGTTGGAGGAGGAGCAGATACGCGTGGATCGACTGAAGAAAGAACAAACGCTCCTCCGAAAATGATTGCGCACCCAAGCATGGGCGGTGAGTACAAGAAGTACGAGGCTAAGTGGACCTTCTTCTACGTACATGCAGTAAAGGAGTTGGAGCATCATCGACAATGAGACTATAGCATGGCATGACTAGATGGAGAAGGAAAATCCAAGCTTGTACCGAAACTTCTTGATGAAGGAGATGAGTGGTACAACGTGGATTTGATTGCTCGAGACTACTCATCCATTCCAATTAATTTGAATGATGATGGCTCGATTGACAAGGAGTGGATCAGTCAACTATCAACTATGGGATAAATCAAATGAAGTTGACTGATCCAAAGGAAATTGCCGAGCCGAGGACGCGGATATTTGATTGGATGCGGCTTCCGAGAAAGATAGATGGACAGATTAGATAAGCCAAAATCTTCTTATCTTTTATCTTCTTATCATTCCATATGTAAAAATGTAAATGTGTTATATATGAATGAGATGACTGGTTCTTATCTCGATTTACTTGTTTGTTTTTAAAGTTTTCTTTATTGCTTTAAGAAACTTTAAAAATTTTCTAAGTATGAACCATCGAGAAAATTTATCATCTCGGACTTAATATTTGCAAAATTTTTCTTTAGTCTAAAAATTTTTCTAAGTCCTAAGACTTAATTTTTTTAAAAAATCTTTTGAAAAGTCTTAAGACTTAAGAATTTTTACTTCAAAATTTTCTAAGTGTGAATTAAAGTGCTTCAATTTGAAATAAATCTGAATTGATAGTGTGAATGTGTTATGATATGCATATCCGACTATCTTGAATAACTTTGACTAACATCACCGTGAGTATGTTTCTTTTATAGTTTTAACATCATAAAAAAGGGGAAATTGTTAGATCAAGTAGAGTTTTGATGAGTTAAAAGAACAATCCAGGATGAGCGGACAACGTTGATGAACAGCTCGGATCGAGTTCGGTACTAAGTCGGGTCGAGACTAGGTCAAGGGCCGATTAAGTCAGTGGAGATCGGTTACAAGTCATGGAGACAAGCTCAAGTCTAGTCATCTGCAGGGAGACGATCATGAAGAACTCGAGACGAGGTCAAGACAAGCCGAGTAGAATAAGAAAGGTGAGTCTTCACCAAGTCACCTTGACGAGTAGAGGAAAAATCACTGAGGTCAAGAGCAGTTTTCAAGATTAAGTTTATTGAGGTTTTCGGTTTGTTAGAACCGACTAACAAACTAACTGTCTTTTCAGACTTATAAATAGGTCTAGATTTTATTTTTCAATACACTTATGCAAATACGATTTTTCACACTATTCACTATTCGAGTTCACAAAGTATTTTCAAAAGAGTTTTCAAATATTTCAAGTGTTTGTAGAACACTTCACTTCACATCTTCAAATACACTTCTTATTCCTAGAGTTAGATTTCGTAAGTTTTATTAGTATTTGTGAAGAGTTGAAGATTAAGTTGTAAGTTGTAAAGATTGTAAAGTAAGTAAGTAAGCAGCTAGTGGAAACCCTTCTTCAAAGTTTGGAGAAGGAGAGTGGATGTAGGATTGTTATAATCCGAACCACTATAAAGTGCGGTGTTCTTTCTTGCTTTCATTTATCTTTCTGTTCAATTTACAATTTATTATTCAAAGTCTAATTTCATAATCATAGCTAAAATCGAATATCGGTGTTGCTTTTGATCTTGTTAAAAGTTGAGTTTAAATTGTATTCCGCATTGTTAATCTGGTACTTTGAATTGATTTTGGAGAGATTCGAAAAATCTACAAAATCTATTCAAACCCCCCTTTCTAGATTTTGTTCTAGAAAGCTTATTCAATGTTTTAATCAACTCAACAATCAGGGACCAACATATAGGATGCAATTTAATTGAATATATACAATATTAATAATTATAAAATAATTATTTATATACTAAAATATAGTATACAATTTAATTGAATATATGTGATAATAATAATTATAAACATGATAATATATATATATATATATATATATATATATATTTAATAATAATAATAATAATAATAACAATAATAAATGATAATAAGTATATAGTGAATTATATATATGATGCAATTTAATTGAATATATACAATATTAATAATTATAAAATAATTATTTATATATGATAACAATTTAATTGAATAATAGTTATAATAAATAAATTTAATTGAATAACATTTATAAATTAAATATATAAAATATTAAACATAATATGATATTAATATATTTAAAAGCAAAATCATATCGAATGATTAGCTTTGCCCAAACGGTAAAGCGCCAAAGCTCTCTCCTCCTATGCGTGCGGAGGTTGCGGGTTCGAAACCCGCTCACGCGAATAAAAGACGCCCCGGCCCGCGGCCGGCGTGGGTTCGATACCCCCGACCGCATTTTTTTATTAGTTTCAAATTTACCGAGGGGAGACGAGGCCCGCCTCGCCAGCTGGCCCTCGCCAATTCCTCGCCCGGTGGCCCCTCGGCAATGCCCTCGCCAAATGGCCCCTCGGCAATGCCCTCGCCAATCTAGCCCTCGCCAAAGCCGTCGCTAGCCACGCCTCGCTAAATCCCTCGGCAATTAGCGAGGGCAGCTGCCTCGTTAATTAGCGAGGGCGAGCCGAGGATAAGTTAACGAGGAAGTTTTTAGAGATGGCAAGTTGCCCTCGTTAAAACCCTCGCCAAGCCCCGCCCTCGCCAAATCCCTCTCTAATCCCCTCGCTAAATTGTTTTTTTGTAGTGTAAGTATGAGCATCTTCCCTCCTTTTGCTACCTCTGCGGTTCCCTTGAACACATGAGAAAGGAATGTGACTCGACCGACGACCCCGAAATCTTAAAAGCCATACCGGAGAGTAAACTTCCTTTTAGAGAATAGATGAGAGTTTTCACTGACTTTTCTAGCTCTTCCCGGTCGATTAGCTTCGTGCTAGAACTTTACCTCAATTGTTCTACGTGGTTAGCTGGTCATCTTACTTTATCCGAGTTGACTCTAGTCGACTTCTTTTAACTCATCAAAACTTCTTGATCTAACACATATACCATTAAACTCGAAAATTACTCGGTTTTCGGGAATAGAGAGGAAAAAAGGGGCTCAACCTATACCCATAGTGATACACACTTTTACACACACACATAGCGATTTTATATTACTTCTTCAAATTGGATTATCAAAGGATGATTTCTTAATGTTTGGATGCTAATTAGGTGATATCTTACCTTTAATTTTAGTTATGTTGGTTCAATCTCTTGTAATGACAATTGCTTATTTTATTAATGCTATGGGTTTATTTCAATTTACTATGAGTGACTAATTTTCTAATGCTAGGGTGTTTTGATGCTTATGGGTGATTGATTTTTTGTTGAATTCTTATGGGTAATTTTGATTGTTGATCAATTGATTGGATTGATGTGCATTGAATTATCTATTTGTTTAATTGATTTCTAATTCCATGCATAGTTGCTTAATTATCACAAGGAGACTTGGGTAGTTAGATAACTCATTTGGGTGAGGGAATTAATTAAGTAATTAGAGTGAATATTAGCTTAATACAAGGAGACTTGTTTATTACTATTAGAAATGCATCAATTTCACATTAATGCTTAGACGATCAATAGGGTAATTAGTGAAGAGACCATAGGTAAAGTATCTTAGTATCGAAGGGGAGACACGCTAGGAAAACCTATTGACTCGTGTTTTTGTCCCAGGTGAAAAGGGTGACTTAGTCCTCTCGTTCTTTCGTGTGTATTTGTAGTGTAATTCCTAGGCTTACCAAGTACGGGATTATTGCTTGTTTTAAAGATTGCTCTTATTGATTGATTGAAATGATAGATGCTCATTTGAATTTGTTCCATATTTGATCCCCATTTGTTGATAAGCACCGAGCACCTCCTTATCATTGATTGCTTTTCGTTGCTTGTTAATTTCGTTTATTGTTCTTGTTAATCGTTGCTTGAATCATCAATCTTGTGATATTGTTTGTGCTACAATTATGATTAAGTGTTTAAATTTAGGACTATCTCCCACTTGATTCTCACGGATCGATAATTTAACCGGGTGACTTACTAGCTACACGATCCCTTTACTTGAAGGGTCGGTGTGCTATTAAGCTTATCGATCCTTCTGTTGTATGACGATTTATTCGCCCCAAGGCCCAATGGCGATCGGGCCGGCCCGCCCGAGCTCGTCTCGGCCCGGAGGGTTTCGGCCCCATCGATGAATCGACTCGCCGGGCGTGACGGACCGACTTCGGTTGCGGCGGGGTGAGCTTCGGCCACGACGGGAGGTCGGCTCGCCGGGTCGAGCAAGCAAACTTCGGCCGGGCAGATCGGACCCTCCGGGCCATGCCCGCGAGGATCCCGCCCGCCTGGTCGAGGCGCTGCTCGCTGGCGAGCCGAACGTTCCCTCGAGTGACGGTCGCAACAACCTCGGATGGCGGCGCGGCGAGGACCCCGCCTCCCGAGCTCGGCAAGAGCGACGACTTGTCATCCACGCCACGCCCAAAGAGGGGACAGGTACAAGATGTCGACTCCATGTAAAGGTCAACTTATCCCGATAAGGCAAAAATACCCCTCGGCCATCGGGAAAATCCCTGCAGGGGACACTGGCGGGGACGCGAGTGGTGGCCGTCTACTCTGCCGCGAGGCGGTACACCTCAATTAATAAGGGATGGTACATCATTAATGTTGATTTGTACTTTATTGTACCTTTGGACTGCCAAAAAGGCAACCAAACCCTTGTATAAATAAGACCTATAAGGCATAATAAACGGATCTCGAAAAATCCATACTTAAGCACAGGACTAACACTCCCAAAGAAACCTCGGTGTTCTTACTTGCTTTCTTGCTTTAAATTCTACATTTATTGCTCATTTATTTCTCATCATTTTCATTGATTGTTCTTGGGTATTTATCACAATAAATGCTCCAATCAATATTGTTTTAACCGATCGAAAGCCACATTAACAACCCATAAATATTTCGGTTAACAACAATTGGCGCTAGAAGAAGGGTGTGGTCGTGTGTGTGTGCCCGAACTTTGAAGAACACTCACTGTTCTTCAAACCATAACTCCCACTCAAATCACTTACATTCCTTACCTTTCCCTTCCAGAGAAGATCCTCCCCGTTTGGAAGATGACGAAAGCCGGAAACGCCGTTCCCGGTGGGGAAAATCTTACCCTGTTGCTTCTTGGCATGGATACCATGCACGTTCATGAAGGTGAACAGCCTCGTGGCGATTTCACCCCACCGAGGGCACGGGAATCTGGTCCCCATCCCACTTCGGGAGTACCAAACTCTGAACAAATCTCGACGGCCATCAAGCTTCTTCAGGCTCGAGGCCGTGAGCTCACCATGGCCAACCCCGGTCCTTCCGCTCCCGGAAGAGTAAGGGGAAAAGAAGAAGAAGACCCAACGAGCTCGGGACGGACCGGGATCCCTAGCCGAGGCGATCAGCCCGAGGATCGGGAGCTGTCTTCGAGCGACTTGGTCATCTCGGCATGGATTTCGAGTCGAGTGCGAAGCAGAGTCTAGGACGGGGAGCACTCCGGCACGGCGAGCGGTGGGATCGCCGACCTACCAATAGGGCCCCGCACCTAGCGCGCCCCGGAGCGCGAGGCCGTAAGGGTGTCGGCCAAAGATAGGTTGGGTCGGCTCCGCAGAGCACTCTGCTCCCGAACCCGGAGCTGACTCTCGCGATGCTCTCCTCGTCGCCATGCGAGAGGAAGATCGATGAGATGGAATCCCGTTTTGGAGCCCGCGATGGGCAGCCAAAGATATCGAAATCCAAAATTCGTATTTAAATGTTTTGGACGGCGGCGGTGGAAGCGAATGAGCCTCTCTCTATGGAGGTCGAGCAGCGCCGGTTCACCCAAGATCCTCCCCCTCAAATGCCCGTTTATGAGGGAAGACCCGACCGGAGACTCACCTCGGTAAATACAACGTTTACATGGTTGGAAGGGGAGCTTCCGACGCGACCAAGTGCCGCCAATTCCCACTAACTCGGGCGAGCTCGCCCACAAGTGGTATATTTCTCTCCCGCCCGCTCGGTCGGCACCTTTAGCGAGATGGGCGAGAAATTCACCACCTACTTTGCCTCCAAGATTCCCGAGCCGAAAACCGGCAGACCGATGGGAATCAAGCGGGGAAGGAGGAGAGCGATGAGGCCTACCTCGGCCGTCACGGGCGAGGTCCTTCTAACCGGGAGCCGGTCGGAGACGAGCTCCAATTACACGCAGCCCTCGGCGGCCTAAGACCGGAATCCCACATGTTCCGGCACATGACCAAGAACTACCCCGCCTCCTACGCTGAATTCCGCCGACGAGCGGCGAGCTTATCGCCCGCCAGAGGTTGCTCGCTCGCAGGCCGGGCGAGGTTAAGGAGGAGGCGAGAAAGGGGAAGGCAACCCCCAAGGTAGCTCCGGCCGCCGAACCAACCCCAGCGGGAGGAAAGGCCGGCAGAAGGCTTACGGGGGAACTTTAAGAGCTTCGAGGACAAACCCCGCACGCATCCATCCGGGTCGTGGACAAGCTCAAGTACTCCCGGCCTTCGTTTTCAACGCGATCCAAAGACACTCGGATCTGGTCCCCAAGCCTAAGCCCATAAGGGGGACCCAACCAAACAAAATCCTAACAAGTTCTGCGCCTACCACGACTCCGCCGGACACAACACCAGCCCGGTCGGGACCTCCTTAAACAACTCTGGAGGCTGTTCGAGGATGGGCTTCTCGACAAGTACGCCAAGAGGCCCTCCGCGGCCGGATCCGAAGAGCGGGCGCCCGGGCGGCAGAGGTGATCTCCACGAGAGGGTTGCGGCGGTTGAGGTCGCCGCCGACATGGAAACATCGGGCGACGAACTCCCGGCTGCTCGCCAGCGGAGCGGATCAACACGATCCAAGCCGGAGTGTGGTAGCCTTGGCGGGACTGGTTGAGGTGTTCGGCCAGATCAAACGGGAAGAGGAAGGCCGAGCTGCGCGCCATTGACCACGTCCACTGATCGGCGCCCCTCGGAGCCCACCATCTCCAAGACCGCGGCAATCTCATTCTCAAATGCTGACCGCGAGGGTTCTCTGCCCAAAGAATGATGCTCTGGTCATCTCGGCCAACATCACGGGAATGACCGTGGACCGGGTCTGTGGTCGACAACGGCGGCTCTCGCAACATCCTCTTCAAGTCCGCCTTGGACCGGATGGGCAATCTCGCCAAATACATCAAGCCCTATGACCTCCAACTCCGCGGTTTCGGCGACACCGTCGTTTCGGCATACGGGAAGATCAAGTCGGTCGAGCTAGTTGACTTTGCGAATGATAGGGTGAGGATAACTAGGCCTATTGAATTTGTAATCGTCGACTGCCGAACATGTATAACGGCTTCTTTGGTCGCCCTTTTCTTGAAACCTTTGAGGCGATCGCCTCTTCCTATTTCTCTTGTATTAAGTTCCCACGGTTGAGGGGGAGGTCGGCACCATTAAGGGTGACCGAGAAAATGTCCAAGAAATGTTTGAACTACTCGTGTCAGATTTAATTTACACTCGGTTTAGATTTTTCGTCTATTTTCTACTGTGGCCGAACAACAAAATGCCGAACTCCTCGGGAGAACACTTCACCCGAGCCCGGCGCCGAGCGAGAGCGAGGCAACTCCAATGGATTGCTCAAATCCAACACAGTCCGAGCATGCCCAAGACGAGCTCGCCGCTCGGCCCCGGCTCCCATGGAGCCCGGCCGAGCAAGCGAGCAAGACTTGGAGCCCCGCCTCGGGTTTGAACCCACGCCGCTAGACATTGACCCCGTGGGAAACTTCCAAGACCCCAACGGTCAGCGTTTAAAACGCCGCCCGGTCGAAACTGGAGCGCATTCCGGTGGATTCTACTCGCCCGAACTTGAAGTCTTCATTGGCTCTAAGATACCCGCCGAAATGCGGGGGATGTCATAGACTTCCTCGTAAGCGGCGTGGGACGTCTTCGCTGGTCACACCAAGATATGGTCGGCATCGATCCAAAACATGCATGCCACCACCTTAAGATTGACCCAAGTCGCAAACCCGTCTCGCAAAAGAGGCGGAAATTCGGCCCGGAGAAATATGCCGCTCTAGCCGAGGAAGTGAAAAAAGCGCCGACAACAAGCCGATCGAGCAAGCCGAAGACGAGCCCCAATGGGTAGCGAACGCCGTGCTCGTTAAAAAATCTAACGGATCCTGGAGGCTATGCATAGACTTCACGGACCTAAATGCGGCGTGCCCGAAAGACCACTTCCCGATGCCGCACATCGACCACAGTGGGCGGCACGGCGGTCACGAAATGATGTCCTTCATGGACGCTTTTGCCGGCTATCACCAAATCCCGATGGCTGTGGAGGACATCAAGCACACCTCCTTCCTCACTTTGAAAAGAACGTTTACTCCTGGACGTGATGCCCTTCGGGTTGAAAACGCGGGGCGACCTATCAAAGGCTGGTAAACAAGATGTTCGCCGAACAAATCGGAAAAACAATGGAGGTATATATAGACGACATCGCTGCCAAAAGTGTGAAAAAGGAGGATCATCTCGAGGGACCTAGCGGAGACCTTCGCGATCCTCCGGGAGTACAACATGAAGCTCAATCCGAAGAAATGTAGTTTCGGGTCGGCTCCGAAAGTTCCTCGGCCACATCGTGAGCCAAAGGGGGATCAAGCCAACCCCGCCCAAATCAAGGCCATCCTCGACATGGAGGAGCCTCGCAATGTCAAGCGAGTCCAGAGACTCACTGGGTGTCCGCGGCTTTGAACAGTTCATCTCCCGCCCGGGTGACAAGAGTAAACCTTTCTTCGCCACTATCAAAAGCAAAAATTTTCATGGAGCAGAAAGCCGAGATGCCTTCCTCAAATTAAAGGAATATCTCGCCAACCCCAACATTCTCGCCAAGCCGGTGCCGGGCGAGAAGCTATTTCGTACTTAGCAGCCTCCGAATCCGCCCCGAGTGCCGTGCTTGTCGAGGCGGAGGGGCAGACCACTCCGCCGATCTACTTCGTCGCCCAGTTCTCCACGATGCCGAGCTCGATACACTCCGTTGGAAAAATTGGCATACGCACTCATCATGAGTGTTAGAAAACTCGAGGGCCTACTTCTTCGATCATCAAGTCGAAGTCCTCACAACCCTCCCACTTCGGCAAGTCCCGCAAAGCCGGACACCGGCGGCCGCCTTTTAAAGTGGTCGCTCGAGATCGCCCAAGCATGGAATCACATACGCGCCGAGGACGGCGATCAAAGGACAGCGCTGCCGACTTCGCCGCCGAACTTACCTTTCCGCACAACCCTCAACCCTAACCTTCCCGCCGTGGAAGTTGTTCGTGACGGCTCCTCAACACAATCTTGTTCGGGAGCGGGAATCGCTTTGGTCGGACCAGAGGGGCGTGCTTCACGAATGCCGTCAGATTCGAAGTTCCCGCCACTAACAATGAGGCCGAGTACGAGGCTCGTCGGGCGGTTCGAGCTGGCCGCCGCGGTCGGGCGTCCAACGACTCCACGCCTTCATGGATTCCCTCCTGGTAGTAAACCAGGTCAAAGGAGAATATGAAGCCCGCGGGAACAAATGATAAAGTACCGTGAGCTCGCCGCCCGCTTGTGCAAAAGGCTTCAGCAAGTTTTTATAGAGCAGATCCCGAGGAACAAAATTCCTGTGCGGACGCGCTTTCCAAGCTCGCCACCTCGGAGGGGCGGCGGACATGTCCAACATTGTCCTCACGAAGCTCGCCACTCCAGCCTATCAGCCGCCGAGCCGTAGCTACCGTCTGTGCCGAGGAGACGAGCCGGATGACGCCCATCATCCTTTACCTTAACGGGCATTCTCCCGGACGACCGAGTCCAAGCCAGTGCAACTCGAGCCGCGAGCGGCGAGGTACACTCTGATAGAGAATGCGCTTTATAAACGAAGTTTCTTTCTACCCCTACTCAAATGCGTCACTCCGGAGGACGGGCAGACGATCCTAGCGGACATCCACGACGGAGTCTGTGGAAATCACGCTGGGGGCAAGCGCTCGTTTATAAGACAATGAGGCAGGATACTATTGGCCCACTCTTCGGAAGGATGCAATCGCATACGCCAAGGCATGTCACAAGTGCCAAGTCATGGCGCCCAACATCAAACTTTCTCCGAACACCGAAATCGATCTTCAGCCTTGGCCGCTCGCTTGGGGATCGATTTAACCGGACTCTACCGGTGGCGCCCGGGATGTAAGTTCGCAGTGGTCGCCGTCGACTATTTCACCAAACGGGCGGAAGCCGAACCGCTGAACAAGATTGATCAGCAGGCCATCATCGATTCATATGGAGGAGCATCATCTGCAGATTCGGTCTTCCTCGTGCCATAGTTTCGTATAATGGCAAGCAATTCGGTGGGCTCGAGGTCCTAGAATTCTCGCGAGCGTTGGAAAATCAAAAGACTATTCTCCACTCCGTACTCACCCTCAAACCAATGGTCGTGGAGGCAACAACAAAATAATCAAACACACGCTCAAGGCCAAGCTTGAGGAAAGAAAAGGAAAGTGGGCGGCCGATCTGCGGACGTCCTATGGGCTTACGGGGACGACCACCGGTGAATTCGGCCAGGCGAGACCCCATTCGCCCGCGCCTCGGCACCGAGGCTGTCATCTCCGGCCGAAGTCGGCTGCCGAGCTTCCATTGCCGCGGGAGCTCGGTGAGAACAACGACCAAGCAAGGAGGCTCGACCTCGACATGTTAGAAGAACGCCGACTCGACTAATTCACAAGAACGCGGCCTACAAGCAGGTCGTAAAAGTATTACAACTCCAAGGTCAAGATCGAGACAATTCTCGCCGGCGACCTCGTCTTAAAAAGATCCACGGTCCCAATCAAGGGGTATTCGGCCCGAATCGGGAGGGTCCGCTCAGGGTGTCCAAGTGGTTACCCAATGGGGCGACGAGCTCGAACACCCGGATGGCACTCCGGACCAATACCCGTGGAATGCGTGCCACCTCAAGAAATATTTTCAAGAAGTCGTCACCTAAGCCCTTGTAACCTAGGAAAGCCTTGGGATTCCTCGGAGTGTGTATAATCCTTGTAAATTCTTGCAATCTTGCAAATTTTCTTAATTAATAAAGCGAAGTTCCCGGAATTTGTCGAAAATCCTCGCAAGAGGTATCCTTGCGGACCCGCTCGAGGCCGACCGGCAAGAATGGGTCCCTCTCATACTCGCGCGGCCGACAGTCCGCCGAGGTAGGGATTAGTCCCCATAAACTCCTCGCAGCCTAATTGAGCCTTATGGCGAGGTCCGCCCGGCTCGTAAGCCGGGAGGCTCCTACTAAACTCCTCGTGACGCGTCCTGCTACCGTCCCGAGGTCACTCCGACTTTCCGGGTCAGCAGTGTGCCCCTCAAATTCCTCGCAACGAGCTTAGCCTCCGGCCGAGGTCTCCTAGCTTTCCCGGCTAGTGAGGTCCACAAGCTCCTCGGAGTTAGGACAAGTCGCGTGGTTAGGTCCTAGCGATCAGCCCAAAGCGCATAGCACGCCACTAGGCGCACTGCATGTGTCGCTCGAAGTGCCACCGGGTTCTACCCGAGATAAAAGTCTCCCGCGAGCTAAACGTACTCACGGCGAGCAACCACTTCGTAACTATTCCTAGCGAGCGGTTCGGCTGGTCAAGTCTCCTTTAGCGAGCACCTTCACGCTCGCCCGACCGAACTTCGCCGCGGGAACCGGGTTTGGGCGACGAAGGATCCGGGCTGGTCACAACCCGCCATGATACACTTGGGCGAAGCTTAGCTCCTCAAGTAAATCCTTACTTGGCCAGAGGCCGAACTCGCCAATGCCGAAACCAAGTCGGAAAGGCACCGGCCGAATTCCAGCCTCTTGAACAAGTAAGGCCGAGGCCTCGACAAGCCAAAGAAAAGTTTGAAACATTCGCAAAACCGAAAATTACGCCAAGTATTGTCATATAAGGGCGGGCCGAGCTCCCAACTTAATCCTTACTCGGCCAAAGTCCGAGCTCTCCCACGCCGAAACCAGATCGGGAAGGTATGGGACAAGCTCTTCCCTTTGGCCAAGCAAGGCCGAGGCCGGAGTAGGTCATCGCAGCCTTGTCATATTTGGGGAAATTCCACAAGAATTTTCTAAAATATAGAAAGCAATAAATGAAGCAAAAATTGAAGTCGGCAAGATCACGGAGATATAAAAGGAAATGCAGATTTCATTAATTACAAAGAGGTGCGGCCAATGGCCGAGTACAAAGATCCTAAACCCTAAACCTTAAACCAAAAGAAAGACAAGAATTACAACCGCAATGGGAGGTCCAAGAAGCCACTTGGAGTTTAAAGTATCTATTAAAAAGAGAGTAACAAGAGTGGCGGAACGCGAGTTCAAAGTACCGAAGGGGGAACAGCGAATCCGTTGTTGAATACTTTCAAGACATATGGATTTGTTATTCACCTGCCCCGGCGAGAAGAGAAAACTCGTTAAGCCTCATCACCCGCGGTCCTCTCGGGCTCCCCGCTCCCGCTCCGCCCGCCTCGCCGGAAGTCCACTGCTCTCGGTCGGGTACTGGAGAGATCCACCCCATGGTCCCTCTCCGCATCTTTGATCTCCAGTGTTAGCTCTTCGTGGAGAGGGTGGGCAAGGGCGTACTCCCAAGTACCTCTCCATGGCCCCGGTGGGGTCGCGGCTGCTTCGCCGCGCGGATGAGATCGGCGGAGGCCATGTAGTACGCGAACTCCCCATCACGGCCGGATCTCGGGTCGGGCGGGATGACAACCGCTCCGGGTCGCATAAGCCGCAGCCAAGAGGTGCTCGGACTTGGCCAATCTCTCTTCCAGCCTCAGCCTTCTCGCCCACCGGCCCGAGCGGCCTCCTCGCGGCTCTGGTCCCTCTCCCTTTCGACTGGCGGCCGCGGCCTGCTCAGCTTTCAGCCTCTCCGCAGCCGACCTCTCCACCGCCGCCTTCTCGGCCTCCAGCCGCTCTCGGACGGCCGCCACCGCCTTCTCACCCTCGGCGCGCTGGCGGGCGACCTCCTCCTTCAGCGGGCCACCTCGGCCTCTCGCTCCCGGATGGCCGCGCGCCTTCTCGGCCTCGGCCTGGGCCTTCTCGGCCGCGGCCCGTGCTTTCGGCCTCGCTTCCCGCCCGGTCCCGCCTCCCGGCGGACTTCCCGCCTCTGGCCACCTCCCGATCCTGGCCCATCCAGTGCACCGCTCCAACACGGCGGCACTCAAGACCGAGGACTGGGCGAGCAAGAGGGCGCTCTGTGTTCCAGTGAGGAGTCCGCGTCCACCTCGGTCGTCATGGCCGACGGCATTTTCTCCATGGCCCGGACAACATAGTCCGGGAGCTCGTCGGGGCCGGATCTCGCCGGGAGGTAAGAAAATCCACTACGGGAGGAGGACGTTTGCGGCCGCCGGCCAAAACTCCGAAAGGAAAACCTTAGCATTTCCCAAAAGAGTCAAAAACCGAAGAGGGCAGAGGAGCACGACTTACTTCTCGTAGAGGGCGGGGTCTCGCCTCAGGGAAGGAATGATCATCCGGGTCCCGGCCCCAGCTCGGCCTCGGGCGCCGAGCCGGATCGCCGCTGCCGGGGCTCTCCTCAACCCGAGGCCGCTTACCACGACGGCGGGCGGACGGGCCTTCCACGACCTCAACCGAAGTCTCCTCACTCTGCGCGCCCGGGACGCTGGTTCGGCCGGCTCCGAGGCCCCTGGCGGCGGGACACCCTCCGCACGGTCGGGACTCGGGATGACCGGGTTCGGCGGGGAGTAACAACATGCTCGGCGGCGGCTCGGCAATCGGCGGGGCGAATGGGACTCCTATCGGCACTGCCCGGCGGCATCCTCGTCCGCCGACCTCTCCTTCCCACGAGGCTTGCTCGCCTTCCTCACGCGGAGTTTCGCCGGCTGAAGAGATCGGGCACCGCCGACATGATAACAGAGAGTGGATCATGCGGAAGGGGGATAGTTGAAACACTCGCATTGCACCCGTAACCTTTAGTTACTCGCCCGCCATAAGAGACATTCAAGGGCTTGGTGAGTAATGCCTTACCAGCGTCCCGGCGGAGGTGGCGAGGATAATGTAAAATCGAGCTTCTAGCCTCGACTCGTCGTTGTTCACCACCGAGCACTTTCGGTCGGCAAAGGGAATGAGAGTCGGCTTGGCGAGCGCAAGTCGGAAGTCGGTATTCAGCCTCTCCTTCCTTGGGAACGAACACCCGCAAAGGAAAAGAAGAATTAGATCGGTAATGATTGTTCAAATTTAGACAAAAAGGTCTTACTTTTGGGTTTGTGCCCAAAGACGGATGGGATATCCAAATCCGAGTCGAAGTCAACCCCAAGCGATCGCCAAGCCCCGCCGATGAAGAACCACCTCCGGTTCCAGTCCCGGAGTTTGGAGGATCCCATTGAAGAGTGTCCCACCGCCGAGTCCGTATGAACAACTCCCGTTTTGACTCCGACAGGTGAAGATGAAATTCACCTCGGCCGGGTCGCATCCGATACAACCGGAACTTCCCACCAAACGAACAGCGTGAGAAGGTTCATCCACCCGCTGGGATGAACTCCGGGAAAGGAACGACGTTCCGTGCCGCAAACAAAGTGCGAGATATTGGGATGGAGAGGAAACCGAGCCCCGCTTCCATCATATGGTAATTCACGGCAAGCATCCTCGCGGGGGTTGGTCGGGCCTCTCATCCTCGGCAGCACAAAAAGTGCACGTCGGAGGACTGCCACCTCACCCGCCGAGGCGGCCAAATCGGCCTCGAGACACGGAACTTCGCCTCGCCGCGGCGTTGGCCGGCCAACTGAAGCACCCGCACTCCGGAACATTCGGCGAGTCCGCTCCGGCGAACATACGGATGCTCCCGCAGATATTCTTAGTAATTGAAGGTGGGAGCCGGCCGCCAATCGATCAACATATTGCTCCCAAAGCGGAGTAGGCGACAAAGTGACCTTCGCGGCGGCTTGCTTGCTCGCCTCTTCATCGGCCTCTTCCCTTGGGACCCTCTCGCTCTCGTCCAAGAGCCCGGCGGCCGTAGGACTTTGAGCGACCGGCGAGGTCCCCGCCGCACCTTCGCTTGCGGTCCTCTCGTCATCACTCCCTCCGGAGGAGAAAGCTCGGCCACCATCTCCGCAGGTGGCCCTTTCCAGCTCAACATCGGCGGGGCATCCTCAGATCCTCGCCGATCCGCATGTCGATCCCCAAATCGGCAAGGTCGGCAAATGGGCGTCCCGGCTGCCCCAAACCACCTCCACTAGTGGAGGCGGCGCTTGAACTCCCAACACGGCCAAAACCGGATCCAAACCGTCACGATCAGGACAACCCATATCTCCGGGCGGCGTCGCCATCCCCGGGAAGACTCCTCTCGCGGCGGCCACGCACCGGAATATTCGAACCAGTCCCACGGAGGAAGCCCTCTCGATCTCACCATTTCGATCGGAAGAAATGAAAGAAAAACAAAAAGAAGAAGTTCCTTCAAATGGTGAAAGGAGATTACCGTTTGGAATACCGATCAAAGGCTCGAGCACCGAGGAAACCCAAAGGATGCACGGAAATCACTCACAACGCTCACGAAAATCACACAAGGTAAGCGCTTAACGTGATGAAGGAGACTCCTATTTATAAAAAGCGGGAAGGACCTCCTCGCAAAATTCCCGAAACTTTTCGACTCGGGGCAAAAACGCGATTATTTTCGCGAAGGGTCGTGACCGCTCGGCACCGTGGGGACGTGCCACGTGTCAGCGGCGTGGTGGTTAGAGGTAGTCACCTCCAATCGCCACGCGCCCGCCAAAAATTCACTTTTTGCAGAGCACGTGGGATAAATGACCCCTTGTCAAATCCAACCGCCATTTTCTCCAAGTCCAAATCCAAGTCCCATCAATGTAAACCCGGGGGTACTCGGCGGGCGAGAGCTCGGCAGAAAGGCGAACAACCCTCCAAGAGACCAGCTCGGCCCCGAACTCCTCGAAGACCGAACTGGGGCAATTGTTGTATGACGATTTATTCGCCCCAAGGCCCAATGGCGATCGGGCCGGCCCGCCCGAGCTCGCCTCGGCCTGCAGGGTTTCGGCCCCATCAAGAATCGACTCGCGGGCGTGACGGACCGACTTCGGTTGCGACGGGGTGAGCTTCAAGACGACGGGAGGTCGGCTCGCCGGGTCGAGCAAGCAAACTCGGCCGGCAGATCGGACCCTCCGGCCATGCCCGCCGAGGATCCCGCCCGCCCGGTCGAGGTGGCCGGCTCGCCCGGCGAGCCGAACGCTCCTCGAGTGACGGTCGCAACAACCTCGGATGGCGAGCGCGGCGAGGACCCCGCCTCCCGAGCTCGGCAAGAGCGACGACTTGTCATCCACGCCACGCCCAAAGAGGGGACAGGTACAAGATGTCGACTCCATGTAAAGGTCAACTTATCCCAAGAAGGCAAAAATACCCCTCACCATCGGGAAAATCCGCCAGGGGACACCGGGCAGACGCGAGTGGCTGGCCGTCCTACTCGCCGCAGGCGTACACCTCAATTAATAAGGGATGGTACATCATTAATGTTGATTTGTACTTTATTGTACCTTTGGACTGCCAAAAAGGCAACCAAACCCTTGTATAAATAAGACCTATAAGGCATAATAAACGGATCTCGAAAATCCATACTTAAGCACAGGACTAACACTCCCAAAGAAACTGGTGTTCTTACTTGCTTTCTTGCTTTAAATTCTACATTTATTGCTCATTTATTTCTCATCATTTTCATTGATTGTTCTTGGGTATTTATCACAATAAATGCTCCAATCAATATTGTTTTAACCGATCGAAAGCCACATTAACAACCCATAAATATTTCGGTTAACAACACTTCCTAACTCGGGTCCAATTTCCTGTGTTCTTAATTGTGTTTGCTTGGTGAAGCACTAAGTCTCCCACTTCGAATCTCCGACTCACTACCTTCTTTTCGTAGGCTGCTTTCACCCTACCTTTGTACTCCATGAATTTTAGGTGTGCAATCTCATGTTCTCTCCCCCTTTTAACGGTCAAAGAAATTTCATTAATATTGAGTACAAGGAGTACTCAACCCTTTAATACAAAGAAGTTAACAAATAGAGTTCAGACAGGTCTAAAGACTTCCTAACCAAGTACAAATATTAAAGGTAAGAAATGAAACATGATTGCAAGAGATCCAATGCCAAACTCTAATTTTAAGATAAGTAGCCTCCCTTTTTGAAAGAAAATTACCGTTATTGAAGACAACATTATTCATCATTTCATAAGTTCCAAATCGTCCAAACCACGTCAATCCATATAGTAATAGCCACCCCTTTCAGTTTGATCTTTCCTAAGGAGTCTGAGAATTGCAGGAAATTGATCATAGGATTGCAGTGAGGTGCCATGCAAACTCCTAACCAAGAGAAGATACTGGACCAAAAGTGGTGAGCAACTAGGCACCTAAAAATAGGTCTTGGACATCTTTTACATCACTGCCTTAGAGCTTACACATTACCCCCATTAGCCCCAACATCAACCCCTCTCCTAGATAAATTATTCAATGTTGCAATGCGCCCCTTGAGCAATTTCCAAGCAGTAGAAATTGTTTTCCTAGGAGACCACCCTCCATAGCTGTTTGAAATCCACCTTTTCCGAATCAGTTTGAGTCCGAGCTAACAACTTCATTATTTTAAATAAGGAATACACTGATGAGGTGGTGAAAATGTCATTAGGTGTATGTTTCCATGGCCATCTATCAGAGCCTGCAAGAGATGGTTGATAATAAGTTGTGGTAGACAATAGAGCATCAATGAGGTCCTTATTTCTGGCAGTGAGGGACCGAACCTAACTAAATTCCCAAACCCAAGTGTTTTCTACCCAGTGACTCATCTGATTTATTGTAGAATTCAACAAAAAAGTTTGCTCTAAACCCCTTTATGCAAGTCATAAATTTTTAACAAGGACCAGACCAGAAAAAGGTAAACAACACATAAATGTTTCGACAAAAACTTATGTGAAACAGTTAACAAATTAACACAAATTAATATTCATCTATTTCAAAGTGTTAAAACATCATTCCCAAATTTTGCTCTGCCTCACGTGAGACAGCCTCACGTAAGACCAATTCTAAATGTTTTATCTTGTTATTTGCATTGAATCAGTCTTATTTTGGTCGTTTTCTGTAGGGTTCCAGTGCATCATCAAGACCTTGTTTAATTTGATTCCCTACTCTACGTATGTTCTTGGCTACCCCATTTGCGACCAAGTTTGCATTTCGAATGAACCTGCAATTGAACAAAAAAATGATTATGATGGTTATAAGTTGAAGATGATCAAACAAAGTAGAAAGTGTGCTTGAATTAAATCAGTTAAAAGTAAACAAAGTACTATTGAAACTTCCTTCATTGCTTGAGGGACAATTTGCAACTTGTACTATAACATATTTTATAATTTACCCGTACTATATTGTAACATATTGTAATTTGTACTATGTAAACTTATAAGATTGGTAACTCAATACAAATTTTGTTCTTTTTTTTGGGCCAAATTAGAGATCAATTCTTTGTTATAAATTAAACATTTAGAAAAAAATTAATAAACCTAAACGGATAAATATAGCTTTGGTCAAATATAATTAACCGGAAAAAACAATAAAACTTGAGTTGAGGTATCAATTTGTCAATTTTACATATTATAATTTGATATAAAATATATTACAAATTGAAAATTGTAAATGTTACTCCCTCTCAGATCGGTTTTCACATTGACTTTTTCAACGGTTTTTGTGTGACAATTATTTCATAGTAATATGGTACCATTCATATAAAACAACTTTTGTACGCATATTACTATGAAATAATTGTCACACAAAACCGTTGAAAAGTCAATTGTGAAAACCGATCTCGAGACGGAGGTAGTAAATAATATAAGTTGCGAATTTTAATTAACCCCATTTAAATTTATTCCCATTCTATTCAGTCATTCTCCTCCATCACCACTATAACCTTCTTTTGCCTATTTTTTTTTTTTTGCTAAATTAGAGCACAATACTTGTGATGTAACAACTATGAAAACAATTCTTCCTTCAATATTCTAAGGGCATGGAGGGAAAAAATATTTCATTCTCATTTCAATTGAAGAATTTACAAACAAGCAACCCCTCAACTTTAGTTGCGGAAATGCAATGCGGGGTGATTTCTCAAATTCATGATATTTTTAGCTGAATATTAGTATACATTTCAGATGTTAAATTTAAAAAAAAAAGAAAAAAGAAAGATTTTACTGCGGTAAGGAACGCCAGAAAATTCTTTAAATATAATTGGATTTTTGATCCAACATATAATTTTTTTCTAATGATTACACTTTCTATTAGAGCATTTGTATTGTTTATATTGCAATCATATCATCATACTAATAAATTAATTTAACAAATATAAGATGACAAAAATATTCTTTATAATTTAAAAAAATAAATTATAAAATTACACATCATATATCGCTATTAACATTGTATATTTAAATAACACTTTCAGACATAGTTAAAACTAAAATTATAAATAAAATAAATATGCATTTTTAAAAATACACACCCTCCGTCCCACAATACTTTTCACACTTTTTTTTTTTTCCCCGTCCCACAATAACCTTCACTCTTAAAATGGAAAGTCCTCCATAAACTCCATTCTCACAATAACCTCAATTTTGCACAAAATGTCTTTACTTTTGAACCCACACATACACACAATTCAACCCATTTTCTTACTTTATACGTAAAAGTTTACAAAATTACCCCTCATTCCTTCACTTTCTTAAATTGTGTGTTCTCCCTCCTATAAAAGCTTTTGTGGGACGGATGGAATACATTATAAAGATATTTCGACTATATATATATATACATATATATATATATATTTAGAAAATTAATTAATTCGTCCAAGACGAAACTATATAGCCCTGAACGAAGTTAAATGGTTTGTCAATTTTTCCCTCCCTGACAGTAAAAAAGCCCTTCAAGGAATGGAGGCAACTCTCTATTTAAAACATATGCCAACAATGTGATATGCTAACTACCTGTAATGGAACTTTATATATACTGCTAACCCCTTGTCAGCAAGGCTACCATTTTCTAACCACCACCATTGTACTAATTGTTAATTTGATCATCAACTTTTCCACCCTAATTCCTTCTCATCAAGCATCAAAACCTCCCAAATGAACTTTGCTAGAGGACATCTTAAGCATAAACAAGTTGACAAATACTGATATTAGGTCAAATTATTTTGCAAATTTTTAATTAGCAAAGTGACAATTTAATTGCAAATTGGAGCACAGAAGCCCTTGCCTGCTTAGAAACCCATCTCCGTTTGAATTAGTCGGTCTAGTCGATTGATGCTGAGGCAACGCAGTATCATCTGTAAGAAGCAATACATAGTGTGACATTTATACCAATTTTACAGTTTAAAAATGAGATGAATGTAACTAAGATCAGGCAATTCCATAACGGTTCAACACTTTAGATCTTTCGAATTTTAATTTGTAGCTGTATCAACATTACAAAAATCAAATCATAATACATGTGATCGAAGTAAAACTTCTACATAATTTGTTGAAATTAACTTCAATGAATAAACTCATTTCAACCTCAGCCATACAGATAAAGATTCCATCTATTTGTCCTTAAATTTCTTAACAGAACTATCATTTTCCGTTTTCAACAACAATATAACAAGAATGAGTTAGAATTCGATTTGATCCTGCAGCTTTGGATTTTTCCGCAAAAGGTCCCAAAAATTAGAATTTTAAATTCGTCCCATAACTTGGCAATTGTTCCGAGTTGGTCCTTTTTTCCCTGATTTTGCACTTTTTGCCCGTAATTTTGAGCTTTTTCACAAAAGGTCCCAAGAAAATGTGTGTCAATACAACATTGTTTGTGGAATTTTGGCGATTTTTGGAAATTATGGGACAAATTTGAAAATCTTAAAATTTTTAGAACCTTTTGAGGAAAAGTCAAAAGCTATGGAACCAAATTGAATTTTATTTAACTCTAACAAGAATGCACGTGTTCTAATCCGATTAAACGCTAGTTTGCCTGGTTCCAAAGATCATAAGTGTTTTCAAGCATGGTTTAGTCTTAATGGAGCTTGTAAAAGACAAGCAAGTATAAAAGATGAATTACCTTGTTTTTTCAGAACACGAGTCATAAAAACACCAAATACATAGGCAGGCAATTCCGTCTGACTCTCTTGTCCTTTGGAATCATCTCCGTTTTGGTCAAAATAAAGAGAGTAACCAAAACTGATATAGCTAAAGGCACTCAGGTTCCTATTTTTCTTTAATTCTTCAACTCGAGCTTTTTCGATACCAAATTGAGTTACTGGTAATCAAGCATGCAATGATCCAATTACAACATTATTCAACGAGTATTTTGCAGCAATACAGAGCACACAATGAAGATGAAGCACAGCTCATACATAATTTAAATATGCAACTATAAAATAAAAACTCAAATACAAATGCATCAGAATGGATTCCTGATCAAGGTACATTAACAGTAAAACAAACACCCTAGGATGCAATAGAGTTCCTAAACTAGAAACAAAAGAAACAGACGAAAAAAAAAAAAACCCAAACAGTCTTGTATCTTTAACTGAATCCAATTTTAGTCTTTTTTCTCTTTTACTTTATCAATTTTGATCATTTTGGTGTCAATTCTGGTCACTTTCACTGGAAAATTCCAATTCTGGCTGGGAAGTTGCCCTAATTTTTTATTATTGGCCTCATTTGAATCATCTCTCATCCAAAAAGTAAAACTCTCAATCAATTTCAATTTTGATTACAATTCCCTCCTGAACCGCAATTTCCGTCTATTCTCATTGCTAAATCCAGTGATTTACGATAAGAGGAGGGTCCAGGCCTAAACTTTCTCTTCTTGTTGATCCGTCATTTTTCAGTAACTTTTTCGGCCAAAATTTGAATTATCCAGTGAAAAGGTCTTGTTTCCATATAAAAGGACGATAAAATAAAAGAATTATAGACTGATAGTACATAACGATGAACACATGTTAAATTTCGTAAGAAATTCTACAAACATTCTTCCACAACAATTCCAATAAAACTCTAGAATCATATTCGGAAAGAAACATGAAATGTAGCAAGCACACACACAGTTAATGCCACAGTCAGAAAAACCAATAAAATCAAAATCATCTTCATCATGCACCTCTGTTTCCAAACACACATACATACACACACAATTTTTATAACCATCAAAAGAAGTAAATAAGAATATGAAATTGGGAATTAGGGTTACCGTTGGGATGTAGAGATTTAGGGATACCGTCGGGAAGAGAACGTGTGAAGCCAAAGCAGACAGGGAATTGATTTTGAAACGAGATGAATAATAAAGACATCCTGTACAGGATTTAACCTTGTTTACTTTAGTGTTCACCATTTTTGGGTTGTTAGTCAAAGAAGACGCGCGCTGTTATACTCGATTTGTTTCTGTTGATTTGGATCCGATGATTTCGACACGACTCATTCATCATTTGGATCATGATTTCTTCCTACCGCTGCGCTCCCAATTCTGTCATTCATCATTTTGGATCATGATTTCTTCCTATCGCTGCGCTCCCAATTCTGTTGCAGCCTAATTTATTCGGGCAAAAATTGATATAACACCGTCACATGTACATAACCTAATCATTTTTAATAAATTGTTAATACTTTTTAAAAAGTGGTACAAATTAGTATAAAAGAGATAATAAATTGAAAAATAATAATAATTTATAAAAAAATGATAACAATTTATTAAAAAGTGACTTTTCTCATGTCCGAATATGAAATAGAGCCACTTTTTAATAAATTGTTATCGCTTTTTCATCAATTGTGATAACTTTTCAATTTGTTATCACTCCGAACATAAGACAAAGTCACTTTTTGTATCATTTTTTTAAAAGTGATAACAATTTATTAAAAAGTGACTAGGTCTTATGCATGAGACGGTCTCATACAAATTTTTGTCTTTATTTAAATAGTAAGTTCACATTGAAAAAATAGGACTTATTTACCTTTGAGTTATCCTAACTAATACTCTTTAATAATATAGGTAATACCTTGATTATCATTACTAATAATACTCTTTGTAATATTATTCATTGTAATATAATTATATTAATTATACATTTCATTTATTATGATTGATACCCTTTAATCGTATAAGTAATACCCTCGATTATCACGACTAATACTCTTTAGTAATATGAGACACACTCTTGATTATCACAACTAACACATTTTAGTAGTAAAGGTAATACCCTTTATCACAACTAATATTCTTTAATAAATGAATCAAATTTCACATGAATCTTTGTTCATAGTAGTAGACTTTACCTTTTTTAATAATTGTAGTCCGTTTTAAATATAAAAATAATTTTACAATTTTTCTTTTGACAAGAATAATTTTACAATTAAAACACACAAAATGATCATTTTCGAGCATACCAACAAAAGTGCAATGAAAATATTATATTGAACCAAACTACAATATATCCTAATTTTCATATTTGTTTGCAAACACTAGTGCTAGATCCGTGGATTTTGCGGATATAAAAATATTTTTTTACTACATTTGTATATATAAATTTTAAATTTTTATTTAATTAATTTATAAATAAAGAATCAATTTTCGTATTTGTAATATAATACACTTTTGTATTTTTTTATCTATAAAATCAATATTATAAAAATAAAGAGTTGGGCACAGGATATCCAATACAACATAAAAACAAATTTAGTCACTCATCACCATCCTAGGATTATCTCCCCAATCGGAAAAGAAAAAGAAGACGAAGTTGGATCTTTTATACTTAACAACCCCAAGATCTTAATCTTAATCTCTTCCATTATTTTTCTACTAAAGCCTTTTTAGGCATATTTTCACCTTAAATATCAAATTTAAAATTAATTTTAATAATGTTGTGATTTTAAGAGTTGTTTATTTTGTTATATTTAAAAATAAAAATATTTAGAATTTATTGATGTTAGAGTTTATTTAATCGTTTAAATATATATTACTTTTATATTATTAGTTATATATTTTTTTAGTGATATAAAAAATAGTTAATAAAAATATAATATTTACATTGGATAATATATATATATATATATATATAGAGAGAGAGAGAGACTCAAACGAGTTCGGTCCGTTGATTTTTAAATTAAGGCTTTTGTAGAAGTCTAAGTGTGACCTATATAAATAGGCATTTGAAAAAGCATAAGCCTACCCCTATTTATTAAAAAGGTTGAGCCGAGTCAAACATTAGTAGACGGGGTCATTGGCCCTGTTGAGGTAGTCGACCTATTTTTACTCCTATTTGTCAAGCTCTTAAGGCTTATGTTTGTAATGCATTTTGGATAGTAGAAGATGACTTCAAATACAATAATTTTATGGAAAATCCCTAATTTTATCTCCTTCGTATTTTTCTTTAAACTGTATTAGTTCAGATCTAATAGTTGATGTTTTTTTTTTTTTTTTTAAATATTAAAGAATAAGGATTCTTCTGTTGCAATTTGTTTTGTCTTCATTACACATATATATTACATTTTTAAAGAAAAAAACAAAACAAACTATCCTCCAACGACACACACATAAGCCAAACCTATTGATATAGTAGACACATATACAAAATTAACTCAATTTAGCATAATATAAAACATAAAATTGTACGTCAACTTCACTCTCTTAAGTATTAATCTATACTTAAACACGTCTATTAACTTCACCCTCAATAAGTAATTTATACCTAATTATATATGGAAAAATTAAAGTTTTGATTCTATGAAAAATTTTCAATGGCAATATTAATTTCACATTCTTTTCGGTTATTATTATTTTTATTTTTTTGGCAAAAATAGTCCCGACCATTATTTTTTAGGACCAAATTAAAATTGCAATTTTATCTCATTCTCTTGGGACCAAAACTGTAATTTTATTGGGACTAAAAATGTCGAAAAAACTACAGGACCAAAAGCGTCCAAAAATGACTACTTTGCAGACCACTCATTCATTTGGGACCAAAAATGCAATTTACCCAATCATATTCATATACTTTCTCCATCCCACTAAAATAGTATTTATTTTTTTCACACAAATTAAGAAAACATATTTAATATAATTGAGACTCTAAATTTTTTCCACTTTTTCTTATTATTATACATTTGCATTAAATGATATAAATGAATTTTGTGTTAAAAGTGAGATGATTAAATAAAATTATTTTGGTTTAAAAAATATTTAACGACTAAAATAAGTAAAATTGACTATAATTAAGAACATATAAAAAAGAAGGCAAAGTCGTGAACAAGGATTCACGGTGAATCTTGATCATTTATCAAGGTATCAGCTTGTAATAATCGAACGATATTATCTATATTATTAAAAGGTTTGATCGTGATAACCGTAAAGTATGTCCTATATTGCTAAAGAGTATCAGTCGTGATAATTGAAAAGTATTACCTATATTATTAAAGAATATCGGTCATAATAATGAAGAGTACTAAAAGGTATTAGTCGGGATAATTGAAAAATAATTGATCTATTTTTTCAATATGGATCAAGTTTTACCGTAAAACTTAGTTTACAGTAGACACACTAAAAAAGAAAGACTATTTTAATTTGGAGTATATATATAGTTTATCGAGGAGCTAATTCAGCAAGTATCCATCTGGCCGACGGTCTTCTTGTTCAAATTACACGCTAAATTCTTGTTCAAATAACACGCTAAATTAAAGTAACGCTATAACAAACTGCTATAGCATGTGCACTGTAATGTATACTGCCAGTGTGTTTTATTTTTTTATAAGAATGAAATATTCGAAGGCGCAAACTCCACCGGAGATCCCTTTGTTAGACAGGTTGTAAATTGAACGATGTGCATGAGTGACAACTCTGTAAATACAAATGTGTTTCTTTTCTAATAAAAGAGAACGTTTACTTGCATCCATATACACAAGGCCGATTTAAAAACATAGTCATTTATGTACAAGTTTTATTGTAAATTAGTTTTAATAATATTAGTAAGTTTTATTGTAAATTAGTTTTAATAATATTAGTAATTTTATTAAAAGGTATTAGTTATTTTTATTATAAGATATTTTTTAAGTTCTATAAAAAAATTCCATACTTTTTATTTTATTTTCTTCCACAAAAGTTTGCATGCCCAAAATGAAAATATTTCATAAAATCTTCACCCTCACACACACACACATATATATATGTTTACCCTTCATGTCATTAATTTTAGAATCCACACATACACTAAATCCAACTAATTTCTTTACTCTATTCTCTATACATAAAAATATACTCCCTCCGTACCTTTATATGTTTCTCCTTTCTTTTTGCACGTTATTTAAGAAAATATTTTTTTATTAATATATTGTGGATCATTGGTTGACTTTTGTTAAAAAGTGGGGGATAATTTTGGAAATTAAAGTGGAGAGAAAAAGTGTGTTGCTTTTTGTTGAGTAATGAGTGACATTTTTAGTAATATTGTTTGAATAGAGAGGGTAAAGATTAAGTATAGTGGAGTATGTTTTTGCCATTTATGTAATGGGAAACTTATTGTGGGACGTCTAAAAATGAAAGTGAGAAAGTTATAGTGGGATGAAGGGAGTACAAAATTATCCATGATCAACTTTACTTTTTTCTTAAACAACATTTACAGGACAGAGGGAGTATTAGTTCTAAATAGTATTAGTTATCATTAAACGGTATTAGTTGTAAACTAATTTTACGAAAAAACTGACTCACACAAGACCAAGTCAAGATTTTAAAAATCAACACTAAATTAAGCCTATAAATTGATGGACGAAGTAAGAGCATAGCAGTATAGTTGATTGCAAAAGATAGTTCATATTCAGCAAAATGAGTCTACACTACTTCCCTAATCTTATTCATCGAAATCCCTGTCTTCTAAAGTCGCGTTTGGCAGGAAAATGTGGCGCTGCCGGAGACAACGACAAAAATCAAATTTTGTTACCTGGAGGCCTAAAACATGAACTCATGCCCAAACATGTCGCTGTGATCGCCGATGGGAATAAAAGGTGGGCTACAGAAAGAGGGTTGCCCGTACACCAGGGTTACCTAGTTGGAGTACAAGCCTTGAAACAAATAGCTATAAATTGTTCCAAATATGGAGTCGAAGTTGTCTCAGGTTTTGCATTTTCTACTGAAAATTGGGCGCGACCTCAGGTACGTTTAAGTTTTTTTGTCCTCTAAGTTTCACCTATTATGATTTTGGTCCTGTTGACTTTGATTTTTTGATTCTCATTCTCTAACTTTTATTTTTTCAATATTTTCGTCCTTTGACCTGCTACAATAGGTAAGCTTTCCGGTAAATCCAGCGTGGAATTTTTTTAATTGATAAATACCCACGTGGCACCTAATTTTGTTCCTGTTGACTTTGACTTTTTGATTATCATCCTCTAACTTTTTTTTTTTTGACATTCTCGTCCTTATAATATATTATATAATAAATTCACAAATATTATTTTTGACATTTTTGTTTGTTTGAAAAGTAGGTATTACTCGTAGGAGGGAAAATATACAAATAAACAAAGTGGGATAGGGATTTGGGGGATACACATAAAGTAAAAAAATGAGTTGAATTTTGTATATGTATAGATCCAAAAGTAATTATTAGAGTTGAATTTTGTGTATGTATAGATCCAAAAGTAATTATTTTTTGTGTAAATTAAGGATATTGTGATAGTAAAATTTTTATAGAATTTTCCATTTGAAGGGTGTGAAAGACTTTATAAAACGAAAAAATGTGAAAGGTATTAATTTCGTGAGGGTGAAGTAGTAATTATGAGTTTGTTGGAAGCTACTGTACTCAGTATAGAGTGATCGAGAAAAATATTATTTTAGCCTTGTAATTTAGGGGTACAAATTAAATAAATTAGTTTCACGAGTTTCCAAATGTAGAACAATATATTTTTATTTTAGCAAATATTGGCATATTGGTTTGAATTCGCTACACGTGAGCTGTAAATAGGGCTTTGATCCCTATAAATTAAAGACAACACTTTTTAACTTATGTAAATGTAGACAAATTGATCCGAATTAACCCAAATTGGCCTACATTTACATTAATAAAAATTATTGTCGTTAATTTACCCACTAAAAATAGACAAACATTTGTGTGCACAATATTTTTGCCCCACCCTATCCAATCCAATATGATCCGCCCCATAGCACAAAAAAACTAATACTACACTGTAACTAAACTAACTAAAATTCATCATCTTATAAATTAATTAAAATTCATACTCATAAACATTTAAAATTCATAAATTCTTAATTAACATTCAGAAAAATTTATAGTTTTAAACACAAATAATTCATTTAGCGGCGCCTAGAACCCCGGGATGACCGATCGTAACCACCCGGACCGGTTGGGGGAATATCACCACCAGGGAAGGAACCCCGCAACCCCGCAACATCTCTGGAGTTGACGTTGCATGTCCGCCTGCAACTCCGCTCGCATCTCCGCTCTCATCTCCGCTCGCATCTGCTCTCGCATCTGCTCCATCTCCAACCGCACCCTCTCACGCTCCTCTTGGAGCATCCGGTCCATATCGGCTTGGGTGATCCCACTAGGAGGAGTGCTCGATGATGAACAAGAGCCGGAGGGGATGTGTCTGGACTTACCCGGTGACCGAGACCCCGAACCCTCCCGTGTTGTTTTCCAACTCTTTGGACATAGATCTGGGATAAGTCGGGTTGGGGTTCGAGCTCGACCCTCGAGAGGGCCGAGGCGTCCGGGAGGCCGCCTCTTGTACTTCATCGTACGAATATTTCCACAATTAAAATTTTAGATTACAAAAATAGACATATATATAATTTTTTTATAAATTATTACATAATATAAAATGAAAATACTTACAACCGTGTCACTAACAGCCCCGTAGGTGTACTCCCCTTCAGGAGTTGCGTGGTAATTTTCAAAACTAATATTATAATTGAACTATCATACAAAATTTGATCGAACATCGATCACCATATATATAAATTATTATTATATCATGCATGCAAAATAATTTTAAATCAAATAATTATTACAATTAAATTAAAAGCATATCTTTAAATAATTAATTAAAAAAGAATACTTACGGTGATAGTGGAGGCGTGTAGTGAAATTATATGCCGGATCGAATCTTTTTCAACACACCTACAAATATATAAATTATAACAATTAAATTAAAATTATAATAATATTAAAAATAAATTTATATAATTGCATACATACTAATTATTCTAAATAAAATTAATAATTTTATACTACTAATTATATAATTGCACATATACATACTAACTCTAAATAATTAATAACATTATATATACTACTAATTATTTCTAAATAATTATTAATAATTAAAATACACATAACAATTACAAAAATTAACACTAAATAACTAATAAATCAATACCTATACAAACATATGTATAATAACAACAAAATTAACAACAAAATTACACAAATACATGCATATGAAAAAATACAAAATTGATAAAATAACAACAAAATTAACCGATTAAATCATAAAACTCACCGTAGAAATGTTCCTAGGAACGAGTACAACAAAGCCCAACTAGTGGATGGGCCAATTTCAGGCGGCGGCGGCGGCGGCGTACGGCGCGGCGGCGTGGAAGCTGTGGGGAGAAAAAAAAAGCTGCGTGGGGCTGGGGGAATGGGTTTCGGTATTTATATTGATTTTAACGAGGGGCCCAGCGAGGGCCCAAGCCCTCGGTAAATTTGGGCTGGCGAGGGGCCCCGCCCTCGTTAATTTTGGGCTTGGCGAGGGCCCGGCCCTCGTTAATACTAGCCGTCGCTAAGGCCCTCGTTAATTAACGAGGGGCCCGTTTCCTCGCGAAGGCCCTCGTTAATTCGGCCTCGCCTATCTCCTCGCTAATTAACGAGGGTTTTCTTCCCTCGCTAATCCCCCTCGTTAATTTTGGATTTTTTGTAGTGTTATACAAAGCTCGAAATAATACTACATTGTACCCTAAACTAATACTATACAATGCCTGAAATAATACTACACTGTAACCAAACTAATACTATACAAGACTGAAATAATACTACACCGTAACCAAACTTTGTGCCCACAATCTTTTATTGTGCAAAATATGCACACAAATACTACTCATAAACATAATATTCTTCTTTTGCAATCACAAAGTTACGGATCTAAAAATATTTTTCCCCACATACATATGTAAATGTTATCATGATCAATTAATTTCCTTAATAAGTTAGCTTCATGCAGGAAGAAGTTGACTTCGTGATGAACTTGGCCGGAGAGATTTTAGCTTCAGATTTGGAGGAATTAATACAGTAAATCATGCATTCGTCCCCTTTACATTTCAAATATATTTTCTAATGTTTTTTTTTTTTTTTTGACGGGAAATATATTTTCTAATGTTACGTTTGCTTATAATTTTCAATTTTTAATATTGATATAGGAAAGAAAATATACGAGTAAGATATATAGGGAACAAAAGACGACTTCCAAAGAGTCTTCAAAAGCGGTTACGTGACTCGGAGGAGCATGGGAAGAGCAACACTGGGATGCATTTGGTAATAGCTATTAACTACAGTGGACAATACGACATCGTTGAAGCCTGCAGGAAAATTGCAACCAAAGCAAAAGACGGGGTTTTTGCAACAGAAGACATTGACCCTACCCTCTTCGAGCAGCATCTTGAAACAAACGGGGCTCCGTTTCCAAACCCGGATTTGGTGATAAGAACGGGCGGGAATTGAGAATCAGCAATTTCATGTTGTGGCAGTTGGCCTACTCGGAAATGTACTTTTCCGACAAGATGTTTCCAGACTTCGATGAGACGGAACTTGTCCAGGCTCTAACCGAATTCCAGCGGAGGCAAAGACGTTTTGGTGGACACAAATACTAGATCAATTAATTCAATCCACTCATCTGAATTAGTTTCATTATGAAATTTGTTTGTGTTTTGTGTGTACGTACCTTTTATAAACAATAATAGTTTTTTGATGAAAATATATTAGTTTGATAGTAATATTTTATTGTGTTTGTTGATGTTTTTCAAAGGATGTTGATAGGAATATTGGGAAATTTAAGACAAAACTTAACAACAAAAGACTTAATAACACTTTGTAAACATATTAAAAAATTGTGTATACTAAATAAGAGGCCGCTTAGTTGGAGGTATTAGAATTACATAATGGAAATGACTAGTGATTCATTCTCATTGATGATGTTTGGAAAGAAAGTTGAGGGGGAAAAATTGAGCGAGAAAAAAATTGAGCGAAGGAAACAATAAATGATTGATGAGTGATTGATTATAGGAGTGAGATTAGGTAATCAAAATAAATTAGTCATTACTTTATTTTTAATTTCATTTCAAAGTGTAAATATTATTAAGCATCATCAATGGGAATAATTAATGAGTCTTCCACATTACCTATTTCTAATACCCCAACTAAGCGGGCTGCAAATTTAGGATAGAAGGAGTATCATCGTTGCAAGGTTGCGGGAATTTAATTTGCTGGAAATTTGGGTAATTTTTCGAGGGTAGGGATGACTTATTTGGTTGGCGTTGTATGAGTTGGAAACTAGTTGGTCACAAAATTTTGCTGCCTTTGAAAATAAACGATGTCATTTTAATGTATTTTGCAACGGAATACTCATCGCATATCATATTTTGATTTTGCGACGAGCTACTAAATTATATAATCTCTCTATTCCTCTTTAAATTTTACATTTTATCATTTCGTACGTCCTATTTAAAGCTTAACATTTCATTTTTGAGAAAGTTATGGCTCCACATTTATAATAAAATACTGCATTTTTTTACACGCTCTTTTTATCTTATTACTTTTCTTACATTTTTTCATCAACTTTATAATAAAAAAATATTATATTCATTAATACTTGTGAATATATATAAATCAAATGTAAAATTTAAAGAGAGACGAAGAAGAAAGTATATAACTATACAAGAGATAAAATTGTACGTTAACTTCACTCTGAATAAGTAATCTATACTCAACCATCCACTATGTATGTATAGTTAATTTATCGAGGAGCTAATAAAGCAAGTATCCATCTGGCCGCGGTCTTTTTGTTCAAAATACACGTTAAATAACCATTAATCTAATTATATACTCCATGAAATAATTGGTACTGTGTAAACAAGTTTTGTTACAAAACTAATTTGCAATTAATATAATTATTTAATTAAACAACTAATATCATTCAAAACTAATATCACATAATAAAACAACTAATAATACCGTTTAGTAATATAACTAATATTCTCAAAATAAATTTGCGCAGTAAAATATGTCCCCAATATACTCTGCCTATATAATATATGGCAAAAATTTGTATGAGACCTAGTCTTTTTTAATAAATTGTTATCACTTTTTAAAAAAGTGATACAAATTAGTATAAAAGTGATAACAAATTGAAAATTGATAACAATTTATTAAAAAGTGACTCCGTCTCATGTCCGTCTCATGCATGAAACGGTCTCACACAAGAGTGTCCCATAATATATATAATTATGAATTTAAATACACGCTAGCCTATAACTATGGCATATGTATATATATATATGTGTGTGTGTGTAACTGCCTAGCGATATAGTTGATCTTAACATTAGTTCATATTTAGCAAAATGATGATGTCCCTACATTTGCCAAATCTTCGACCAATAAATATTTCCCAATATGTCCCTCCACACCATGGTCATCTAAAGTCGCGTTTGGCAGGAAAATGTGGTGCTGCAGGAGACGACGACAAAAATCAAATTTTGTTACCTGGAGGCCTAAAACATGAACTCATGCCCAAACATGTCGCTGTGATCTGCGATGGAAATAGAAGGTGGGCTAAAAACAGAGGCTTGCCCGCACACCATGGTCACCAAGTTGGAGTACAAGTCTTGAAACAAATAGCTTTAAATTGTTCCAAATATGGAGTTAAAGTTGTCTCAGCCTTTGCATTTTCTACTGAAAATTGGGCCCGACCTCAGGTACATTATAACCATTTTTTTTTTTTTTTTTTTAACAAGTTTTATGGTGAAAGACTGATCTTGATAGTATTAGTTGTTTAATTAAATGATATTAATTGGTTTTCTCTAATGTATTAATTTTGAATGGTAACTATTCGGCATTAGTTATAAATAAGTTTCACGGTGAAACTATTTCACACAAATCCAAATCCATTTTTTTAAGCAACATCAACCAAATATTACTTTCATTTTAAATGTAACATGAAGTTAAAAATATTTTGGTCTCGTAAATTTGACTTTCTTATTTCACAAATAATCTCAAAAAAGTTAAAAATTTCATTTTAGTCATGTACTTTTATAAATTGCTCAAGTTACGTTATATTTTTGTCAAACATCATCGATTTTGACACTGTCTTGGGACGATTTAACGTTGTTTTGCAAAACGAACGAAACGCACAAAGTTATGAAACTAAATTAAATTAATTTTTTTATTATTTTGAGACGAATTACGAAAAAGTGAAAATTACAACTCGAACAATGTTTTTAACTCCAGTACTCAGGGTGTGCATGAACATGTGCGCCGACTATAGTAAAGTATGGAGATCGAGCTGGTAATTATTATATACTGAGTCTCTGATCCACATAAATGAAGTTAATTATTAGTCCCATATTGAATTAATAAACAATTAATTAATATTATAAATGCAGGAAGAAGTTGACTTCTTGATGAACATGGCCGGAGAGGTTCTTGCATCAGACATGGACGATTTAATACAGTGAGTATTCAAATATAATTTTCTTAATTCACGATCTACTAAAAAATTTGACATAAAAATAAATTTGGTTTCATAACTTATTTGGGTCTCGGTTTTGATCCCAAAAAAGTTATCTGTCCAATTTTGGTCCCATAACTTTTGAATTTATCGAATTTTGATCCCATAACTTTTGAATTTGTCCAATTCTGGTCCAATTTTTGCCAAAAAATCTAAAACGACGTCGATTTTTGTCATGTGATATGCGCTGCCAGCAAAAATGGGACCAAAATTGGACAAAATCAAAAGTTATGGGACCAAAATTGGACAAATTCCCATGTCACGAGACCAAAACGACGTCATTTTAGATTTTTCAGCGAAAATGAGATCAAAATTAGACAAATTCAAAAGTTATGGGACCAAAATTGGACAAATAACTTTTTTGGGACCAAAGCGGAGATCCACCAAGTTATAGGACCAAAAACTTTTTACTCAAAAAAATTAATCACATCTAAAAGTTCGAACTTAAAAATATAAAATTAATTTATTTATATTAATTCCGTAACAATTACAAATATCCGATATTTCATATCTTACATCAATTAATATTGATAGGAAAGAGAATGTACAAATTAGTTATATAGGGAACAAAAGGCGACTCTCGGAGAGTCTTCAAAAGCGGATACGTGAACAGGAGGAGCATGTGAAGAGCAACACAGGGATGCATTTGGTTATAGCTATTAACTACGGTGGGCAATACGACATCGTTGAAGCATGCAGGGAAAATTGCAACCAAAGCAAAAGACGGGATTTTTGCAACGAGAAGACATTGACCTTACCCTCTTCGAGCGACATCTTGAAACAAATGGGGCCCCGTTTCCAAACCCGGATTTGGTGATAAGAACGAGCGGGGAATTCAGAATCAGCAATTTCATGTTGTGGCGGTTGGCCTACTCGGAAATGTACTTTTCCGAGCAAGATGTTTCAGACTTCAATGAGACGGATCTTGTCCTGTGCTCTAACCGAATTCCAGCGGAGGCAAAGACGTTTTGGTGGACACAAATATTAGATCAATTAAAATAATGCAGATTATATTGTCAACCAATTTCACCGTGACACTTGTTTGTATTGTGTGTATTATTGGACTTGTTTCATTACTCTCTTCGTCCCGTGATAACTCGCACACTTTCCTTATTCGAATGTCCCAACATAATCGCACCCCTAAATAAAGAAAGTCCACTAAATACTAACACCCTCATAACATCACTTTATTTTAAAAATGTCACTCGGTTTTTAATGATAAAATTATTCTCTTTTACTTTATCTAACTCAACCACCCAAAATACTCTTATATTTCCTTAATTTACGTGCCCAATAAAGGGTGCACATTATCCCGGATGGAGGGAGTATAAGCTATTTCATCCGTCCCACAAAAGTTTTGCATACATTCCTTTTTAATTTGTTCTACAAAAATTTGCATACCCTAAAACGGAAATGTTCCTCACAACCTTTACCCTTACAATATACACATATTTATCTTTCATGCCATTACTTTCGAGACCCCACATACATTCAATCCAATTAATTCTTTTATTTTATTCATAAAAGTTTACTAAATTATCCTTCAATACTCCACCCATCATACTTTTTCCTTCAACTTTGTGTCAAAAGATTCCCACCCATCTTACACAATAACATGATCTTTGAATTTAAATCTAAATAATACATGGATCTTAAAAACATGTTTCTCACATTCAGAATCATACAAAACTTAATTGTAAAATACTAACCTTGTGCAGTCATTGATTTGTTGATGAAGAAGTTATTTGATTTCTTCTCTCCCTTAGCCCCTTACGTAATATCTAGATGGTATTCCTTTTGTGATAGTGATAATGAATTATACTGTGATACTTTTATGGGCAGAGAAAGGAGTAGTTTCTTTTACCGCAAGAAACCTGTTCATTTAAAATCGTAATTCACACGGTCTATCAACGTGTGAGGAATAGATATGTATTAAACCATAAGAAAATATGGGTCATAAATATCTTACATATGGGCCACAATAATATGGGCCATTAATAATATCTTACATTCTCCCACTTGGCCCATGTGGCGTAATATATATAATTAAGTGGTTTAATTAACATAATGTGCGCATCATAAACCGACTTCATCACCATGTCAATACTAAGTATATTCTAACACAAGTCATGGTGGTTCTACATTATTTATTCAACATAGTTCCTTCCATGTATCATAATGCTAGTTTTCTACTTAATATGATTCATAAATAAACTTCATAAATACTTTACTTAAATGTCTTGATTAGAGACAAGATCCTATTACACTTCAAGTCAAACATTCATGTATACAATTATGACAAAATAGGATTTTGTTCAATATCGAAACAAAACATTAAAGAGCTCGAAGTGTCAAATATAGTCATAATTTTTGAATGACGCCCATTCTTTCGACATGTCCAATAAATGTCTTTGGAGGCGATCCTTTTGTTAATGGGTTAGCAATCATAAGATCTCGTGCTAATGTGTTCAATTGACACCTTTTGTTTCGAACTTCTTCTTTAATGGCAAAATACTTTAATTCCATATGCTTAACACCTTTGGAATACTTGTCGTTCTTAGAGAAGAATATCACGCAGAATTATCACAATAAATTTCAGCGGCTTGGCAATACTGTCGACTATTCCAAGTCCCGAAATAAAGTTCTGCAACCAATTCCCTTAAAGCGTGGCCTCAAAACATGCCACAAATTCAGCTTCCATAGCGGATGCAACAATTACAGTTGTTTCACACTTTTCCATGAGATTGTTCCTCCGCCTAATGGGAACAAGTATCCAAATGTAGATTTTCGAGTATCAACACATCCAACATAATCTGAATCTGAATATCCAATCACTTCAAGATGATCGGACTGCATTAAGTAAGCATGTGATCTTTTGTTCCTTGCAAATACCTCAAGTACTTTCTTTGCAGCCTTTCCAATGATCCATTCTGGATTACTTTGATAACGACCAAGCATTCCAACAAAGAAAGCCGATATTTGACCGTGTACAAGTTTGTGCATACATCAAGCTACCAATAATTGACGCATAAGGAATGTCTTTCATTTGTTCTCGTTCCAATTCATTATTTGGACATTGCTTAAGACTGAACTTATCTCCCTTCTCGGATTGGAACGATGCTTGATGAACACTTTTTCATCCTAAATCTCTCTAGAACTTTATTTATGTATGTCTTTTGAGACAACCCTAACAATCCTTGTGATCTATCACGAAATATTTCTATCCCGACCACATAAGTTGCCTCTCCCATATCTTTCATTTCAAAGTTCTTAGAGAGATACTTCTTGGTTTCATACATCATACCAAGATCATTTGTTGCAAGCAAGATATCATCAACATACAGAATCATAAAAATAAGCTTACTCCCAATGACTTTAAGATATATACACCAATCAACGGTGATTTCCTTAAATCCAAAAGAAGTGATGGTATCGTTGAACTTGAGATACCATTATCGAGAAGCTTGCTTAAGTTCGTATATCGATTTCTTTAATTTACACACCATATGTTCTTTGCCTTCAATAGAAAAACCTTGGGTTGATCCATATATACTTCTTCCACTAAATTCTCATTTAGAAAAGCTGTCTTAACATCCATTTAGTGCAGCTCCAAGTCATAATGAGCCACTAAAGCCATAATAATTCTAAAGGAGTCTTTACGAGACACCGGTGAAAATGTTTCTTTGTAATCAATATCATTCTTCCGAGTAAAACCTTTGGCAACAAGTCTAGCTTTATATCTTTCGATATTGCCATTTGAGTCACGTTTAGTCTTGAAGACCCATTTACATTCGACTCTTTTACAACCTTACGGCAATTCTACTAGGTCTCAAACTTTGTTATGAGTCATTGATTTTAACTCTTCTTTCATGGCATTTAACCATTTAATAGAATTATTGCTTTCTATGACTTGTGAAAAGGAAGCTGGATCATTATCTTCAATCCCAATATCAAATTATGACTCTTGTAGATAAACCACGTATTCATTAGAAATAGCAGGCCTTCTTTGTCTTTCGGACCTTCTTAATGCTACTTGTTGTGGTTCATCTACTATAGGTTCATTAACGACATGGTCATCAAAGATGGGTTCATTAATGACAGTTCGGTAATGGCAGGTTCATTAATAAGAGTGTTATCATTTATTTATTGTTCTTGTAAATTGTGTGGCAATTCAACAATATTAGGAACAACAACATGAGTAGAAGTACTAGGTAGAGGAAACTCAACCCTAACTTCTTCAATGTCCACTTTTCGTGGTTCTACACTCCTACCGATTTCACCATTTTCAATGAACTTGGCATTACCAATTTCCATAATCCTCGTACTATGATTAGGACAAGAAACCTATACCCTTTAGATTTTTTGGATAACCAATAAAGAAACCACTTATGGTTCTTGGATCCAATTTCTTTTCATGTGGATTGTAAATTCTTAATTCTCATTGGACAACCCCAAACATGCAGGTGTCTTAAACCGGGTTTCCTACCCGTCCACGATTCAAAAGGTGTCTTAGGAATCGCTTTGCTAGGAACCTGTTTAACATATATACATGTGATCTTCGGTGCATACATCCATAATGAGGTGGGTAAAGAGGAATTACTTAACATACTCCTTTAACCATATCCATTAGAGTACGATTACGTCTTTCTGCTACATCATTTTGTTGTGGTGTACCTAGCATAGTGTATTGAGCATAAATGCCACGCTTTTCAAGGAATTTAGCAAATGGGCACAGGCATTGCCACTGATTCATCATATTTTTCATAAAATTCACCACCTCTATCAGACCTAATGATTTTCACCTTTCTATCCAATTATCTTTCAACCTCTTCTATAAACACTTCTAAAGCATTTACAGAATGAGATTTTTCTTGTAATAGATAGAGATATCCATAACGTAAAAAATCATCGATAAAGGTAATGGAGTATCTTTCCTTCCCAAAGGAAAGCACATCAAAAGGCCCACAAAAATCGGTGTGTATTATTTCAAGAAGCTGTGTACTTCTTGTGGCTCCTTTCTTTGTGTATTTTGTTTGTTTTCCTTTAATACAATCCACACAAATACCAAGATCAAAAAATCCAACTCATGAAGGATTTCATTCTTTACTAATCTTTGTAGTCTTTCTTTGGAGAGATGCCCCAAACGTTTATGCCACAAGTAAGCGAGAACTTTCATTGACTAAACCACGTTTAGTTCCAACATTATGATGCAAAGTCATAAGGGTCTCAGAAAAGATGATCAAGTTTAAAAGCGATACAAGCCATCGACGGAATACCGTAACCGACAAGATGATTTTGTTTGAGCACACTAAAACATCCATTACCAAACTTAAAGCAATATCCAACGAATCAAGTTTAGAAGCGTAAACTAAATTACGAGAAACTAAAGGTACATAAAGAGTTTCAAACAAATCTAAATAATGTCCAGTATCTAAAATTAAACGATAAGTTCTCATGGCTTGTCTTGGTGCTTTGACTCCATTCCCCATGACAACAAAGTTTTTATTTGGGTTTGTGGTTCGGGTTGTAAGGAATCCCCGCATCGTATTGGAAACATGAGTGGTACAGTCAGAATCAAGCCACCAAGTATTATAAGGAACTTCAACTAAGTTTGATTCATGACATACTAAAACATTAAGTATACCTCTCTTTTCGAACCAATCTTTACGCTTACGACAATCCTTTTGAAAGTGTCCAGCTTGCAAAACCGGCACTTTAGATTATCGTGTTCTTTTTTCTTGATTTGAGCGGATGACTCATTTACATTATTTGGTGCTTGCTTGCTCTTTCCTTTCTTCTTTCTCGGCTTTCTTTCTAGCCCCTTGATTCATTGCGAGATGAACAACATGAGTTCTCTCGATTCTTAAGTCTCGTTTCCTCTGAACTAACATTCCGTGAAGTTCATTCACATTCCATTTGTCTTTCATGGTATTATAGTTCATTTGGAAAGGACCATACTCGAGAGGGTAGTGAGTTTAAGATAAACCGCACTAGAAAGTTATCATCTACTTGTCATTCCCAATGACTTAAGTCTTGTCTGCGGTGTTTGTCATTTCAATGACATGTTCATGCATGCTACTAGAACCATCAAACTTTATGGTGGTTAAAGTAGTCATCAATGTCCCAACGGCGGACTTATCGCCAGGTTTGAGAACATTCTTTCACAGATGCTAAATATTCTTTAGCACTTTCAGTTTTAGGAATGGTAGACTTGATGTTGTCACTACGCTCATTCGCATAAACATAAGGCTCGGTTTGTTCGATTTTACCCAAGCATCATGGGCAAATTTTTCATCATCGTTGCTATTTTCATTAATAACAGGCTTGTCAACTTCGAGTCGAATCAAGATCCAAAACACCAAGGTGAAAATGGATCTGTTTCAAACCATTTATCGAAGTTTAGACCATTAAATATCGTAATGCATTTAAGCAAGCGAATGAAGAGTGACGGGAACAGTGCTGCGGGAATAATATAATTAATACATATTAATACTTTGAATAAAAGCATTCAGGATCAAAAAACATTAAGTGTATATTAATGATCTCCTTTAGGTGATACATTAGCATACAAACATAATCATAATGATGCTTTGTAAATTCAAATAATTAATAATTTGATATTTCCTTTCTAAATTATTTTGCTATCTTTGGATATACAAAATAACCCATAATAAAATATCAATTATTACTATTATTTTCATAATTTATAAGACTAAATGATGACCTTTGGGTGATCTGTAAATATCTTATAACCATGAAGTTTTGAATACCCATAATTATCGAGACTAATCAAATCTCAAGCATCACATATATATGGGTAATCAAAATATTAATCATATAATTTTGATTTATTAAACTTAATAGTCGAGACCACTTTGGTGATTAACGAGACCAACATTATATAAATCTAATTATATAATTTACCTTATAGTTAATGGAAACTAAATCCTCAATAATTTAATCACATATTTAATGAACGGTAATTAAATATGATGAAATATAATTAAAAACTTTATCTCATAATTTAAATACGACCATTATGAACCGTAATTAAATATGTAATCTCAAGCATTTTGTATACCCATAATTTAACTAAACCTCATAAGATATTTACGTATTATTTAAAATTTCAAAATTATGGGTATTGAGATTACCCCAATTAAACCTCATATGGGTATTTTTCAAAGCCGTGAAATTATTTAAGCGGGGTTTAATTGGGTATTCAAGGAAAAAGCCGTGAAATTATTTAAGCGGGGTTTAATTGGGTATTCAAGGAAAAAGTCGTGAAATTCAAAATGCTTCTTGATAATATCTTACGTATTATTTAAAAATTTCATAATGCCCTAATAAACAGAAATTATTTAAGGAACATATTTAATCACATAAATTTAATGAACAGTAATTCGTAAAATATTTCTCAATTAAATTTAGGGTTCATGAATTATTAAGTTTGAGCGAAAAGATATGAATTTAATAATCATGCTCGATACCACATGTAAAATTAAATTACAAACACAATAACATGATATTTGAATTTAAATCTAAATAATACATGGATCTTAAAAATATGTTTCTCACATTGAGAATCATACAAAACTTAATTGTAAAATATTAACCTTGTGCGACCATTGATTTGTTGATGAAGAAGTTATTTGATTTCTTCTCTCCCTTAGCCCCTTACGTAATATCCAGATGGTATTCCTTTTGTGATAATGATAATGAATTATCTGTGATACTTTTATGGGCGAGAGAAATGAGTAGTTTCTTTTACCGCAAAAGCGCTCATTTAAAATCTGTAATTCACACGGTCTATCAACGTGTGAGGAATAGATATATATTAAACCATAAGAAAATATGGGCCATAAATATCTTACATATGGGCCACAATAATATGGGCCATTAATAATATCTTACATTCCAAACCCGGATTTGGTGATAAGAACGAGCGGGAATTGAGAATCAGCAATTTCATGTTGTGGCGGTTGGCCTACTCGAAATGTACTTTTCCAACAAGATGTTTCAGACTTCGATGAGACGGATCTTTTCGAGGCTCTAACCGAATTCTAGCGGAGGCAAAGACGTTTTGGTGGACACAAATATTAGATCAATTGAAACAATGCAGATTATATTGTCAACCAATTTCAACTGTGACATTTGTTTGTATTGTGTGTATTATTGGACTTGTTTCATTACTCCCTTCGTCCCAAGTGAGAATCTGCACACTTTCCTTATTCGAACGTCCTAACATAATCTGCACCCTAAATAAAGAAAGTCCACTAAATACTAACACCCTCATAACATCACTTTATTTTAAAAAATGTCACTCGGTTTTTAATGATAAAATTATTCTCTTTTACTTTATCTAACTCAACCACCTAAAATACTCTTATATTTTATTCTCTCTTTTACTCTATTAACTCCAAAAACAACTTTTCTTAATTTACGTGCCCAATAAAGGGTGCACGGTATCCCGGGATGGAGGGAGTATAAGCTATTCCATCCGTCCCACAAAAGTTTTGCATACATTCCTTTTTAATTTGTTCTACAAAAATTTGCATACCCTAAAATGGAAATGTTCCTCACAACCTTTATCCTTACAATATACACATATTTATCTTTCATCTTTGTAATACCCATAATTTTATAATATATAATATTATATTTAACGTAATTTTTATTTTATTTTATTAATTATTCCTATTAATCTTTTAAATCCCTAATTTATTTTCACCCTCAAATTTTAAATTCTAATTTAAATTTAAAATTTAAATTTCAATTCTTATCTCTCAATTAAATTCAAATATTTTTCAGTCCTTATCTCACTCAAGCCCAAACCCATTTCTAATACTTATTTATATAAGAGTTTTAACCTAGAAAAACTACGCACACAAATCTGCATTCTCAATTACACGGTGGTTTCTGACCTCTCACATGCGGTACACCTTTCTCTTTATTTATTTATTTTTCTTCCTTCGTTTAAATTGCCCGCCTGTTCGGTAACATCAAAAATTTATTTTAGTTTTGTTCCTCTGATTTATTGGCTATAATCATATTATATATAATATATATAAATATAGAGAAGTCAGCGTTCGTCTTCGTAGCTATAGGATTTTAATTGGTTAAATAACTAGGTAATTCATGATCAAAGTGATGCAATCGATGACGCCTTATCAAATATCCATGTGAAAGATTTAAATATTTATAATTTAAGTGTGATTTGCAGAGATCCATTGATTTAGTGGAAGATCATTGTATGATCCATACCTATTAGATTTTCTTTCTTTCGTCTCCTGTGTGTAAAATCTATATATATATATATATATATATATATATATATATATATATATATATAGATTTATTAGTGTGTCTGCTTTGTGTGTAGTGTATGTGTTTGTGAATTGGTGTTAGTGTGTGCGTGTGTTTACTGTGTGTGGCGTGAGTTATTATTATTATTATTATTATTATTATTATTATTATTATTATTATTATTATTATTATTATTATTATTATATTTATTTATTTATTTAATTCTATTAAGAATTATATCTATAAATTTTAATTTGGGAATTAGAGTCTTAAATTAGGAATTTAAATTATTCCAAATTAATTTATAATTTCTTGTAATTAAGTCCTAAATTATTTAAGATCTTGCTTTTTGATCCTCAAATTTATAATAAATATATAACTAAAATCATTAGTCCTCTTGAAAATTTGATTAGGATATGTGCTAATTAAATATAAATAATTATTATGCTAGGTGACGAAAGTTACGAAGGCTAAATTTTACGAGGCTATTTTGTTACACTCCTACGGTGATCAATTAAGGTGGGGATTTAATTGCTCTAAGCTCTACAGTGGTATCGTAGAGTATTGCATGTTTTATTCAATGTTTAATGCCTATTGTAAATTATGTGATTATACGCTTGAAATTATATTATTCCATGTTATTCTAATAGCCGGGGGCCCTTATGAGGTCCGGGATGACGGGTCTTCGGGTGTATCCCGCCGTGCTCAATGGCAAAGTCTAATAGCCAGGGGCCCTAATGTGGTCCGGGATCGACGGATCTTCGGGTTTAACCCGCCGTGCTCCATTCTACGTGTGAGAATACGAGTCTTTAAATGGCTTTGGGAAGGCTCACAACTCCATTTCTATGTTGGCAAAGTATTATTGGCAAAGTGGCAAAGTATCAATGGCAAAGTTTATTATTGGCAAAGTTCATGTGAATTTATTAAATTTTAGTTGATTATCATGTGTTTACTTGTGTATTAAATTTTGAATAAATTTTATCTCCATGAGTGTGCTTGCATACTCACCCCCAATAAACCCATTTCGGGTAATGAGCTGGACGGCGAGGAGTGATGACGAGGGACATCATGCTCATGCTTTTACTTTTACTATTTGTTTAACTAATGAATTTATGTTGAACTTAGGAATTTATGTTTTTCCTAGAAATTATTTAAATGTTTACGTTTCCGCCGTAACATTATTTCACTTTTGAAAAATTAGACGTTAACTCTTTCATATAAAATTTATCGTTGTTTTATTCCAAAATTAAATTTGACGCCTCAAATCTTTTAATTTCTATTACTTATTTAGAATCTAAGTCTTTAAAAATTAGGGCGTCACGGTGTGGTATCGGAGAAGCGAGGTCTACGTTCTTGTAGACTTGTTCAAAATTTAAGTGTCAAAAAAATTATTTTAAGTGTATTTTATCAACGAAAAAAAAAAAAGTTCATTTATAAATGTTCGAGCATATGTCGCCCATCACCGCCTCACCGCTTGAGCTTATAAGGTACAAAATTTTATACTTTAATATATGCGAATTATGTGATGTCTTGATGCATAAATTGACATGCTTATATGAACTCTATGTGATATGCTAGTTGAAACCTTATTATTACTTGATTACAATAGTCTTCTCCATATTTAGAGGTCTCTAGTGTAGTGCGTGAAACGTGGCATTTTTACTTAGTTTGTAACAAAATATCTTAGGTTATGGCTCGTCGAGGTAACGCACGCAACCAAGCTGATGTTCCTAACCCGACTACTCAAGGAGACTTCCAAGATAATGCTAATGTCGTGGAACAATTCCGTCGTTACAAGCCACCCACCTTTAACGGACGCGATGGACCTGCTAGTGTTGAAGAATGGTTTCGAGCGTTGGAACGTATCTTTCGTCTCGTTAGATGCACGCCTCAGCAACGTGTAGCTTGTGCTGAATTTCAATTGGTGGAGGATGCGATCATTGGTGGGAAGGCTACTGGAGATCGAGGCGAAGAAGCAAGAGATGCACCGACGTGGGATGAATTCAAGGAAATCGTTATGGAGAGATTCTTTCCAGACACCTATCGGGAGGAGATGGAGTCCCGATTCTTCAACTTCCAACAAGGAAACCTCGACCGTGGAAGAGTACGAGAGACAATTCAAGAACATGTCTCGTTTTGCATACCATATGGTGGATACCGAACGTAAGAAAGCTCGGAAATTCAAGAAGGGGTTAAGACCGGAGATACGGAGCATCCTAGCGGGTCATGGAGACATGCCTTTCGGTGACTTGGTGAGGAGAGCCGGTGAAATTGCTGCAAGCCAGGCACCGAGAAAGTGAATTCGAAACCAACAAACCTTTTGGGAAAGAGGAGATGGGACGGTCATAACCAAAACAACAACCAGAGTCGAATAAGCAAGGAAAGTTTCAGGGAGCCACGGGTGCTAATGCTCAACCAATCAAACCCACTTGCGCCAACCGTGGGAAGAATCACGGAGGAGAGTGTCTTGCAGGACAAGGAAAGTGCTTCAGTGCCGTCGGCCGGGCCATACAGCCCCTTCTCGTCCTAACTTCGGAGGTCGAATCTAGCTCCTAAAGGCAAAGCACGAGTTTACTCTATGTCCGGTCATGAGGATGGAGGTCAAGAACACCACGATACCATGACAGGTATGTTGACATTAAATAAAGTTCCAGTTCTAGCTTTGTTTGATACGGGTGCGACACATTCTTTTATATCCACAAAGTGTTGTGCTAAGGTTGGTTGTAAGGAAACCAACAAGGTCGAAGCACTTGATGTTAGTATACCCTCGGGTCAAATAGTGGTCACAGATAGAGTAGCTAAGGATGTGAATTTAGAAATCTGTGGTAGAAACTTAAATGCTAACTTATATGTCATAGAAATGAGTCACTTTGATGTAATCTTTGGCATGGATTGGTTGTCCAAATATCATGCTAGCATTGACTGTGGAAAGAGGGAAGTGGTGTTAAAGCTACCAAGTGGAGAGGAATTGGTTTACTTTGGATCAAGGACGGGAGCTAAGAGCCTTATCATAACAGCTATGAAAGCCATAAAGATGCTACGAAGGGGCAATCGTCAAGGGTATTTGGTCAATGTGATGGGAACCCCTACTCGTGAAACGAAGATAGAAGATGTCCCGGTGGTTCGAGATTTTCAAGATGTTTTTCCGGAGGATTTACCCGATATTCCACCCAAAAGACAAGTGGAGTTCACGATAGATTTGTTGCCGGGATCGACACCCACATCAAAGGCACCATATCGAATGGCGCCTAAAGAATTGGAAGAACTCAAGGTACAGCTACAAGAATTGTTGGATAAGAAATTCATTCGACCAAGTGTCTCTCCTTGGGGAGCACTGTCCTATTTGTGAAGAAGAAAGATGGGACGATGAGGATGTGCATCGACTATAGGGAGTTGAATCGATTAACTATCAAGAATAAGTACCCACCGCCGAGGATCGAAGATTTATTTGATCAGCTAAAAGGAGACAGCGTCTTTTCTAAGATAGACTTGCGATCGGGTTATCACCGATTGAAAATCAAGGATAGTGATATACCGAAGACGGCATTTAGGACTCGATATGGGCATTATGAGTTCACGGTAATGCCTTTTGGGTTGAGCAACGCTCCATGATATTCATGGATCGATGAACCGAGTCTTCCACCCGTTCTTGGATCGGTTTGTCATTGTGTTTATCGATGACATATTGATCTACTCAAAGAACAACAAGCAACACGAGGAGCACTTGAGCATAATACTAGAGGTACTTCGCAAGGAGAAGTTGTATGCGAAGTTCAAGAAGTGCGAGTTTTGGCTTGATCGGGTTGTATTCCTTGGACATATTGTCACCGCTCAAGGGATAGAGGTCGACCCAGCTAAAGTTGAGGCGATTAATGATTGGAAGACGCCTACCAATGTTAATGAAGTTCGCAGCTTTTTGGGCTTGGCCGGATACTATAGAAGGTTCATTGAAGGATTTTCAAAGATTTCTTCACCAATGACCCGTCTAACGAGAAAAGGGGAAAAGTTTGAGTGGACGAGCCGGTGTGAGGAGAGCTTCCAAGAATTGAAGATGAGATTAGTTTCAGCCCCTGTTTTGACAATTCCAGGATACATCCGGAAGTTTTGTAATTTCTGATGATGCGTCAAAGCAAGGTCTAGGATGTGTTTTGATGCAGCATGGCAAGGTGATTGCTTATGCCTCGAGACAATTGAAGAATCATGAGATGAACTACCCTACTCACGATTTGGAGCTTGCGGCGGTGGTTCACGCTGCGAAGATTTGGAGGCATTATCTTTATGGGGCAAGGTGTGAGATTTATACAGACCATAAAAGTCTAAAATATTTCTTCACGCAAAAGAGTTGAATATGAGGCAACGAAGGTGGTTGGAACTAGTGAAGGATTACGATCGCACCATTCACTACCATCCGGGTAAGGCCAATGTGGTGGCGGATGCGTTAAGTCGTAAGGATAGAGGAGAGTTGACATGCTTTTTGACACAACAAGAGGAATTAGTAAGGGATTTTGCCAATCTACGGATAGAAGTAGTGGGATCGCCAAGGAATGTTGAGGCGATTGTGGCGGCTATGGTGATTCAACCTTTGTTACGAGACAGAGTTAGAGAAGCACAAGACAAGGATGGATTCTTGAACAAAATGAGGAAGCGAGCACTAGATGGGGATGGTAAAGGCTTCATGGTAGCATCCGATGGTGCTCTCATGTTTGAGGGGCGATTGTGTGTACCCAAAGATGAAATTTTGAGAAGAGAAATTCTAGAAGAAGCTCATTGTACACCGTATACGGCTCATCCTGGAGGAACTAAGATGTACCGAGATTTAAGGACTATGTTACGGTGGAGGAACATGAAGGGTAGCATTGGAGCATTTGTGGAACGATGCTTAGTATGCCGACAAGTTAAAGCCGAGCACCAACGACCGTCAGTGCTTAAGCCTCTTGAAATTCCAGAATGGAAGTGGGAGCACATTACCATGGATTTCGTAGTGGGTTTGCCACGGTCGATTAGAGGAAATCATGCTTTGTATGGGTCATTGTTGATAGATTGACGAAGTCTGCACATTTTCTACCCGTGAAGATGACATTCGGGATGGAACAACTGCACAAATATACATTCGAGAGATTGTTAGACTTCATGGAGTTCCTGTCACAATAGTGTCCGATCGAGACACTAGGTTCACCTCAAAGTTTTGGAAGAGTTTACAAACTGCTATGGGGACGAAGTTGAGCTTTAGTACTGACTTTCCATCCGCAGATCGATGGACGGTCCGAGAGAACTATTCAAATTTTGGAGGACATGCTACGAGCTTGTGTGTTGGATCTCGGTGGAAATTGGGAGTCTTATTTGCCACTAGTTGAGTTTGCTTACAACAATAGCTATCGTGCAACGATCGGAATGGCACCTTATGAAGCATTGTACGGACGGAGATGCGAGTCTCCCTCTTATTGGGACGAGGTTGGTGAAAAGAAGGTTTTAGGCCCGTAAATCGCCGAACAAACTGTTGGGGTAATACAAAAGATTCGAGAAAGAATCAAGGTAGCTCAAGATAGACAAAAGTCTTATGCCGACAAGCGAAGGAAACAGCTAGAATTTGCTCAAGGGGAGAAAGTATTCTTGAAGATCTCACCTACGAAAGGAGTTATTCGATTCGGTGGCAGGGAAACTCGGACCAAGGTACATTGGTCCTTTCGAAATTCTAGATCGAGTCGGCGACCTAGCCTACCGGCTTGCTCTGCCCCCATCTCTTGCGGCGGTGCACAACGTTTTCCACGTGTCCATGTTGAGGAAGTACGTACATGATCCAAGCCACATCGTCAACTACTCAACCTTGGAGGTCAATAGGGACATGTCATATGAGGAGGTACCCGAACTCATCTTAGAAAGAAAGACTCACAAACTGGAACAAAGACGTAGCTCTCATCAAAGTACAATGGAGTCGACATGGAAAAGATGAAGCCACGTGGGAACGAGAAGATGAAATACAAGCAAAATACCCAAACTTCCTACTACGTGGTAAGTTTTAAAATTTCGAGGACGAAATTATTGTTAGTGGGGTAGGTTGTAATACCCATAATTTTATAATATATAATATTATATTTAACGTAATTTTTATTTTATTTTATTAATTATTCCTATTAATCTTTTAAATCCCTAATTTATTTTCACCCTCAAATTTTAAATTCTAATTTAAATTTAAAATTTAAATTTCAATTCTTATCTCTCAATTAAATTCAAATATTTTTCAGTCCTTATCTCACTCAAGCCCAAACCCATTTCTAATACTTATTTATATAAGAGTTTTAACCTAGAAAAACTACGCACACAAATCTGCATTCTCAATTACACGGTGGTTTGCTGACCTCTCACATGCGGTACACCTTTCTCTTTATTTATTTATTTTTCTTCCTTCGTTTAAATTGCCATACTGTTCGGTAACATCAAAAATTTATTTTAGTTTTGTTCCTCTGATTTATTGGCTATAATCATATTATATATAATATATATAAATATAGAGAAGTCAGCGTTCGTCTTCGTAGCTATAGGATTTTAATTGGTTAAATAACTAGGTAATTCATGATCAAAGTGATGCAGCGATGACGCCTTATCAAATATCCATGTGAAAGATTTAAATATTTATAATTTAAGTGTGATTTGCAGAGATCCATTGATTTAGTGGAAGATCATTGTATGATCCATACCTATTAGATTTTCTTTCTTTCGTCTCCCTGTGTGTAAAATCTATATATATATATATATATATATATATATATATATATATATATATATATAGATTTATTAGTGTGTGCTTCTGTGTGTAGTGTATGTGTTTGTGAATTGGTGTTAGTGTGTGCGTGTGTTTACTGTGTGTGGCGTGAGTTATTATTATTATTATTATTATTATTATTATTATTATTATTATTATTATTATTATATTTATTTATTTAATTCTATTAAGAATTATATCTATAAATTTTAATTTGGGAATTAGAGTCTTAAATTAGGAATTTAAATTATTCCAAATTAATTTATAATTTCTTGTAATTAAGTCCTAAATTATTTAAGATCTTGCTTTTGATCCTCAAATTTATAATAAATATATAACTAAAATCATTAGTCCTCTTGAAAATTTGATTAGGATATGTGCTAATTAAATATAAATAATTATTATGCTAGGTGACGAAAGTTACGAAGGCTAAATTTTACGAGGCTATTTTGTTACACTCCTACGGTGATCAATTAAGGTGGGGATTTAATTGCTCTAAGCTCTACGGTGGTATCGTAGAGTATTGCATGTTTTATTCAATGTTTAATGCCTATTGTAAATTATGTGATTATACGCTTGAAATTATATTATTCCATGTTATTCTAATAGCCAGGGCCCTTATGAGGTCCGGGATCGACGAGTCTTCGGGTGTATCCCGCCGTGCTCAATGGCAAAGTCTAATAGCCAGGGCCCTAATGTGGTCCGGGATCGACGGATCTTCGGGTTTAACCCGCCGTGCTCCATTCTACGTGTGAGAATACGAGTCTTTAAATGGCTTTGGGAAGGCTCACAACTCCATTTCTATGTTGGCAAAGTATTATTGGCAAAGTGGCAAAGTATCAATGGCAAAGTTTATTATTGGCAAAGTTCATGTGAATTTATTAAATTTTAGTTGATTATCATGTGTTTACTTGTGTATTAAATTTTGAATAAATTTTATCTCACTGAGTGTGCTTGCATACTCACCCCCCAATAAACCCATTTCGTAATGAGTGGGACGGCGAGGAGTGATGACGAGGGACATCATGCTCATGCTTTTACTTTTACTATTTGTTTAACTAATGAATTTATGTTGAACTTAGGAATTTATGTTTTTCCTAGAAATTATTTAAATGTTTACGTTTCCGCCGTAACATTATTTCACTTTTGAAAAATTAGACGTTAACTCTTTCATATAAAATTTATCGTTGTTTTATTCCAAAATTAAATTTGACGCCTCAAATCTTTTAATTTCTATTACTTATTTAGAATCTAAGTCTTTAAAAATTAGGGCGTCACACATGCCATTACTTTCGAGACCCCACATACATTCAATCCAATTAATTCTTTTATTTTATTCATAAAAGTTTACAAAATTATCTCTCAATACTCCACCCATCATACTTTTTCCTTAAACTTTGTGTCAAAAGATTCCCGCAAACTTTTCGAGACAGAGAGGGTAACAATTTGATAGTAATATTATATAATAAAAATAATTGATAATGTTTATAGTTGCACGGTGAAATTGGTTTATAAGACACTTTCTCAAACAACCAAATTGCCCTTAAATTGAAACATTGACTATTTGTAAAAATAAACCTATTGTTTCTCTCTACTTTCTCTTCAAAGTCAGCGATGTATATCGGATCACTAATACATTAACAGTTGCTAACAAGTTAATGTGTCACTGTTAATTTTATTGTCTTTAACGAGTTGACACGACACGACATGACACGAACACGACACAAAATTTTTGTGTTCTTATCAAGTCGACACGATAAGGACATGAACACAATAAGCCCAAACACTAACATGCAATTTTTGTGTTGTTTCCGTGTCGTGTTATCGTATCGTGTCCAAATTAAATTGCCAGTTTTCTTAATTTAAACATATATATATACTATATCTAGTCTATTATAAAGCACATAATACAATTTATTTTAACACATAATGATAGATTTAATGAGAATACAACACATTATTTCGAGGGAAATAATTAAAAAAAAAAAAAAACGGCTCATCGTCATAATGAAGAAAAATATAATATTTGTGCAAATCAAACTCTCTATTCTATATAGGGGATGAGTATATACAAATAAATATAAGAGATAAATTGTACGCTAACTTCACTCTCAATATGTAATCTATACTCAACCATATTCATAAGTCTCTGTCTGGCTGTCGGTCTTCTTGTTCAAAATACACGATAAGCAACCATCAATATGAATCAAATGATACTCTGTTCGTCAAATTTTAATTAGGTAAATAGGTTGAACACAAATTTTAAGAAATATTAGTTATTTATGTATGGAGTAGATGAGTTAAGTAAAAACAAAAGGTATTATTGTCAAGTTATTAATAAGAGTGAGAAAAAATGGTTAAAAAAGAGAGTAAATAATATAGGGCCCAAATGACAAATGGTGTAAACAAGTGTAAGTTATGAGGATAGAAATAAGTAAAAAAAAAAAAATTTGAAATGACATATTAAAATTGGACGGACCAAATAAATATGTTGATTAATTAAAATTGAACGGTGGGAATATATTTATTAAAGGATATTAGTTGTAATAACTGAAAGACATTATTTATATTACTAAAGAGTATCGATCGTGATAATTGAAAAATAGAGTTATATTACAACAATATTACTAAAGGGTATTAGTTTAGTTAGATTTTTCTTTTTATCGAGGCAAATAATAACTCGAACCCATGACCTTGAAGCATAGGTAGTGGACTCTAACCACTTGGGCTATATTACTTCGTCAATTAAACTTATTTTTAAATTTGCAAATTTAATTTGTCAATTAAAATATCTTCCACTTCTATAAAGCAATCATATTTATTTTTCTCTAATTCATTCATTGTATCTTCTATTTTTATTACAATTACTTTTTTTCTTTTCTTTACCTAATTATTATTTCACTAACTAACAACAATTAAAAAATATATCTTCATCACTCAAAATTATTAATTTGACATAAAATTACATACACCCCTACTCCTTCATCCCAAACTATAACACATATTTACTTTTTCATCCCAATTTGCCCAGCCAAAAAAAAAAAAAAAAAAAAACCAGCCTAAAGCCTATAAATCAGCGGCAAAAAAGAAGTAAGAGCATATATAATCTTGAACAATATTTATTGTAGTAGCTAGTTCATATATATTTAGCAAAATGATGATGTCCATGCAGTGCTTGCCAAATCTTATTCATCGACCAATATATAACAAACCCGGCCTCCCTATAAAGTCGCGTTTGGCAGGAAAATGTGGTGTTGCAGGAGACGACGACAAAAATCAAATTTTGTTACCTGGAGGCCTAAAACATGAACTCATGCCCAAACATGTCGCTGTGATCTGCGATGGAAATAGAAGGTGGGCTAGAAACAGAGGCTTGCCCGTACACCATGGTTACCAAGTTGGAGGACAAGTCTTGAAACAAATAGCTTTAAATTGTTCCAAATATGGAGTCAAAGTTGTCTCAAATTTTGTATTTTCTACTGAAAATTGGGCCCGACCTCAGGTACGTACGTACATTATAACTATTTTTATTTTATTTTATTTTTAATTCTACTTGTTTAGTGAAAAAAAAATTAAAATTCAAGGTGGGCAATCGGCCTCCATCCCTCCCTAGTTGTCGTGATTAATTTTTTTAGAATAGATTTTATGTGTATGATATGGATCACTATTTGATTTTGATCTCTTGATTAAATTTTGTGTACTGTAAATGTTTATTTTAAACTTGATATTTTAAAGATGTTGCTAATATTCTTTAATAATAATATGATACTTCTAACCTTAATTTTTATATTTATCTAGTTGGAATTTTTAATATTTTTAATCAAATACACCTAGCGCACTCTTATAATAAAATTAATAATTTAAAAATATAATTATTAATTTACGAAATTATCTTCTTTTTTTTTTTTCAATAAAAAAATCAACTCGTTAAGTCTTCCTTAGGTTTTGGAATTTTTTTATCGGTAAATGTTAGTTTGTTTGTTGTTAGTTTACCAAGCACTCAAACATTCTTAGATTTTTCTCCAAGCCACCTTATAACTCCATAATTCGTTCCCAAAGGAAATCGAACCCGGGCCTCCCACTAAAGTGAGGAACCCGGTGGCCAAGTGGGCTAAACTTATATTTTATAATATACAATTACTGATTTTTTTCTATTATATCTAAATTATTGCTTTTAAAAAAAAATCATTATCATTCTCAGTGATTATCACCATTTTCAATTATCAAAACTTTTTTCCATTATTGTTTTTATATTTTTTTAAAAAAATCTCCATATTATTAATTAGCAATTTTCTAATATCTCAATTACACCAACGTTTTCTCTATTATCAATTGTCTTATATCCGTCGTCCCTTAGGTCTGATCACGCCTAAACATGAAAAAGCTTTTAGAACATTTTTAGTTGAACGTGATCACGCCTAAATGCAAAAAAGCTCCTGAAAAAAGCAACAAAAATTAGTGAAATTAATTTCTATAAAAAAAAAAGAAAGACTATGTGATCATGATTAATCACGAAAAAGTTTTTAGACCAAAAATCAACTATTCTCCTTTCAAAAAAAAAAATCAACTATTTCTTAGAGAATCACATGAAATTTCCAAATACTTGTCTACACGGATTTTCGAAGGAAGAATGACGACTGAGAAAGCCCTAATTTACTTTATGTTTTCTATTTTAAATTAGAGAAAATTGTAGTTTTGGTTCCATCAGAATTTTTCAACGACAATGTTAGTCTCACGATCTTTTTGTCCTTTTTTTTAAATAGTCCCAACCATAATTTTTAAGGACCAAAACTGCAATTTTATTTCATTCTCTCGGGCCAAAACTGCAAATTATCATTCTCTTGGGACCAAAATTGCAATTTTTGGGACTAAAAATGTCAAAAAAACTACGGGACCAAAAGTGTCAAAAAAGGACCATTTTGTAAACCACTCATTCTCTTAAGACCAAAAATGCAATTTACCCTTTAAAATTAATATACTAGTGCAATAGGTGCGGGTCGGTGCGAGAGAGTACGATAGCACATGACATAATTATGGATCCTGATTGTTGATAGTCAGCAGCATGACACCTTAACTATTGTAAAAAAATCCCTAATTTCTTGGAACATGTTCATATAAAAGTTTGTGTTTGCATAAGATAACAATAAACATATCTTGTGCCTTAAGTCTAGGAAATCATATGTTTTCTAATTAAAATTAGATTGATTCTTTCCTTGCATATATATTTAAGAGATACGGTCATTGAGTATATTCTGATATTGTATTTGTAAATCTCATAGTAGAAAAAGATATTCAATACCTCATCTTTAAGAGTGTTAACCAAGTTTCACATCAAAACTTGATCCACATTAAAAAATTAGATCTAGTTTATGTTTCAGTTATTCTAACTAATACTCTTTAGTAATATAGGTATAATACCCTTCAATTATCATTACTAATACTCTTTGTAATGTTGTCCTATTGTAATATAATTATATAAGTCATATCTTTCACTTATCACAACGGATATCCTTTAGTAAATAATATTCTTGATTATCATGGTGATACCCTTTATTAATATAGGACATACTCTTGATTATCACAACCGATATCCTTTAATAATATAAGTAATAACCTTTGGTTATCACAAGTAATACTCTTTAATAAATAAATCAAGTTTCGGCATAAATCCTTGTTTACAGTAGACTTTGTCCATTTCTAATGAGCTGCATGCAGGAGGAAGTTGACTTCCTGATGAACTTGTTCGTGGAGATAATTGTATCAGATCTGAAGGAGTTAATACAGTAAGCATTCATCTTCTTTCTGTTTCAAATATAATTTTTTAATTCTACAATATTATACCACATATAGTGCATCAACCTTAAATTTGTACACTTATCACATTTCAATTATATAATTTATATGTGTAATGTGGGCATCCCTGATGCTCCCTTGACTTAATATATATTTTGCTTTTAACAAAAAAATTATATTTATCTACATGTCAAATCTAATCTGCCTGTTTCATTACATTAGTCTGTACATTTCTGTTTTTTTACTTTGTCGATTAAATCTAATCTTCATATTTCAGTTACATTAGTCTGCACATTTCAATTATATTAATCTAAATTTTCACCTATATGTTCAGTTGCACTCACGGTGCAACCGATGCTCTTGACTCCTCCGTTCTACGTAAAGTATTGTATGAACAAGTTTCACCATTAAATTTATGTTCTACGTAAAGTATTGTGTGAATAAGTTTCACCGTTAAATTTATGTTGGTAATATTAGTTGTTTAGTGGTATTAGTTGTTTTACTATACAATATTAGTTAAAGAATATTAATTATTTTACTAAAAATATAAATTGTAAACTAATTTCAAGATAAAACTTGTTTACAAAATACCAACCCTATTTGTATATAAAGGGACGCTTTCTTGCATCAAAATTACAACGAAAAAGGGAACTGTAGCAATTAAACAAAACAAACAAAAACACTATAATTCATTAAAAATTCAATTTTTTTTTGTAGGATTGAAATAAAAGATTTGATGAAAACCAACGTAGAACCATAATTAATAACCTAATCTTTAGATAAATTCTTGCTGAGGTAGTGTTATGTGAAATGTGTAATAAGACATAACAAATATTATTAATTACTCATTACTATGCACTTATCCTAATTTAAAAATTTATAATTTATTGATTAATTTTTACTATTATATGATCGAACGTCTGATCACATTACCGTTTATCATTTTCACTGTGTTTTGGATCGATTTCTTACTTATATACTCCCTCCTATTCAAAATATATGTCATTTTGGATGAATGCACACATATTAAAAAAATTATTAATTTCTTATTACACCCTTAATAAATGTTTGTCTCTTTTATAAAAGAACACACTTAACTACACATTTTAATGATTTTAGGGGTAAAAATGAAAAAATGTAACATTGAAAAGTGCAAAAAGTCATATAATTTGCAAAAAAATAAAAGGTAAAAACGTCACTTATTTTGAATAGGTTACATCAAATTAACAGTCGTTGGGTTCTCTCGTATTTGTGTTTTTATCTATTTGTTCCTCATACTCCTTTGAGAGGTTGCTATTATAAATTTTTTTGGCTTTTTCCAAATAAATAATAAATAAATATTTATATATAGGAAAGAAAATATGCGAGCAATATATATAGGGAACATACGGCAACTTCCAGACAATCTTCAAAAGCGAATATGTGAATCGGAGGAGCATGGGAAGAACAACACGGGGGTGCATTTGGTTATAGCTATTAACTACAGTGGGCAATACGACATCGTTGAAGCATGCAGGAAAATTGCAACCAAAGCAAAAGACGGGGTTTTGCAACAGAAGACATTGACCCTACCCTCTTCGAGCAGCATCTTGAAACAAACGGGGCCCGTTTCCAAACCCGGATTTGGTGATAAGAACGAGCGGGAATCGAGAATCAGCAATTTCATGTTGTGGCAGTTGGCCTACTCGGAAATGTACTTTTACGACAAGATGTTTCCAGACTTCGATGAGACGGATCTTGTCCAGGCTCTAACCGAATTCCAACGGAGGCAAAGACGTTTTGGTGGACATAAATACTAGATCAATTAGTTTAGCCCACTCATCTTTATTGCCCTTAACTTTGAAATATATATACATTGACTATTTGTAAAATCATCTCTACTTTTTCTCCATTGGATTTAAATTATTTTCATCCTCTAACTTTTCACTTTTATTGAAATGATTCTCTAATAATCTATTTTATCAATTTAGTCCATTATGTTTATATATTTTGCCAATTTACTCTAAATTAGCCAGAAAATATATTAAACGATGATGTTTTGATCACGTGTCCGTCACGTGCGACCAAATTTCAGCGATCATTAATAAGTTGACGTTTTCTTATCCACATGGTTACGAAGCGGCATTTTTTGGCAATAAAAAAATTCAAAAATTGCAAAAATTTTATTTTTATTTTATATTTTGAATTTTTATTGCCAAAAAGTGTCACGTCGACACCATGTGGATAGAAAAAGTCAACTCATCAACTACCGCTGAAATTTGGTCGCACATGATTAAAATATCGTCGTTTAATGTATTTTTCGGCTAATTTTGACTAAATTGGCAAAATATATTAAACATAATCCAAATTAAGTAAGACAAAGTATATTGTGAACTAATTTTATCGTGAAATATGTTTATATTGTATGTATTTTTTAACAATATAGTAATATTTGAAAATGTGTGTGTGAGTGTTTTTCAGAGGATGTTGATCGAAATGTTGGGACATTCAGGGCTACACTTAACAATGAAAGTTTTAAAAACACTTTGCAATCAGATTTAACATGATTTTGTATAGACTAAATTAGTTTATACATACCTTATGGCAAGATCTTCACTATAACTTAGTACGTAGTGATGTAAAAATAAAACAACGATCTTAACTCAAGATCTCGAATTATGGTGAAGTGTAAGAATTATATCACCAAAATGATCTATTAGTATAGCTCTCAATCTAGTCTGACATAGATCTACTTGTGTTGTTTCATGCAGCTTGTATATTATAACGCGTGTGCGTTCTTATTGATTTGCTCAACACATATATTAATGTTTTGTGTCGGAATTGCTATATATATATATATATATATACACACTACACACTAGATGATATCCCTCGTTTATGCGGAATGTTCGTTAAATTAAATTTTACAACTTAATGTATTATATTATATATATATATATATATATGTATAATTTTTTTATCAAATAATAATATAATTTAAGTATAAAATATATATATATATATAATTTTTTATAATTATAATATTTAATTTAATTAATGGTAACTAAAATTATTAATAACATATTTGTTTATAAATTAATTTTTAATTTAATTTATTATAATTATATCATATGCTAGATATATAATTATTATAAGTATGTGAAAATATATTATAAGATTCGTTTCAATTTTTTTAAAATTAATAAAAAAATAATTATTAATAAAAGAAGTCTTATATAATTGATGTATAAATATCATATATAATTATTTGGATTTTTTTAATAATATTGATATGTATATATTTATATATATAATTTAATTCAATCAATCTATATATATATATATATATATATATATATATATATATTAGGGGATTCACTTGTTTGAAATACTCAGAGATTAATATTTCATAATTATTGAACTTTCTCAAATATAATGAAGATAAAACATAACTTGATACGATTACAACAAAAATCTTATACACTTTTATAAACCGAAGTTAAATAAAAGATTTTTATCAAAATACATAAATATTTATGGATTGATTTAGTGGTAAGCATTATAATTATTCAAAAGGTTATAGGATTGGAACGGATACACAAAAATATGTTAAATATGTATAGTGTGTGTATATATATATATATATATATATATATATATATATATATATATATATATTCTATCATATAATAAAGAGAATGTATTATATATACCTTGTGCACCATACACTATTGGTCGATAGTATTAGCTCTTACAAGCAATAGTATTAAAGCACTAATATTATTTTTACAAACAATAATATTAATGGTGTCTATAATAAACAAATGAAGCACTTAGCCCAAGTGAAAAAATGGTCGTATAGGATTAATCCCTTGCCCAACGTATACATGAACCATTTGAAGTTGATTAATTATTAGAGTCATGAGAAGCTAACCCTAATCCATTCGGATTATTCATACTCTGAGAAAGAGTACACGCATTTACAGTGTCACAATTTGAACTAGGTTTATGTTTAAATTAATGAATTTAATTTTAAATATTGTAATCAGGGACGGATCCAGGATTTCGTCTCAAGGGGCGAAGAGTAAAGGGGAGAAAAATTTAATAATTCAAGGGGGCGAAATGATAAAATATTACGAATTTAAAGTATAAATAAAAAAAAATTCATACATATAGTAAAAAAATTTAAAGCCAAGGGGGCGACCGCCGCGCACCCCCTAAATCCGTCCCCGATTGTAATGATAAGTTCTTTTGAAACTTGATAATTATCGAGATTTTCCTTTACGCAAAAAGATATTTGCAAAATATTGTGTGAATAAGTTTCACGGTGAAGTACTAGTTGTTTCATTTGAAGGATATTAGTTGTTTTATTATAAAATGTTAATTTTAAATGATATTAGTTGTAAACTAATTTTATGGTGAAACTTGTTCACGCAATACCAATGAATTGTATAATGAAAAAAATATATATATGTTGGTAATTTCAAACACTTGGGACAAGTAGTCACACTTCCCCTGGGACTAATTATTCCTCATTCACGAGACAAATGACAACTTTTTTCCAGATTCGTAATCCATCATGACCAGGAATTAGGGGCGGATCCAGGATTTAATAGTAGGGTTAAGTAAACGTTTCGATTCATAATTTTTTTTTTTTTGATCAGAACGTTTCGATTCATAATATTTATACATTACAAATATTTCAATGTTCACTTAAGTTGTGCCACTGCGAAACTTCAAAACATAAAATTCAATAATTAGTTGATTCTATGTCAATATCTTTAGCAATCTCTCTCAAAATCATCCCGTCTTGCTACGAAAAGTCTTCTTCACATGTTTTATTGTTGAAAACGCTTGTTCAGTTGTAGTTGTAGCAATGGTAACGTCAAGATTAGACGAATCAATCTAGTTAATTAGCATATCATAGACTCTCGATCTTTCACACTTAGTAAGCAGCTAACTCAACAAGTGTAGAAACTTAAAACTCTTAGGCTCCATTTGGATGGAGTCATTTGAAATTAATGGATTTGAGGATAATACAACCATATATTTACAAATCAAAATGGAGAATAACTAAATGAATGGATTTGATTCACACAAATATTACTTATAAGTAGGAGGATTTCAAATACCCAACAAAACCTAGTCATTTGAAATCCTCTCACTTCCCCCACTTGTGCTTAATATTTGAGTGAATCAAATTCATTTATTTAGTTTTTCTCCATTTTAGTTTCTATGAATGTGTGGTATATTATCCTCAAATCCCTTGATTTTAAATCAATTTCATCCAAATGGAGCCTTATTTCATTATCATATCATACTTATAATGTATCAACTCATTCTACAATGAAACTATACTAACCTACATCCCTATTCAAGTTTAACATTTGAGGTAAGACACGAGTTTTAACGAATACAAAAATTTATTACAAAGTTGCTTTGGTGGAAAGTGTAAAGAAAGTAAAAGGTCGAGAGAAAGTGTAGGAAAACTAAAAAGGTAGAGTATTTTATTGTAAATATAGGTCATAACTTTTTAAAAAATATTACTCCCTCCATTCCGGAGTTATCTTCACACTTTTTTTACGTCCCACAATTAACGTCACACCCCTAAAATGGAATACCCTCCATAAACTACACCCTCACAATATCATTTAAATTTAAAAAATGTCACTTTTACTTTATTTTACTTTATTCTCTCTCCTACACTTTATCTCATATAACCACCCAAAATACTCTTACACTTTATTCTCTCTCCTACATTAATTTAAGTATTCTTAAACAACGTGCCACTTCACATATGAACCAAACTCCGGGACAGAGGGAGTAAGTTTTAAGAATGACGCCCAAATGGCAAAATGTTAAATTTAAAGAGGGATGGAGAGAGTATATATCTTGGTCCATGAAAAAAGTGTGGAGGGATCTCGATATCCAGGTACCGACTAGATATGATAAAGTCTTGGACCTACTGGATTTTCTCTTACACGTTTTTGCTCTAAATCCTACAGTTCCTAAGGAGTTCATTGTGGCAACAGCTTGGGGATTTTGGAAGAAGAGATGTGAGCTGACTCATGGAGATTCTGATTTCAAAAAGTCCAAAAACCACTCTCATGTCATCAGATAAGATGGGCGACCCTCTTAGTGGAAGAATTCAATGAGGCAAAAGTAGAGTGTCTAAACCCAGATTTGAGGATGGATTGAAATGGCTTAAGGAGACCGTAACAAATATGGAGAGGGGTTTACTGGTTTTTATAGAAACGAGCTATAAAGAAGATAGTGGAGAGTGTAATGTTGGATTTGTATTGGTTGATGCTTGGGGGAACCATGTGGAAAGTCGAATTTGGATCCTCTCCATTTTTTTCTTGTAAATTTCAGAGAGATAAACACAATAATAAAATAATAGGTGAAATACAAAAAGTAGGACCTGCCTATTATTTTATTATTGTGTCTATCTCTCTCCGAAATTTACAAAAATTTACAACAAAGAAATGAAGAGGATCCAAATCCGTGAAAAGTCAGGGCTCTAATTTGATTTTTGCAGAATCCCCCTTGAAGCGCAATCGAAAAAGGATTAGAAGCTGCTAGGAAGTGGGGGAATGATAGTGTTGTCATCATCACTGCTTGTTTGGAGGCGAACTTGGCCATCACTAATGACGAAATCTTTTGGAACCGGGGTGGGTACACCATGGAAAGAATAAGGGAAGAAGCTGGAGAAGGTACAAGAGTGGCAGATCGTTCACTTAGGAAGAGAATTTAATGAAACATCTAATCTCTTGGCCAAGTCGGTAACGACACCTACCGATTCTTTTGATTGGATTAGCATGAAGGTGCTTGATTGGTAGCAAGACCTTAGACCTCTTATTTGTTAGTATAGACCAAAAAAAAAAAAGATACTCTTTCTTTCCATTAAAACAATGCTCAAAGAGTTGTACTCGAGTTTTAAGAGTAAAGTAGATAAAGGGCTGGTTTTCATAGCAACAAACAACTTCCAAAATTACTTTTTTTAAAACGGTCTCTCACAACTTTTAAAAATAAGTGATTCTAGAAATGGTTTTGTAATGTTTGAAAACACATCCAAAGTAAGGGTATATTGGGAGTATTAGGGGATCCATTTAGAAATGAAATAATTGTTTGTGAATGTATAAACTATGACATTTTGAATAATTAAGTGATGGTTGGGGGATGATAATAAAGTGGTTGTTTCCATAAAGAGAATGTGTATATTTTTGTGGACATTATAGACAAAGCAAGTGAGCATACTTTGATGGATAGAGGGAGTAATAAAAACTGAGTAGAATACAATTTTGGTTGTCACTATAGTCAATTAGAGAAATATGACGAATAGCTACAAGAGAGTTGAAGAACAGATAAAATTAAATATGGCTAGTTCTAGCGTTTAATGAGATAATCTAATGGTGTAACATAGGATAATTTGTAGATAAAACTTGAATAAAATCGTTTCACAGTAAAACGGTTAATAAATTAGTACAAATTAACACATACATTTTTAAAGTGTTAAAACGTCATTGAAAATTTATTAAGCTCATATACATCCGAAATTTTCTTACTTTTACATTTTTTTTTTTAAGAATTACATCCGGCCCATCATTGTTATTATGATGAAAATGAATTTACTTTATTCTCGAATTATTATTTGTTTCACCGTAAGAGACAAAGATCACACAAAACTTGCTCTAATTTAAAAATAACACTTCAATATTTTTTTAAATAATAAATGTTAATATGTGATAATTTGTAAACCGCCTCACGCAATAATTTTCCATAAAATAGATGATTCCATCGAAAAATTAAAATTGTAGGTATCATACATCTAGAAACATAATTGGCCAAACAAAATGTAGAATCATTTATACAAGATAACGAAACTGAGATATTTAGTTACTCAAATAAAGCTAATTGAATCCCCTTCTTATAAGTTATAACTAACCCTAAAGCTGCAAATAGGTGTATGAACTAACAAACCAGCTTTATTAACTAACACAAGTTAATAATAACAAATGAGCTAACGATATATATCATCTAACAACGCAGATTAGCAAAATATCAATACACCTTCACATTAATCATCGTCCAAACTCAAAACATGTCTTGTATACGCGCACCAATGACCCAAAAGTTGCCCGATAAACATTAACCTTCGAGTTCAAACCGAGTCATAATCTAGGGTGTAGCAGCATTTGTGTTGAAAACAGGGTAATAAGTATCCAAGTCAAGCTGTTGAAGGATTTGTTGGGTGCTCCACAGATAAGAGGAGTGACCATCGATAATTTCAGTCACGTCTACCTGTTAGAACAAACACGAGAAAAGAAGGGAATAAGCAGAGATAACACGTAATTCATAAAACATAAGATCAAACAAAAAACACTATGTAACATTGATTGGTGCCTACATTTTCAATGCCAGGCACATTAACTGCTTGAATTCGGCAAGTCCTTTGGTGAGAAGACTGTTCAAACACACAAGACATGGGAGATTCGAGTCAAAAACAACGAGTATTTCAACTTTAAGAAAATTTTATTAAAATGCGATTTCAAGAGTTTGTACTTAGCACGAAACGCTACTCCAAGCATCCAATCACTCGTAGAATACACATTCACGTATCTTCCAGCTACCACCTGTGGAATATAGACGATTAAGTCGAGACTATATATGCCGAGTCATTAAATCAGTAAAATAGTACCTTTCGAGTAGCTTCCCAGTCCATGTCTTTGATTGCTATGGGGGCTCCAAGAAGAACAACTCGTTCCACAATTCCAGCTAATCAAAATCAACAAAGTGAACCGGTGTTGCAGAAAACCAAATAAATTACACCCAATTAAACAAAAAAAAAAAACTTCAAAAATCTGTAAGATAATACAAAATAATGGACATGTCTCTAAAAAAATTACGCATCAATTTTCAAATGACCTACCCCTGTGCATTGTCAAACTCATTTTTCGTCTATACTATTTGACTATCCTACCTTGAAAGGGCAACACAAATTGCTTACCATTAACATCGCTTTCAGCCAAAATCTGAAGACACCTGAAAATTACTCTTGCTCCTAGTGAGAAACCTACGAGAGTCACAGGCCTGGAAAAAGTGTGGATACCAATTAGGAAAAACTGCAAAACCACAATTTTTCTGAATGCATATATTAGCAAGTATACCTGTGCCCTTGCAACTCTTTCACTAATACTTCTGCTAGCAGTTTTCCTGCCTTATCAGATCTACAAATAGCACCACATCAGACTAATCTATTCTCTTAAGAACACCCACAATGATAGAAGGACGATGTTGTACTTTCCATACAAACTGAGCACTATTTAGGCATGTTAGGTGCCCTATCAAGAACTTACCAAAAATTCATCATAAACCTTTTTCATAACTAACAATATAACTATGACATTTATTTCCAATCATATATCATAAATATGATCAATACACCATGCATAGTACTCATTTTCAATGTAGAGTAAAAAGAAGAACCTGTTAATGGCAACTGCCCAGCTGCTGTCAATAAGATCAGTAAGAGTTAGTAGCGTTGCTGGCCAGGCAAGTGCCGTCATAAGGGTGCTTAGGACAGTCATCATGGCGCCTTGCTTCATCATTTCCGTGGCAAGTTCTAAATGATCATGTTTATGTCAAAGAGTAAGTTCCAGTGGCCTTATAGCTGATACATGCATTATATTTATTTAGCTGCATAAACAAAAATCCTTTACTTGAAGTAAGCCAATCTTGAATAGCAGTGCTTACAGCAATAAGATTTTGGACTCCCACTGCAACACATACCTAAAGAACCATTAATAAAGTTTCAATAAACATAACATAATGCCTTAATCAATGACATATATTGGGAAAAGAGGATTTACCTCTCCAAGTTACTACGTTGTCCTTCCCAAGGTTTTATAAAGTCCTCTTCCTCGAAAACAAATCCTGAAATTAAGATCTCAACAGCTAGCCGCTGACAAGAAAATCATAATAAGGACTAATGAAAGCAGATTGGAACAAAGAAACACACTGAACCATGTTAACAAAACAACAAGACCAATATGAAATTCACTACAATTTTCCTTTTTTTTTCTAACATTCAAATTATGGCCTTATGGGAAGCTGTAAGACTCACGCCTTGGTTATGGTTTTCTCCTATAGCTTTGAACTCAAATTCATCAACATCACCGATTCTCCTAGCCACTTTGCTCCCAGTAAGTCCAGCTCCAGCAGCTGTGTCAGTGGCAAATCAGTGTAATATATGGTTGGAATATAAATATTGAGGGGAATATTTTTAGGCCCGTAACTTAGGAGGTAACAATTGTAGTACATTATACTTACATACTGCTACATTTTGAACATTATATATTTTAATTTTTGCACATTTAGGCCCAATTGCCGAAACACCCAAATCGGCCTAAAATGTCAAGCATTTGGCCTAAATGTCAGAAAATTAAAATATAATGGCATAAATTGTCAGCCCAGAAAACCCCAATTTGGCCTAAATGTACGAAATTTAAAATTTATGGGCCTAAATGTGCCAAATGAAAATTTAATAGCCTAAATGTGCTAGCCAGTAAACATATTGTCCTCTACAATTGCTATCCTCCATAGTTAGATCCTAAAAGAAATATCCTGAACGTGCTTACCGCCAAAGGAAGCAGCAACTGCAACGGAACCTGCAACACTTCCAGCAGCACTAGCAACTGCAGCAAATCCACTTGCCCCAATAACAGGAACAATCGTACCTAATGTAGGTGCTAATGCACCAAATCCAGCAGCTATTGCTGGGGCTGCTAAACCTGTTTATTCATCATGCTTAAATCAAAACCCAAAATTCAGAATTGGAACAAACTTGTTTTCCATCAGAACTACAAATAAAAAACAATGGATAGAGGGTGGAAAAAGTACACACCTCCAGTTATTGCCATCAAGGTACCTCCAGTTAAAGCAGCAGCACCTACAATACCTCCATGTTTCCACTTCGCCCACGAGCCTTCTGGAGATTTGTCTTCTTCGTTGGACTCCTCCTCTTTCAGAAGTGCCATTGCAGAACAAGCAACCATGGTTTCAATAGCTTCCTGGAAGAATTAGCAAAACAAACAGTCAAACACCACTTTTACAGCATATGGTGCTCTAAAATGTTTATGTGCACGGTTGGAAGTTGGACTAAAAGGAATATACATTCTACATTTGGAACCACAAGACATCAGAGTTCACTTTCTACAAGAGGAGGATTATTACACCAAAAGGACCAAACAACAACACATACTGATGTATGGAGATGCACAAAATATTTTTCTCTACAGTTAATCCTAAAATGTATGATGGTTTCTACCAGGCATTCAATGGCCAATTCTGTAAACTTATGAGTAGTGCAAAGCAATGGAAACTTTATGTATAATAGTTAAACAGAGCAAAGGCCCACAAAGAAGAATGTCCTCAAAACAAATTCACAATTTATGATAATCATACCATTTTTATCCATTTGATATCAAACCAGGTTGCCAGCAACCTCAATGCCACACGATGCCTAGCATCATAGCCCTTTCTTCTCTTGGTGGACTCTTCAGGGATATTTGCCAGACAAGCTGACAGAAGCTCATACAGAACTGTCATTTTCCTCTGGTTACTAAGCATTGCTGCCTCTTCCACTGATTTTGAGTCTGATTCAATGATAGATTGTCTAACCTCTTGCTTAGCAACATCAATTTCTTTCTTGGAATTATCAGGTTTATTCTCCTCTTTAGATTTTGATTCTTGAATTGCCTCAGGATCAGGAGTTGCGATCTTCTCCTTACAGGCATTCTCGTACTCCAGTTGCTTCTCCTTTTTGGAATTATACTCAGCAACAGACATTTCCATCTTTGAAGACACCGCGTCAATGCCATTTGTTAAAGCAAGTTCTTTTTCAGCAACGTCCGATGATTTGTCACCACTTTCTTCTGCAAGCAACCTAAGTTGCTGATGACAAACAAGGATTGCATGGTTAGAAATCACACTCACCCATATTTGTCGCATGACCTCGGAATCATATGACAATTCAAGAAAGACCACTACAAATACTGGGATGTTGCAAAGCCTTGACTTACCACATATAAATGACAATACTGATTTGGTTGCTAACATACTGTGGCTCAAAAGAGTTGTATAGGTGACACTAAGGGGGCGCTTAGTTCAAAAAATTTCAATGAGAATGGTAATGAAATTAGCATGATTTAATTATGGTGATTAATGATAATAAAAGATGGTCAATTCACCTTCATCATACTTCGTATGAGGAAATGAGACTCAAAATAAGTTAATCACTACCCCATTTTGACTAACTATTTCACTCCCTATAATCATTTCTAGTCAATCATTCTACTATTCATCAACCAACAATTATTTTTGTTCTCAACTTTTCCAAGATTAGAGAAAACCACTAACAATGTAACTATCATTCTCATTGTAATTCAATATCAATGATTCTCATTATCATTCCCCATGAATGCGTACAAGTTAACCAAAGATTGACGAAAGGTTCTGTCAACACTCAAATGAGGTTTCTCTAAATGGGAAGCTCAATTGAGATCACTGCTTAAGAAAAGCACTTCTTCATATTTCTCGAATATTGAACTTTAGGCCATTTAAAATTTTAAACCACAGTAAAAGAATCAGTGATTATTTGCACAAGGAACAACTGTAAACTGCACTTTTCATATCACTCGCCGCAAGTTCATATGCCAAAAGTAAAATTGCACTCTTCAAAACCTAAAAGAGATGGAATCAGGAAAGAGAAAACTGATGAATAAACTTACCTCTCCAAGATGATCCTTCGCAGGTGAAATAGCAGCAGTTTCCTCAAGCCCACTCCACGCTCTGCTATCAATCTCTAGAAACCTATAATAATCGCAATCCATAATATCAAACAAATTCTAACATGTTGAAGCGACTCGGTAACACGTGCATACAATTGACAATAAGTACTTGAAGATGGGGCGAAGAAGGCCGGACGATTGGTGAACCCACAGATGATGGTCACCGGATGCGCAGTCGGAGGCCTTGTCGCTACCGAGGCGTTCCTCCGACGCGCCGCCGTCTTCAGCGCCGGAAGATTCCAGCCGAAGAGTCTGGTGGATCTGGGCCTGGTGAAGAGCCATTGCAAAGAGTGCTGCCGCCGCGCTTTTTGCGTCGCCGTAAGCATCGACGTTGATGATGAGGTTTTCTCCATTTATTGCAATTCAAATTAACACTCAATGAAAGTGACACTGCAGAATATCATGAAAATGAAGGCAAATTGGATAGTTTGTGAATATCATACGTGATTGAATGAAAGAATTTGGTAGAGAAAACGATTATCAACCGCTTTTCCTCTGGTTCATTTTTCATATGACGGTTTCAACCGAAAATAAGAGGCCAGCCACGACGCCGTATTGCATGAAATAATATACTTTTATATTATTAAATTATTTTTAGCCTTGATATTTTTCACATAGTTGTTTCTATTTGCAAAAATTAATTAATTTTTGTATGTTCAAATATTATTTATAGTCTTTTTCTAAAAATATAATATACATATTTATAATAATGTGATATTTAAATATAATACTAATTTTGTGTATTGCTAATGTATGAGATAAATCAATTTTCATTAGAACCATTGTTTAATGGTGAATTGAAAAGTTATAGAACTTATTCATAAAGATTGAGTAGTGAGACATTGTTACATATAATTATTAAAAATTAAAAGATATTTGCTATAAAATACACTTGAATTGTCCCTGTTAAAAAAAAAAAAAAAACACTTAAATTGTCGTAGCAAGAAAAATTATTGTATTATACTTATTAAAATATTTGAAAAATTCATCTTTGTGTTTTAAATATAAGAACTTATTAAAATATTTGAAAAATTCATCTTTGTGTTTTAAATATAAGAGTTAGTAACATGTAGGTTCACTTGACACCCCATATTTACATAAAGTTTCATCAACAGTGAAAAGTTTCGAAGCGGTGCAAAATTTGGGGGCAAAAATACATCAATACCCTTGCAAAGAAAAATTTAAATCGGCGAAGCTGCTAAAACATATCTTGTCAAATCACCGTACAAATTGCAGCAGAAATTGTAGATTTCCTAGGCTAAAAACTAGCTACTAATTCAAAATCGATTTCAATTTTGAATTTCAAAAACATAACAAACCCAAATGACAAAATTGGGATATATCTCTTTGCAAAGAAAGCATTCAAAAATCGACGACGATTTCGAGTTTCAACGATACAAGAAGGTATGATTACTAAATTTGTTATGATGCACATAAATTGAACTATTAATCTAAAGAAATCATTGTACTTTTACAAATTTCAAAAACGCGTCTGGAATGGGTCGTGACAGGAAGAAAATCGTTTACATCGACGATAAATGATGAAAGAAAACCGAGAAAGAGGAAATACACAGATGATAGAGTTGTTGAAAAGCGAGGTAAAGTACTTGTTCATCGAACATGTTGAAAATTCGATGTTCAAACTTGCTAACCTACTTCCGTTTCTCGGAATTTTGATCTTCTAAAATTTTTGTAGTTTCGCGTAGCATGAAATACGTGGGATGTACTAAACGAAAAGAAAGGTAAAAATTAGAAGGTTACTGCATTGGAAATTTATTTTTTGTTTGAAAGTAGTGTGTATGATATATATTATGCCTTAAGTACTCATACTGTATAATTTCTCCGGAAGGAAGGTGGTTAGATATGTCTACAAATTTCAATAAACCGGTATTCGTGTTTTGAGAGATTGAATATTGTCTAAAATGTTAGACCAAGATTGTTTTGATGAGTTAAAAGACTGCTTCAGATGAGCAGACTATGATATAGAACTCAAGACTAAGTTCTAAAGACGAAGCCGATCGTGACTAGGTCATCTGGAGACGAGGAATGACAAGTCATCCGGAGACAAGCTCAAGTCTAGTCATCTGTAGGAGACAAATATGAAGAGCTCGACGAGGTCAAGATAAGCCGAGTAGAATAAGAAAGGCTAATCTTCACCAAGTCACCGCAGATGAGTAGGAAGAATCACCGAGGTGTTAAGCGGTTTTCAAGATTAAGTTTGTTAAGCGGTTTCAAGTTTGTTAGAACTAACTAACAAACTAATGACTTTTCGAGACTTATATATAGGTCTAGGTTTTTTTATTTTTATATAGAGAACACTTATGCATATTAGATTTACACAATTCACTATTCAGATTTCACAATCTTTTCACAAGAGTTTCTAGAGAGTTTCAAAGAGTTCTAAGTGTTTTTAGAATACTTTTCCAAAGAATCTTCAAAATCCGATACACATTGTATTAGTTAGATTTCTAGAAGAAGAGTCTAGGAGATTGAAGATTTGAAGAATTGTACAAGTTGTAAGTTGTAGTTTGGAAGTGAGAAAGTAAGCAAGAGAGCAGAGTCCCTTCTTCAAATTGAAGAAGGAGAGTGGATGTAGGATTTTAAAATCCGAACCACTATAAATCCCGTGTTATTTCTTGCTTTCTTTAATTTTTCTGTCTATTTTACAAGCTGTGTTTTATCAAGAGTTAAATTGAGAATCATAACTAAAATCAATATTTCAACCTTGCTTTTGATCTTATAAGGAGTTGAGAATTTATTCTTAATCCGCTGTGCTTAATCTGATACTTTGAATTAGTTTTGAAAGATTTGAAAAATCTACAAAATCTATTCAAACCCCCTTTCTAGATTTTGTTCTAGAAAGCTTACTCAAGGTATTAATCATCTCAACTCTCCGGACCAATAAGTGGTATCGGAGCGTTGTTAAGTCAGTTTCGATATTGATTTTAGGTCTTGAACAAGATTCGAAATAATCTTGATTTTCTTCATTTTCTTTCATTTCTAACAGTGCTACTAATAAGATTTTGTGGAGTATTTTGTCTTTGTTTCATCATGTCATCGTGTAAAAGTAATAAGTCCAGAATCGCTGAATTTTCAATTGAAGAGTATGATTATTGGAAATTTAGGATGGAAAATCATCTAAAAGCCATTCATGATAGAATGGAAGAGGTTCTTGAGGAAGGTCCTATAAAGTTTTTCCATGGAGGCACCAAAGATCGGAGCAGAGGTAGCCGAATCAAGAACTAGGCAAGAGAAGAAGAGTTCAATTGACTAATGATGAAAGGAAGGTCCACAATCTTGACCAAGTAGCTAGAATGTAAATCATAGAGACTTTGAGTAAAGATTGGATAGAGAAGGTTAAGAGATGTAAAACAGCCAAAGAAATGTGGCAAACCTTAGCTAATGTTTGTGAAGGATCGACCAAGTGAAGGAGAACAAGCTACAACAAGATTGCATACATTTGAAACATTCAAGATGAAAGAAAATGAGTCTCAGAGATCAGTTTGATATGAGGTTGACTAATATTCTAAACAAAGCGGTGATCTTGGAAAGAATTATTCAGAAAAGGAGATTAATAACAAGATTTTGAGATCATTAACCAAGAGATGGAGGGAAAAATCCAATATCCTTAAAGCAACTCAAGATTTATCCTCTATTACTCACCATACTTTATTTTCTCATCTTAAAGCTTTAGAGTATGATATTGATAGAAGATGAAGAAGATGAGATGGAGTCAAGCACTTCATCCAAATACATTGCCTTTGTCAAGAAAGAAGACAAGGTGTCAACAGAGGTCAGAGGAGCCGATCTATCCTTGAAAGAGCAGATGGCTTTACTTACAAAAAGGTATAATAAATTGAGAATGAAGTATAAGAGAAATAAATTGAGATTTGCAGTAGAGATAGACAAAGATCCAGATCGTAGAGGAAGGTAGACAAGTCTTCGATGATGACAAAAACAAGAGTCGACAAGAAGATACAGATCACCTGTTAGAAGAAATACTTCCACCCCTGCATTAGATAGGAGTGACATTTGCTATACTTGCAACAAGCCAGGACATTTCAGCTATGACTGTCCTCAATCGACTCCTAAAGAAAGGGAAGAGAAGAGGAAGAAAAGAGACAGGAGATTTGCGAGATCAAAGAGCTTTGTTGGCTCAAGAAAAAGAGCCAAAGAAATCATCATCATCTTCATCATCCTCATCTGATTTTGGATCGAGATGATGAGATCTGTCTCATGGCTAATGAGGTAATCTACTATTCATCTTGGATAATGATTCTTGTCGATCTGCATCGATCATGACCAAAGTATTATACATGAATTATCGAGAGATTTAAAAACATCTTTAGCCGCTTATAAACAAATGAGACAGAGAATTTAATTTTAAAAGATCAGATTCAAATTCTAAATAAAGGCAAGAAGGTGATGAACAGCTTTCGAGCCCGAGGAAACATTCAAGGGGGAATGTTTTCACTGATCAAGCTAGTACATCACCAAATTTTACCCGAAAGGTTAGAAAATGAATCGAAAACTTTAAAAGATAAATTTGAAGTAGTGCAGGCTGAAAATGAATTAATTAAGAAAGACAATGAGAAGCTTGTCTTCAAAATTAGTCACTTAATAATTCACAATCAGTAATAGATCATATTTTTAATACTTCCCGAGAAATCTCATGATAAGACAGGGGCTTGGTTATGATAGAAACAATAAACCAGATGTTCAAAACCTAGGAAATTTGTGAAAGCATCTGTTCAATCAAAGGATATTAAAATTGGTCCATGGAAACCAACTAGTCGAGATAAGGACTACGGCTTCGATCTGAAACCAAGAATTGGTGAAGAATCCCTATCGAGACTAGAAGGAATCCAAGAACCAAAATAAGAAGATTTTCTTATTATAATTCTTTTGATGGAAGGAGCAAATGCTATCCCACATTTCCTAAGTTTAGGATAATTACCCAATCTGAATACAACAAGTTGTTATTTAAAAATGATATTGTTGTAGACAGATTTGGTAGAAAATCTGAGTCGACTTATTGTCTGCAGATGAGATGTTTGTTTGGATTCCTAAAGTGATTCTTGACCCAAAAGGACCCAAGATCACTAGGGTACCTCAAAACTAATGCTTTTACAGGATTCACGAGGATCATCACTTAAGGAAGAGATCTTAGCTTCAATATGGTACATTGACGGTGGTGTTCACAACATATGACCCATAACAAGAAGCTGTTATCAAATTTTCAAAGTATTGATGGTCCAAGAGTTGTATTTGGTGATAATAATTGTGGTCGGACTAAAGGTATAAGTACTTTGATTATCAAGGATATTCGGAGTATCGAGGTATATTTTGTTGAAGGTTTGAAACATAATCTGTTATCTGTTTCTCAGCTTTGTGATAAAGGTTTTCTTGTAAAATTTTCAAGGGATAAATGTGATATTCTGGATAATTCCTCGAGATAAGGTACTATTAAGCGGCTTGAGACGAGGGTAATGTCTATGTGGCCAACTTTAATAGTTGTTCCCAAGATACTTGTCGATGGCTAAGGGTGGAGAAAATGTCACTGGCTATGGCATAAAAGGCTTAGTCATCTGAATTTCAAGACCCTTAGTAAGTTTGGCTAAGAAGAACCTTGTTAAGGGATTACCCGAAAAACTTTTATCAACCGACCTTAAATGTGATGCTTGTCAAAAAGGTAAACAGCCTAGACACTCATTTAAGAGTATCAACTCCTCCTCATCCGAAAGAGTGTTGCAACTCCTTCATCTGGATTTGTTTGGACTGTTACACCTCTCGGCTTCGGTGGAAGGAAATATACTCTTGTTGTAGTAGATGACTTCTCTAGATACACTTGGGTTATATTTCTTTTCAAGAAAAATGAGACTGTGAACAAGATTCCCGATCTGCCTGCATAAATTCGAATGAGAAGGGAGTTAATATTATTAAAATCGAAGTGATAAGGGTACATAATTTTTGAATTCTTGTTTATCTAACTTCTTCAATGAGTTTGGAATTATTCATGAGACATCTTCAGCAAGAACTCCTCAACAAAATGGAGTGGTTGAAAGAAGGAATAGAACTTTGAAGGAAGCGGCCGGGAGCATGTTAGGCGAGTATAATACCCCTCATAGGTTACGGGTGAAGCTATCAACATGTTGCTATACTCGTAACGGTGCTTAGTTGTCAAAGATAAGGGTAAGACTCCTTATGAGATTTGGAAGGGTAAGATTCCAAGGATCTCATACTTCAAAGCTTTTGGTTGTAAGTGTTTCATTCATAACAATGGGAAATCTAAGTTAAGAACTTTTGATGCTAAAGCGGTGATGGAATATTCTTGGGATATTCTAATACTTCAAAGGCATTTAGAGTTTTTAACAAGACAACCCTTTGTGTGGAGGAAACTCCTCATGTTGTTTTTGATGAGTTGTATTCCTTCTCGGAAAAGTGAATCAAATTTCAAAATCTAGATAAAATTGAATTATCCAAGACTAAACATAGAACTATTTATCTACCTACTCTTGACTCGAGAATCGGATGAAGAAGAATCCCCATCCGATAATCGAAGACAACTGATCGAGACTCCTTCAGATCGAGACACCTTTGACATCGGTGATCGGCGACGAGTCGGTGATGAAGAGGGAATGTCGGTGAGGTTGAGTCGAGATGAGTTGCCGATCGAGACTCAAGATGAGGATACTTCTCCTCATATAGGCAAAAGGATGAGAAGCTATCATCCATCTGATCGATTATAGGAGACCCATCTAGTAGTGTGCGGAACCACGAATGATGTTAGATTACGAAAGTCTTTTCGGTTGTTATGTGTCGCTTCTTGAACCCAAGTCTATTGAGGAAGCATTATCGAGACCCAAATGGATAATGACCATGCGGGAAGAAGCGCATCGGTTTGAAAGACAAAATGTATGGGATCTAGTGGAAAGACCTTTACAGAAAGATTATAGGCACCAAATGGGTGTTTAAAAATAAAGCAGATGAGAACAATATTATTGTTCGAAATAAGGCAAGACTGGTTGCACAAGGTTATTCACGGTCGAGGGAATAGACTATGATGAAACCTATGCTCCGATTGCAGATTAGAGGCAATAAGATTGTTCTTGGCATTTGCTGCATATAAGTCTTTCAAAGTTTTTCAAATGGATGTTAAGTCTGCTTTTCTTAATGGTGTGTTACTTGAAGAGGTCTATGTAGAAGCGACCTCACTGGGTTTAAGATCAATAACAAAGTCTATAAACTCAATAAAGCTCTATATGGATGAAACAAGCTCCCGAGCTTGGTATGATACTCTATCCGATTTCTTAACATCAAATGGTTTTTCCAAAGGTAAGATTGATAGAACTTTGTTTAGAAAGGAAGTAGATGGCAACATCTTACTAGTTCAAATTTATGTAGATGACATAATTTTTGGTTCACCTAATACGAAATTATGTGAAGAGTTTAGCTTTCTCATGAAGAACAGGTTTGAAATGTCAATGATGGGAGAATTGACATACTTTCTAGGCTTACAAATTAAACAGATGAGTAAGGGTATATTTATACATCGATCTAAGTATGCTAAGGATCTGATTGAGAAATTTGGAATGATTACTAGCAGAGAAGTAAAAATACCTATGGCAACTAACTTCTCAATGGATTCGGATGAGCGGGGATACCCACCGATGCAACGGAGTATCGTGGACTGATTGGATCTCTTCTCTATCTCACTGCAAGTAGGCCGGACATAGCCTTTGCGGTTGGGGTATGTGCAAGATTCCAGTCTAAACCCAAGAAAACTCATCGGAGACTGCTAAGAAAATTCTTAGATATCTCAAAGGAACTTTACAAGTTGGGTTATGGTACCCGGTGATGACAACTTTGAGCTAGCAGGATATTGATTCGGACTTTGGAGGATGTAAGATTGACAGAAATCCACTTACGGAACTTGTCAATTTTAGGCAACAAATTAATTTCTTGGTTATCTAAGAAATGGACATCTGTTGCCACCTCCACAATCGAAAGCTGAGTACATGGCGGTGGAAGTTGTTGCTCTCAACTCCTCTGGATTAGTCAACAGCTTAGAGACTACAATATTCAAACATCACTGTTCCTATTTACTTGTGATAGTAATAGTGCAATAGCAATGACTTACAACCCTGTTTTACATTCTAGATGCAAGCATATAGATATTAGGCATCATTTCATTAGGGATCATGTTGAAAAGAATGACATTAGAATTGAGAAAATTGCCTTTGAATCACAAAAAGCTGACATTCTTACAAAACCATTAGCTGAGTCTAGGTTCAAAGAAATGTGTTTAGAATTAGGATTACTTGATGCATCTTTAGCTGATTTCTAATTGTGTGCATTTGTTTCCTTATTTCTTTTCCTTTCTTTAAATTAATGTCTAGAAAGAATTATCCGGACTAGATATGTGTCAAAGGGCAATCGGGTAGTCGATATCATTGATCTCCTTTTTAGGAATCAAGAATCAAGGATTAGTCATATTGACCTTATACTGAATTGATAATTACTTATCGACATTGAGTAAATCGAGACAAGGACATAATAGTCAAATTTGAACTCGAGAAGAAAACAGATGACTATTTCCATCCTATCTCGATTTACCTTAAGCTTCGATGGTTTCCTTTGAGTTTATGTTTTTGCGAGAACAGGTCTCGAGATAACACTTGTTTCTTTCTTTTATTCAAAGTTACTTAATTCTTAAACCTAAGTCTATTTTTGTTTCTTAAAAATATGTTTTAGAAATGTAAATCGAGTAAGCTTGATTAATCTTGGTTGAAAAATTGCTAAAAAGTTACATTTAAATTGTTGGTTTTCGGTATCAGACGAGGTTACTTTATCGGATGACCTTCTAAAATCTATCTCGTTTTTATGATGATCTGTTTTTCAAACTCATCTATTTAGGAAACCTTCAGTTGAAGTAAGATATCACGTGGGTCGACGTCGGGTATACTTACTTCTGCGAATAAAGTAACCTATATCGGTCAAATCAACGATCTATAAAGTAACTATTTACGCATTCGAAGGCGATTACAATTCACGGCTGAATCCTAATCGTTTATCTTAGTTTTTAACCGTTGATTAATACTCGGTAAACACTTTTTTAATAAATGGCTGAGATTAATTCATATTTTCAAAAATGGCGGTTTCCACGCGCTGAATTCGGCGATTTTCTCTCCAAATCATCGATATTTTTACACGTGTTTTTTAATCAACGGTTCTAAAAATTAAAACCCCGAGATCATGCCACGATTTTTCTTTCAAATTTTCCCTCTCTCTCTCCTCTGAGTTTAAAATCTTACCTCTTCATTTTATAAAACTTTCACTTTCATTTTTCCCTTGACCAAAAATTTACCGCAAATTTTTCTCTTAAAACGTTACTCAAATGGCTTCTACTTCTTCTCAAACTCCCAATCCCCCACTTATATAACCGCATCCAATTCCGATTTCAAGATGAACACCGAGGCAATTGAAACAAACTCAAAGCCGAAATGTATGTCGACTTTGAAACCACCCAAGATAGGGAATCCGGTGAAATTCTCGAGATTCTTTGGAGGTCTCGAGGCTGCGTGGGTTACGCTCAATGAAATCCCGAGAAAACAAAACCATGGATTTCATTGGAGCAGAATTCTGGCAAGGAGTGAATTCAATGATGATGGATTCAGAACCACGGTAGAGGGTACTCGGTTGGAGTTCACGAAAGAGAATGTGGCTCGGATTACGGATACAACGGGGAAATGGAGTAAATCCATTAGTATACAAAGAGGAAGAATGGGAGCAGTCTTTTGACTTGTTTGCAAGGATCACGTATAGAGGGACTAGGAGGGATTTGAAAAAGCACATGTTGAGAAGGAGGTTTAGATTACTAATGACCATAGTAACTAAGTCCATTTTGGGTGATCGAGTTCACACGATGGTGTGACAAAGTCTAGACTTCTGTTGTATGCGTGCTATTTATGACGGAGTCGGGTCAATTGGGTCGAGTTGTTATTCAGGAGGTTGAAGGAAGAGAAGGCAAGATTGGTGTTTAACCCTCGCTAATGATGAATGGGTTCCTCAGCCCACTTGTGAGTCTATTTAATAAGATCACGATGCTTGATGGATGGGCTGAATAAGAGGGTTCAGACGCGGGAAGGAAAGAAAGAAATTTTCTAAGCAAAAAGGTTTGCTTACGAAAAATGAGAGATTGGGTGGACGGCCAGATTGACGATGAATCGAGATGAGGCACGGTCCAGAGACTGGAATCGGCACTGGGTTGCAGAGGCAGCCAGTGAAGTACCGAAGCCGAGGTCCCGGCCGCCGAGGAAGAGGCACCACCTGCTCACCAAGAGAAGAAGCAGCCGGGGTGGATGTTGATGTGGTTCATCCACTAAGGACAAGGCCCGGGAGGAGGCTAGTCAAAGGCTGCCGATGTACTTGGTGAGTCCTCCACAACTCCTGCAAGTCTACCGCCGTAAGAGGTTACTACACTACAGATAGGCTGCGGTAGCTGGCAGAGACCGAAGTTACGGAGGATCCCAGCTCTGAGAGAGAACCGCATCTGTCGAAAGGCAAGCATCTCCTGGTACATCCTCCAATATCTCTTCCTCCGATAAAACCCCCACCCACCTAGGCGATGAAGAAGTATCCAAGGCTGGTACTTCGAGCCTCCGACACACCGCCTACTCCCAAGATTATCCAAATACAGACAACTCCCACCTCATCTCCCATACTAGAAATACCTCCCACCGCATCTCCCACACCTCGATATTCATCTCACCTCCACTCAACCTTTTGATTTTCTTGATTTTCTCTCCACCAAATATCCCACTCCATCACCCCAAATCAGTCCAATACACACTCCACGCCCGAGATGGATCGATAGGAAGCTTTGAGCTGTCCCTACGAACCGATGCCAAACGAAGGTTAGCCGAGTTAATTCCCGAACTTGATTCCAACCCCGAGGTAATGAAGGAATCTGTTGAGATTTGGCTGGTTCATCATCTCGAGAACCGGAGAATCGGAGGAGATGAGCCTCTTCACCGATGAAGTAGGATGGGACAACTTTATCTCATGGGAAAAGATGGTTTTGGAATCTGCCGGTATTGCATCCATATCTGTCATCTTATCGGAGACGCAGCCTCCCGAATATCATTCGAAGCCGCCTTGGCTTATCCGAACCACTACCAGTTGTTCCTCCCAAAGAGCCCAGATCCTCCTTTTCTTCAATACTTAACCAGCTGGAAAAGAAGATAGAGGACAAGTTCACTCAGATGCTTACAATGAAGACCGCAGACATCATAGATTCTCACAAGTATAACTATGGAAGACATGCTAAAAGCATCTCGAGGTAAATCTTTTCTCTTCTATTTCCAATTTCGTTAAAATGGTCATATCAAGAATTGGCTGAAGTAAAAGGAGGTTGGAGACCGAAGAGTCAAACTCTAGCCGATAATCGAGATCTTGGCTGATGAGATCATTCGCAATCAAACCTCGGCTTCCACCTATTTTACCGTTATCAAGGAGCAGCTTGCTATGCTACTTGATGATGTTAAAAAGGGGGAAGATGTGGAGATCATAAAAGCCGAGCTCAACCAGATTAAACTTTCAGCGGCCAGCCAATCGAGATGAGCTCACCGCCTTAAAAATCGAATAGATCAGATTGAGGAAGCAATCAGTGGTGATGAGCAAAGCTAGAAAGAAAGAAGCCGAGTCAAGTCCGAAAGATACATGGCCAAGATCGAGAAAGGAAGGAGGAGGCCAAAGCTAAAGCGTTTGAGAAGGGAAAGGGAAAGGAGCTGGTGGTGATTGAGAAAGAGAAGGAGAAGGAGATGGAGAAGGTCGTGTCGCCTATCGTGCAGAGCCCGATGTCCAAAGCCGCTGGAAAGAGACCACTTGAAAAATCACCGAGGCTTAGGATAGAGGCAGAAAGGGACCGACGAATTAAGGCAGAGAAGGTGTATTATTATGGCCGAAGGGAAGCCGAGAAGAAAGATTAAGTCGGCGAAGGAGGCTGGCCGAATTTTTGACCGATTCCGGAAGAAGTGGGTAGTTCCATCACCAAGGAGGAGCAGAGGCAAAGCATGGATCGGACTGCAGAAAGAACAGATGCTCCCCAAAAATGATCGCGCATCCTTCATGGGCACTGAGTACATGAAGTACGAGGCCAAGTGGACCTTCTTCTGGTACATCTGTAAGGGAGTTGGAGCATCATCGAGACAATGAAACGATTGCTTGGCATGACCGGATGGAGAAGGAAAATCCGTGCTTGTACCGAAACTTCTTGATGAAGGAGATGAATGGTACAACGTGGATTTGGTTGCTCCGCACTACTCATCCATTCCAATTAAGCTGAATGATGATGGCTCGATTGATAAGGAATGGATCGATCAACTATCAATTATGGGATTAATCGATGAAGTTGATCGATCCAAAGGAGATTGCCGAGCTTAGAACGAGGATATTCGATTGGATGCAACTCCCGAGAAAAGGATAGATGGAGCCAGATTAGATAAGCTAAAATCTTCTTATCTTTTATCTTCTTATCTGTTCCATGTGTAAAAATGTAAATGTGCTATATATGAATGAGATGACTGATTTCTATCTGATTTACTTGTTTGGTTTAAAAGTTTTCTTTATTTGCTTTAAGAATTTTTTTAAAAAAATTTTTTTAAGTATAAATCATTTGAGAATGTTTATCATCTCAAGACTTAATATTTGTCAAAAATTGTGTTTCTTTGTTAAAATTGTTCTAAGTCCTAAGATTTAATTGTTTTTCTAAAAATCTTTAAAAAAATTATCTTAAGACTTAAGAATTATTACTTCAAAATTTTCTAAGTGTGAATTAAAGTGATTCAATCAATTAATTGAGTAGTTATGTTATGATATGCTTATCCGATCATCTTGAATAACCTTGACTAACATCATTTGTGAGTGTGTTTCTTTTATAGTTTTAACATCATCAAAAAGGGGAAATTGTTAGACCAAGATTGTTTTGATGAGTTAAAAGACTGCTCTGATGAGCAGACTATGATATAGAATCGAAGACTAAGTTCTAGTACTGGCCGATCGACTAGGTCATCTCGAGACGAGGAATGACAAGTCATCCGGAGACAAGCTCAAGTCTAGTCATCTGTAGGAGACAAATATGAAGAGCTCGACGAGGTCAAGATAAGCTGAGTAGAATAAGAAAGGCTAATCTTCACCAAGTCAGTGCAGATGAGTAGGAAGAATCAGCCGAGGTGTTAAGCGATTTTCAAGATTAAGTTTGTTAAGCGGTTTCAAGTTTGTTAGAACTAACTAACAAACTAACTCGACTTTTCAGACTTATATATAGGTCTAGGTTTTTTTATTTTTATATAGAGAACACTTATGCATATTAGATTTACACAATTCACTATTGTATTTCACAATCTTTTCACAAGAGTTTCTAGAGAGTTTCAAAGAGTTCTAAGTGTTTTTAGAATACTTTTCCAAGTAATCTTCAAAATCCGATACACATTGTATTAGTTAGATTTCTAGAAGAAGAGTCTAGGAGATTGAAGATTTGAAGAATTGTACAAGTTGTAAGTTGTAAGTGGAAGTGAGAAAGTAAGCAAGAGCAGAGTCCCTTCTTCAAATTGAAGAAGGAGAGTGGATGTAGGATTTTTAAAATCCGAACCACTATAAATCCTCGTGTTATTTCTTGCTTTCTTTAATTTTTCTGTCTATTTTACAACCGTGTTTTATCAAGAGTTAAATTCAGAATCATAACTAAAATCAATATTTCAACCTTGCTTTTGATCTTATAAGGAGTTGAGAATTTATTCTTAATCCATTGTGCTTAATCGATACTTTGAATTAGTTTTGAAAGATTTGAAAAATCTACAAAATCTATTCAAACCCCCTTTCTAGATTTTGTTCTAGAAAGCTTACTCAAGGTATTAATCATCTCAACTCTCCGGGACCAACATAAAATAATCTGTAATTTACTATGTTTATACATCATACACTTATGAAACATGTTTTCCTTTCAGTAATCAGATAGTGACACCGTGATTGTGGAAACACGACGAAAGAGAAGGACAAAACCCAAAAAGGAGAAGCACTACTCATCCAAATTTCTCGAGAATCCGATGGTATACTTTAGATAACAATTACCTAAAATTGCTGAAGTTAAGTGTAATGGTTATATATAATGTTTGTTAATAAATTGTATAGAACGACGGGGGCGTAGAAAGATAAAGAAGATTATTGATGATTCCTCATCGGAGTCCAATGAAGATACACCACAAAAAAGCGAGAGAAGGTTCTTTGGCCACTTAAGCTGTTTTGCTAATGATGTTTGTCTAATTCTTAGAAAATTAAGAATTATGTAGTAGCAGTAAATTTTAAAAATTTGTTTTTAAATTATTTGTAGGTGAAATTTCAAGTTATCAAGAATGAGACTTATTATAGATCAAATCTGAGAACCGCAATTAAGGAAATAAACAAATTTTAAGTTTAGAGATGATCATTTAAAAAGACTTAAATTGATGTCGTTTTGGTTATTATTTGAATCCATCTACACAAGTGATCACGAGAAACTAGGGAAGAGATACCTCAAGTACGAGGATGACATAAGGCAGATTCTAATGTGTTTTGACGTTGAGAGTAAAGATTTTATCATTGGGGAACGTATACCTATAGTCAAGGTAGAGATGCACAACTAATTTTTGGGATTAGTGACGGGAGTACATCAATTGAAAGTAGGGGAGAGCAATACGTGGTACCAAAATAGGTGAGAAGATGTTTTAAAAATTAGATTGAGAGTACGGATACCCCATTTGTCATGTACAAGACCGTAGTTTTCCGTAAACTCAAGGCAATTATAGATAGAGAAACAGATTGAGGATGTAGACGACGTGGCTAGGTTAGTACATTGTTACCTCATGGCATCATGTCTAGCACCATTCCAAAATGGGTCTTGTTCGCTCCATCTAACCGTGTATCTAGAAGAAATGGAAAAGATATGCGATTATGATTGGAGTACTTATATAGTGGAAATGTTGAGAGCCCAGATCTTGTCTAGTATGAAGATGAAGGCTGGAGGTTGTGCATTTATGCCGGTAAGAAATTTTCTAAATTATTAAAAGAATATACTCTATTACAACAAGATGTTTATGACCTTAATATTGATGGACTTTTGTTTTGTAAAGATTTGGTTATGTGAACACACCGATTTGGTTTAAGCAAAGGCTGATGCATCGTTCCTAGATTTCTAAATCGGGATATGAATGTAATCAACAAGAATCTCCAACGTGTCAAACTCACAAAGAAAGATCATGTAAGTATTTGGAACTAGTTGCAAATTACATTATTATTGCAGCCAAAAATTTTGTATTCAACAAAATTCTTTTGAAAGCTACTTCAAATGAGAAGCAAATCATGACAAATCATGTTGACTTATCGAAATACGGTATTTGACCAAGAGATCATCCGAAGATAAGCCGGAAAAATCAGGAGGTAAAGAATAACGGGCAGAATACGAATGTGGCGGAATTGCTTGTGGTCGGTGTTCAAGTGTTGATGAGTACGTGGAGGCAACGCGTGCGACATTGTGAATGATGGATCGCCAATGTGATGATGACAATAAAGGAACAGGGGACGTCATAAATCGAGGTAAAGGTGAATGAGATGGTGGATTCAACATCCAAAATGCCCAAGAAGACAACATTGACAAACAAAATGATTCTAGGACATCACCAAGAAAGGAGTTCGCTGATGTACTTCAAGGTTGGAAAGGGATGGTAAATCTCCAAGCTGTTGGGTCTCGCCATTTCATCTTATAGCCTAAACCTTCAATCGCCCATCGCACAAATAAAGAATGTTATTGCTGATTTATTTCAAGAGGATGATCATCAGTTTTTTTATATTAAGGTGGATGAGGATAAGGAAGAAAGTAGGGAAAAGGGTGCAACCGAGGAGGAAAACCTAGTATGCAAAAGAATGGGTGAAGAAATTGAAAGACTGGAGGAGGAGAACAAGAAGATCTTGAAGCATTTTACCGATGAGATAGCCGAGAGGGACAATTACATCAAGCGGCTGCAAATGGAAATTGAAACCTTAAAAAAAAGGTGGAAGAGGCAGCCATACCTTACTGCTACGGTTGTACGAGAATCCAGCGAACTTGGAACATCCGGATACTGTTGAGAAGAGTGCACATTGCTCAACAAGAAAACGAGAAACTTCTCAAAGAAAATGCGTACATGGCAAAAACCTTGAAAAGATCGTTTCAAATGGACTGCAAGAAAGAACACCAGAGGATAAAAGTAAGAGTTTAATGACCTATCCTTCCTCAAATTACGATAAAAAGGGTGAAGAATCGAACAAGAATCGATGATCGACGAGTCAGTAGCAATAACACCCCAGCCAAGCACCCAAGAACTAATTATTTTGGCGTAGAAAACAATGAATATTGTGACTTTGAAATGGGAAATGAACAGAAGATTGTCGTCGCATAGAAAAACAATCCATTCAAGCTCGATGACAAGTATCCAACAAGAAAAAGACAAACACATGTTTAAGGGATCAAATTGAATACTACCGCAAATTGAAGGAGCAACGTAAGTAAACATAAAAAATTTAGTATTTGAACAAATGTAATATACCGACTAACCTTTATTAACTCTTAACGGTTTATGTTTGAACAGGTGTGCTATTTGGACAGTGTAAGTCCATTCGCTTCGGTGATGATTAGTGATTGTATTGCTATACTTCATCACCAGAGACTTAACAACGGGTAAATAACTTTGTAAATTCTCAATCATAATGATTCAACAAATATTAACATTTACTTATTCTTGTCAATTTAGATAATTGATTCATGGTCGACTCGATGCAATTTACAATGTCAAAGAACACAATGGTCTTCACTTCACATTGTTGGGTAAGAAATTCACCCCATAATCCACATATATGTATGTATTGTCCTTGATTATAATCGTAATATTTTTATTAATTTTTTAAAATTGTGTGCAATAGTCATTGATCAAGGCAAATGATAAAAGTCCAAGAGGACCGCTAGTAAATTTGATTGACAACAAGATAGAAGATTGTATGGACATGGACTGTTTATTGTTTCCGATGCTAGCCATGGTACATTGAGGTTCATCAAGAGGATCGGGCGATCATTGGACACCGCTGAAACTCAATCTAAAGAAGAATGAATGGAAGTTCTATAATTCGATGCGTCCTAGAAGAAAAGGAGGAGTAGACCAACACATGACACAATCATTACTAGTGGTAAGAATTTGTTTCTGCAAAAAATACATCTTTAACATTAAAATTATATATATATATATATATATATATATATATATATATATATATATATATATATATATATATATATATACCACAGTGAAATATGTGCAAAACAAGTGCGTGAAATGTTTACAAGACATAGCCCCGCTCATCCGTTCTCGATGAAGAAATTAGTAGGTCCCATCTCTCAAGATAGCTTGCAACAAGCACCGGATTCGTTGGATTGTGGGATCATTGTGTGTAATCTCATAGAGACATTTTGTGGACAAACAAGACTGAACAAAGGTGATTACAGCCCAATCTCTGCTGCAAATATTAGATCAAAGATGGTTAGAATGTTCCTTGATGCTGAAAATGCAATAGTTTGACGAAAAACACGGTTACGGGATATATATAGATAAATAAGGGCACGAATTTGCAGTAGTTTACAGCCATTAATTTACATGGCTCATGTAAAACTAACAATTTGCAGAATATTTATGTGTTAGACTCGATTTTCCCATTCGGTAAAATATGCTACGTGCAATCTAATTAGACTTGTTGTGCAAATTTAACGTGTTGTGCAATTTACGAATATAGAATGTTCGGGGGAAAAAAATAATTATGCAAAACAAAGTATTGTGAAATTAGCCAGAAAATGAATGCAATCTAATTAGACTTTGTTGAACAATTGCATATTATTAACTACACACTTTGTGAAATTTGTTTACATTGTTGTTCAACCATAAAAGGTTTTGTTCAAACACAAAAATTTTGATGTGCAAGTTCAAATAACACGTTGTGCAAAATTAAAAAAAAAAAAAAAAAAGAATTTTGGCCTTTGGCATCGGGCCTTATCTTATCACACCATTTTCATTGATAGTAATTTCGGTCTTTTTCAATAAAGCCTTTTGCATTGGGCTTTATGTAATTGGCCCATTTACATTATAATGTTTCAATTCTAAAGACACCTATGTCTCTGCCTAAAGATTTCTTGATTAATTATGTAAATGTTTAAACCATTATGTGGACCAAGCAAAAACATTTTTAAATGTTGTTCAATCTTGTTATTATGTTGTTCATTTATTTTAATTTATTGTTCAATTAATTACCAACGGCTGTTCAAAAATTTTCAAATGATGTTCAAAAGGTTTTTTTTGTGCAATTTAGGTAAAAAAAAAGTTGTGCAAAATTAAACTCAATGTAACATACAAACAATACATAAATTTAGCTATTGAAATGAGAACTCTCAAAGTAAACTAGCATAACAAAACATTAAATATTATAAAAGATTACATCAGTAAATTTCCTTATATTGGGAAAAATATCTTTAAAGGTTATTTAAACTTTTTATTATGATGATCATTTTTTTAAATTTATTGTTCACTCAATTTGCAATTGCTTTGTTCGTAATCACAAAATGAAACTATTAGCTATTTCTCTTTTAAAAATGGGCCGTTTGAATAAACAATATTCTTAACACACAAAAGAACCAAAAAAACAAATGGTCCAATGAATAGTATTTGCACGATTGAATATTATAATTGCACAACTATATATAGTTCTTGAACAATAATAGAAAATTATTGCACAACATAATTTATTTATACGACAAGGACAAAACACATAACATGACCATAAAAATATATATACAAAACAAGGCCCAACAATCTAAGCCCATAAACTCATTTAAAAAGGGCCCATTACTAAATATGTAAATCATATTGTACAACAAAGAAAAACTTGAACAACATACCAAGCAAATTGCACAACATAAATCTATGAATATTAATTCTGGAAAAAAATATACAAAATAAGGCCCAACAATCGGAAGCCCATAAACTCATTTAAAAATGGCCCATCACTAAAAATGTCAAAATGAAAATCATATTGTACAACAACAAAAACTTAAACAACAAACCAACCAAATTGCACAACATAAATATGTGAATATTAATTACCTGAAAAAACCAGATTCATACAAAGGTGCAAAGTATATGACCGTTAGAATTTGAACGTTAATTACACAAACTAAAAAAATGACTAAAAATATCAGCTCAACGGCAAAAAAAAAAAAAAAGGAATTCACATCAATAAACTAGAGAGACCAAAAGCAAAAAAAAAAAAACCATAACAAAGAAAAAAATGTCTCAAACTTCAAAGAACAACATATCCAAGATACTCAAAGTCATTCTGCAACACCCGCCGCCGTCCAACTACAATTAAGGTATCCGAGACACGAATGAATCCAGGAAGATTGTACTATCATTGTGATCGATATGGTTGGTCTCACCGGTGCACTCCCATCGAGTGGGATACAAATATAGGTGAGGCGAAAGAAGTTTCAAGTTACAGGAAACAAGATGACAACAATTCCAACCGAAACAAACACAAAGGTAAACAAATACAACAGTAAATATAGCAACAATAGTAGTTGCAAACTTATTGACAATGATAGTTGTGATAATACTCTATGTTGTGGGATGGATTATGGGCTTCGCCCAATCGAGAACCGATTGGGCCCACGGACAGCCCAATTTCCCAAAGTAGATGTGGGGAAACTTCGGGAGATAACCGACTACCATCACCGCCGAGCAGAGCAACATAGACCAAGCAAGGCTGGTCGGAGGAGCCGGAATCGAAGGAACCCCGCCGCACGCAGGTAAGGCCGACTGTAAGACTCTCGGGCCCGGCCGCGACCATCCGAAGACCACAGCCGAGCCGAGGATGGATGCGCGCCCCGAGATGTCGAAGATCGCCCCTACAATGGGAATAAATCTCCCAACGGTGATCGCATTAAATGCCGACATTCCTTAGAATAGTAATAGTGTACTTTCATTTGTCACTCGGCCTACCGAGCAGCCGGTATCCCGTACGGCTGGAGTGGGCCGTCCCCATCTTTGTATGTAGCCGTACACCGGGCATTAATTAAGAATCCATGCATTAAATGCATGGCCCCTAATTTCAGTGGATTCTAGGGCAACATTTGAGCCCTATAAATACCGCCTCGGCACAATAAACGGATTACACAATCCACACTTTGTCCTGGGCCTAAACCACCCAAAGAATCGCCGTCTTTTTATTGCTTTCTGCATAAACATTTAATCATCCAATCATTTATATTAATGGAACTCACACATTAACTATCGATGAACAACCTTTGCATGTGTGTCCTCATTATTGTTTAACCGGTATTCTCGTAGCCACATCACCAACCAATAATTGTCGGTTACAACAATCGCGCTAGAAGAAGGGTCGAACCTCCGTTGAAACTCATCTTCCTCACACGAATACCCAGAAAATCAGTACTAAATCATGACGAACTCGCTGTTCGCCAACCGGGGAGGGAGCCCACGCCGGAACGATCCTCACGACGGCACGCGTATTCCCGACCCACCGGTTCAAGGAGACACGACGCGGCCGTGGCCGGAGGCTTCACCGCCCCCATCCCTCTCCAGAGTATCAAACTCCGGAGCAGATACGGACCGCGATCAAGCAACTCTGTGCCCGAACGGAGTCGGATGAAGCCTACCTCGACAGTTAGATGAGGTATCGCTCACCGGGAACCGGTGGGAGATGAGCTGCAGCTCCACGCCGCCATAAGTGGACTTCGCTCGAGATTCTCACATGTTCAGCATATGACCAAGAAGTATCCGACCACTTATGCCGAGTTCCGCCAACGGGCAGGTGATCTCATTACCCGCCGTAAGCTAATTTCCCAACGTCCGGGTGAAGTGAAGGTATGAGCACCGAGGGGCGGAAAGCACCCCGATCAAGAAAGGACAGGTGGCCACAAAAGAGGGGGAACAAGCGGGACTTCGGAACCTTCAAAAGGTTTGACGAAGCTCCCCAAGTCGAGGTGTTCCCAATTGTAAACGTGCCTCGGTCAATCACCCGCTCAGTTTTTCACTCCATCCAAAGACTCGGGATTACCGTAGAAGCCTAAGCCGATCAAGCCGGACCCCACCAAGCCAATTTCGTGCAAGTTCTGCGCATATCATGAGTCCCCGGTCACAATACTAGCGTCGCGATCTCCTCCACAACTATGGAAGCTATATGAGGAAAGAAAGCTTGATGCTTTCGTTAAGAAGCCTCCGCCCCAGGCAGACACCGAGGAGCGGGCTCGCCGCCAGAGAGCCAACTCCCGGCCAGGGTAATGGCAGCTGAGCAGTCCGCCGGCGACTCCGGCGACGACGAGCTCCCGCCCGCCCACGCAGGGGCCGGATCAAGATGCTCCAACAGGCGGGAGCCTCGGCGAGCCGGGTAGAGGTGTTTAGCTTGATCGAACTCTAAGAGAAAGGCCGAGATCGGGGCCATTGATAACATCCGCCTAGTCGGGCTTCCGCAGCCGGCCATCCACGAAATCCACCGTGCTCGGCTTCTCCAACGCCGACAGGGAAGACATTCTTTGCCCGAAGAACGATGCGCTCGTGATCACCTCCACCATCCTCTAATAACGGTGGACAGGATTCTGGTCGATAATGGGAGTTTTTACAATTTGATCTTCAAATCGGCGCCGGATCGAGATGGGATATCTCGACGAAGTACATCAAGCCTTATGACTTGCAGTGCGCGGATTCGGGGACATGATCGTAAATACATACGGGAAGATCAAGTCGACGGTGGAGCTCGTTGACCACAAGGATGAGAAGGTTAGGATAACTAGACCAAAGGATTTTGTAATTGTCGACTCAGCCAAATATGTATAACGGCTTCTTTGGTCGACCTTTCTTTGAAACTTTTGAGGCGGTCTCCTCGTCTTTCTTTTATTGTATCAAATTCCCCACCCCGAGGGAAATGCTGGGACCGTAAAAGGCGACTTAGAAAATGGCAAGAAAATGTTTGAACTACCCGAGTCCAAATTTATTTTCTCGCTTTTTTAGATTCAAATTGCACATACTGTTCATGGAACAAGTTCCTCCGAGATCGACTCAAGGTCATAGGCAAATGGAAGTCGACCGAGTCGACGATCAGGACTTGGAGCTCCGCCCGGGTTTCGAGCCGCAAAGGCTAGATCTCGACCCAAGGGGCAGCCCCAAAGACCCCGAGGGCGAAGCTTAAAAGAACCGCACCGGTCGAGGAACTTGAATACATTCAAGTTGACCTAAACCGACCAGAGTTAGAAGTTGCTATTGGCTCGAAAATCCCTTCGTAAATGCGGGAAGAGATAATTGGCTTTTGAGGGAAAGCATGGATGTTTTCGCTGGTCTCATCAAGACATGGCTCGGTATCGACCCCAAACATGTCTGCCATCACCTAAAAATCGACCCGAAGAAGAGGCCCCTCGCAAAAGAGGAGAAAATTCGGGCCGTAGAAATACGCGGCTTTGGCGTAAGAGGTTAAGAAGCCGCTCGACAACAAACTAATAGAGCAGGCCGAGGACGAACCCCAATGGGTGGCCAACGCCGTGCTTGTGAAAAAATCGAACGGCTCGCGGAGGTTGTGCATCGACTTCACAGACTCAATGCGGCGTGCCCAAAAGACCATTTCCCAATGCCGCATATTGACCACTCCGGTCGACAACATCAAGGGGCACGAAACGATGTCATTCATGGACGCCTTTGCGGGGTACCATCAAATACCGATGGCGGTGGAGGATATCAAGCACACCTCTTTCCTTACAGAGAAGAATGTCTATTCGTGGTTGAGAATGCCTTTCGGCCTCGTAAAACGCAGGGACAATCTACCAAAGGTTGGTCAACAAAATGTGTGCCGAGCAGATCGGCAAGACAATGGAAGTCTACATCGATGACATAGTGGTTAAGAGCCTAAGGAAAGAAGACCACCCGCGGGATCTCAATGAGGCGTTCTCAATCTTGAGAGAGTATAATATGAAACTCAACCCAAAGAAGTGCGGCTTGGGGTCGGTTCACGGAAGTTCCTCGGCCACATAGTAAGTCGGAGGAATCGAGGCGAACCCCACGCAGATAAAGGCCATCCTCGACATGGACGAACCTAAGAGCATTAAGCAAGTGCAGCGCCCGACGGGTTGTCGTGCGGCCCTCAACAGATTCATACCCCGCCTCGGGGACAAGAGCGAGACCTTTCTTCACCACCATCAAGAAAGGGAAGTTCTCCCGGGAAGGGAGAGCAGAGAGGCCTTCCAAAAAGTTAAGGAATACCCGGCTAACCCCAAATCCTTTCCAAACCAGCCTCGGTGAAAAGCTCTTTTTATATCTCGCAGCCTCGGATTCGGGCCGGGCCGTCCCTAGTCCGGCCGAGGGGCAGCAAGATCTCCCGATATATTTTGTCGGCCAGTGCACCGCACGACGCCGAGCTCTTATATACTCCCGGAAAATCGGGCATATGCGTTGGTAATGAGTGTGAGAAAGCCGAGGGCTTACTTTTCGACCATCAAGTCGAAGTCCTCACAACACTCCCGCTGTGCAAGTACTCCATCGGCCGGACACAAGTGGTCGACTCCTAAAGTGGTCGCGGAGATAGCCCAAGACGGGATATCCTACTCCTCGAACAGCAATCAAGGGGCAGGCCTCGGCGGATTTCTTGGTCAAGCCGACATTCCCCAGATCCGGTCGGGTAAACTTCCCTCCTTGGAGACTATACGTCGACGGTTCGTCCCACGTCCTCCCGCTCGGGGCCGGGATAGTATTAGTTGGTCCCGAGGGCCAATGCTTCACAAACGCTCGCTCGATTTGACTTCCCGCCACGAACAGTGAGGCCGAATACGAGGCCCCGGTCGGGGTCTTGAGCTCGCCGAGGCCGTTGGAGCCCGCCGATTGCATATTTTCATGGACTCGCTGCTCGTCGTGGAACTGTGTTAAAGGAGAATTCGAGGCTAGGGGAGAGCAGATGGCAAAATACCTAGAGATAGTAGCGGCAATGTGCGGGAAACTCCAACAGTGCTCATCGAGCAAATCCCGAGGGAACAGAATTCCCGTGCAGATGCACTTTCTAAACTCGGCAACCTCCGAAGGGGCCGCCGATATGACTAATATTGTCCTAACGAGGCAGCTCCATTCGACGATTCATAACCAATCAATCAACATGGTCGAGGAGGAAGAAGAAAATTGGATGACTCCGATCGTGACCTACCTCAAAAGTGGGACTTTGCCAGAGGATAGGGTACTAGCCGGACAACTCGAGCTCAGTGGGCGAGGTATACCCTAATCGGTAACTCACTTTACAAGCGAAGTTTCTTCCTCTCTCTACTTAAATGCATCACGCCCGAGCAAGGACAAGTAGTCTTGGCGGACATTCACGAAGGAATCTGTGGGAACCACGCCGAGGGCAAGCGTCGCCCACAAGGCAATGAGACAAGGCTACTATTGGCTCACCCTCAAGAAGGATGTCATCGCATACGCTAAAGCCTCGCCGCAAATGTCACCGATGGCACCGAATATCAAGTCCACCCCGAGTAGCTGAAATCCATCTACGGTCCTTGGCCGTTTGCTCGGTGGGGCATCGACTTGATAGGTCCTCTCCCGACCGCTCCCGGAGGCTGTAAGTACGCCGTGGTCGCCGTCGACTACTTCACGAAGTGGGCAGAGCCGAGCCTAAATAAGATCGACCGGCAGATCATCAAGTTTATATGGAAGAACATCATCTGTCATTTCGGCCTTCCCCACGCCATCACTGACAACGGAAACAATTCGATGGTTTAGAAATCACGGAGTTTTGTGAGAGGTGGAAGATTAAAAGATTATTCTCCACTCCGTATCACCCACACCCAACGGCCAAGTGGAGGCGGTTAACAAGATTCTCAAACACATCCTGAAGACCAAGCTGGAAGATAAAAAGGAAATTGGGCAAGCCGCCTACCCGATGTCCTATGGGCATACAAGACTACCACAAGAAACTCAATAGGAGAAACCCCGTCGCCCTAGCATTTGGCACCGAGGCAGTCATACCGTCGGAAGTTGCCATCCCAACGTTGAGAACCTCCACTCACGATCTCCGACAAGAATGACGAGGCCGGAGAATGGATCTCGACATGCTCGAGGAGCGAAGGCTCATTTCAATGCATAGGAATGCGGCGTATAAATAGCGTTTAGAAAAATACTACAACTCCAAGGTTAAGGTCCGTCAATTCCAGATCGGCGAACTAGTCCTCAAAAGGGTCCTCGGCCCCACCAAGGGGTTTTCGGCCCCAATTGGGAAGGCCCTTCAGAATATCTAAATGGCTATCCGGTGGAGCCTACGAGTTAGAACATCTTGATGGCACGCTGCACCAATACCCGTGGAACGCATGCCACCTCGTAAAATACCATCAATAGCTGGTCGGGTAGGTCAAGAGGAAAATTTTGTACATCTTTCAAATGTAATAGTTATAGAATTGATAAATAAAATCGGTTTATCATCTCGAATCTTTTAAAGTTACAAATCTTCCGATCCACCCGACCACACTCACGAGTGGACACCGACTCCACAAGTCTTGTGAACGAGCGAGAACCTATCACAAGCAAGGGGCACACCACCCCCAAATCCTCGTGACGAACTCTAGCTACGGCCGAGGTCAACAGCAACATTGCCTGTGAGGTATCCCGATTCCTATGAGTTTTGGGCGTTCGAGCCCTAACACGTGATCGGCTCACGTAGGACAAGACCCGCATGCGTGCAAATTCACGATAGGGCAAATGAGCTCGAGCGGTCTCTAATCCCTCAAAGAGCACAACTCAATGAGTCGTAGAAACCGACCGACCAATATGGCGGGACTAAAAAGCGCGAGCGGACACGAAGCTCAAACAACCTCGCCGAAAGCGTAACCTCGCCGATCGAAAAAAAAATTCGCAAAATTCTTTCCAACTTTAAAAGCCGAGCCTCGCCTTGGGGCCGAAAGCGTAACCGGCTGATCGGAAAAAAATTTCGCAAAATTTTTCAAACTTTAAAAGCCGAGCCTCACCTTGGGGGCCGAAAGGTAACTCGCCGATCGAAAAAAACTTTTCGCAAAATTTTTCTAACTTTAAAAGCCGAGCCTCGCCTTGGGGGCCGAGGTAACATGCTGATCGGAAAAGCTTTTTCGCAAAATTTTTTCCAACTTTAAAAGCCGAGCCTCGCCTTGGGGGCCGGACGGGCAACCACCTTATCATAATTCCTACTCGATCTATTTTCTTGTGTATTTAATAAACAGCGAAAGACATTTGGAAAAGTATCGCAAGACAAAGAAGAGAGTTTTACAATCAAAAGGTGGCCGGGCCGGAATCGACCATACAACCAAGATTATCGAAGCACAGAGAACAAGAAATGAAACCGAGAGAAGTAAAGGGAAATGCAGATTTCATTAATTACAAAGGTGCAGGCCAATGGCCGAGTACAAAAATTCTAAACCCTAAACCCTAAACCAAAAGAAAAACAAGAATTACAACCGCAGCGGGGAGTCCAAGAGATCACTTGGAATTCAAAGTATCTATTAAAAAGAAAGATCAACCGCAATGGGGAGTCCAAAATATCTCTTGGAGTTTAAAGTATCTATTAAAAAGAGAGATTGACAGCAGCAGCTGGGAACGTGAGTTTAAAGTATCCCTCATTCCCCTCCAAGGCCTTTCATCTCCCGAGCAGATCCCCGCACCGGTTCCCGCCAACTTGCTCGCCCACCGGAGGCGCATCTCCCTGGGCGGTTTCCCCCATGCCTTCACTGGTCCCCGCAGATCCCTCGGGAGATGCCTCGTCGGGAGGAGCAGCCCGATCTGGCGAGGATACCAGAAAGATCAACACCCAACTCCGCCAGCATCCTTTATCCGAACGTGGAAGTCGGGTGGAGCGGGTGCCGATCGACATAAGCCCGAAGCGGCTCTCAAGGTGGGCAGACGGCACATTCTCCCTCCGACTCGTGCGGATGGCCTCGGCGAATGCCATGTAATAGGCAAACTCCGACACCGCAGCCGACGTCCTCATAGGGGTTGAAGTCAAGCTCTCCCTCTCCGCCTCAGCCTCCTCCTCCAGTGGAAGCTATCCGGCGCGAGCCTCCACTGTGTCCCGGACAGTCTCCTGAGGCCCGAAGCCGGCTCTCGAGGCCGGTAATCCGGCCGCCGCCCGGCGAGCCTCGGTTCCCGGCCTCCTCGGCAAAGGCCTGCACGCCCGGGAGGCTGGCCTTCAACCTCTCCAGCCTCCCGAGCGGCCACCTCCCCGCGCCTCGGTCCTCCCTGCTCAAGCCCTCGAGCAGGCGGCAGCAGCCAGCCTCCTTATCCCGGCCGGCCTTGGCCTCCCGATCCCGAGGGCTCCCTCCAGCCTCCACCACCCGAGCGGCTAGGGACTCCATCTCCCCAACCGCTTCCGAGCCTCTGCTCGGTGGAGGGACCCGATTGCCTCGGCCTCGGCCTCTTCCTGTGGCCTTCCCGGCCGTCTCTGCCGGCCCGGCCGGCAGCAGCTGGCAGCCTCCTCATCCCGCTCCAGCCGGCCTTCTCGGCCATAACAAGGGCTTGGGCAGCCAGCATTCGGACGGCCACTACACCGCTCGCCTGGGAAAGCAGCCACGGCCTCCAAATCCCGATTCCGTGCCACGGAATGTCTCGCACGGCCTACTGGAGGTGGGCCGGGAGAGCAGATACGCCCCCACTGCTACGAGGATAGGAAATTCAGCAGAATGTCCGGTGGAAGACGCCCTCGGTAAACATCCTGGAACCAAGAGTTTAACTCAATAATAGGATCGAGAAGAAAGAAAAAGACGAGGAACACTTACTCCTCAAATCGGCGCTGGTCGCGCCCATCCAGTCCGATCGAGGCGTCCCTCTCGAAATCGGGCAACGGGAGGCCTTCCACGGCCGGGATGGGGACCGCGGGGGCAACCGGCTCGAATCCCCCTCGGGCGGGGCGATGACGTCCCCTCCCGGTAGAAAGCTTGACTTGTCGCGGCCGCTTAGGGGGCTCTGGCCCTCCTTCTCGGAGAGCTCCACCGGCCGGCCCGGGAGTCGACCCAGTGCGGCGCGGAGGTCCCGGCTCCTGCCTTTCCCGAGGCCGGGGTCAGCGCGGCATCCCCCCAATCGGGCGAGGGAAGCTTCGGAGACAGCGAGGGGGACGCGGCTGGCCACAGGGTGGCCGGACTCCCGGGATGGCGAGGTAGCCGCAGCAGGTCGGGCGGGCTCCTGATGACCACCCTCCAGCAGGCGTGCGCCCGCCCTCTTTTCGCTTTCCCGCGACTTTTCCCCCTAAGAGCGCCAACACGCCCGGCATTTGGTCCATCAATTCGGCGGGCGGGAGGAGAATATGGAAAAGTCGGGCTCGCAAAAGAAAAGGAGTCGAACCAGAGAATCCAATGCAAGAACGGACAAATAGAACAATACCTCGTCGGCCAAGATGCCGCGGAAAGCTGAATAGTCGAGCACAACGGCGAGCTCGGACTTACCGAGAGCGACACGGTGGCGATTCGAGGCCGGAACGAGCTGAAGCTTCTCCAAGACCAAACCAAAATCGAAGTTCGGCTCTCCTCCTTCGGGAACGGATAATCTGCAAAACAGGGAAAAAAATTAGATCAGTCCTTCACGGCTCATAAGATAGGGGCAAGCTCACCTTTCTTCTTCTCTCGGAAGGAGGTGGGGACCGGGACTTCCCGAGAAGGGGAGCCGATCGCCGACCTCCACGCCTCGAGACCCAAAACCATCTCGCCTTCCAGTCCTTCGTGACCGAAGTGATCCTCGATCACGACCTTCTTCCGGCTCTTGACGTAGTAGAGCCCTCGGTTAACCGCCCGGGGTCTTGTTGAGGCTCACCAAGTGAGTGACCTCCCGGGGTGGGGTGCTGTAAAGCCTCAAGCACCCCATGAGAATCATCGTGCACAAACACGAAGCCACCCGCTCGGATGGATCTCGGAGGGGGCCACCTCCCGTGGTTGAGCAGTGGGACACGTTAATGGGAAGGGGGAAGCGAAGCCCGGCGCTCATAATGTCAACGCTGACACCACCATTCCCTCGGGAGGCTGGTCGGCCCTCTCGGTGGGATCGGGAGCATAGAGGTGTACGTCGAGCGGAACTCGCCACCCACCTCGGCCTATCCAGCTCGGCACTGGGTCATCGAGCTCATCCACTCCTCGGAGTTCATGGCTCGTGGCGAGGGCCGGGCAACCCGATCGATCTCCTCGGTCGGTCGGAGGGATTGTAGGGATAGGCTGCAGTACGCCACGAAATCAAACTTCAATCTGGGGCCGGCCAACCGGTCCATAAACTCGGCCCACACTGGAACCCGGCCTCAACCTCACGATTCCTCTCTTCGACCAGGCGTCGGGCAATCTCCTCATTCGTCTCCTCCCTCCAGTGCCCTATCCCCTTCGGCCAAGAGGACTCTTTCCTCCTCCTCCATCACTGCCCTCTCCTCTACACGCTCGAGTCCCATTTCGACCACCAGTCGACAAACCCTCAAAGGCCGAGTTTCCCGTCCCTTCGCGGGAAACAACTCCGACGGAGGCCGCCACCGACGCCTCTCGGCCTCCGCCTCACCAACCTGGCGGAAAATGCGCCCCAAGCCATCATCATCAGGTCCAATGCGACGGACGACTCGCCCCGGCCGACCCTTCCGACGGTCCCTACCCCCGACACCACACGATCCGAGGCACCACCGCGGACCTCACCATCTCAACAAGAATCAAAGAAACGCAGAGAAAGAGAGGGGCACTTGCGGTAGATACTTACCAACAGGCCACGGACAGAGAAACGGCCGCTAATCTCCGAAAGTGCTCTTTGACGGAAAGGAAACTTTGAAGTCGATGGGGTGATCTCTAACTCAAAGGTTGAAAAGTTGAATAATGAAAGCGGAACCGCTATTTATGAAAGGCGGAGGGACTTGTGTGAAATTAACTTTTCAAATTTAGGGTCCAAAAAGAAATTTTGGGAGGCGGGTTATGACCGTTTGACGGACCGTGTCGATCGCGCGTGCGGGAAACAAGCGCCATCATAGCCAACGCTCACGCGCGCATAGGCCGCCTCCCGTAGACTCTTCACATTCTGATAAGTCCCATCGCTTCCCGAGTACGCTACCCTCTCCGACGAGTCCCGAGGAGCTCCGTGCCAGCCCATCACATCGCGCCCCTGTCCGATTCGGCGTCCTGTGTCGGCCGCCGAATGTCGCCTCGGCCCCGGAAAAACCAAAGGCCAAGGCGAGGGGCAATTGTTGTGGGATGGATTATGGGCTTCGCCCAATCGAGAACCGATTGGGCCCACGGACAGGCCCAATTTCCCAAAGTAGATGTGGGGAAACTTCGGGAGATAACCGACTACCATCACCACCGAGCAGAGCAAAGATAGACCAAGCAAGGCTGGTTGGAGGAGCCGAATCGAAGGAACCCCGCCGCACGCAGTAAGGCCGACTAAGACTCTCGGGCCCGGCCGCGACCATCCGAAGACCACAACCGAGCCGAGGATGGATGATGCGCGCCCGGATGTCGAAGATCGCCCTACAATGGGAATAAATCTCCCAACGGTGATCGCATTAAATGCCGACATTCCTTAGAATAGTAATAGTGTACTTTCATTTGTCAGGCCTACCGAGCAGCCGGTATCCCGCACGGCTGGAGTGGGTCGCCGCCATCTTTGTATGTAGTCGTACACCGGGCATTAATTAAGAATCCATGCATTAAATGCATGGCCCCTAATTTCAGGGATTCTAGGGCAACATTTGAGCCCTATAAATACCGCCTCAGTGGCACAATAAACGGATTACACAATCCACACTTTGTCTAGGCCTAAACCACCCAAAGAATCGCCGTCTTCTTTATTGCTTTCTCTGCATAAACATTTAATCATCCAATCATTTATATTAATGGCACTCACACATTAACTATCGATGAACAACCTTTGCATGTGTGTCCTCATTATTGTTTAACCGGTATTCTCGTTAGCCACATCACCAACCAATAATTCTGGTTACAACACTATGTATTGTAATATCAAAATTAATGTATTGATGAAAATTATCATGATTCTTGCTGCAAAATAAAAATGATTTATGTATTGATGATAATTATTCATACAAAAGCACCATTCAATACAACTTTCTCAGTAAAGTAAGCCATGTAAAACTTGTACTTATACATAATGTTCAAGTTTGACATAGCTAACGAAATCGAGGATTGCAAAAATAAACTATGATACCTAAAACACAAAAAGTGAAAAATATCCCATCTTCACCTTGGGGCCTGCAATTCAGGATAACAAAAAAGGCAAAAATCAACAACCAAAATGAAAGCTAATACATATTCTAAGATCAAGAAACTAAAAAGAAAATAGAAACATACGCTGAAATCAGATTGTTTCTTCTTAGAAGATGGCATGAGTTTCTTCTTATTAAATTCACCATAGGATGTGATTCTTGATTTCTTAGGACGACACGGCATACGACTAATCTTAGGTGGTAAGATCTTCCGAGACGCATCTTGTAATTCAAATTTTAGCGTCGAGGAACAGGGGTTAATATTTGTTGCATAAGTGCCTTATATGTCCCGGTGAAATAGCACTCCTCTATATAATCGAAAACCGAATCACAATTACGCCGAATCACCGCAACAGCGTGCGCGCAAGGAAACCCGGTGGTTTGCCACAAATGGCATGAGCAAGTCCTCCTACCGAGATCAACAACACAAGAAATATCTCGCTAATACTTCGAACTCACCATCGGGACATGAATTAACAATCCAAGACATACCAACTTCACTTAAAACACTCCATTCAAAGATCCTTAATTGGTACTAAGGGGGTATTCCAGGTCATTAGATTGAGACCTCCTTTCAACAAACCAACGTGAGACATTCTTCCGTATCCAATCACATAAGAAGGTCACAGGGAGACTACGAGCTTCAACTAGCCAATTGTTAAAGGACTCGGCGGCGTTAGATGTCATTTCTCCATAACGAATAATGTTAGGAGAGTATGTCACCGCCCACTTCTCGAATGGAAGTTGTGCAACCCATTCTTGACCCAAATCACCACCAAGCCGGATGAATTTTTCATGTTCTCATCAAACAAACGCTTGGTAGGAGCATAAGCACACGCCTTGAACAATTCACATAACGCATAACGACTACGGTGCTTTTTTCCGAGAAGAAAAATGGCCTGCGAGGTTTGCTAGTAGATGAAAAAGACAAAAAAATGAACATCATCTTGAAATAGATGATTGAATGCCGCAATAATACCAGAATTCTGTCGGATATATAAAAGATTTTCTTCTTATGCTTCACATGATCTTTTATGTTCTAGACAAACCATGTCCAATTTGAAGTATTTTCACAGACACAATTGCAAACGTAATGGGAAAAGACCTAAAAACAAAAATAGAAGCGTATAAAAATATCAATCTACAAGTTCAAAAAAAAAACAAACAAAATTAACAACAAAGCAAGAATGATACCATTATTGCCATCCTTCGCATAGGCGTGAGCGTAATCCCTCTAGAATGACCCTTAAGAAACGTACCATCTAAAAACAAAGCATTGGACGACATGATTCAAAACCAACTATCGAAGCATGAAAAGCTAATAAAAGCCTTTGAAATTCATTAGAAGATTCATCCTTCTCAATAAAACCAACACTACCAGGATTTGTCCTATTTACAACTTCAACGTACCATCTCGCATTATCATATGAATCTTCATAACTACCAAATATACTATCAATCGCAAAGTGAGAGGCACGATACCCTTTTTGGTAAGGCGATTCGATGCCGTAATTATTCCTCAATATATTAACTAACTCAGATCCACCAATTGTCGGTTTCGACTTGACTTCTTTCAACGCAGGTGACCAATAATTCTAGACCCAAGCCGTTTTGCCTTTATAATTTAACAATTTAGCCGCATAACCGTGTGATAGATTAGATTTATAAATAATGAAATCACCGGTCGAGAATCATTTTCTTAGCCCTAACAAACTAATCACAATCCCCCCTTCAACGCACACTGCGTATATGTATCGATCAAGATTTCTTAGATATTTAAATAGAAAACCTAAACGAGTTGAGTACTTGACTAATGATTCCTATATTCAACCGCACCACCCACAAAAACAGCACCAACACCACCCTTCATGAGGTCTACCCAAGAATCCGAAAGGTACGAAACTTTAGGAATGAGAGGATTAATGTCAAACGACGGTAAACTTAAATCACCGTAAAAATCAGCTAAGCCACCAACAACAGGATTGTCCGAAATCATAACATCACTACACGCACCATAGTCACCTTGGGATTGTTCGCACACGCGCACGCTTACATCAACTATATTAGTATGTAAACTAATGCATATGCTATAGACATTCGTGATATCATCGTCACCCTCCAAAACGCATTCATCCACACTACCAAACGTCACAAAATAAAGAGAAATAACCTTTCTTTAGCCGAGGCCATTTCATCATAACTCGCGCACAAAGTTGATCAAACGAATTGCATCCACGAAGAGCTATCAATTTCCTTAAGCCATCAAATTTCACAACAAAAACAAGAGAATGTTCTGTTGATCCATAAAATCAACCATGAAAAATAGAGTGCATAAAAAACTCGCTCCCACTTAAAAACCCTAAACCGACGATCAAGAAAAATCTAAATAAAAAAGAATCAGGAACAAAAGCAATATATCCAACAAATAACACATTTCAAAATTTGAATTTGAAAAAAATAATAAGAAAAAGTACAAAGATGTGACGCTGAGAGAGGAACGATCATGCGGCGGGATTTTCAACGCCGAGAGAGAGTCAACTACCGAGATTTTATCGGAAATAGTAATCGAAATCTGAGATAGAACAAAAAGAGGTGAGAGAAACCGATAAGCTAGGAGAAACCGAATTACGATATTAAGGGCATTATGGACAAAACACATAACATTTAAAAAAATATGAACCTATGTGTAATTCGAGTCCCTCGGATGAACTATGTTGTCATTTTTCTAAATATAAACTACAGTCATTTTCTCATAAAATATAGTATACAAACCTCTATTCATGTAATATATAAAAAATTAATGATAATTAAGTATATTGTAAATTTTAATCATGGCAATGTAGTCATGGTTCTTTCATTTATAATCATAACTCAAATATTCCTAAATTAGTCATATATAATATATGATAAAATCTTCCCAAAATTTAAATATGACATTAAATCTTACCTAATAATACTAATTACATTGATTCCTATTAATTGAATATTGTCAAATTATAAGTATAACGTTTAATTATTTATGGTAACACACAATTATCAAATTAATTTCTTCACAATGTTTCTCATAATTAGATTGACTCATTATTAGATTGCGCCTCCATTGAGGATGTTCTTCCTCCCTCAATTTGTTTCTCTTGCAATAATTAATATTTCATTTGAAATTAGAGATAAATTACGTAGTAAGTAAGAGGTAGAAAAAAGTCAAATCAAGATATTTATAGTAATACACAATTGTCAAATTAATTTCTTAATTTTTGCTAATAATCGGTGACTAATAATTAATTTATAATTATGATAAAAAAGGAATTTAATAAAATTTAAATGATTAATGAATTCGAGAGTTCATACATATTGAATTGAAAAATTGATCTTGATTTTGTATTACCTCTTGAGAAACTATTCATGTGTCAAGGTCATATAAGGATTTTGGTTGGACTCATGTACTTGGTATACGATATGGTTAAATACATATTTAAGAGTTTAATTTAAAAAAAAAAGGGTAATCCAACACCCTTTGTTTAATGTACAACTACAAAAATATGAACATTAAAAAAACTCAATAATTTACATTAGATCACTATCGAATCAATAAAATAAAAAAAAATTACAAATGAATAGTTGCGAGATCAACCACCACTGTTTTTCTTGATTCCGTGAATGCGTTCTTCATTTAATTAGTGCTCGTAACTTGGGTCGAGTGGCTCCTCCTTTCCTCGTCGAACAACGTAACATATGGGTGATGGTGGTGGTGTAATTGTGATGCAAATGAACAAAAATTTCAATAATTTATAGTGGGGGTGAGGCTAAAAATGTGGGATGAATTAAAGAGATATATGTCATATTAATTGTTCATGTCACAATTGTGATGCAAATGAACAAAAATTTCAATAATTTATAGTGGGGGTGAGGCTAAAAATGTGGGATGAATTAGAGAGATATACGTCATATTAATTGTGCATGTCAACGCTACCTAAATTAGATGTTTGACCATGTGGATCGCCATGATGAATTGAAAGAAATTCGATCAATGGACTAGGTGAAATGGCGCCAAAATTCAAATGTGGAATGTGAGTTGCTTTTATATATTATAAGATATTTAATACTCTTGTTAATATTTTGATCTTATCCCGTCTCATTTATGAAACGGTCTCATACTAATTTTTGTTATTTATATCCACTATTTATAATATAATGGCACATAATTAGAGGAATTACAGTTATTTAATTAATTATATATATATATATTATTAAAGTATAAATTTAACTAACAATGTATGATCTAACAGACAACTAATTATAATCCAAACTATCAAACTAACAACCTATAATTGAAACTAATTTAACTTCAACAACAACATAATATGTAATTCATAAAATAAATGGTAAAAATACATAAACAAATATAGATTAAGCACAATAACATGCAAATCATATTACTCCCTCCATCCAATTTTAATTAGGCAAATAGATTGAAAATAAGTTATAAGAAATATTAATTGTTTATGTATAAATTAGATGGGCGGCCTGTCAAAAAAAAAAAAAAAAAGTAGATGAGTGAAGTATAAAGTAGATAAGTAGAATATAAAGTAAGGGTTTATTGTCAAGTCATTAATAAAAGAGAGAAAATTGATTAAAATAAAGAGAATAGTGTAGGATCAAATAACAAATGTTGTAAATAAATGTATGTTGTGAAGGTAGAAATAAGTAAAATAATTTTTCATTTTGAGATGACATATTAAAATTGGATGGGTCAAAGAGGTATATTGACTAATTAAAATTGTTGGGAGGATTTAAAAAAAAAAAAAGGTGAAAATAAGAAATGCATAGTGAAATTATTATTACTATTGTCGATACGTATTCCACCTCCTATATCTTTTAACACGTAAACTCCGAATTATAATAGTGCAGGTAAACCGAAATTATAATGGTTCATAGACCCAGAGTTAAAATGATTCATAGAATATTTTTAAACATTTTACACGTCATCTTGACATCCCACAGTATTAGACCTCAAAATATGACGAAATGATATCATTTAACACCCGTATTCCACCTCGTAAATCTTTTAACACATAAACCCAGACATCCCACAGTATTCGACCTCAAAATATGACAGTAAATGATATCATTGGCACCCGTATTCCACCTCCTAAATTTTTTAACACATAAAACCCGAATTATAATGATTCATAAACCCGAGAATTAAAATGATTCATAGAATATTTTTAACATTTTACACGTCATGCTGACATCCCACAATATTAGACCTCAAAATATGACAGAAATGATATCATTTGCACCCGTATTCCACCTCCTAAATCTTTTAACACATAAACCCAGACATCCCACAGTATTCGACCTCAAAATATGACAGAAATGATATCATTTGGCACCCGTATTCCACCTAAATCTTTTAACACATAAAACCAGAATTATAATGATTCATAGACCCAGAATTAAAATGATTCATAGAATATTTTTTAACATTTTACACGTCATGCTGACATCCCACAATATTAGACCTCAAAATATGACAGAAATGATATCGTTTGCACCCTGCTAGCCTCAGTACACAAATTTAAGTGATTAACACACTGTTAGGCAAGTAATGTGCAGACATTAAAACTCCAACTACACCAAAAGAAAGAGTAGGGCTACATAGTTTACTAATAATTAATTATACCAAAATTATCTGCAACTGTTAGATAACAGAAACATCAAGAAGGATGTAGATAGTCGCAGAATGCTCCCTTCTTGCACCGACCGCTCTCATAGAATTTGCATACTCGCTGCCCTTTTGGAAGAGGCCTTCCACCACTGCCGCCGCCACCATACGGCGGCCTTCCCCATAGCAGCCTCCCCCTCCCGAATCCCGGGTCAACACCCGGATAACCCCACTCTCTACCATTACTAAACCTCTCTCTTTCCCCACTGTATTTACGTTGGCCATCCCACGGTAGACTCCCGTTTCTCGGGCTATGATTTATGCTAGGATTGCCCCATGTCGTCCCTTGGTTCGTTCCCCATCCAAGGTCCGTCATTCCCTGAGCATGCCCTCCCAAGACGAGATTCACGTTACCCTGCACCGTCACCAGGTTAATATTACCCTGTACATTTCCCCAACTCGGGTCAGGGGTTTCTGAACCGATACCAGGACCCACCATGTCGTGCGTCATGTTCGGTGCGGGTCGATGGAATTCTGAACTGGCTTCCCCAGTGTATACGGGGCATGTTCGTTTCTCCAGCACTACTTCCAGATGAATGTACACCCGATTTACTAAAAGAATCAAGAGCATCGATCAGAGAAGGTCCAACAGGCTTGAATGGGATGGAAGACTGGTGACTAAACTGTATCTCCCCCGTGGAGCTCAAGGCATCGTTTTTCCAGGACTAAAGTCCTCGATTGAACTAAAACAATCGTCTTTACAATCTTGAATCAATTCCTTAGCAAACTTCATAGCTGAAGTAGGTGAAGGCATAGTCCCTTGTGATTCCATTGCGTCAACTTCAGCCAGCAAATCTGATACCGATTCCTCACCCAAAGCATCAAACTCAATTGGCTCGTTTATCATTGCCAGCCAACTAGTCATGTTAGGTGCCGGATGGGGTGGAGATACATGAGTGAAATGGTTACTTTCTGAAGCAGTAACGTTAATTTCAGGAGGCTTTTGAATAAGACCAGTGGAATAGCCACACCACTCATTAGCCACATCAGGAAGTCGCACACCCCCCACCACCATATTCAAAGCACTGCTCCAGCTGGGGTCCACATTTGGGACAGGAAAATTTACAGCACCGGAGGATTGCTTGGTCACATCAGCACCCCCATTTTCCTGATCTTCGTTGTCAGACCTTGGTTTAGGACTTAGAAGCTCCAAGAAACCCAAGTTTTGCATGGGAACACTTGATGATTCAGACTGTTGCTTATCAGCAGTTGGAACTCCCCACTGCTTGGGACCAGGCAGATTGGAGACATCTAAATCTGCTTCCGGTTTAACTGATTTGAGTGGTGACTTGGATACAGATTCAGAAATAGATTCGGGTTCTATATCGTTCAAGCTCAAACCAATCGGTAAAGGTCCCAGCTTTTCTTCAGTAGACTGTTGAATAGATTTCTTTTGAAGCTCATATCCACCAGTTGCATCATTTTGAATTGGCCCACTTGAACTCTTTTCTGTATTTTTGGGAACATGGTTGGTTTCATCACACTCTCGAACAATATCAGTCGCTTTGGGCATCTGAACAAGGCCTGATGGAGGAATCGAACTATATCCTGGCACATCATGGGTATTGGAACTTTTATCCTTGAACAAATCCCAGCATTTTGGCCAGGAGGACTCATCAGTTATTGGATTACCACTATTGTTTTCAACGAGAACATTTGTTTTATTACAACGGGTTGCATCTGCTTGTTTAGTATCCCCATTGCTTGTGTTGATAGCGTTGATTCCTCGTGATCCGGAAGAAAGGTTGTGTGGCAACTCCGAAGCTCCATGGAATTTTCCGTTCAGAGCATCAGTAAAAGTAACGAATCAAAATTCTCATGATTTGTCCATATTCTCATCTCAGGTGGAAATTGACCAGTTGTACTCCACATACGAAGATGCATCATGGAAAATGGTCCTTGGATTTTACCATTATGGTCTCGATAATGCCACAGTTTCTCAATCTCAATATTGTCATCAGGAAGAGAATTCACAACGGACACTGTTGCAGTTGAGGTTTCCAATTCAGATCTTAGAACTGCTTGATCTTTTCCACCGGCAATTGCTGAGCTAGTAGTATTGACTTGATTCAAGCATTTCTCCAAACCATGCGATCCACTTGCATCTATGTTCTCCACCGTTTTGCTCTGTGCCCCAATGGATCGCTCTTCTTTACCTGAGGAAGTGTTCAATGCAAAAAAATTTAATTAAGATTACCACAATATAACTCTGGTCTGTCAACATGCCATATTTTCATTTATCCTTCACCTATCTCTTTCGGAGAAATGGACTTCTTCCCATCTAGAGGAGATCCGGATTGTCTCGGACTAACATGTTCATCTGCATAATATGATCAGCATCTCTCAGAATCTTAAAAAAGAGAAAGAGGGGAGGGTGGGGGTGGGGGTGGGGGATATTCACCTATCTCTTTAGGAGAAACAGACTTCTTTCCATTTAGAGGAGATCTGGATTGTCTTGGACTAACATGTTCATCTGCACAATATGATGAGCATCTTTCAGAACCCTAAAAAGAAAAAGAGAGGGGGTGGAGGGGAAGGGAGGACCTTCACCTATCTCTTTAGGAGAAATGGACTTCTTTCCATTTAGAGGAGATCTAGATTTTCTCAGACTAGCATGTTCATCTGCATAATATGATCAGCATCCCTCAGAATCCTAAATGAGAGAGAGAGGGGAGGGAGAGAGAGAGAGAGGGATGAAAAACTTGGCCGGATGACATTTCCAGGACCACCAAGCCTCATGTAGATACCTTTTGTACTGTTACCACTACTTTTGGCATCTTCTGAATTAAAAATTGGACCAGTTTCCGTATCAGTATGTATCTCTGGAATTCTCGAAATTCTGAGCTGGCGCTCTTCAGGTGACTTCAGCACCTGTATTTTGCGTACATATTCACTGACTGTAACACTGGTCAAGGAATAACCTGGATACTATGCACTATCCATAGGGTATGAGAAAAGGAAAAGCCACATGACTCTTTCTGGATCAAATTCCAAAAAGATATAAAATTAATTTCATCTTTTGGTAATTTTAGGAACTAATAGTGATAGGTTATCATATCAGCAAGCCAAAACAAATAAAAACTAATGAGTAGGTTCTTTTATTTATTGAAGTAACAAACTTATGAAAGATTTAAGGTTACAAAGCATCTTCACCTGTACGTTTTGAAAATCGATGTCTTTGCACGACAAATATAGCATTTCAGTACATTCAGCCAAAAAAAACCTCAAGGCAACTTTGGAGCAATAAAAACTAATAAAATCAAAGGATATTCCTCTTCACACCCTTTCTTGCTAGCTTGATCCAAAAGATGATATAGTCGCATTATCTCTGCCTCTAGCCACTACATAAAGTATAGACATCAAACATAAAAACTAGAACCACAAAAGTTAAACCTGAGTATCATCAAGAATTAAAATATAAAGAGGTGAAATATTCAAGAAAAATCTGATTGTTTCTACGCAAAAGGTTTAATTCAAGCAGATAAAAGATAGAGAACTCACATCATCAAACCTAACTGATTGGAGGGCCATTGCTTTCTTTTGTAACTCAGCCTAGAAAGACGCATAAATATTAGTAATCAAAGGTTTCTTGTAATTTCAGGTCAATCTCTAAGCACCAGATAGTAGACTTACTACAGTATACTGTTTCAGGAGCCCGCATCTAATATATTGATCTAACTGTCTGCATTCAGCCTGCAGTTCAAATACATTAACAGAGGATAACATGGAAATTTTAATTATTCCAATAGAAAAATATGGTTCTTCATGGCTAAACAAGTTAGGCAGCTTTATCCATATATCCTCAAACAGTATAGGTGTCCCAATGCTACAGACACGCAAACAACTAGTCCCAACATATCAGGGTCTTGAACTAGCATTATTGTAAAACCTAATTCCATCCAGCACATATTCATTACAAACAAAGTAAATAATAGCGTCTCATAACTGAATAGGTGACCGAACAGCTACCACCAGTTCAACCAGTGGGATCAATTCAATATGCAGTCCAACTAATTTATTGAAAAAACAATTGTATTTTTATATTTTGGCATGTAAAACGATAATATAATAGGTTAATTATTGTTTGGAATATTCAATAAATATATATCATAAGTAAAAACCTGTAATAAAATTTAAAATGCAAGAATCATATGCATATATAATTTACCAAACACCAAATCTAAACTAAGGATTTAAAAAATAATGACAAATAAAAGGATAAAAATATTAATTATCTTTTAAAATCTAGTTGAACCGGTCTTAAAAATCTGGGTTAACTGGTTTTTAATACTTTGATGACCAGATGAACAGCCAGATCCAGTTCAACTGATCCAATTGAATGGCACTTCATTTTACCACATAAATTTTGCTTTGTAAATCGTTAATAATGATCTGATAAAATACTGTCAAGGTTGCTAACATTTGAAATCAAACAAAAGCATAAGGAAATATAAGAAGGCCAGTTCTGTATGACTAGTTACCTCAACGAACTCTTGATTTGAAATGGCATCAACTGATACGACCTCTTTCTTGCCTAGATTTAAAACTTCAAGCATGACGCCTACAGTCTTATCACCAATTTTATATGGCTTGGAAGCCTTACAAATCCCTGAATTCCATATATGAATAACTGATTCAGGAAATTTCCAATATGTAGATAGGACAATGACAGATGTAGTTAAAGAAATAAAATTAATGAGCTAAACAGGCATAGACAAATTTGTACAAGCATACCTTCAACTTGGACAAGCCTGTAAACATCAGGCTTCTGATCGTCACTTGATATTCTGATTCTCACAATGGATCCAACAACATTATCTTGAAAGTTCTCCTTATCTTCGATAAGATTCTCCATCATATTCCGTCTCAAATAGATCAGGTTCATATTATGAACATCGATTACTGCATATTTACTTAAATTGTTCTGTGCTGCTCTTTCTTCATGCTTTTACATGTATCTTGATTTCTATTCTTCGATCCCATCGACTGATCAGAATTGTTTCCATTAACCTCCATGTCACTTTCAAAATTACCGACAAGTCCAGCCGTTATCAAAGAATTCTTCAGATAATCCTCCTTTACAAGAGCATGCGATTGAGTTAATTTAGGCATTTCTATGTGATCAACATTTGTCTTGCCAGTGGTGCCTGGCTGAGCAGCATTCCCAATGCTTGGATTATCTCCAGCCTTAACAGTCACTTGCTCAGTAATAACTGTTGGCTTATTTGTATTATTGTTTTTGCTGCCGCGGCGTAAGATTGGCCCATTTTCTGCACTGTTATCAATGGTTGAATGGGCTGTAGTTAACTTATCATGAGGTGCTTCTTGGATCTTACTCATCTCAGGATGCTCAGAAGTTCTGTTTGGAATAGAACCCTTTCCATTAACTACAGTATGATGACACACGTTACTTAACTGCGGTTTGCTAACCACACATTTCCAGGGTTTTTTAGCATGAGTGAGGTCCTTCAAAGTTAATGATAACTGCTCTTTCAAGGTTACCCAATACGCCTTGAACAGATATTCCCAGCTGGTTACGTCATCAAAATCTACCTGAACCTGCAAAAATTGATCCACGTGTCAGCATAAGCTACAACTTCAGCACATGTCCATAGGCCAGTGATACTTCTACTTGAGAATAATTCACAATTATTTTCAATTATGACCGAGTTGCGCTATTTAATTGTTGCGAGAAAAGGAAATTTATTTCTGAATATAGACGACCTAAACAGCATTATGTGTCCTGTGTGTGAAAGTCAATGAGATTTACTATTAGCTGAAAAGGCCCTTTCCAATGGATTACCAATCTATTGTCTAAATCGGATCATTACCAATCTATTATCTAAATTGGATCCTCCAAAAGCTAAATCTACCATTTGATTCCAGGTCAAAAAACAGTCAATACCTGGAATCTAAACAAATTTACCTCTTAAAACCTAGTTTTTTTAATCTTTTGCAATATGGACATGCAAATGCAGAAAAGAGGGGAAAACAATCAAAATACGCAACTTAAGTCACTAAAATTTTCAGATTTACCTAATCTCTAGACGCAACAGTAATGTGACAGTCTCACGGAATACATTCCGTGTGAATACTTTTAAAGTAAAATATACTACTTTTTACTCCAAAAGTAGTACTTCTTTTCCTTTTAGAAATTATTATTTTAGATACATTTTACCCTTAAATGTTGCTTTTACTTGAAAAATATTGTTTTCTTGCTCGCACAAAAATATTCCGTGAGAAGATCTCATAAGAGAATATACAATGAGCCTGGGAAAGGAAAACTAAAATTAAGTTCTACCATTAGAAAGAAACAACTTCAGAAACATGATATAAATAACGTAAGTAATTACACTTGAGCTCAATTGCATTGTAACAAAACTTTCAACTGCATTGCGAAACAACAATCCAACTCATAATTAAAACTACCAATTGTGCATACCGCTGAGTCATTGCTTGCTTGGTCTTTATTTTCAATCAGCATAATAATTTTCATGCACGTCGTACAAAAGCCTTTGTTTCCTCTAACACGCAAGTATTCTTCATCTTTAGTACATCCCTTGCACAATGAATAGGGGCACGTGTAGCACATATAGTAAGAAGGCTTACGACACACACTACATATGTGCCAACCTGAAAGCATTAGCAGCACGAGCACATAAGAGAAGTGAAAACTTAACAAGAGTGGTGAGCTTAATAAAAAAAAAAAACAGTCAGAAACATTATCAAAGCAAGAAAAAGGCCTAAGACCTAAAAAGAAAATTTAAGAGTTCTGCATGTTCATAAATAAGTGGCTATATCTTTACAAAATCTCAGTGTACAACTTAAGCCTGAAATTCCACCATTGAAACAATATTGTAAGCAAACAAATACTAATTCAAAACCAGAAAGGGTAATTAAAGACTTCAGAAACAAAAAGAAAAGGCAACATACCACAATTCCACTTAGATTTTGATTTAAAAATGCCTCGTCTCGCTTAATACAAGAAGGGTGATAAGCCTTTGGACAGCCCCTATGCAACAACAATAAACTCCAACAAGATCAATATTATAAACGATATTAAAGTAAAAAATACAGGTACATTCGACAAGAATTATACTCACTTGCGGTCGCAGAGCACGAGAGAACCTCCATCAAAGCAAATGAAGCAAACATCCTCCCCATCCTCTTCGTCCTCCTCCTCCTCCTCCGCTTTCGCTTTCGGTTGCTGTTGCTTCCTCCGCTTTGCCGGCGGGGGCTTAGCTACCCCCTGCGCCTTTGGCGGTCTTCCTCTTTTCCTCTTCACGGTGCCGATCACCTGAACCCCGCCGCAACTGTCGTCTCCGGTGGCGGATTCACCGCCGCAGACGGCCCAGGATCTCCAGCTACCGGAGACCCACCCACATCCCCCCGAATCTCCGGCGAAGGTTCCGGAGTTCCCTACCTTGGGCACCGAAGCAACTGGCTCATCATCGTCAAAGCCTTGGGTCTGCGCAACCGCAGCCAACAACGTCTCTATATTCTCCATATCTAAAACCTAAACTAGAACCTCGAGATTCTCAATTCCGAACAACAATCAACCCAACCCCAAATTCCACGATCATCTCCAGCTGTCTTTCAGATATCCAATTGTGAAGAGAGAGAAACAAGAAATTGGACGGTGGATGTGAGCCCTGAGCATTAACTTTAAGCGGAGAAGTGAACTTCGCAAGATCAACCCCACACCAAACCCCAGCCTTTGATTGATGTTAATTCTCAGAATTCCGAGACTGAAATGCGGGCGACTGGCATGGGTCCATCAATGAATTTGGGATTCAAATGGGGTTTTTCTCTCTCTATCTTTGCTTTTATAATGCTAGTGCGAGAAAAAAAGGTCGGCTTGTTGAAAAACGAGAAAGCTTTGAATAACAAAGACTTGAGTGAAGAAATACTGAACCTTCCAGTTTTATACACTTTTTATATTTCACTCTGTGTTCTAATAATTATTAGTAATACATAAATACATAATTTATCATTAATTACTATTCAATATTATTCCAGTTGATTTTTTTATTAAATATTTAATACTTTAAAAAATTATATTTAAATATTATAATATTGTATTGTTAATGGTTGTTGATATTTCTAAAAGGAAAAAAGTAAGCCGTGTGTGAGACTATTTCAAACTATTATCACTTTTTAAAAATACATGTTGTCATTTTTATTATAAATTATATCACTTTTAAAAAATATATCATTTTAAAATTAAATTTTGAAAAGTGATATACTTTGCATTAAATAAATTATATCACTACTTAATAATATATGTAAAATATACTATAATTTAGATAAAATTTAAAAAGTGATATACTTTACATTAAAAGTGATAATATTTAATAGAAAAGTAATAATCTTTTAATAGTCTCACTACGATAGTGGCCTCACACAAATTTTTATCTTCGAAGATGTTGAGACGGTCCCACATATCACTCAATTTAATTCTTGATACTTATGACTCTTATCATGTATTGAATATTTTAAATTTGAGTAAGTATTACATGAGATCGTCTCACAAATCTCATTTCAGAAACGAATTCACTTTTTAACAAATTGTTATAACTTTTTAATAAACTAATATCACTTATAATGTAAAGTGTATCACTTTTTAATTTTTTATCACTTTTATACTAATTTATATTATTTTTTTAAAAGCGATAACAATTTATTAAAAATGTGACATCATCCTACGAAATAAAATGTGTGACAAGATCTCAATTTTCACACAAGTTTTTGCTTTTAAATTTTTTAATGATAGACTTATCTTAAACTATTTTTATATAAAACTTTTTCATTATTTATTAATTATTTTTTATTCTTCACAAATTCATTCATAATATAAAATACAAAAAGAATATTAAATATAAAAAAAAAAAAAAAAGATTGTGTGTGCTTTTACTATCCCTGTTTATATTTCAGGCGTAGACTTGTGGCTCCCTGACGTGGAAGGAGAGAGAAGGGGAAGGGGCCCACCCCACCATCTCAGATGATTCCTTCCCACTTGCGTCCAACCTCTTCATTCATGCCTAAACTTTCTTCAAATACAAATAATTGCATTCAATTTTTGTGTCAAGACGGTAGAGGCATCATATCAAATTTATAAACATGTTTCGTAAGTTAACTAAGAAGAGTATGTCATATATTAAAAAGAGTATCCATCGTAATAAATAAAGAGTATTACCTATATTACTAAAGGGTATCGCTTATGATAATTGAAGGATATTTATTACCTATATTACTAAAGAGTATTAGTTGTGATAACTAAAAGGTAAATTGATCTGTTCTTTCCATATGGGTCAAGTTTGACCGTGAAACTTGGTTTACACGAGACACACTCCTTTTATTTTAAAATTTCTCTTCTCTCATTCATTTAAGTTTTAAAAATTGATCTCAATCATCTATTTATAATTTTTATTTTTTCAACCATTGATCTCATTTCATACTCCCTCCGTCCCTAAAAGATTTCATATGTAGGTGGGCACACATTTTAAGAAAAAAGAGTAATGATTGAAGTTTTGGGGGATAAATTTGTAAACTTTTAGGTATAAAGTAAAAAACTTTATTGGGATATGTGTATGTGAGAGTAAAAGTAATGACATTTGTGTAAATTAGTGAAAATTGTAAGGGTGGAGTTTATAAAGGTTATGTTTGGTTAGAGATGGTGGTGGATGGAGGATGGAGATGGAAAATGAGGATGGGGGTAATCATGTGGATAGTAAATGTGTGTTTGGTTAGGGATTGAGAAGTAGGGGTGGATGGAGGCTTTATGTCAAATCAAAGATGATGTTGTATTATTTTAATATTGTTAGTAGGTTGAGGTAATGATTGAATGATTGTGATAGAAGATGATATAATATTATATTATTTTTAGTTAGTAGGATAATGATTAATTTAATAAGATATAGTATAAAGTGAGAGAGAGAAATAAATATAATATAATATATTTAATGTGAAAGATAGAGTTGATGTGATTGTATTGGGATATGTTAAAATAGGTGTGTAGATGTATTATATGGTTGGATGGAGATTTGGATAGAATCCAAAATAGAATGGGATGGGGGATGGGCCATCCACATCCTGGATGGCCCCATCCTTAACCAAACATACCCAAAAGGTTTCCATTTTTGAAACTTATATTGGGACGGATAAAAAGGAAAAAGTGTGAAAGTTTTTATGGAATGGAGGGAGTATTATTTTATGTAAACTCCTAACCTCTCGTTTGTTTCTCATTAAAAACCTCAAGTTTTTATTTTCTCCTTTTATTTTATCATATTTATATTTTAATTGTGTAATTTTATCGCTTTAATAATAAGTTGTTAATCTCTTCTTTCGCTTTTTTTTATTATTTTTTATTGCAAATTGCGTAACACATATTGATATTAACATACGATGATATTCATTGTATTTAGTTTTTTTATTTATTTTGTTGTTTTATAATGAGTTGTTAATTTTTTTTTTTGTATTTTTTTAATTTCATTGCAAATACAGGTTCTAGGTTATAGAAAATGAAAATATTTGTCCGATGATTTTCATCGTATTATTTTATTAGTACTTCGCTATTTTTGCGGACGTTGGATGTCCGATTTGATGTTGCTTATACAAATATAAAAAAATTTGTATGTTTGTTTGATTAAAGTATTGATCTATTTTTTATTTTATTTTTTTATTGTAGATTGTTAACTAATGATTGATTTGATCGGTTGGATGATCTATATCATATTTAGGTTTTATTTTTATTCACCACTTTATTATGAGTTTGCTAATTCTGTTTTAGTTTTTTGTTCGTGCAGATTTGCAAATTTTTTTCCTACGAAAATTGATTAAACAATTTGATGGCAATCGACAATTTAGAAGATTACAAAGAATATTTTATTTTTATTTGTATCCATTAGGATTAAAAATTTATTATTTGTTATACGATTAATTAATTTATAGATTTGATTTGTTTTGAGTGATTGTAAATTTGTATATTGTAAATATTGACAAATATATATCAATCTATTTATTTACAAGTTTTTGCAATATAAATCTATTTTATTTGTATTTAATTCAAAGTTTTCGAGAATTTTTTTTTATAGTATTCATTAAGTCAAGATACGTAATCTACATTTGAAATTTTAAATTTTAAATCAGATTGTTTAATTTGAATTAGTATGATTGAAGAAACATTACAAAGATCTAATTTTCTATAATAAGTTAGATTACTCATTATTTGATTTCTATAATTATATCTAACTAGCGCAGATCTCATGTGTTATGAAATATAGAAAAATAAAAAAATTACACCAAAATATTGAATTTTAAACTATAAAATAATAGAATATCAAATTTTAATAAATTTTGTGAATTGAGGAAAGAATATTAATTACAATAAATTAAAATTGCACAATTTTTGGAAATTAGTATCATTACAAAAATTCAAAATTTCCATTTATATTAAGAATTTAATATAAATTTAACATATAAACAAACATATATAACATATTGACACATAAATAAAATCAGCAAGAAGACGACACGTAAGCGAAATGAACCAAAAGATGACACGTGAGCGAAATCAACCGTAAGACGACACCTCAACAATTTTAAACTCTGTATTAGTATAATAGGAAATTTATCATAATTTTCGAATTTATTAAGCGAGACAACGTATCGAATCCCCTATTATACTAATAGGAGTTTTAAATTGTTAAGATGATGTCTTCTCGGTTGATTTTGCCTACGTGTCGCCTTATGGTTGATTTTGCTTACATGTCGTCTTCTAGCCGATTTTACTTATGTGTCAATATGTTATATATGTTTGTTTATATATCAAGTTCATATTAAATTCATAATATAAATGGAAATTTTGAATTTTTTGTAATGATACTAATTTTCTAAAATTGTGCAATTTCAATTTATTGCAATTAATATTATTTTCTCAACTCACAAGATTTATTAAAATTTTGATATCCTATTACATTATAATTTAAAATTCAATTTTTTTGTGTAAAAAAATAATTTTTATATTTCATAACACGCGGGATCTAGACTAATAAATCATATAATTTATGGTCAATATAGATATATAAGTACATTTAATTGTTTAATCATTAAAGTTAATTAAATGTTTCAATATTCTAAGTATGTATAATTAGTTGGAAGAAAAAGAATTTGAGAAGTTCGGCCACATAACTTCTCCATTCAATTTTGCTACAGCCGATTTCGGCCTATCAAGATTAAGGGTATTTTATTCACCATTCCTAATAAGCAAGTTCAATGAAAAAAATACCAAAATAAAATATGTAATATGTAAAAATAAATAATATATGTATAATATAGTTTGCGTAAAGCGTATATTAAATTTATTTGGTGATATATTTCTAGTTGATTGAAGAACAAGGCAGAAATTCCATAAATGAGAGGAATTGATGGTCGCTCTTATAATGTCATGTCGTTTTTCTTTAGGTATAACTAACAAAATTTGTCGAAAATCACCTATAAACACAACGGTCTTCCCTCCAAATGGTATTTCCAAATGTGACGGATAAGTCAATTGCATTGTGTCCCTTAAAAAGTATCAAATGCTTCAATACAATTTATGTTAACCATTGGAGCTTCATCACAAATGATCAATGAGCATCTAGTCAATGACTTAGCAAGTTGACTACCTTGTCGAATATTGCACGTAGAATCCTCATTACAATTTATTGAAATTGTAAATCTGTAATGAGTAGTACGACCACCAGAAGTAAGAGAGATGATATGACACTGGATGCTACATTGATAACAATCTTACCCTCACATCTTAATTTTGCTTACAATATCTTTCATAAAAATATTTTTCTATACCACCATAGACAAAAAATACTTCCACCACCGTAAATAACATAATCATATATTCTATCATAAACAGAGTGTTGTTCATCATTAAGCCTAACACATAATGAATCATGCACACTTTTCAATTCATCTGTTATATGATAACTCTTTATGTATCAATCATTAGATGAATCAAAATTTATGTTCGATGTTGAAACCGGCATACTTCAAAAATCTTTAATTGATTTACCGAGAGAGCGCAGAAGATTATCTGTTTCAAGAAGACATCAATTTTTTTCCTTATTAGTCATTATAAGATCTCGCAAATACAATAAAAATATAATTAAGATAACAAAAATAGGATAAAACAATTAGACAATAAAAATAAAATGAAAATAAATAATTATTTGACTCAAACTATATTAAATTTTACCAGGATATTGCAGGTAGATTCCTTTTATTGTACAAAATATCATCAAACAAATGTGACCAACAATTGTCCCAAACATCATATGAAAGGCTAATACAATCAGCAATTAATAGAGTAACAAACGGTGACCTCAAGGACCGTGTCTTTGGACCGATTAGCTAGTGTTGTTAACCGAAATATTTGAGAGTATTTAATGTGGATATGGCTTGGAATCAGTTGATAACAATATTGATTGGGAAATTTATGGTGATAAATTCCCTAGAACGATCAATGATGATGATGAGCAATAAAAGTAGAAATAAATGCCGAAAGCTTGTAAAGAACAAGAGAATTACTTGAGGGTTTAGCCTCGGTCTTAAGTGTGGGATTTGTAACTCATTTATTGTGTTTTGTAGGTCTTATTTATACAAGATGGGTGTTGCCCTAGGATTCCATAAAATGGGGATCTGCATTTAATGTTGGGCTTTTCATTTAACGAGAGTGTACCTCCCTTGTACTTGGGGCGGCAGCTGTCCACGTCTGCCACCGTCCGCGGCGTAAGATCTTCTCCGATGGCCAAAGGGATTTTCTACCATACTAGGTAAGGTTGACATTCCTAATCATTTGTTACATTGTACTTGTTACTAATCTAGGGAAACTTCGTTTGGAAGCTACCGATCTGCCGAGCTTGGTCGTTGTTGGTCCTCGCCGAGCTCGCCGTCTTGTGCCGCGTCTCGGGACCTTATTACACTTGATTACGCCCGCTCCGTGAGTGACCGTGCTCACCTCGGCGGGGCGGACTTGGCGGGCCAAGCACGGAGGAACCGACCCACTTGGTCGTATGCGTTCGCCATGCCCGAGCGGGCTGGTCTCTAGAGGGCCGAGCTCCTTTGGACTCGGCTTTGGTAGGATTGGGCCGGCTCGGTGGAGTTGGGCCTAAGGGGTGAATAAATCATCATACAACAGCTAGCATCAACAATAGCATCAATATACTCCCTATCATCGTCTAACAATCATACGGCATAACATGCAGTAACGGAATGAATCGCACAAAACATCATTAAATCACCTCAAATCCTCAAATGACTTTGGTCCACGAACAATATTCAAGAGAATTCTAAGGTAATAAGCCTCACCACAACCAAGGGGAACATAACTAATTCGACCAATAGCAAAACCTCTCTGTTGTTTCACCCATTGTCGACATCGGACTTCAAATAAAAAGCGTGGTATTTTCTCATATGTCAAAACAATTGATCAATGTTTTCCCTATTCAACTTAAACCATCCCAAAAACATACTCTCTTTAAACAGAGTGTCTTTCTATTAATTCATTTAATGGACCAGAATCCCGATTTTTAATAATTAATATTGTTTGGATTGTATTACTATTTTAATTATTTTGCACTTTATTATTTATTATAAATTTGTAAAATATATGCTGATCATAATAATACAATCTCATTTATTGCAATTGTGTCTTTAATCTATAAATATATAATACACCAATTGGTTTCCTTACCGAGAATTGGAGGGAAACATTTTTGGCCTTTGATGTTGATTTATTAATTTAATCTTGATCGCTCATTTTAATTTAGGAAGGTTTTTGTTAATTTTAATAACAACCCAAAAATTATGAAAATGTATTTATAAAATATATTGGCGTCATTATATTAGCATATAATTAGTCAATAATTGCTTGATTGTAGCTACAATTATCCCTATATAATCTCCATCAATCTCACAACTCCAACCTCAAGTCACTCTAATGATTTTTGTATGATTTATTTCATAGTTATTTTCAATCGCTTAATCGTTGATTTGATGTTTTAATTATTTTTTCAATTGTCTTTGTATAGTTTAAAATGATTCACTATTTTGTTTTTCTCTTCCTTTACATCTAACATAAGTCTCTTTGTAGAAATATCGATCGATCTTATTTTTTTGGATCATCACCATCTTGGTTGATTGTCTACAAGTAAATTATTTATTATATTCTAATCATAACTTACCGTATTATTTGCATCATTTATCTTGGTGTTGTTTAATCGTTGTCGTCCATGTTATTAGAATAAATTTAGGAGAGCAAAAACACAATAACCTTTTGAAATGATTTGGCGATGGTAAACAAACTAATCGAGGAGAAGAAGACTCGGGTGTGAAATTGGATTATTGTGAATGAAAAGAAGACAAGCTTTATACTTGGATTTTAAAATATGGAGAGCAGATCCTAAGATAGCTTTTGATTTGTAATCTTGGTTTGTGTAAAAATAGAAGGATGATGGTTTAATTCGTATCCGTAGACTTGATTTTCATTATTCAATATTCCACTTGCATTTAAGAAGACGATGGGTTTATACTCGCCTTCAAGTACGATGAGAAGGAACATAAATCGAGTTACAAGTTGTAAACACCATGATGACTATGAAATTGGAGGTTTCGTTTCATCTTCCATCAAGAGTTCCATATGGTTTTCACGTGACATTATATAATTGCTAATGAGTTGATGAACCAATCAAATATCGCATCCTCGTTGTGATTAGTAGTGAAAATTATTACATATGGATAATTAGATCTGGCCCCTCGGAGTCTCCCAATATTGATTTGGGGTTTTTGTTTTATTTTTGTTTTTAGCTCACTTTAATATTGTGATGCATTGAATATTTTTAATTAAATGTGGGTATTGAGATGACTTTTACATTTATTCTATTTGAACAAATATTTTTAATCTTGCCACTTTTGTTCGATTTTGCTAATAAAATAAAATTTTGGTGGAAGACATTTATTTCTATTTAATTGGTAAAGCAAACAACATAGTTAATTTTATAGTGTTAAATTAGTTGCTATTGTGTTTCATTTTAGATGTTCATATTGTTAGAATATAATGTATTTAGGATACACTTATATTTATTTTAATTATAATTCAAATTTGTATAATTGAAAATTATTTGTACAATATTAAACAAATGTAATACTACTTTCATAGTCCATCAATACATTTATTTTCTCAACTATCTCCTTCAATTCTGTGTACCCCACTTCTTCCAACATAATACCTATTATCCATACTTTCTACATCATTTTAGTTATACACAATAGTGCACTCAAAATATTATATTTGTGCATTTGTTAGTTATGATTGTCCATGCAACTTTTATGATCCTTAGATAATAATTTAAGTCAATTTATATTAACAAAATATTTGACAAAGATTCCTATGATTTTGCATCTTTTCATAAATTAAGTTGAACTTAACTTAAATAATTAAGATAATTGTAGAAATTAAGATCAATCTATGTTAAATCATTAATTAATTTAAAATTTAAAAATAAAAATTTCCAACCATTTTTAAATCACTTTTTATTCTATTCGTTTTAAAATTAAAAATATATATATTGATGAAAACTCAGTAAATAATATTAATCATCGTGCGAGAAGCACGATTACGGGCAAAAACTAGTAATTATAAGAAGTTTAATATATTAACTTAATTAATAATTTATCAATTAAAAAATTGACTGTCAACAAATTAAATCTAATAAATATAAATTAAACAAAATATACACTCAATTAACGTTAAATCTAAAAAGAATTTGACTGTCAACAATTCAACAATCTAAAAAGAATTTAATTAGTTTTGACTGTCAACAATTTATGCACTCATAAATTTAAAACTTAGAATTAACGTTGATAATCTAGCTATATCTATATCTATATATATATATATATATATATATATAAATAGAAGTCGAGAGAGAAAGTGAAATATAAGGAGAGAAGCAAGTGAAATGCACACTTGCCATGTAGTGTAAAAGTGAGTCTCACTCTCCACTAAAAGAGTGAATTAACTTTTCTTTTTCTTTTTACTTTACACCAACAATTTCAAATTTTCATAAATTTTAATTTTAAATCTAATTTTAACACATTATATATCAACTTAATTCTCTTTTAAAAGTTTTAATTTAACATAAGTATTGCACATATAAATATAAATTTAGATCTAAAATATTTATTTTATTATTTTTATTTTAGATTTAATTATATGAATTGAATTTAAATAATTTTATTTAAGATTTAATTATATGAGTTGAATTTAAATAATTTAATTTTAGATTATATAAGTTTTGTTGAATTTTAATATTTGTAATGAGATTAGTAATTATTAAAAATTATAGAATTAATTAAATAGTTGTAATATATTCATGAGTAAACAACATAATTTATATATTAATAAAAATTAATAAAATTAAATTTATATTTTAATTACATATTTAAAATTTATAATATTCAATCGGTGCATTGCATGAGAGAAATTACTAATTAAATCTAATAGAAAGAAGGTAATTGAAATTGAAATTTTAAATATACAACCAATTTGAATTAATAATTACATAAATAATCAAATGCAATTGATTTTCAATTGCTAATTAAAGGAAATAAATTTTAAAAACAAATTTCATATTGATATATAGACATATATGGTAACAAAATATTATTGAAATTGGTCAAATTAAATTGGTCGAATAATGATTAAGAAAATTAGAAAAAGATTTAAATTAATAAATTTTGTAGGACACGTTCTAAATATTCTAGTCGAACACGTTCTAAAAATTAAGAATCTCACATGTAAAAATAGGGAAGAAAGAGAGAACTAGAAAACTTTAATTTCTTGTAGTAAATCAATATATCTCAAATATAAGTATTATAAATAACAATTTGATAATGTAGGATTTTCATAAAAAGAAAATAGAATCAAATTTCAATATCATAATTTCCTTAATTTTTTTATTAGGACGGTGCCTTAATTTTCAAGTTAGCTTGACTTGAATTATATAATTTATTTATTTATATTGAATACGTTAATATTCTCACTCTAAATTAATTTGAAAATCTTTTGTACTAATAAGTTATCTTTTAAATCCCTTATTTTTGGTCAAAGATTTCAAATATTAATAAATTAACCATAAAAAAGTTACGAGACAATAAATTTAGGACCAAAAATTAATATATTAATATTTGTTTCATTCTTTGTATTAATAATCGGCATGAAAAAATCTTCTATCAATTAGTTGATTTACCAATTTATAGTCATATTGTTTGCCAATGACTTTATTTTAAAAAGCAAAGTACACATAATTTATGTTTAGGTACATTTTTCTTACAATTGATTTCCTTTCTAAAAATGATATCACAAAAGTCAAGGTAAATCGTAAATTTAGATAATTATGAGATTTGTTTTTGAATATTTTTCCTTTTAGATAAAATTCTATCAATTACTTCTTCAAAAGAATAGTACACTAAAAGCGATTTGGTAAAAATCAATTAATTACGGGATGCTACTCTTGAAAAAAAAATTTATTACGTGAAAATTATCATTAGACATATTATTAAGATATATTAGTTATTTTCATTATTCATTATAACTTTTAATTATGTTAGTAATATATTAGTAAATATACTTAATTATTAATTTATTCTCATAATGTGTTATTATTAATTTATCAATCAATGTGATTGACTTTTGAATGGAATTAATATGTAGATAATTAAAGAAAAGGGGGTAATTCATTTCAACACCCTTTGTTTAATGTACAATTACAAAAAATATGACCATTAATCAAATACTTGAAGATTACATTAGATCACTATCGAATTAATAAAATAAAATAAAAAATTACATAATGAACAATCACATATCAACCACCACCGTTTTTCTTCCGATTCCGCGAATGTGTTCTTCGTTTAATTAGTGCGCGTATCTTGGGGCGAGTGGTTCCTCCACTTTTTCGCCAGAGCAACGTAATATATGAATGATAGTGGTGGTAGAATTGTGATAAAAATAAACAAAAAAAAAAACTCAATAATTTATAATAGAATGTGAGATCAAGATGGGGATGAATTAGAGAGAAATACGACCTATTAATTGTGCATGTCTACTACCTAAATATAATATTTAACCATGTGGATGGTCATGATGAATAATGAAGATTACGATCAACGGATCAGGCGAAATGATACAAAAACTTAGTTTGAAAGGTGAACTTCGATTGTATATAATAATATAAGATATTTCCTTTCGAAAAAATAATAATAAAAGGAATTTGCGTACATGTACCAATAGAGGTAGTATTGCACCGCCCATGTATTTCTATTAGAGGTAGCATTTACAAGATTAATATTAAATTGAGTTAATTTTAAAGTAAAGTGTATGTAATTAGGATCCTTGAAATCAGATCTTAATTTCATGAATTTTAACCATTTTAATAACTTGGCCAGAGCCAGACGGCACATAATTAACCAAATCATGGCTAATTAACCAGTCACTTTCAAAGAGACGGTCAAAATAACAAAATACCACAAATAATTGGATTATTATTTGAAATTATGATTTTAAGGTACCATCTTAAATTTTTATTACTTGTAGATGATATCCAAAAAATAAAATACAATCGATACAATTCTACTTTTTTCATCCCAATTTTACCCTCAAATATAACCCGTTATTTCTCTCCTCATCATTCATTTCAAAATACCACTCACTCTCTCTCTCTCTCTCTCTCTCTCTCTCTCTCTCTCTCTCTCTCTCTCTCTCTCTCTCTCTCTCTAGGGTTTGATGATGTCTCTCCCTCCCTCTCTAATATACGGCCGCGCCGCCACCGAGGAACAACAATGATTTTGGCGGCGAGGAGTCGCTCTGCAAAACGAGGCATAGGGCGATGCCGATACCCAAGAACCCACAAAGCATTGAGGAGGCGAACATTTGGGTTAGGCGTGACGGCGGTGCATCGGTCTTCATCTAGAGCTCGAAAATCGGCCACCGAGAAGCGAATATGGTGGGAAGAGCAGACTGACGGCAACGAGGGAAGAGATCGCCGAGCGAGAATGCGTAATAGTTCGAATGCTTGAGCTTGATGTCGCTTTGACCGAGTTCGCTCACCGGGTTGTAGTTGGCGTCCCCACACCGAGTTTGGTGAGTGGAAATTTTAGTCTTTGTGTGACTCACCGGAGTTGAGTTTGGTGATTCGTGTTTTTCTAATTTTCTTTATGAAAGTTGAGTTCGGTGATTCTATGATTCTACACATGTGCAATGAAGGAAGCCGCACATGTGCAACAATAACTACGTAAATGGAAATGGAAAGTTGAGTTTGGTGATTCTACATATTTTTTTCATTTATGTTTGTGTATTGCATATTATAATGTTGAAATTTGAATGAGGTAATTACGCACATTTTTTTGTTTGCATATTGAGTCAACTTGGAAATGAAAAGTTGAATTTGATGATTCTCGCACATTTTTTTATTTATGTTTGCGTATTTCGTATTATAATTTTAAATTTTTGAATGGAAAGGGAAATGGAAAGTCTGCAAGGAATTGTATATTTTCTTTTTTAATTCTTAATTTTGAATTTTACAACTACAATTTTTTAATTGATAAATGAAAGTACGAAGGAAATTAAAAAGAATAACTTGAACTACGTAAAAATAATGTGCGAGAAAACCCTAAGTAGAGGGAGGAAAACCCGAGATGGGCCCAAATACGACCAGCCCAATAGGGCTCAATGATGTAATCAAAACCCTAAGTAGAGGAGGAAAACCCGAGATGGGCCCGAGCCCAGATCGATCGAGACTAGGCCACGAAGCTCCTAAACCCACCTACGGTGGGCCACGAGGCCCGTGCCTATAGGGAGAGGGGCCACGAGGCCCAAGCCCAACTACGAGATAGGCCACGAGGCCTAAATCCACCTACGGGTCACGAGGCCCTAAACCCGACCGGGTGGGCCGCGAGGCCCAAACCTAGCTGCAGGTGGGCCGAGAGGCCCAAGCGAGATTTGGAGAAGGCGCGAGCATTTGACCAAGCCCATAGCGGTTATCTGTCTCGATAAGATCGAGAAGTGACGAGTAGTTGAGATAATTGAGGCCCAAGTCAAGGTATTCCTCATTTACTCGGGTCCAACCTCTCGTCCGGGGGAATTCGTAGGTATAATCTGATTTCTTGAGGAATAAGTTTTCCACGCACGACATCATGGCGTAACGTGCGGGATAATGCCTCGGAGACCGTGATGACGGTTATTACTCTTAACTTACGTATAAGTAACACACCCATCGTGTGGGAGGCAACGGTATCGAATTACTATCACTTTTACTTAGCTACTCTATACGTACTTTTTTGAGTGTTTTCGGTGATCCGACTTGAGCGTCGGAGTGCCTCTGTTGGAGAACCCTCCGGCGTGTTTCTGCAGTACGTTCGATCGAGGGAAGCTAAGGATCCTAGTGCGTAAAGGCTTTACCCACGTGAACCTGGTGGAGAAGCGGGCCCAGTCGGCTTTTACGCATCGCACCTAAAAATAACTCACCCTTATTATTTTTTCCTTCATTTTCATTATCTATGGTAACAAGCCCATTTTAATATTTGCTCTTGGAAATTTGAACTCTTATAGTGCTCACACTCCTTTTGTTTTTAATTAAAATTTAGAGTCACTGTCCTTTAAAAGCAGTCTCATAATATAAAAATCGGTACCACTAAAATCATTCACGATATCATTATAATCATTCACCGATACCATAATTATTTTATCTTGTAATATCAATTTTGTATCATTAAATGAATGTTATGATATCGATGAATGAATGTAATGATATTAATTCACATTAGACTTTGTGTAAAATTTGGTGATGTACCATTATTGTTAAAGATGCTAATAGGATGGGTTTGAGACGAGTTTGATCAATTTCGGACTCATCCCTCCTCGTAGATTTATCGGGCCAACCCACCTTATTTTTTAAAATTAATTTAAAATACAAAGCATTTAACGTTTAATATTAAATAATTCAAATTAAAACATATAATTATTTAGAGGGACACTCTTGTGTGAAACCGTCTCATGCATGAGACGAACATGAGATGGAGTCACTTTTTCATAAATTGTTATTACTTTTCAATTTGTTATTACTTTTATATTAATTTGTATCACTTTTTTAAAAAGTGATAACAATTTATGAAAAAGTGATTCTGGTCTCATACAAGTTTTTGCCTTGTTTAGAATAACATTTAATAAATAAAAACAACACATTAAAAATTTATTTACACACTAACATATATATACATATTACGCATAAAATTTATAAAAATCCATATTCCTATAAAAAAATATTAAAAATTTATATGTGGCAGGTTATGAGACGGACCACAAAATGTGTACTATTAAAACTACGAACCAACCCATCCCCATTTGATCGACTCTCAACCGGCCCCGAATGAGGCGGTTCAATGCGAATCGGTGGTTTGAATCCGTCTCATTACTATCTCTAATGTTGTTTGCAGGATCGGACCTTTATGGTGCCAAATTTATGGAAATGTGGTACAGTTTAATTTGTCAAGATTTCAAAGATGTGCAGCTAGGTCTTAAAATTCGTAAAGTTGTTTGTAAATATTCTAGAATTTGTAAAACGATCACCCTATAGAAGCTCTCCCAATAGTGGAAAATGTCTAGCCAACTCATTTGCAGTACAAAAATTGTCTCGTCAATTAATTTGTCATTTATCTATTCTTGAAAATGACCCTATGGAATACATGTATATTAGCTAATAGTCAATTTTCTTCTTAAATAAATTAGGTAAAACAAGTGACAGGCAGAAAATGGCATAGACGGCTATCAGCTGATTCAATTTTAGTGTAATCGTACAGACGTGCATTAGCCGCCTTCTAAGCGAGCTACATGTCTTTTAGACGGGCAGGACGTCCATTTTTACGACATCATTCAGGGAATTCAAATTAATTTGATTGAAACATGTGTTTAGTTGTTTAGTAGGACTATTTGCTTTTGGACGTTCGAATTGTTGTTAACTTCTTGAGTATTTTTGTTTGTTATTTAATTTTTATTAATTTGTAGTTTATGCGTGTTAATTGTTGTCTATTAGATCATTGATCTATATAGTTATATAAACTAAAATAGTAAGTCATTTAAATTGTTATCAAACGTCTTTCTAACTATATTTATGAGATATAAAGTGCAAAAAAAAAAAAAAAAATTCAGACCAACTAGAGGGCTCCTAGGTGGCCTAGGCGCTAGACGGTCTAAATCCATCGGACTAGCGACTTTCGACCTTTGCATTTTTGGATAATACACAAACCAATACTACGTAAATTTATAAATGAACTTGTTCAATATTACAGCCTTGTAATTTAAGTACGAAACATTATGTTGTGAGCCATTTGTGGCCATCAATGAAGCTTAGTGATATAAACGGGTCGGCCTCTTGTTTGGTGAGCTCCTCGCCCATTTCACCCGACCTCCATGCTCACCACAGTCCTGAACACTTGAACTGGCCGTAGAACACCGTCCCGTAAATAAAAATAAATATAGATGAAATATTATACTTTAATTTTTGGACCAAAATCGACTCAATTAATAAATTACAGATCTCAATTAAAAATCCCGAAATTTTTGGCACATTTGAACATTGAATTATAATTCCATTTGAACATTATCAATTTATCATCATCAAAACTTACATTTGCCTTTGCTTATCTCCCCAATCATACCATCCTCTAGGAGTGATTATCTTATCCATAAATGTATAAGCAAACACAACTCTTGAAAAGGTGCCCCATGCCCGGCCCAAATAGAGTGCACCCGACCCGGTGACCCTGCAGTTGACAAAAGAGAACCCGGTTGCTTCAAGCATGCTCTCCCTCTTCTGTGCAGTCAAAGCTCCATAGGTGTTGGTTTTTGCATGAAGATGACAGCCTTCATACAGTGAAAGCCCATTTCCAAATATGAAATCCACAGACCCTTGGATATGGCAGTTCTTGAAATAATGCCTGCCTTTGTGATCGTACAGAGTGTCCTGTGCTCCCACAAACTTGCAGTTTATGAACGCCGCCATGTCCGCCGAGATCCGCAGCGCCACCGCCTGCTTTCCCGTTGCTCCGGCCGGCGGCGCCGCTTTGTTCTGGAAAAAAATATTTTCGGTAAAAATTGTAATTAAAGTCAATAAATTCTTGAGTAAATTAAAAAAAAAAGGGGTTAATAACACCTAATATTATATGGCAAAAACTTGTGTGAAGTGGGTGCATGCGATGAACTCTATTTTATTATCACAACATGCACATTCACTATCACTCTCATGGACAAGCGCTATTATTGTTATATTTACTTGTAACCGTGCATATACATGACGGTAATAGTGCATGTCCATGACGACAATGAATATACATGACAATAATAATAAAATAGAGTTCATCGTATGCACCCAGTTCACACAAGTGTTACTCATATTATATTCTCTCTGTCCCAATATTTTTGTTTAGTGCTTATTTCTTTTGGACATATAAGGTAAGTAAATAACATAGATATTGTACAAATTAATGATATAATGGAGAGATAAATGTGTAGTATATATGTAAATAATAGAAAATTTTAAGAATATAATTTAGTAGGTATGTATAAAAATTAGAATGAATAATTTATAGTGGGAGCAGACCAAAATGACAAAATGAGAAGTTTGCATTTGGTTGAATGGAGTTATTATATTTTTCTTGTAAATTGTTACTCCACTAAAAAAATTAATTTTGTTGACTTTTTTTAGAATAAAAGGTAAGAAAGAGAATAAAATGTAGCGTATTTTAGGTGATTTAATGAGATAAAGTAGGAGAGAAAATAAAATAGAGTAAAATAAGAGTGACATTTTTTAAATTAAAATGCTATTGTGGGGGTAATAATATTGTGTGATGTTTTCTTTTTAAAAGTGTGCATAACTTGTTGGGACATACGAAAAAGAAAAATTTGCATAATTTCTTGGTACAGAGGAGTATAATTTATAAATTTTTATTCTCGTTAAATAAAAATTCAATTAATATATTTTTTTCAATTGGATCAATGCAGAGTTGTTCTTGTTCAAGAATAGTGTGAACGAAAACAAATAATCAATCATCAATTTTAGACAGGAGCAAACTTTTCGATTGAAATGAATTGAAAAAAAAATTTTAATTTGATTTACTAACGTTTGAATCTACAACTTTATTTCTCTTTTTATTTTCAAAAAATTAATTTATATTTTTATCTATAACTAACCCATATAAAAGACACTCCACAACTTACCTTGAAAGTGATGTTCTTTGCAACAAAATATGGAGCATCAACAGAAAATGTTGCAGAGCCGTAAGTACCCAGGGCCTGCCCGTTTGACCCGACCCGATCCGCCGTATCGTCCCATCGGATTATCGTCTTCTTCGCACCAGCTCCTTCCAATGTAATATAAGCCATTGTCATTGGAATTTCTATCTTTTCCCTAACAAATGTGCAATAAATAAATATTAAATTATATTCTCTGCGTCTCAAATTAGTTTTCACACTAATTTAGACACATTTTAAGAAAAATGTAATAAGTGGAGTATTAAAGACTAATTTTATAAACTTTATTATTAAAGTAAAGGAGGTGGTTGAATTGAGTGTAAAAAGTAATAACATATTGTGTAAATATATGAATATTGTGAGGGTGGTGTTTAAGAAGAAAATATTGTGAGGGTGGTGTTTAAGATGAAGTTTTCTTTTCTTGAAATGTGAAAACTAATGTGGAACAAACAAAAAAGAAAAATGTGAAAACCGACACTGACTGAGGGAGTAGTTATTTGGGTTAGTTACAATTTGCAACCTGTACTAAATTTTGTAACAAATTGCAATTCGTACTATGTAAAATTAACATATTAGTACCTCAAATACAAATTTTATTCTTTTTCGGGCCAAATTAGAGATCGATTATTTATTAGAAATTAAACATTTGGTAAAAAAATAATTAATAAACCTAAAAGGACAAATATAACCTTGTTCAAACATAATTTGGTCGGAAAAAAGATTAAAATTTGAGTTGAGCACCAATTTATCAATTTTACATAGTAAAAATTGCAATTTATTACAAAATATAATATAGGTTGCAAATTGTAAAATATGATATAGTAGAATTTGTAAATTGTAATTAGTCCTTTTAAAAAACATGCATTTTTGCCAAATTAAGTGTTTCACTCTATGTTTCTTAATTCGATAAAAGACATGTGGATAGTGAAAAATAAACGAATGTTATATTACATCGACGCGTGTTTACAATGAGAAGGACGGAACACCGAGTGAAACAGAGGAATCGAACTGACCTGTAAGTGCCCGGCCCAACTGGAAATAACGACCCGACAGGGATTGAAAAGAGGGAGTGAATCAATGGCCTTCTTCAGAGTGGTGAAGTCTCCTAATTTAGGGTTCTTGTTAACTTTAATGAACTTGCAGGGATGGAATTTGTTCTTTGCTTCGAGGAAATTAGAGTGGTTGTGATAGCTCATCATTTTCACCCAATTGGAGTAGCTCTCTTCTCTGATTTTGAGGTCATTGGAATGTGGGGTTGAATTTGCAGTGATGATCAAGAAAGAGATTAGTGCTGTTGCTTCAAACAGCTTTAATGGCCAGAAATCCATGCTCATTTCTCTGATGCTTGGCTGCAAGAATGACACAATTTTAATGGTGGTTAGGGGGTGGGGGTGGGGGTGGATGGGTGTCTGGCAGGTCTTGTGGGGGTATGTATACTGTTATCTCTAATCTCATCAATCTATCTTTGATTCTCTGTCAACCCGTGTTGTCTAGTGTTTTTGTCTGCTGGGAAGCTCTGGGCGCTCTCTCTCTCTCTCCAGAGTGTAGAGAGAGGGAGAGAGAGAGAGATGTACCTTATCTGTGTTTTTCATGGGTTCTGCTAATTGCACAGGATGAAAGTTGACAAATAAGATGAAAAAGTTGGCTTGTTTTTAAAAGGGTACTGTTCAATAACTTAGGATGTTTGGATAACATCTTTAGAGTTAAGGAATAAAAATGAAATAAGAGTGTGATGTTTGGTTGAGGGAAATCAAATATTTGATATCTTAAAAATGAGTAATTAAAGTTATAGATTCATTCCTCTCAATTTTGGGAGGAATAAAAGTCATTCCTTTCTAAAATTTCATATATAATTTTTTAAAAGTTTATTTTGCCTTCTAAATTATTTATTAATATTAATAATAGTATTTTAAGTATGATTTTTTTGATCGGTAGTATTTTAAGTATGATTATTATAAAATATATTTTTAATATCAAAAAGAATTAATAATAATTTTAATTATCAATAATTTTTATTAAAACCAAACACTTTTTTATGGTAATGATAGTCATTCCTATATAAACCAAACAACTCAACAATAACTAACATATCAATTCTTGTTTTTCACTACTTTCAAACTCATTATCATTCCAATTTCTTTCAACAAATCAAACACCTCCTTAATTATTATTAAAATGTTTTGTTTCTAAAATTCTTTACCATTTTAAGGTATCATGTGATGATAAGGGGCGTATTCAGGGGGCACGGGACAATTGCTTCCCTTAATTTGATTTTTTCTAATATATATCCATACTTCATCTGCTCCATAAAAATTTTCACACTTTCTTTTTTTGTCTATTCTATTATAAGTTTCACACCTTTAAAATAAAAAATCTTTTTATAAACTTCATCCTCACATTTTTCACTAATTTACACAAATGTCATTCTTTTACTCTCACATACACATAATTTAATAAATTTTTTTACTTTTTACATAAAAATTTACAAAATTACCGCTCAAAACCTCAATCATTACTCTTTTTCTTAAAGTGTGTGTCTTCCTACATATGAAAACTTTTCCGGGACGGAGGGAGTAATATTTTGTTATTGTACTCATTGAATTATAAAATTTTTCTCTTTTTATTTTATAAAGTATTATGGATCCGTCCTTGGTGATGATTATGATATGGCTAATTTAATCGATACTTCTTCGGTTACTTTTCAAGTTTAACATTTAACGGATTACATGAATTTTAATGAATATAATATTTTATTGTAAAGTTGTTTGGTGAAAAATGTAAAAAATATAAAAATGTAGAGAAAATATAAGAAAATTAAAAATATAAAGTATTTTATTATAGGCAAAAACTTGTGTAAAGCCGTCTTATGAATCTTATTTCAAGACTTACTCTTTATTATAAATATGGGGTCACAACTTTATTACGCTATGACTTAATTAGGAGAAAAATAAAATATTTATTTTCATAAAAGAAAGATAAAGTATAATGTGTAAACAAATGTAATTTGAAAGTACTTATTAATTATTTTCCTAAATGATATTAGTTGTTTTAATATAAGATTTAGTTTTGAATAATATTTGTTGTTACATTAAAGTGTATTAGTTGTTTCACTAAAGAATATTAATTGTTTACTAAAGTGTATTAGTTGTTAACCAAATTCACGGTAAAACTTGTTTACACAATATCAATTCTACAATAAAAGGTTTTCTAAATTTTTCTACCCATTTTGGTATGAAAATACTCATACACCCTTAGAACCCGTTTGTTTTGAAGTATTAAATTTAGAGGGATAGTGAAACATGTGATACATTTGACCTTTTTGTTTTGAAGTATTAAATTTTGAATGATAGTGAAACATGTGATACATTTGACATTTTATGCGTGATATGTTTTATTAAATCATACAAATCAAATGTTTGTTAATATATATTAAAACATAGTTTAACATGAGTCATAATATTTTCAAGTGTTTATATTGAGAATTAATTCATGTGATAAGTTAAAATTTTACAATTATACCCCTATTTACTTTTTTTTTTTAAATAAAAATGGATATTTTTGTCAATTAACTTGATATTAAGTGGATGATTATTTTAGTACCTCATAAAGGGAGGGATTCATTTTCACTCAAAAATGGGAAAACCTATATTAGACTTTCATATTTTTGCGGGTCATAGGTATTATAAATCAACAATAACAAACACTTGAATTTTAGGTAAAACAAACTATATCCCTAGTAATCACCCAAAACAAACATGTCCAATATTATGTTTTACTAAATTATACAAATCACATGTTTGTTAATATATATTAAAATATAGCTTAACATGAAATATATTATTTTCAAGTGTTTGTATTGAAAATTAATTCATGTGATAAGTTAAAATTTTACAATTATACCCCATCTACTATTTTTGTTTGAATAAAAAAATTGTCAATTAACTTAGTAATATAGTGATAATTTTAATACCTCATGAAGGGAGAGATACATTTTCACTAAAAATGGAAAAACATAGATCGACCTTCTTTTTTTTTTTTTTTTTTTTTTGCGGGCTATATGTAATTCAAAACTATAATAACAGACACTTGAATTATAGGGAAAACAAACTATATCCCTAGTAATCACCCAATACAAACGGGTCCTTACTAGAAAAACTTTTCTACCAACATCCTTACCTACCCCACCCTTTTCATGGTTGTCCACCCCCTCACCCCTTTAAAACGATCGATCGTTCCGCCTCAAAAATTTGGAACGATCAATCGCTATGCTCGATCAAAAGTGGGGTAAGGGAGGTGGCGAATTGATGGTAGAGTATTGTGACCTATTTTCTCTTTTGAAACATTTTTGGATGAAAAATAGGTTGTGGTAGAAAAACTTTTTTTTTTTTTTTAAGAAATATGTAAAAACTTTTTTATTATTAAAATTGGTATTTTGTACCTTATTCACTAATTATAATTCCCTATTCACAAAAATTGATTAATCTCCCGGTTTTTGGGGTTTTCTTTAATACTACGTATTAATTTGTTGCTTCTATATTTTGTCAGAATACGCAAGAGTATAAATCTTCGTAACCGAACCAAAATATATACATTTTCATGTTAAAAATTAATACTCTCTTCGTTTCAATATAAACTTCTCATTTTTCTATTTTGATATGTCTCATTATAATTTTTTTATTTTATTTTTCATAACTACCACTAAATTTATATTCCTACATATTCTATCGTTTACACATATGTCATTCATTTACTCATATTTTTATCTGAATTTCTTATTTGTTATTTCCCTCTCCAACACATCATTAGTCCTATATTTATATTATATTTACTTACCTTAATCTTTGTGTCAAAAAAAAATGAGAAACAAATATCGGGACGGAGGAAGTAATACAATTTGGACCGTATGTGTATTTCATCAAAAGAGTGAACCTCGTAGTAAAGGGGTCCCACCGCTCCTGCACCACCCCGCCGGAATTGGATCCTCTTCGGTATGGATTTGGATCTCTCCATTTCTTTGTTGTAAATTTCTTGTTAATTTCGGAAAGAGATAGACACAATAATAAAATAATAGGTCCAATTATTTTATTATTGTGTCTATCTCTTTCCGAAATTAACAAGAAATTTACAACAAAGAAATGGAGAGGATCCAAATTCCTTTGGTTCTGGAGAGTCAATGCATTTTTAAAATCATCAGGTATAATTGAGAGTCAATGCATTTTTAAAATCATCAGGTATAATTGAAATGCTCTTCAACCGTTATATTTTATCTCTATAATCCTTGAATTTGATTCAATAAAATTCAATGGTTGAAAAAGTGCATTGGACCCTCTATGCAAATGAGAGGATCCAATTTTGCTGGGAGTTTTGTTTAGGTTTAATTTAGAAGTAATTCTATTTTCTCTATTTCAATCATATAGACTGATTGAATTTTACACAAGGCAAAGTCTAGTATGAACAATGGATCATGGTGAAACTTGTTCCATTTTAAAGAGTATCGATTGTAATAAGCGAAAAATATTATCTATATTACTAAAGGGTATCAATCGTGATAATCAAGAGTATGTCATATATTACTAAAGAGTATCAACCGTGATAAGCTGAATGGTATTTACCTATATTACCAAAGGGTATCGATCATGATAATCGAAAGGTATTACCTATATTACTAAAGAGTATTAGTCGGGATTATCAAAGATAAATTGATATATTCTTTAAATGTGGATTAAGTTTCACCGTGAAACTTGGTTCACAATAAATACACTCTTTACACAATTTTTTTTCGAAAAGACAAATTACAAAAGTAAAATTTTTATATCATCGTATTTAATAAGTGTTATATTTTTCAACATAATTAATATATAGAATCATATTAATTAATAATTGAAATGCTCTCCAACGTTATATTTTATCTCTACAATCCTTTAATTTGTTTCCAAAAATCCAAAGATGAAAAAAGTGCATTGGACCCTCTATGCAAAGGAGAGGATCCAATTTTGCCTAGAGTTTTGATTCAAAAAAAAAAAAAAATTTGCCTAGAGTTTTGTTAATTCTATTTTTACAATCCCAATTATATAGAATAATTGAATTTTGTATAATTTTTTATGCAAATTATAAAAGTAAAAATTCTATTATAATCATATTTAATAAATATTATATTTTTCAATATAATTAATGCATAAAATTATATTAATAAATAAATAAATTCTACATATATATGAAAATAAGTTTATATAACTAGAATATTCATTCATAAAACAAAAATACGCCTTATATAATTGAGACGGGAAGTACTATAATTAGAAGTACTATTGATAATTGAGAGACTGCATTTCTAACCATCGTATCTTTCAAAAAGAATATGCTTTAATGAATATGTTTCTTAATTAAGTAAGTAAAGCCAAGGTTCTTACACGTAATTGGAAAACAAGATAAAATGGTTCATTTTAAGGAGAAGCATGATGGACATGTTGTAAGGTCATGATTGCCTTTGATGATGAGACACAAGATGACATAAATTGAGGCATGCTCATAATAGAGTATACCCTCTTAAAACAGGGTTTATTTTATGTAGAAGGCACTATTCAGTTATGTTTAGGATATTTATTAGTACAAGTTGCAAAAGATACGTTAATTATTAATTTGAGGTTAGAAGATAAAACTTATTAATTTGGGATCCGAAAGATATTTATATTAATGGATTTTATCAATCCGAGACACGAAAGATGTTTATATTTAGGCTCCATTTGGATGGAATAAATGGATTTGAAATCAATGGATTTGAGGATAATACACCATACATTTACAAATCGAGAATAAAGAAAAACTAAATGAATGGATTTGGTTCAAACAAATATTACTTATAAGTGGGAGGATTTCAAATACCCAAAGAAAACTTAGTCATTTGAAATCCTCTCACTTCTCTCACTTGTGCTTAATATTTGAGTGAATCAAATTCATTTAGTTTTTCTCCATTTTAGTTTGTGTGAATATGTGGTATATTATCCTCAAATCCCTTGATTTCAAATCCACTCCATCCAAATGGAGCCTAAGAGATTTTATTAATTCAGGGACTGAATAATGTTTAAATTAAGACCCCGAATTGATAATTGTCATATCTTTCGTGTCCCGAATTGATAAAATCTCTTAATATATACATCTTTTCAGGTCTCAAATTGATAAATTTTATCTTTCAGTGCCCGAATTGATAATTAACATATCTCGATAAAAATCCTTAGGCTCCGTTTGGATGGAGTCATTTGAAATCAAGGGATTTTAGGATAATACATCATATATTTACAAATCAAAATGGAGAAAAACTAAATTGATTGAATTTTGTTCACACAAATATTACTTATAATTGTGAGGATTTCAAATACCCAACAAAACCTAGTCATTTGAAATCCTCTCACTTCTCCCACTTGTGCTTAATATTTTTGTGAATCAAATTCATTCATTTAGCTTTTCTTCATTTTAGGTTGTGTGAATGCATGATATATTATCCTCAAATCCATTGATTTCAAATCCACTCCATCCAAATGAAGCCATGTTTAATGTATTATATTGTACAACATATTAAATCATGTTGTATAATATATGATAACTTGGTATTTGATATAAGGACATAGACTAATTAGGGGACCACTCCCATTATTCACTAATGGGGGATTGACTCATCTAAAAAATTATTTGCACCAAATGATGTTTGATCTCGAAACCTATAGAACATGTTGTATAATATATTAAAATACGATTGAACAATGTCCTGAAGAGTAGCATATAATTTTCTTTTTTTTAAAAAAGTTTAGATTGGATATTTCATTATTTTTACCCTCTAAGATTTTTTATTTTTTATTTTACGTAATTGTGATGATGATTTTTATATATAATTTATATTAAAACACGTCATTCATATAAGAGTTGGTCTTCAATAAAAACTTGTTCACCGTTTGTACTATTGCATTCATTCAATGATATCATAATATTTATTCAATAATACCATGATATTTATAAACTAGGCAAAAACTTGTGCGAGCTCAAACCAACACAAATTAACGCTCATCTCTTCCAAAGTGCGCATCCCCAAATTATATTTTGTTTGATTGTCTCATGCAAGACCTACTCTATCTATAAATTAATACTATAATATTTATTTATATAATCCGACGTGTTTATATGTGTAAAATATTAAGATACTAGCTTAACCCCGAGTACTACGCAAATTATTATTATATGCCTTTAAAATGTACATATTATTATTGAAAATAAAAATAAAAATAGTAAATATAAATTGATTAAATATTTTTCATATGTAAAAAAATATAATATTGAAATTTATCAAATAATCCATCCATCTTCTCGAGCAAAAATATAAAATTACATTCGTTTCAAGGTATAATATGAACAATTTACATGAAGGTATAATATATATTATAAAAATATCATTATAATCATTTAATCAACACACTAATATTCTTATATATATCAATATTATGATACTTTATTAATTTTTTATATTTCGTTGTATAAGTTATATATTTCACAAAAAAATAAGGGACAAACTCTTTTTAGCCCTAAATTTGGGGGTCAAAACCAATTTTGACCTTTGACTTTTAAAAACTCTTTTTGCCCTTTTGGTATTTTTTGGACCAACAACCCCTCATCTCATTCTTACTTGTTCCAATCTAAAATTAATATTTCCAAATAATAATTTAATTCCACCCAATCTTTTCCCCATTCTACTCACCCAGCCTCACGGTTTTTCTTCCCCCATTCCCTACCCCAATTCACGGTCATTTCTCAATTTTCTTTTTCATTCCCTTCCGTTTTACATACGCTGCCCCTATGTTAAATGGATTTGAGTGATGATGGAAGTTTCAAGAAATGAATAGGATTTCGATTATAATTTTGGGGAAATTTGAAATTTACTCTATTCACCATGTATATACTTATTATTGTGAGAATGAAACATGGGTGAGATAGTTATAGTTTTTATTTCTCACATATTGATGCATACAAATAAATAAAATTGCACAACATACAAATAAACACCCACTAAGTGTTTGACAAAATGTCTAAATGAAGTTCATCTATTAACATGTTGTCAATGATAAAATATTTCTTTAAAAATATTTCACACAAGTAGATACTCACTAAGTGTTTGATAAAATGACTAAATGAAGTTTATCTATTAATATGTTGTCAATGATAAATATACCTTTAAAAAAATAAAAACCTAAAATCATGATGGAGGTTTTACTTTTACACTTTTTCTTAGAGAAATTGTTTGTTTTAAAAGCAAGATGGTTTGGTTGAAATTACTTGGAAGTTAAGGTTCAATTTGTAAATTAAGAGGAAGGGATTTATTGGATACTTTCATATCCAACGTTTTCATTAGAAGAAAAAAAAATAATACAGGTGCATCGGACTTGGGACATTTAGTTATTTTATTATTTATATATCAATGTAGCATATATAACTATGTCATTTTTTATAATTAAGTAGTTCATTTTATAATGTATTGTTGGTCCATTCTCATTTTATGTAGCTATAATAAATTTTAATGGACTGAATTATTAATTGTGCAACTTGCATCGGGAATAAATTGTCTTGTTAAAGTTTGATAATGTTTGTCTCTTGTCAAAATTAGATAATGTCTATTTACCAATTGTACTACATTAGTAAGAAATTACTTGTTAGAATGATGTATTTGGTCAATTGTTATGTTTATTTGTATAAAATGAGTGCATATGAAGTTGCGGTCTTTATTTTGCTTTTTAAATAAAGTGTGTTGTTAACGTGTTAGTCTCATTTTGTTTATGATTTGAATTAAATCCCATTTGACAATGAGAAAGTGCAATAGGTGCATCGCTTATGTAAATCTTTTAATTCTTGACAATGTTTGTAACTATAAGAACAAGAGTTGTTAAAGTCATATTTTTTGGGTTGGATTTGATTTTTGCTATTGATTGATTTTGTAAGTTTATTGTTTAATTTGTCTAATCTAATGATATTTCTTATGCATTCCAACTGATTTTCATTGTTTTCAACGTTTGGATATGGATCACTGTTTTCCAACTATTTTCCAACAGCTTATCCTACTCTTTTCCAACATGAACATCTTTTTTATGAATTTCAACAGATTTTCATTGTTTTCCACTGTTTTCCAACACATAATCTCACCGTTTTCCAACTATTTTCCTACATTGACACTTAGTTTTATGCATTCCAAATGCATTACTTATTTTTCACGTTTTCCAGATTACACACAATATATGTCAATTCATTTTTCCCACTCTAGTCCAACCTTTTTCCGACATGGCCAGAGATTTTTAATAGTCATGTGGACTCATATGTACCTATTTCCACTATTTTTGGGCAAATGTATAAACATCAACTGTTTGTGTAGTTTCATTTATTTGATATTATTATATACTTATTTGTCACACTTTTTTGGTTTGCGAGATGAATGAAAGAAGATTTTTGGTCATTCATTACAAAGGAAAATGGGATGGCTCTTCTTACGTAGGCGGTAGTGTCGAAGGCATCGAGATCGGTGATGACGTGCCTCTCAATTTATCCCGTTATAGGATTTGTAAATCAAATCTTTGAACTTGATATGAGTGCAGATGACTATGAAATCCATGAACTTGTCAACGTTAATGGTAATTCGGTCATGGTGAAGATAAATACCGATAAGAATGTGGAGTCTCTATTTCGTACAACATGGTCACTGAGATATATGTGTCTCGTAAATTTAAAAAGCTGGAATGAACACCGAGCAGGTTGGATGATGATCTAGTCGGAAGTTGTTCTTCATTCACACAACGTGGGGGCTTCGTAGAGATGATGGACACATTCAACGCATTGAGGGCCGCACGTCTATTTAATAATCCTTCAAACAACATTCCCGAATTGAGTGAAGATGTCCCCACATCCGATCACAATAATAACGTGGGGCAATGCTGATGATACGGGTACGAGAGTGAAGATTCTCGATGACGTTTCTACGATTTTGCGTCCTTAGAAAATGACTACGATATTCCTCCGTAAATACCTACCGAATCTTCACATCAATGATCTATCCCCTGGTATACCTTCATCTTTTTCTCCTCCTTGTGGATCTTCCATATGTGAATGTTCCTCCCGGTGTACTCAAAGAAGATGCTACATATTTTAGTAAAGGCTGAGATGTGTACATCCGTCGGGTAATACCATATAGAGAATGCGATGGAGTACCGTGTTAAAAATCAGATCCAAACAGATGGTATTTGAGATGCAAGCATGACAATTGAAGTTTTGTGTTCCGTGCTAGTGGGAGCAACGGTTTGTGGAGGACATCGAAGTTCACCCCCACACATGTCGATTCGATCCTTGTTGCAACGCACCACAATTGATACCCTCAAAAGTAGTAAGATCATATTATGCGGCTCTACAACAAGATAAATCTACAACCATGACCCTAAAAAGTTATTTTGAATGATATGAAAAGAAAGCATGGGTTGGATTTATCTTACAATCAGGCATTTAGGGCTAAACAACGTGCAAATGATTTGATATATGGTGATGCTTGAAGAATCCTTTAACATGTTGCCATCTTATTTGCATCGACTTCTTGAAGCGAATCAGGAGCCATGTTAAGTTATTAATTGATGAAAAAGACAGGTTTAAAAATTGTTTTTATGCGCTTCGCAAGGCCAATCAATGGTTTCATCAATTTTGGTAGACTGTTATTGTTGTGGATGAGATACACCTTAAAGGCAAGTACAAGTGAGTGGTTTTTGTTGTCAGTAACTCAGATCGCAACCATCAAGTTTTTTCCCTTGCGACTGGCATGATGTTGAGAATAATGAATCTTGGACTTGGTTTCTAGAAAGATTAAGAGAAGCATATGGTTGTCCCGATGAGTTGTTGATTGTGTCCGATCAACACAAAAGTATAATCAATGCCGTGAAGACTGTGGTTCCCTAATGCAAATCATGGATTGTGCTATTACCACATACAAAAGAAGTTTGTTGCGTACGGTAAAAAAATGATTGAATGTTTCAAGAGAGCTGCATATTCGTCTTGTGAGTCGAAGTACAACAGTACATTAATATTAACTTTTTTCCACATTTTTTTAATGTAATGTTCATTTTAATCTCTATTATTTGTACATTTATATTTCACTCGAGCTTAATTCAATGACGTAATCATGGATTCCATTTCACGTGTTGACGATGGCAAGTTCCTATGGATTTTGACTGATGCAAAACCCGAATGATGGTCTCGGGTGCATTGTCCTATCGAGGCAGATGCGAGTTCATGACATCTAATGCCGGCTGAATCTGGAACAAAAGCATTATGTGGGCCCGTAACAAGCCTATTGTGTACGTGTTGGAATGTATTAGGCAAGTCACTCAAGATTGGTTTCACACTCGACTTAAAGATGCCAAATCAATTGGGGAAAATTTATGTAGCAGGTCTCATTTGAATTGTCAAGCCTTAATAAGTTATCGATAAGTGTATTGTGCAACCCCTGTCAAATGATCATTTTAAGGTTGTTCATGGTACTAGGACTCACTTAGTTGATTTAGGCAATCGTAGGTGCGAATGTTATGAATTTCGAGTTAGAAGGGATTCCTTGCATTCACGCTCTTGCCGCAATCGGGTAAAAATTGAACTCCATATTATTTATATTAATTTCTGATTTTTTCACCCACCGACTATAGAACTATTGCTAATCTAACCTTTTTTCATTCATTCACTCTATCCACAGACACTTAAATTATGATGTCAACACTTTTTTTGAGGATTTTTATAGTGCTCATTATGTAAAGAGAATGTGGGGTGGATCTGCCATGCCAATATTTGAGCCAAATGAATGGGTGGTGCCTCGCTCATGTCAAATCCATTATATGCAATGCTCCACCTTGTCCCAGGCAAGCAGGTCGTCCTAGACTAAGCGTGCGACGTTCGACCCTCGAGTCTCCATCCTCAAGTTCTCGTAAGAGACAAAAATGTTCACGTTATAATCAAACGTCCCACAATAGAGTTAATTGTCACATATATGTTCCACAAGCTGACCCACTCACAGAACAAGAATGTGATGCACCACAACCATCTACGGTTAATGATCGGCAACCTCAACGGCGTAGGTGTTCGGTTTGCGGTGGTGATGGGCACACAAGGAGGAGATGTCCAAATTTTGTTGCAATTTAAATGTGGAGATATAAACATGTGTTGAATTTTTATTATATTAGTATTATTCAAAATTTGAAGTGGATCGGTCTCATATATTTGTTCGGTATGTGGGTTTTATTTACTAGCACTTTATTTGCTATGACATGGATTTTGTTGAACTAAATTTGTAATGTACGAGTCTAATCTAATGATATTTGTAAGTTTATTGTTTAATTTGTCTAATCTAATGATATTTCTTATTTTTGCTATTGATTGATTTTGTAAATTTATTGTTTAATTTATCTAATCTAATGATATTTCTTATGCATTCCTAATGATTTTCATTGTGTTCCACGTTTGGTTATGGATCACTTGTTTTTCAACTATTTTCCAACAGCTTATCCAACTCGTTTTCCAACATGAACAACTTTTTTTATGAATTCCAGCGGATTTCCTTATTTTCCACACAATGTATGTCAATTCATTTTTCCCACTCTATTCCAACCATTCTCCAACCTTTTCCGACGTGGCGAGAGATTTTTAATATGTCATGTGGACTCATATGTGCCTATTTCCACTATTTTTGGGCAAATGTATAAACATCAACTATTTGTGTAGTTTAATTTATTTGATATTATTATATACTCATCTGTCACACTTTTTTTGTTTGCATATGAATGAAAGAAGATTTTTGGTCATTCATTTCAAAGGAAAATGTGATGGCTCTTCTTACGTAGGCGGTAGTGTCCAAGGCATCGAGATCGGTGATGACGTGCCTCTCTATTTATTAGCACTTTATTTGCTATGACATGAGTTTTGTTGAACTAAATTTGTAATGTTCGAGTCTTTATTAGTAAGAGCTTAGTTATGTTTAAATCATATTTTTCTTCACTCTTGTGGATCCACTAGCACTTTATTTATTATTATTAAGAGCTTAGTTTTTTTATTTTTTTGTCAGTCTACTACTAGCACTATGACAATATGTTTTGTTATTATACTTTACCAAAGACTATGACAATAAGTTATTTATTTTGCGTCATTTCACTAAGAGCTTAGTTTGTTGGCTTTGTTTGATAGGGATTTTTATTTTATTTGTGTAAATGATATAAAATTATAAGTATATACAAATAGTAATGGAAAAGGTAGATAAAAACTTCTCCAACTCCTTTCCAACTATTGCCGAAAATAGAAACTAAATAGTCAAATTTGAAATGTGTTTGATAAGAAGTAATACGAAGTATTATAAAATTCTATATTGTATGATTAGATGTATTAATTACCATTCCTTCATTATAAGGATAATTTTGCCCTTAAATTAGTTTTTTTCCTCTATTGTTGTAATGTTAAATTAAATTCTGCAATGTGTCTCCTAGTTTATGAAATAAGAACCATATTTAAGTATTTAATATGAACTTCTAGTACTTGCATATTTTAACATTATGTTACGTAAACTACTATTAAGGGACGTTGTTAACACTTAAAAATATTGTTCCAACTCTTTTTGTAGTTTCAAGACATATGTTCAACTAATTTAAAATCTATTCTCAATTGTTTTCCAAGCTGTTTTCGGAAATAGAAAAGAAACATTTAATATTAAAACTACATATAATAATTGAAAAACGAAATAAAATATGAATATATTTGTATTTAAATGCTGGTAAACAATTAATTGTGTTGCCAACGGGTTGGCAAAGAGTTGACGGATAATTAGACAAAATGCTCAAAGCACATACATATATTTAACATAAATAAATTTATTCGTTTACACATTCAAATAGTCCAACTACAACTTATTCATTTTACAATTTTTTCGATGATGATGCCATTTGGATATCAAGATCACGTATGAATTTCTCGGCCTTCCAAACCCTTTCGTCATCCTTCATTATGCCAAAAATGGTGATAGAGATATAAACAGAGGTTCACCTTGCTCCTTCGATTTTCTTGCGAATGGATATTCCTACATATTTAGTTTGGATTTAAAGTTCTGCACTCAAAATTTATTTTAAATAAAAAAGGGGGTTGAATACCTTTATAATAGCATGCCAAGTATTCTCATCAACTACAAACTTTCCGATATTCTCAAGATCCATCGACACACCTTTGAACTTTGCCACTTTGTCGACTTTTTCAAACCTTTCACCGAGTGATTTGAATTTTTTCAATACTTTTTCACGTGTGATCTGTTTTCCAAGTTTGGTCACAAGTTGCTCAGTTGATATACTCAAGAGTATAACTATCGAGATGATTTTAAAATAATCATATGATGTCTAGCATCGTGTAAAACATTTAGAAAGACAACCTCTTCATATGTTGTCCACGAGAATATATCAAACATGTGATCGACACGATTAAAAGTGTTCTTAGCCATCTCCTATAGAGTGAAGTTATTTTTGAAGTGGGTTTAGGGTTGAAGAAAATTGAACTATTGTGACAAATGAAGTTTATTATTGAATTATATATAGATTAAGATATAGAGTGAAGTAATAGTACACCTCGTCCTTGTATATGAAATGATTGACATGACAAATAACACATTTTGAATTTATTGATTTCAATCAACCCTTCGCCAACTAATAAATATTGTTGTATTCTTTTAATTTTTAAGCACAAAGTGTTGTAGATGTTTCAAAAGTAATATAAAATAGCACAACATTAGCAAAATAGTTTTAGTGAACAATAATTTTGAGAAGAATCTTGATTATGCATTTCTTGACTACTTTAACATTGATAAATCCAATGAACTAAAAAGCATATTTACTTTGCAATTCCAATATTATATTATTTTGTCTCCATTCACATAGTCATGTATAGATAATCTATTACAATGTAAATGTATATATTTCATTGCAACAAAAGATGATTACACGTTTATTACTTACTCAATCCACAAAACACATTGTTCCAACCATTTTTAAGAATTTTAAACATACATTCTACTACTATACAATTTGACTTCATCTCAACTCCAACCGTATTCCAACTCCTTTCGAAATTTGAAAAAAATTAATTGATTGACCACTACATGACAAGACTGATCTTCTTTTATTTGTTAGACATGTAACCCCTCATGACACAGTCTTATGTCACAATATTTTCAGTATCCCATCTATAAATACAAGTTTTTTCAAGATAATATCCCCAAAAATAACTTCTTACCTTTGTGAATTCTTATTTAAAAAAATAAAAATTAATGGCAAATTCATACCGATGAGAGGCAACAAACGGTTTTGAGAGGATGGAGAATGATTGGTTTTGGACTCCGATGGCGAGATAAAGTTGTTGTTGAAACCCTAGTTCACGAGCATTCAGTTGGTCGTTGGAAATTTGAAGCCGACGATAATTTTCGTGCAATCTCCAATGTTGTTGTCAATCTTTCTAGAGATTTCCCTACTTGGAATTTTGACGGCGACCATGTCAACGAACGAATTAAAAAGCTAAAAATGAGGCACGATTGTTGGTACATGATGATCAACACAAAGGGGGCATTTTGGGATAGAGAGTGGACGTATATGGAAGCACCAGAGGCAATGTGGAAGAATTGGTTTCTTTGTAAGATTATTTCATTTACTATTTTAATATATATTCATTGTTTTAGGTATTTTTAATAAAAACCTTTATCAATTTATGCGGTGATCACATGGCCCGCTCTTATTATCCGTTCGGTGAAGAACCATTGTGGGGACGATCTAACGCTCATATTTCCCAAACTGCAATTTGTAAAGGAAAAAAATCTCACGTGGACGTGCAAGTGGATCCACTTTCCGTGCTGGAATTTAGGGTTTTAAAATTAGGTTATTTTATCTATTAACGTATGTTGTTGTAGTGTTAAATTAAATTCTGCATAGTATTAATGTGTTATCCATATTTAAGTATTTAATAGGAACTTCTAGTACTTGTTTATTTCAACACTATGTTACGTAAACTACTATGAGACGTCTAATCACTTTAAAAATATCGTTCCAACCCTTTTGTATTTTCGAATACATATGTTCAACTAGACCACAACTTATTCCCAACGGTTCTCCAACACCTTTCCCACTTTATTACGGAATTACAAAAGAGAATTAATATTAAAACAACAATATGACAAGTCCATGACACATTATTTTTATTTTTTTCTTTTAGTTTACTTAACGACACAAGCGGTACCTATTGTCACATGTGTACTATATTAAGTTTGACCATTCAATGACAATATAACACATGTGAAGATTCTATTTATAATTTATTCGATTCTTTTGAAGCTGTAGGATGGACTGCATTAAAACTAAATCTATTTATACCTAAAACATTAAGGGACGTCTTAACACGTAAAAATATTGTTCCAACCGTTTAGGACTTTCGAAGACACAGGTTCAATTGATTTTAAAATATGTTCCCAAGCTTGTTCTCCAACACCTTTCCCACATTACGGAATTACAAAAGAGAATTAATATTAAAACAACAATATGACACGTCCATGACATATTATTTTCTTTTTTCTTTTAATTTACTTACCGACACAAGCGGTACCTATTGTCACATGTGTACTATATAAAGTTTAACCATTCAATGACAATATAACACATGTGAAGGTTCTTTTTATAATTTATTCGATTCTTTTGAACCGTAGGATGTTGCATTAAAACTAAATCTATTTATACCTAAAACATTAAGGGACGTCTTAACACGTAAAAAAATATTGTTCCAACCGTTTAGGACTTTCGAAGACACAGGTTCAATTGATTTTAAAATATGTTCCCAACTATTTTCCAACACCTTTCCCACCTGTTACGGAATTACAAAAGAGAATTAATATTAAAACAACAATATGACAAGTCCATGACACATTTATTTTTCTTTTTTTTTTTTAATTTACTTACCGACACAAGCGGTATTTATTGTCACATGTGTACTTGTATAAAGTTTGACCATTCAATGACAATATAACACATGTGAAGGTTCTTTTTATAATTTTTTCGATTCTTTTGAATCGTATGATGGATCGCATTAAAACTAAATCTATTTATACCTAAAACATTAAGGGACGTCTTAACACGTAAAAAATATTGTTCTAACCGTTTAGGACTTTCGAAGACACAGTTCAACTGATTTTTAATATATGTTCCCAACTTGTTCTCCAACACCTTTCCCATCATTTACGAAATTACAAAAGAAACAATTAATATTAAAACTACAATATGACAAGTCCATGACACATTATTTTTCTTTTTTCTTTTAATTTACTTAATGACACAAGCAAGTACCTATTGTCACATGTGTACTATATAAAGTTTGACCATTCAATGACAATATAACACATGTGAAGGTTCTTTTTATAATTTATTCGATTCTTTTGAACCGTAGGATGGGTGCATTAAAACTAATTCTATTTATACCTAAAACATTAAGGGCGTCTTAACACGTAAAAAATATTGTTCCAACTGTTTAGGACTTTCGAAGACACGAGTTCAACTGATTTTAAAATGCGTTCCCAATTGTTCTCCAACATATTTCTTCTTGTTACGGAATTACAAAAGAAACAATTAATATTAAAACTACAATATAACAATTCTATGACATATTTTTGTACTTTTTTACTTTAATTTACTCACCGACACAAGCAATAGATATTGTCACTTATACACTTTATTATGATTGACCATTCAATGACAATAATATGTCACATGTGTGGAAGGTGTTTTTTTAATTTATTCGTAAATTTTGAACCGTTGTATGGACTGCATTAAAAGTAAATTTGGTTGTACCTAAAATATTGAGGTACGAGTTAACACTTAAAAATATCGTTCCAACCCTTTTGTATTTTCGAAGACACATGTCCAACTAATTTAAATTCTATTTTCATTGTTCTCCAACACCTTTCCAATTGTTTTCGGTAAATAGAAAATAAACAATTAAGGGCACTTATCAACTGTTTTCGGAAATATAAAAGAAACAATAAAAAATTTGGGCCCCTTATCAATATTTTATTATTTTCTTTGTTGTTTTCATTTAATTTGAATACACATAGTTTTTTATAAATATGTCTACACATTTTTTCAAAAATACTTTCAATTTCATCTCACATCATCCTCAAATATCCTCATTTCAATCATCATATATGGCAAGATTTCCGCAAGAAGCGTTCTTATACGAGCGAGAATGGGATGCCAAGGTGGACTCTTTGTTTGTCTTTGAAGCACTATCCGACCAAGCACTTATCGGCAACTTTCATCCAATAGGCGATAATATGTTAATATGTTACGGTAACACCGATGCTATCAAGATCGCACAAATGACCGTTAATATGGCCTACAAAAAGAAACTTGAGTACAAAGAATGTTGGATACAAGCTCGGAAGCTGCGTAAAAGGTATCGTGTATTCTCGTGGTTGATAAATGTCCTGGAGTTCGCTATGATGAAGCGACAAACCGTATCCATGCCGAACGTGCACTCTGGCGTTCCTTAGTCGAGGTAAATTCTAAAATTTGTTGTCCTAATGGTCTCTGAGTTTCTATTTTTAGTATGAAAGTAAAAATCTTTGGAATTTTCTAGGTGAATGCATTTGCCCATGCATACGAGACATACGGTGATCCTTGTTGGAAGTGGTTGAAAATACTATTTGGTGAGTCACCCGCTCCTCCACCGAACAGGATGAGATCGCATTTGACGAGGACAAAAAGAGGCTAGCACGTCTCGATGATAGCAAATCATTGATGTTTTTGTAATGCATATGCTCCACAATGAGCCATATTCGGGTAAATTAGGACTTTCAAGACACAGGTTCAACTCATTTAAAAATCATTCCCAACTGTTCTCCAACACCTTTCCCTCATTAAGGAATTACACTTTCAATTTTATCTCACATCATCTTCAAATTATCTACTACAACTGTAATAATAGTTTTTCGTGATATAATTTAAATGATCCACGTGAAATTTTTAAAATATAATTTTTTTACAGGAAATTCATTAAAATAACAATATTGTGTCTTGAGTTATAATTTCATTAAATTAGTAGGGATATAATTCTAGCATATCTCACTACAAAAATAAAATTTCTTAATTTTTGTACCAAAAAACTACGCAAATGTTTTTGGGACGGAGGAAATACATATTAAGTAAATCTAGTACAAATATTTATAACTAGCGTACATAATAATATAAAATAGTAAAATAAAACATTCTAAAAGGAACTTATGAATTGATCACTTAAGGTGACAATAATCCATAGTATTATTATTTACGCAATGACCTTGTTGGGGATGCAATCCTTGGAGGATTTAGGGGCGAGAGCCGCTCGCGAGAATGAAACAACCTCCAATGCAATATATGTACGTAGGGCTAGAAACATTAATTTGTAGTATTGTACTGTAATAAAATAGTTCAAGACCAAATAATTATTTCTAGTAGTAATACCGATGAGAGAAAGGGATAATTAAGTTGCATTGATACATACGCTAATTGTAAACAAGGTTTTTGCATAAATTGTAAGCCATTTGAAATTAACAATATTACTATACAAAGTTCAATGTTTTTACAATTATGCATTTGCCCAAAAGCTTTATAAGTGAAAGTCAACTAATAAACATAAATCTACTCTATAAAAATAAACACGGTGGGACATAATAATCATGATAATCAAGAATTTACAAGTAGTCGTCAAATAAAATTGGATTTCAAAGTAGTCGGTTATTTCATCATTCGAAATTAACGAGCTTTACAAATTCTCGAAATTCACAAATACATGGAATGTAAGATTGCAAAACTTAATAATATCTTAAATGTTAACTACTTCATGAAATGGTAAATGTGTCGGCACAACAAGTTTTTCTAAACGTCGACACTTGGACGGATCAATATGACGCACATTGCGCCACGTGACCAAACATTCACAGAATTTAATTGATAGTACACCACGATCGCTCCCGTTAATTTGTTGCGGAGTAATTTTAGACCTCTCAATAGTCCATGGTGTATCTTTCCGTTCGCCCGTCTGCTCACCCCACACCATTGCTTGCTTGCACATTGACGGTAAGATTTTACCAAGAATCTCAAAATGTCTTCTCATTAGAGAAAACGGGTGGTCTCGACAATGAATCATACACTACAATGTGACCGTTTTGAATTTGAAGCTCGTAGAGGACCCAATGCTTTCCTAGGACGTGCATGACGCCATACACAAACTTCGTCTACGACCAAGGGATGCCGCGGCCATTCAAAGGTCACAAACCATTTATGTACTCCATTAGGATGTTATTCCTCGTGTCCAATCCCAAAGTACATTTTTATGATCAAATTTCGACAACGTGGTGTGTACTCCTAGCAACATATTCTCGCATCATAGAGAATTGATTTAAAATATCCATTAAATAAAAGAAATGTTAAATACAATTAATATTTACGTAAGATCGAATAATTAAGTCATCCCATTTTAGCAACCTTTATTCGTACATAGAGTTGATTCATGAGGCTGTATATGTGTTGATTAAAAAATCTCCATTATTATGAATGTTAGATTATTTATACATACAATTTGATTATTTAACCTAACCATATCTCAAAAATTGAAAGGGAAACGAACAAGGACATCCTGTTTTAAGCCCCCTAATATCTCGGGATCAATGATAAATTTCTTAATTTTAATAATACAAAATCATGACAACAAATAAGCACAAATAAGAAACCATAATTTCATTTTTGAAAGCTTCTTGTGAAATACTGAGATCCACGTAAGTCCATTCATCCAAGAAGCGTTCGAAAATTGTTTAGACTTTAACGAGAACAAATTCATTAATGCATCCATGTCTTTGTCATTTTAAAATAACAAAAGATATAAAAATGTATACAATATATATAGAAGAACAAAACATGTGTATAAGTATTACTATGATACCTCATCTTGTCAACCAACCCTCCGGATTCCACAATGCATTGAACCACTTTGCATCCACCCTTGGGATATTTCGACAACAAGACTTGTTGTCACCTTTATTTCCTTGGCCATGCTCCACCATGCTTGAAATTTAGTAACGTTCACCCCCTCACATGTCATGGGGTCGAACATTTCATCTAATTTCAACTCTTCACTAGACATGGGTTGAGACATTGTTTTTCCTTTTTCATTCCCTTAGCTGTTTGCTTCTTACGTAGCTTAGAAACATGACGATCGGTGGTCTCAGTAAATGGACTTAATTTGCTTGGCCCGAGCCTCGTAGTTCGCCTTGAATAACATCTTGGTTCTTTTTTCAACTCCACCACTTCAAAGATCATCCTTAAAAAAAAAAGCTAAAAGTTAATATTAACAATCCATAAAATAATAAGCTTAACAATAAATGTATGACTTGTACCTTCCCTTTGTTTTTATGAATAACTAAATCACCACAGTCCTTCACAATTCCAACATCATCCTACAAAATAAGGTAAAAGTGAATATCAACAAAAATATATAAAAAAGATTAACAAATAAATATATGAAATCTACCTTTTGTTGATCTTTTCCAACGCATTTAATCATCACAACCCTTCTTTAGTCCATCATCGTGCTGCATAAACTAAAGTTTTGAATATAAACATGTTAATTTAATAACATATAAAGCACATGACATACCTCTATTTGAGTTTTTATCAAGTGAATCATCACGTCTACTATCACCTCCATCGTCTTTACGCACAGGCTAGAAAACCCAAAGCCACCACAATCTTAAAGCACCATAAAATGAAAAATATAAAAACATAATGACTTAAACTAACCATAAAATAAATATATGAAATCTACCTTTTGTTGATCTTTTCCAACGCATTTAATCATCCCCTTCTTTAGTCCATCATTGTCTTTGCATAAACTAAAGTTTTGAATATAAACATGTTAATTTAATAACATATAAAACACGTGACATACCTCCATTTGAGTTTTTCATCAAGTGAATCATCACGTCTACTATCACCTCCATCGTCTTCCCGCAGGCTAGAAAATCCAAAGCCACCACAATCTTAAAGCACCATAAAATGAAAAATATAAAACATAAAGACTTAAACTAACCGTATGTGTTTGCATGGAAGGAATTGGACATCCCATATGATTTAACAATGCGGTGAGCAATGTTTCAACCTCGATTTTGACGTTTGTGCACCAACTCAAACCGAGACTTCACATACTCCTTTAGGGAATCGAGTTTGTCATCCCGCACAGGGTATGCTAGAGCGGTCATGGGTTCGGGATCATCCATTCCTTCATCATCCTCGTGCTCGAAACAATCGTGTCTCTTTGACGTTTTCTAGGAGGTTCGGCGTAACTACCTTGATGATCACGCTCCCACCGCAAGGCACCGACATAAGGTGGAGTGGTAGACTCGTCCTCGATGGAATCAACCTTTTATGAACAATTATCTTGAACAAATATACCAAAAAAATTATGTAAATAAATGCATAACGTTTAATAAAATTCAATACATATAACAATAAGATTAATAGAATACTTACATCATTGGGTCGAGCCATCCTGACACATATGATTTGAAGATGTGATACTTTAGAATTGCATCACCAAATAGTCCTTGGCTCTCCACCGCACCATGCGTGGAAGCTCTACTTGTCTACCTTCTACTGGAAATGCTCCTATCCTTGCAACTTTTGGAATTGCTTCATATGCCCACGGTTGAGTGCTTGAAAGAAACCATGACAATTGATGTATGGCTTGTATGGTGTATTCTTCTTTGATTTTTTTCAATTTTTTTAACCTTTCTAAGATTATGAGCAACCTTCTCCATTATTCCATAAAAATTGTCAACCAAAAACTCATATGCAACAACACCCTAAGGAAAGTTGTTGAATAATTTAAGATCATCAATAAGATGGAGGTACATAAGGTTAAGTTTTTTGTTAGTCCGATGTTGTGCAAGCAACAACCCGTACACAACCAAAAGCATATCCAATTTCAAGGCATTATCAGATCCATGAGCTTCATTCTCGTAATGCGTTTTCCAAATCGGTTAAGTATAAGAATTGCTTATCTCGGAAAAAGACTTTGGAAGAAATTTGAAGTTGAAGGCGTTCTTGGGGATACTTCCAAATCGCAATCCAGTGATGATTGCAAACTTAGGAGGACCAAAATGGGCCTCGCAACCATTCACATGGAAAGTGATTTTCTTCTTCGACCTAGTTCGGTCTTGTTTCATTAATAAGTGGAGAGACATCCGTCCTTGAAATTTAAGGCTTTCCATCTTCGCAAACCGTCCGAAACAGACTATCTTCAAATCGTCTTAAGTTATTAGCATCCAAAGAGTTTGGTATGGTCTCCACAACGTAGTTTAAATCTGCTCGAGGATTTACTTTGGCATTAAATAATTCTCGAATCGGTAAACATCGCCATTTAAACCTCGTGAAAAGCGTAGTTGAGAGGTTAGTAGTGGCACTATTATTTTGTGATAATACATTAAAATGTGTATGTGATTAGACAAAATAGTAGGAAAAAAAAATAATCCAAATCTAAACGTTGAAAAACAATGAGATTAAGTGTTGGAAAACAGTGGAAACAATGAAAAAAAAGCAGTTGTAATGCATAAAAAATGTTGTCCATGTTGAAAAAGCGAGTGGGATAAGTGTTGAAAAATAGTTGGAAAAATGTTAATGCCAAAACTACCATGTTAAGGAAAAAATATATTTTAAAAACAAAACAATGAGATTAAGTGTTAAAAACGGTGGAAAACAATGAAAAAAGCGGTTGTAATGCATAAAAAAGTTGTACAAGTTGAAAAACAGTGGGATAGGTGTTGGAAAATAGTTGGAAAAAATTAAAATGCCAAAAGTACCATGTTAAGGAAAAAGTATTTTTAAAAACAAAACAATGAAAGATTAAGTGTTGAAAAACAGTGGAAAACAATGAAAACAAACAGTTGTAATGCATAAAAACTGTTCAAGTTGAAAAAGCGAGTGGGATAGGTGTTGGAAAATAGTTGAAAAATATGAATGCCAAAACTACCATGTTAAGGAAAAAATATTTTTAAAACAAAACAATGAGATTAAGTGTTAAAAAGCAGCTTGTAATGCATAAAAAGGTTGTCCATGTTGAAAAACAGTGGGATAGGTGTTGGAAAATAGTTGGAAAAATATAAATGTCAAAACTACCATATTAAGAAAAAAATATTTTTTAAAAACAAAACAATGAGAAGTGTTGAAAAAACAGGGGAAAACAATGAAAAAAGCGGTTGCAATGCATAAAAAAGCTGTCCATGTTGAAAAAGCGATTAGGATAGGTGTTGGAAAATAGTTGAAAAAAATTAATGCCAAAACTACCATATTAAGAAAAATATATTTTTTAAAAACAAAACAATGAGATTAAGTGTTGAAAACCGGGAAAAACAATGAAAAAAGCGATTGCAATGCATAAAAAAGTTGTCCATGTTGAAAAATAGTGGGATGGGTGTTGGAAAATAGTTGGAAAAATATTAATGCCAAAACTACCATATTAAGGAAAAAATATTTTTTAAAAACAAAACAATGAGATTAAGTGTTGAAAAACAGGGAAAAACAATGAAAAAAACAGCTTGCAATGCATAAAAAAGTTGTCCATGTTGAAAAACGAGTAGGGGATAGGTGTTGGAAAATAGTTGAAAAAATATTAATGTCAAAACTACCATGTTAAGGAAAAAATAATTTTTAAAAGCAAACTCTTATTCATGAGCATTAGCAATCTAAAAATAAATAAAAGCACAAATAATTACTATTAAACACCATATCAACAAAAAAACAATTACAAAAATAATGAATCAATGTATCAATTCGAGAATCTTATATCAAAAATGTTTAACAATGAATGAAAAATTCAGAGACATATTCTCAGTAGAAGCATGCTAGATTCATTGGATACTTATTTTTGAAGTAAATGATACTTGGATAATCAACCCAATTGAATCATAAAATATCGACAAAATCATACTTATTCTCTAAAGATGTGTGATTTAAGCAGAATGACTCGATATAGATTATAGAAAAGTCTGGGAAATTAATTGACATGTCTGGAATCATCATGATCAAACACCAAATAGAATCAATTGAATAACTATATGTTCCATTTTAAAATTCAAGTTGAAGGTAAACTCAAATAGGCATTTTGAATCTTAAAAGCATTATTCCAAAATAAGAGTGTTCTCGATTTTTGTGTTTCTATTCAAATTCATGCTATACACGTAAATAACACAGAACATGTTTAGGGACAATGAGTGACCTATGAGCATATAGTAAGTTCGAATACAGAGACTACATTAGTACTCCAAATCTTCGATTGCATGCCTACTTGTTTTGCGTAATATTGAGCAAAAATCTTTCTGAATTTGAGTTGTATATTGTAGAAGAAGAGGGTTCGTATCAAAGGCACTCATAGAGATTCATATATTTTTAAAACAAAAATTGTTTTTCATGTGTTTCAAAAAAAGTTTGCTTTTATCTTGTGCAGGAGGTTATGGTACAGTTTATCGGCAAGAAGAAAAGATGATGGAGTAATATTTGCAATCAAATGCATGAAACTTAGGTGTTAATGTTTGATATCTATAATCTATGTATGCATGTTCTTTCAAATACACATCTTGTGTCTTATTGTGGGTGTAATTGCTATAGTTAATAATGCTACTAACACCATCGCAGATCTGTGGGCCATTGGAGAATTTCTTTCATGGTGTAGTTGTGGTTGTTTTGTCAAAATTAGATATTCATAGATTAATGAAAAAGTGAAAGACCAAAGTAGTAAAAGAAGGTGTTTGTTGGTCCCACTTAGTTGAGTATCTTAAAGAAAACTTGAATTATCCTTCTAGGAAAAATCTAGGAAGAGGGGAAGAGTTTGAATAAATATTTAGATTTTTTCAAACTCAACTTGAACAGGATCAAAAGCAACTCGATATTTTAATTCTAACTTTGATTCGAATTTAACCTTTGATTAATAAACGGAAATTGAAATTGATGTAAAAGTAAAGTAAAGCAATAAAGAACACTGATTTTATAGTGGTTCGAATTATGAATAATCCTACATCCACTCTCCTTCTCCAATTTGAAGAAAGGACCAGCTTACTACTTACTTACAATCCGACTTACAACTTACGACCTTACAAATTCCTTCAAATCTTCAACACTCCTAACTTCTTCTCTTGAATCTAACTATTTCAAATGAGTAGTGGAATTTTAAGATTACAAGTAAAGTGTTCTATAAACACTTAGAATTGATTTGAAAAACTCTTTTGAAAACCTCGTGAATTTGTTGTGAAATCTGAATAGAAAGTAATCGCAAATCGTGATATGTGCAAAGTTAAAAGTTAAAGTTATTTTGAAAATGAAAATCTAGACCTATTTATAAGTACGAAAAGACAGTTAGTTTGTTAGTCGGTTCTAACAAGCGAAGACTACTCAACAAACTTAACCTTGAAAACCGCTTACTCCTCGGTTGTTTTTAACCTACTCGTCCTACTGGTGACTTGGTGAAGACTTGCCTTTCTTATTCTACTCGGCTTGTCTTGACCTCATCTCGAGCTCTTCATAATCGTCTTACGCAGATGACTAGGTTTGAACTTGTCTCCAGATGACTTGCAATTTTTCGTCTTCAACCGACTTGCTCGGTCGATGACCTAGTCGATTAGCTTAGTACTCGGACTCGGTCTCACTTGTTCTTCATAGTCGTCGATCATGCCGAACCGACTTTTAACTCATCAAAACATTCTTGATCTAACATTTTTTCCCTTTTTGATGAACTTAAAACCTACAAGAAAGAGATACACTCACGGTGAAGTTAGTTTAAAGTTAATCAAGATTATCGAGATAGGTATACTAGAGCACATTCTCACATTGAATCGGATCTATTCAAATTAGAACACTTAATTCATATTTAGATAAATTTTCAAAACATATTCTTAAGTCTTAAGAATTTAGACTTAGTGAAAAATTTTTAAAACATAAAGAACTTAGAAAAGTTTTAAGACTTAAAAATTTTTAGAAAAGTTTTAATTACGAGATGAAAGTTTTCTCAGACGATTAATACTTAGAAAATTTTAAGTTTTCTTAAAGCAAGTAAAGAAAGCTTTAAGAGATAAAGCAAGCAAATCACATAAGTCAAAATATATTTATTCACATCAAATTTACATATTACCAAAAGATCGAAGATTAAAATAAGGTAAGGAAAGAAAATAATCCTTTAATCGAGACTCCCAATGATATGCCTCTGGAACGGCCAGCGGTGAAGACTCGTCTCCTTAGCTCCTTCAATTCCTCTTCACCTTTCAGCACCCGACTCTACTTCGGCCTTGGCAACGATGCCTTTAATCCAGTTCACATATACGAGAACCATCGGGGTTGGTCTTGGAGTCTGTCTTTTTCATAAGGGGGCGCACAGATTCCGCATTGAAGATTTTATCAGTTTCATCAATCAATCGATGATATAGGTCTGCATCTTCTTTCTCGATCCACTCATGCCACCTAAGGTCTTCGTCTGAGCTGCAGAATCAGATCCCTTCAAGATGTACCAATAATACATCCATCTGGCATCTAAATTCTTTTCTTTGTACTCCTTGAACCATTTTCCAGTGATGACCTTTGGAGGATTAAATGTCCGATGGTAAGGTCTGAATTCAGCTTCTTACGCCCCCTTCATCTCCCATTTTCTCGACTTCCTGCTCCATCTCATCTCCAGTCCCTTGTTCTTCTTCTTCAAACGCTTCATTTCCCTTTCTCCATACCAGCCTCGCTTCTTTCCTTATTCTCGCTTATCTCGCTCTTCCGAGAGATTCGAGTAGTCGAGCTCTCTTTTCCTCTTCTCGGTCAAGGTAGGCTTGAGACTTAGTGCTTTGGTGAGTTGACTCTTCGATCGGCTTTCCTTTGCCTTTTCCTTTTACCTCATCTGTTTTCTACGATTCTTTCATTTTCGCCAACAACCGAGCAGATTTGTCCTCCTCTTCTTTCTTCCTTCTTGTCTCATCCTCTCTAAGAGTTTCTTCCAATTAGCTGACCCTCGGGTGTAATGCGGCAAACTCATCGATTTGAGCCGAGCATCTTCCCTGCCGCTTCCAGATCACCATCTTGGCCTTGGTGCCAACTTCCTTTCTGGTTTCGTCCCAAAGCATTTGTGAGGGTCCGCTCTCTTTCTTGTACCTCCTGTTCCCCCTTTTTGACTTCATCGGCTAGGGTAGTCGGCTTCGTCTCTAGATCTTTGCATTTGACTGCGAAGTCCGACTTATCTAGAGCTAATGAGTCTACTACAATAGCATTGTAGTACGTGACTTGGTTCTTCAACCCTTGCACCTCCTCTTCCAGAGCTTTCACCTTCTCGGCCAAGACAAAGTTAGTAATAGATGTAATCTTTTGGATTAGATTTACCTCTACTTCCCTCATCTGGCGATCATAGTCTCTGTGACTGTCTTCACCATCTTCCTCGTCTTTCTCTTCATCTTTTTAGCGAAGGCTTGTTTGATTTTCTTCTCCATTTGAGCAACAATGGAAGAGATGGCTGATGTTGGGCTAAGGTCACTGTCCTCATCCTCCGATGAGGATTCGGACGAGGAGGAAGAGGGGGTTTGGGGTTCAGAAATTTGAGGCGGGGGATCGGAGAGCTCATCTAAATGTCCTCCGAAATGAGTAAGAGGGAATCTCAATTCTACGGAGGGTGAGGTTTGTGTTTGTGGAGGAGTGGATGTTTGAGTTACGGTATGGGTATGGTAGATGAGGTTGGTTGTTCAAGTTGTGGGATGGTGGATGGAGTGGAAATGGATTCAGGTTGGGTAGGGGTGGAGGTGGTTTCGGATGGGATTATAACGAGTTCGGTTGAGATCTGTGTTTGGACCGTGGCACTTGGACTGGTTTTCTGGGACAAGCGTGGCGGTTTTAGAGGCTCGAGGTGCCAGCCGGGCACACCTCTTCATTGCCAGGTGGGGATTGAGATAAAGAGAGAGAAGAGTTGGTACCTTCCTCCCGAATTGGAGAGAGTGTAGCTTCCTTGGCTGGTGAAGGAGAAACTTCCATTTGAGCAACCTCACTGCAATGTTCAGGACCGGTACCTCCTCTGGAAATAGGGTTGATGGCATCATCTGTTGACTTGAGCTGTCGAGGATTCGGATGTTTGAGAAGTCTTTCGAGGCCTCCTTTGAAGGATAAATTGATTATCCTCATCCGAATCTTCGTCGATGGTTGGTGGCGGTGGCGCCAGATGACTCATTGAAAGCTTTTTCTCGAAGCTTTGACAAGTCTCCTCCTTGATCTTCTCCTAGGAGACCTTGCCTGTTGTTGCCTCCTCGGTGTCACTTCGACCACACTGGATCCTCGGTGGAATAACTTCAACTTCGGTCTCAATCACCGGCTCTGTAGCCTCGGCCGCTAGTACCTCCGCTGTATGTCTCCTCTTTGAACACCAGCCACTTGTCTCGAGCCACTGCAGCCTGCTGCTGTTCCCTCGATCCCTAGCCTCGTCTGTGTCATCGTCGAATCGGCAGCCCACCTATCCTTTCATGCTTGAGTCAGCAACCCCTTCGTTTAGAATACTTTTTCAACCCTACTCTCGTCTCAACCCTCTTATTCAGTCCTTCCATCAATACTTGTGATCTTGTTAAACATACTCACGATTGGTGACTGATCCCAATCTCCTCACCAGGATTATACAATGACCTTAACTTCTCTTCCTTCAACCTCCGGAACAACAAATCTACCCAATCTACCCCGACTCCATCATATATTGCCCTCATACAACACAACCTAGACTTAGTCACACCATCGTGAGAACTTTGATCTCCTAGGATTGATTTGGTCACAATTGTCATCAATAATCTATACTTTCTCCTAAGGAGATTCTTCTTGAGATCCCTCCTAGTCCCTCTCGTAAGTAATTCTCGCAAAGATATCGAATGACTCCTCCCATTCATCTTCCTTGTAAATCGGTGGATTTACTCCATCCATTGTGGTATCAAAAATTCGAGCCACATTCTCTTTTGTATAAGACAAGTGTGTACCTTCTACCGTGGTTTTGAAGCCATTTTCTCGAGAAATTCATTAACCAGAATTCGACTCCGATAAAATCTGTTGTTTTGTTTTGGTGATTTCATTGAGCAGAAACCTCTCAACCTCGATGCTTCCAATAATCTCAGGATTTACGTGGATTCTCTGTCTCTTGTTGTATTGAAGTCGACGTACATCTCGGCCTTGAGTTTGTTCTTAACGGTTTACGTGTTCATTTTGAAATCTGATTTTGCAGAGGTTATATAAGTGGGGGTTTTGGTGTTTGGGAAGAGGAGGAAGCCATTTGTGATTTTGAGAAAGCAGAGAATTTTTTTCAAGAAATTTTGAATAAGGGAATGTGAAAGTGAATTTACGAATGAAAAAGGTAAGTTTTTAAGCGATGAAGAGAGAGAGGGAAAATTTTGGAAGATGATACGTGTACGATTTTAGAAATTAATTTTTAACCGTTGATTCATGAAAACGCGTGTAAAATATCAACGGCTTGGCGATAAAACCGCTTCAACTTCAGGCGCGTGGTAGAAACGCATCTTGATTTGTGTAAAAGTAACCGTTTATCCTATAGATTAGACGGTTAATAGGTCTACTTTATACAGAGGTAATTAGTATACAGACGTAAGCTAAAAGATGCCTAGGGTTACCTTACTTCGTATAAGGGTTTTCAAAAACAGATGGATTTATAAAATTATTTGATAAAGTAACTCGTGCTGATTTTTAAACGACCTAGTTTTATCTTTTGACAAACTTAAAGACTTAGTTAAAAAAATTTATTTTAAACGAGCAGCTCGATTTAATTTTCTAAAGATAGGTTTTCCAACCAATGATAACAATCCAATAAGAGTTTTATAAGAAATCGCAATGTATGGAGAGTATTTCACCACAAAAATAAATGGATTTAGCGAGGGATTTAACGAGGGAGGGGTTTGGCGAGGGCCTTAGCGAGGGAGACGGCCCTCGGCAAAATCGTCGTCGGTAACCCTTAGCGAGGGCTGCCCTCGCTAATTGCCGAGGGAATTGGCGAGGGTTTATTGGCTAGGGATTTAGCGAGGGCTTTGTTAGCGAGGAGTTGGCGAGGGCAAGGTTGGCGAGGATTTGGCGAGGTTCGATTGGCGAGGAATTGCCGAGGGCCAGGTGGCGACGGAATTGGCGAGGGTCGTTTGGCGAGGTCGGCTGGCGAGGCGGGCCCCTTGTCTAGCCCTCGCTAATATAAAAACATTAAAAAAGAATCGCGGCCGGGGGATCGAACCCGCGGCACGGGGCTGGCTGGGCGATTTTTTCGCGAGAGCCGGGTATCGAATCCGCGACCTCCGAGAGAGTGGAGGAGAGAGCTTGGGCGCTTTACCGTTTGGGCAAAGCTAATCATTCGATATGATTTTGCTTTTAATTATATTAATATCATATTATGTTCAATATTTTATATATATTTAATTTATAATTAAATTGTATACTATATATTTAATTAAATTGTATACTATATATTTAATTAAATTATCTACTATATATATTTAATTAAATTATATCATTTTTAAATTTTTATTATTATAACATATATATTCAATTAAATTGTATACTATATATTTAATTAAATTTACTATATATATTATTATTTTATAATATTTATTATTATCACATATAACTATATTATCATGTTTATATACTATATTCAATTAAATTATATACTATATTTAGTATATATATTATTATTTTATAATTATTAATATTGTACATATTCAATTAAATTGTATCCTATAATTCACTATATACATATTATCATTTATTATTGTTATTATTATTATCACACATATATATTATCATTTCTATAATTGTTATTATATATATATATATATATATTGTCAACTATATTATCATGTGTTTATATATGCACTCTTCATGAATTAAAATTAATACTTTAAACAATTAAAAATCATCATCTTAATCAATCAACATTCGTAAAATTCGGCGAGTTTTGTCTTATTTTATCGTATTCCCGGTTAATATATCAATCAAGTTAATTCCTAGTGCATCCATTTCCAACTTAATTAAAATTAATCAAGTCGGAACGCACATTCTACAAAGCAAACAATACCAAACAATTCATCAACCCTCAACTCCAACATCAACTTGAATCGAACATCGATTCAATTTTCCAAATTAATATAATTGAACTAACATGCAAAATTTGATCGAACATCGATCATCACATATATATAAATTATTATATCATGCATGCAAAATAATTAATTTTAAATCAAATAATTATTATAATTAAATTAAAAGCATATTTAAGCATATTTAAATAATTAATTAAAAAAGAATACTTACGGTGATAGTGATGGCGTGTAGTGTATGAAATTAGACGACCGGATCGAATCTTTTTCAATTTGCGTACACACCTACAAATATATAAATTATAGCCATTAAATTGAAATTATAATAATATTAAAAATAAATTTAATTGCTAGCATACATATTAATTAATTAATTAACTCTAATTAATTAATTATCTTATACTACTAATTATTCCTAAATAATTACTAATAATTAAAATACACATAACAATTACACAAATTTACACTAAATAATTACTCAATCAATACCTATAACAAAAAAATTACACAAATACATGCATATGAAAAATAATTAATTAACTCTAAATAATTAATAATTTTATACTACAAATTTAATTATATAACATATCTACTAATTAATTACTACAAATTAATTTTATACTAATTACTACAAATTACTAATAATGAATTTATATATATAACATACATACTAATTACTACAAATTAATCTTATACTAATTACTACAAATTAATCTTATAATACTAATTAATCCTAAATAATTACTAATAATTAAAATACACATAATAATTACACAAATTAACACTAAATAATTAAGCAATAACAACAAAATTACATAAATATGCATATGAAAAATACAAAATTTACCCACTAAAATATCAACAAAATTAACCGATTAAATCATAAAAACTTACCGTAGAAATGTTCCTAGAAATGAGTACAACAAAGCCCAACTAGTGGGTGGTCCAATTTCAAAGTGACGGAGGCGGCGCGGCGCGGCGGTGGGGAGAAAAGAAACCGGTGGGCTGGTTATAAATTGGGCTTGCCGAGGGGCCCAGCGAGGGCCCAAGCCCTCGGTAATTTTGGGCTGCGAGGGGCCGTTGCCCTCGGTAAAATTGGGCTGGCGAGGGCCCAAAGCCCTCGCTAATACCGTGTTGGGCTTCCCGAGGGCCTAGCCCTCGTTAATTACCGAGGGCCCACCCTCGCTAAAGCCCTCGTAATTAACGAGGGCCCAAATCCTCGCGTTAACCCTCGTTAAATTGGGCCTCGGTAATTAACGAGGTTTTCTCCCTCGTTAATTCTGTGTTTTTTGTAGTGTTTAGAAGCAAAGGTGTCAGGATGAGAAGGTTTATAACAGATGGGGTGAAACAATCGATTTATCAATCGATGTGTGACCTATTCCCGCAAAGACATAAACTTGAAGAAAATCATTAGTAGCCGAGGTAGATCGGATAGGGTGCGAGATAGTCATCTGCTTTCAAGAAATCACCGACTATTGTGCCCTAGTCCGATTTACCGAATGTCGTAATAAGTAATCATCATGTCGATAAGGTCAATATGACTAATCCTTGATTCTTGATTCCAAAATAGGAGATCAATGATATCGCCTACCCGATTGTCCTTTGACTTATATCTAGTCCGATAATTCTTTCTAGACATAGTAAACTAAATTGAGAGAGACAAAGAATGAAAAACATAGAATTATAGATTAACTAAATAAGCATCTAATAATCCTAATTCTACAGATAGTTCTTTAAACCTTGTCTCTGTCGGTGGCTTTGTCAAGACGTCTCGCTCTTTGGAAACCAGTCGAATTTTCTCTAATCGATGTCACCTTTCTCTACATGGTCTCGGATGAAGTGGTGTTTGATATCTACATGCTTGCATCTAGTATGTAGGACTGGGTTCTGGGTAATAGCTATGGCACTATTGCTATCACAAAAGATTGGTACATCTTTGGTGATAATGTTATAGTCCCTTAACTGTTAACTTATCCAGATCACTGTGAATAACAACTTCCATTTGTCATATACTCAACTTCGGTTGTGGAAGTAGCTACAGAGGTTTGTTTCTTAGACAACCATGAAATCAGCTTACTACCAATAAATTAACAAGTACCGATGTAGATTTTCTATCTATCTTACACCCACCAAAGTCTAAGCCGAGTATCCAGACACTCAAAGTTGTCATCATCTGGATACCACAATCCAACATTTATCGTATCTTTAAGGTATTTAAGAATTTTCTTTGGCTTCAAGATGGCTTTTCTTAGGATTAGCTTGAAATCGACAGAGACTCCAACCGTAAATGAAATATCAGGTCTACTAGCAGTTAAATATAATAAAGAACCAATTAGACCTCGATACTCGGTTTGATCGGTGTCTTCTCCCTTCTCGTCTGGATCCATTGAAAAGTTTGTCATCATAGGTATCTTAGCTTCTCGGTTGGTACCTATTCCAAATATTTCAATGAGATCTTTTGTATATTTTGCTTGATTGATGAATATTCCCTTCTTTGTCTGTTTGACTTGGAGTCCAAGAAAATAAGTCATCTCTCCCATCATGGACATTTCAAATGCTTTTCATAAGATGACTAAATTCTTCACACAAAGATATGTTAGTTGATCCAAAGATAATATCATCAACATAAATACAACTAACAAAAGATCACAACCATATTCTTTTCTAAAGAGAGTTCTATCAATTCTACCTTTAACAAAACCATTTTGAATTAAATAATCGACAATGTATCATACCATGCTCTTGGTGCTTGTTTAAGTCCATATAGAGCTTTCCTTAGTTTATAAACCTTGTCTCCTTTGACAAAACCAGGAGGTTGCTCTACATAAACTTCCTCAGCTAGGATTCCATTAAGAAATGCCGACTTAACATCCATTTGAAAAACTATGAATCTTTTAAAAGCGGCATAGGCCAAAAACAATCTTATGGCTTCCAGGACGAGCCATCGGTGCAAAGGTTTCATCATAATCAACCCCCTCGATTGTGAATAACCTTAAGCAACTAGTCCGACTTTATTTCTAACCACAATATTATTTTCATCGATTTTGTTTTTAAAGACCCATTTAGTTCCAATGACTTTTTGATGATGAGGCCTTTCAACAAGCTCCCACACATTTTGTCTTTGAAACTGATTTAGTTCTTCTTGCATGGCATTAACCCATTGGAATCGATTAGAGCTTACGTAATAGATTTAGGTTCAAGTAATGACACATAGCAACCGAACATACAATCTTGATTTAGTTGGGTCCTTGTCTGGACTCCAGTCTAAATCTCCAATTATCTATTCAAATTTGGGTGATATGACATTACTTTCTTACCTTTATCTTTTACAATGGATGAAGTTTTGTCTGAATTATTTATTTCAGATGATTCTATGTTACCTTCGATGACTCAACCCGATCATCCGGGTTGTTGGACGTCCGATCACCTGGTGAGGAAGAGCTTCTAGGTTCTTTTTCTTTGTTTGAATCTGGTTCTTCTTCTTCATCTCGAGTCCGATTCTTGATTGTAGAATTTTATGGTTGATCTCTTGATAATCATCCGATCCAGATCATCCGATATCTTTGTGATGTCCCCTGCCTTACTATACTCAAAAGAAGATTCATCAAATACCACATGAGGTGTTTCTTCTACACACAAGGTTGTCTTATTAAAAACTCTATATGCCTTTGATACGTATGAGTATCCCAAGAATATCCCATCTGCTATCTTAGCATCAAAAGTTTTTAATTGAGATTTCTCATTGTTGTGTATAAAATATTTACAATCAAATATATGAAAGTATGAAATTTTGGAGGATCTTCCCTTCCAAATTTCATAGGAGTTTTACATTTTTATTTAACAATCAAACTTCTATTTTGAACATAGCAATTTGTATTAATAGCTTCCGCCCAAAACCTGTGTGGAGTGTTGTACTCGGATAACATTGTTCTAGCCGCCTCTTTCAAGGTTCTGTTTCTCCTTTCAACTACTCCATTTTGTTGTGGAGTCCTTGCTGCAGATGTTTCATGAGCTATGTCATTCTCAATGCAGTAGTTAGTAACAAACTTATTAAGGAATTCAAGACATTTATCACTTCTAGTTTTAACAATAGTTAGTCCTTTTTCATTTTGAACATTTTTAAGAAATTCGGAATCTTAATCATAGTCTCATTCTTTTTGTATAAGAAAATAACCCAAGTAAATCTTGAGAAGTCATCAACAATTACCAAGGTATACTTTCTTCCACTAAAGCCGAGAGGTGTTACTAGACCAAAAAGATCAATGTGAAGAAGTTCCTAATCCTTTCGAAGAAGGAATACTTATTGTTTTAAAAGAAGCTTTAGTCATTTTCCTTTTTGACAAGAATTACACACATGGTTCTTTGAAAATGCTTTATCGGGAGTCCTTTAACTAAAGATTTCCTTGCTATTTTGTTAAGAGTTTTGAAGTTTAAATGGCCAAGACGTTTATGCCACAGCCCAACTTAAATCATCCGAACTCTTAGCAACAAGACAAGTATCTTTAGGACAACTTTTGAAATTAGCAACATAAATGTTACCTTGTCGACTCCAGCTAATAGAATATTTTCATTAATACCATCTAATACAAAGCATGCATTATGAGTAAATTTGACACTTAACCCCTTATCACAAAATTGTGAAACAGATAGTAAATTGTGCTTCAATCCTTCCACGTAGTAGACTTCATGTACTTGAATATCACCTATCATCAGTGTTCCTACACCTTTGGTAAGTCCATAATTGTTATCTCCAAACATTACTCTTGGTCCATCTATGATCTGATAGTTAGAGAGAAGTCGTCTTTCATAGGTCATGTGCTTAGAACATCCACTGTCAATGTACCAGATGACCTCAAGAATATCTTCTCTTTCAACTATCTTCTTATCTTCCCGCAATCACAAATTTAATGCTTAGGTACCCTTTGTATTTTGGGTCCTTTCATGTTAAGTTGACTTTTAGGAATCCAGGATAAAGATATCAATGTTCCTCAAAACCATAGATTGAAGTTTACATCCATATCTATCTACTAAGATAAGACTTTCAAGATCAATCTTATTTAACCGATCTTTTGAAATTGTCTTGAATCTTGGTAAAAATGGATATGTTTTATTTCTTCCATCAAAGCTATTATACCTAGGATAAAACTTTGACTTAGTCTTAGGTTTAACCTTAGGAGTTTCTTTCCTCGTCTGTTTTTTCTTTTCAGAATTATCAGATGAGGTAATTAATTTCTTAGGTTTCCAAGGACTAAATCTAGTTTCTATCTTTGGTTTAGTTGCTTTAACAAAAACTCTAGGTTTTATTGGATCATTTTTCTTACTCCTATCAAAACCTAATCCAGCTTTTATCACTAGACTTTTGAAGTATTGAAGATTTTATCTATTGTGGTCTCGAGTGTTATTTAGAAGTCCTAACTTCAGATTTAATTCTCTGTTAGTCTTCTTGTAACTCTCATTCTCAGAATAGATATTTGAAAATTTTATTTTCAAAGAACTCAATTCCTGTTCTAACTTATCTGCCTTATCGACAAGGTATTAGTGATTGTCTCGGTCGACATTCCCCCTTGAATGTACAGTCTGGTTTCTCACTAACCTTTGTTTGATTGACCTTAGTCGATCAGTAATTTGATTCTTTAAATTAAAATTTTCGAGTCTCTATCTGTTTATAAGCGAGATAGAGCAGTCTCCAAATCTTTCAAAAGTTTCTCAATAAGACTAGGATCGGAGTTTGAGATAAGGTATCACAATCATTATCTCGAGGATGAATAGTAATGTACCTCTTTTGCCATTAAATGGATATCGTCATCCGACCCAAAATAAGATGAGGATGAGGATGATGATGTCTCATGAACTTCTTCTTTCTCGGCCCTGTAAGAGCTCTCCGATCGGCATACCTTCTATCTCTCTTTTTCCTCTTTTCTTCTCTCTCTCGGGAGTGAGTTGAGGACAATCATAACTATAGCCCAGAGCTTGTTGCATGTATAACAAATATCTCCTCTGTCTGTCTTAGGACTACTATCTCCTCGTCGATTGGTGACTTATGCTTCCTCGTCGATCCTTTTTCCTATCATTGTGCGAACTCTTTTCTTCTTTATCTCGACCTATAGTTCCTTTGACTGATCTGTCTCTCTTGTTTCTTTTGTACTTCATTCTCGGCCTTTCATACCTTTTTAACAAGAGCCATTTCCTCCTTAATAGACAAATCAGATGTCTTGGAGATCTTTTTCGCAATTCATCTTGATGAACAAATGCTGATCTTTCCAGATGTTGAAGATTCTCGCTTCATCTTCGATTTGGATGTCATATTCTAATGGTTTCAGATGAGAAAATAAAGTGTGGTGTGAAATTGAAGATAGATTCTGAGTAGCTTTCAAAATATTAGCTTTCTCTCTCCATCTTTTTGCTTAATGACCTCAACACTTTATTGTTGATTTCTTTCTCTGTATAGGTTTTACCCAAATCACTTGCCTTGTTCGGAAGATTAGTCGGTCTTACGTCAAGTTGATCAATGGAATCTCCTTCTTTCATCTTGAAAGTGTCAAAAACATGTAATATTGATTGCAATTTATTTTCTTTGACCCGATCCGATCCTTCACAGATTCCAAGAGTTTCCCACATTTCCTCGACAGTCTTGCATCTTTTCACCTTTTCAATCCAATCCTTACTCAATGTTTCAATGATCTCGGTTCTAGCAACTTGATCTAGATTATGAATCTTTCTTTCATTACTTGTGAGTTCTCGAGCTTTTCTTTTCTTACCTCACTCTTGTTTCAAATTTCTGCAGTACTCATCACTTGTGCCACCATGATAAAACTTGATAGGTCCTTCCTCAAGAACCTCCTCCATTCTATCATGAATTGCTTTGAGATGGTTCTTCATTCCTAAACTTCCAATAGTCATATTCTTCGATTGAGAAATCGGGTAGACTCCTTTATTTCTTGCTTTTAACGAGAAGACATGGTGAGATAGAAAACCAAAACAAGCTTACAAGAACTTGTTAGTAATCTTGTTAGTGAAACAAAGAAAATGAAGATAATCAAGAACAAATTTCAGAATCTTGGTTAAGACCTAAAATCAATATCGTAACGACTTAACACCGCTTCGATACCACTTATTGGTCCCACTTAGTTGAGTATCTTAAAGAAAACTTGAATTATCCTTCTAGGAAAAATCTAGAAGGGAGGGGAGGGTTGAATAGATTTTTAGATTTTTACAAATCTTTCAAACTTATTCAAAAACCAAGTAGACAACGGAAAACAATTTCAAGCTCAACTTGAACAGGATAAAAAACAACCTGATGTTTTAGTTCTAACTTTGATTCTCGAATTTAACCTTTGATTAATAAGCTGAAATTGAAATTGTGAGAAAAGTAAAGTAAAACAATAAAGAACACGAGGTTTTATAGTGGTTCGGATTATGAATAATCCTACGTCCCACTCTCCTTCTCCAATTTGAAGAAGGGACCACTTACTACTTACTTACTTACAATCGACTTACAACTTACGACTTACAAATTCCTTCAAATCTTCAACACTCCTAACTTCTTCTCTTGAATCTAACTATTACGGTGAGTAGTGGAATTTTAAGATTACAAGTAAAGTGTTCTATAAACACTTAGAATTGATTTGAAAAACTCTTTTGAAAACCTGTGAATTTGTTGTGAAATCGAATAGAAAGTAATCGCAAATCGTGATATGTGCAAAGTTAAAAGTTAAAGTTATTTTGAAAATAAAAATCTAGACCTATTTATAAGTCGAAAAGACAGGTTAGTTTGTTAGTCGAGTTCTAACAAGCTGAAAGCTACTCAACAAACTTAACCTTGAAAACCGCTTACTCCTCAATTTGTTTTAACCTACTAAATCTCTGGTGACTTGGTGAAGACTTGCCTTTCTTATTCTACTCGGCTTGTCTTGACCTCGTCTGAGCTCTTCATAATCGTCTCCTGCAGATGACTAGGTTTGAACTTGTCTCAGGATGACTTGCAATTTTTCGGTCTTGGTGACTTGCTCAATCGATGACCTAGTGATCGGCTTAGTACTCGGACTCGGTCTCATTTGTTCTTCATAGTCGTCGATCATCTAAACCGACTTTTAACTCATCAAAATATTCTTGATCTAACGGTGTTTTTCTTGTTTATGAAACTTCAATGATTTTTCAATATTTCAAATTTTATTATGGAGAAAGAAAAACAAATTCTTTGGACCAATGAAAAATGCATGAACCTTCAATGATTAAAATAACAAACTCTAAGATATAATAATACGCAAACCATCTCGCAAACAATCATATATGAATAATACCTAGCAACAATCCTCACGAAACAAACAAAGAATCGAAGGGATTTCACAGAGGCATATCGTCGAACAATTTGTGGGCAACAAACCCCGCCCATACCACAACCTTAAATATGACGAAAAGAATTACCGAAGCAACAACTAATCAAACAATTAATCGGCCAAAACCAGATTCGGATAAATGATTCTCAAAATTAAATAGAAACTTGCGAAAAGATAATGCCTCATCATCAAACCCCGGAAAAGCAATTTAGATATTATTCGAACCCGAGAAAAGATATTACATACGTGGTATTAAAACAAACCTAGAATCCAAATGCAACATCCTCATTTTTATACAAATAAGTATAATTTCCAATTTTATAAATGAAAAATGAAAATTTGAGTGCGTCCATACCGTTCGGGGCGTAAATGAGGCGCTTGTTCCCGCCGTGCTTGTTTCTTCTCTTTTGCGGCGATATTCTGCCGGAGACAGAGCGGTGGCCGATGGGTGCCTCGGAGAGCAGGGCGGCGGTGCGGTGGCGGTGGACGGTGAGCGGTGGCGGTGGCTGAGCGACACTAGACGGAGTGCCTCGTGGAGGCGGGAGGAATTTTGGGATTTGAAGGAATTGTGTTTGACTAAATTTTAAAAGAGAGAATTACTAAAATTGTGTTTGGATTTAGTAAATATTAAAGTTTGGAAAGAAAAGAAAATTTTAGAATAAAAATATCAATTAAGGACTTTATGGACATTTCATCTTTAAAAAGGGCAAGAAAGAGTTTTTTAGAACAAACTAGCAAAATTGGTTTTGCCCCCAAATTTTAGGCACTTTTAGTAATTCTCTGAAAATATAATTTACTTTTATTAAATAACAATTCAAAATTTTGAAATTCATTAAGTTACACCTTTTTTAAAAAAAACAACGGTGAATACTCTTTTATTATAATTGGCCTATAGTATTAATTATCATTAGAATTATTTGGCTTTTAAATTTATAATATTATCATTATTATTGAGATTAATTATCTTCTCATTTTAACTACCTCATTGCCTTAATTAGAAAATATATCATTTTACAATAATTTTTAGATACTAATTAAATTAAACTTGACTTTTTAATTATATGAATCAATCAATTCAACCAATATAATTTTGATACATCATCATAACTTACTCAAACTTCATAAGAATATGACACATAGACAAAATGAATCTCAAGATGATTCATCATCATTTTTAACTCCCTATTAGTATATAGGGGATTAATGATATAATTGAATGAATCTAAGTACCATCCAATTGTACATGCTACAATTAACTGGGTGGTTTAGCCCACCGGCCATCGGGCTCCTCATTTTAGTGGAATACCCGAGTTCGATTCCTTTTGGGAACGAATTGGAGTTATAAGGTGGCTTGGAGAAAATTCTTGGAGTGTTTGAGTGCTTGGTGAATTAACTACTAACAACTAACAAACTAACATATCGATAAAAAAAATTGTACATGCTACAATTATTGAACTTAATTTTTGGTTTATTTCATGAATGACATACCATAACAAGACAAGAAAAATTGGAAAAATGAAAGAAAAGCCAACACATTTTTTAGACGGAAAAAAAAAGAACTATTATACCCTAGAGAAATATCAATATCACAAGCCGATGGATGGTGGGTAAGTCTCTTGTGTATGACTATTTGAAGAAAATGGGGGTGATTATTTAAAAATACACTTGAATTGCATGGTGATCGTAGCTGTTCGGTGAAAACAACCGTGACACTTCAGTGAAAACAAGGTGACTAAGGCATGAATGATAATGGTCAAATATAATCTTTGTTTTAGAAAATGGATTAGACCGGTCGGTATCAATTGCTTTGAGGCATTGTGATGTTCGATGTTCGATTTGGCCATGAACCACTCAAAAGCGGCTAAAGCAACACCGATGGCAGTTGAACCAATCAACTTGCCAATCAAACTTTATTTGTATTACTAAAAAAATTGAATTTTGTAGTAATTTTAATTTTTTTTTAGCATAGACCGACCAATACTAGCCGCTTTGAGACATAAGTCATTCGACATTAGACTTGGCCAAGTACTACTCAAAAGTGGGTAAAGCGGCACCGACAACCTATTGAACCGATCAACTTGCCAATCCAACTTTATTTATAAAAGTAGATTTTTTGACTAGGTATTGCAAGTGGCATATGTTTCAGCTCAGCCCAAAATTTTCCGTTGCCGGGACTTGAACCCGGGTCTCTCGGGTGAGAGCCGAGTATCCTAACCAACTAGACTACAACGGATTATTAGTGCATTTTCTAGAATTTTAATTATAACCAACAAAAACACCCTAAACTAAAACCCTTCTCTTTCCCCTTCTCCACTCTCTTTCTTCTCCTCTCTCCTCGTTTTCGGCTCCTCTATCCACTGTGCTCTGCGACGCTTCTCTATTTCAGGCACTTCTCTGATCTTTCTTCCTTTTAGCTTTTCCTTTGTTGCGTATCGCGTCTGTTGCATTTCTGCTGTGACTACTCACTTGGTAAAGCTGAAACAAGTTGAGGAACCACATCCTTATGTGACATTTCTTCTTGTTATTTTTCATCAAATTTCGTGTTACGATATTTTGGATTATGTCCGAGTACTTCCTAGAAATTTTTTATTTTCGTGATAGGGGCAGCCAGCTTATAGATGTTAGAATTCTTTATTGTTAATCGTTAGCCATTAGAATTACTGATGAATCAATGGTAGAAGGAAAAAGGGTTTTGATAATAGATGAATGTGATTAAACTCGGATTCTGGGTGATACCGGAATTTAAATGCGGAGGCATATGATTTTTGTGAAAATATTTGCAAATTAAGTACACATTCTGGAAATTAGGATTTTCAAAGGTTAAGGATATCCATGGCTAGATTGAGGGTTATCTTTTGACATATTAACCGGCAATTACTCAGGTTGCATATTGGGGTAGGCTTGTGACTTGAGAGTATGCTCGTCTCTAACCCATGGTGCTATCAATTCCTGAGATCTGTTAGTCTATACTGAGCTTTGCCTTACTTCAATTGGAGCCCCGCTGATAGACGGTGGGATTAGTCCCAGGATTAATCTGGACCGGATACCGAGTAATAAAAAAAAAAGCAATGGGTTGCATAAAGTTTCTTACCCCCTTCTTCAAGAGAGTTGGTTCATCCGCATGAGTTTTCATGATCCATCAGCATCCTTCTGATGCATATTGCTCTAAAAAAATTCCACTTGTTTTTAGACGTGCTAGGTTTTGTTGCCTTTAGTTGTTTCCTTTATGTGGTTTAATCAGTAGATGCTTTCGTCTCTCAAAAGACTGTGGACAGCTCTTCCATCATATGCAGCATATCTCTAATTTTCTTCTGAACTAAGTTGGTATTATTGTTGTCCCTAATTCATGCTCCGGCTTTCTTCTCTTTTTTCGTACTGCAGCTTTTCACTTCTCACATATATTAGCAAGAGATTTGCCTTGTTAAGAAACGATGACATCTGGGTTAACTTATAGCCCTTTGAGATATAGCCTTCACGTACCTGTGCAAGGACTAGGGTCACATAAGAAGCAAATCACATTCTTGCCTAGTTTTAGCATTTCTGTGGGTTTTCGTTCTCTGCAAAGGTAAAATTATCCTACTTTATGTATTGCTTTTTTCTGCATAATATGTTCTCGCTGATTTCTTATGTTTGCATGTAGAAATGGTTTGGCTTGGAGCTATAAACAAAGAGTTCCTTCCATCAAGTGTGCAATGGATGCTACCTATGGAGATGCCAATGACTCAGCTGGTAAATTTTGTGAATATATTTGGCCCATTGTTGCTTACCCCATTTTATGATTTGAGTGTAACTGATGCTAAAATCATTGCTATCTATCATGATAAAATTTTATATTCAATTTCAAGTCAAATCAATGGCCGTTAAAAGAAATCTGTTTGAGGATAAATGCCCATTGCTTCAAGCATGGAGGATGGGTCAATAATATTGCTTTGCCAAGAAATTGAGAAAGTTGTGTTAAAAAATAGTTATTGTGTTGCGTCAAGAAGAAACAAACGTCTTACTTCTACTTGACATTTTAGTATATAACTTATTTTTATAGATTCAATTGTTGAGTTTCGTTTACATGGGGACTCATGTTTAAATATTTTTAATATGGGCTTCAAATGTAATATGTCTAAATTTCCCATTTTCCTTGAGTATCTTAAAAGCAACAATATCCCATTTACTTTGTGTCCTCAGCATGGTTACAAATATCCACATGCTATTAAAATCAATTGTTTCATAAGATCACCTTTGATAACATCTTTTGACTTGATTCATTCATCATTGATTGTTGCCCATACTCTCACTTAGCATTGCCAATAAGTATTTCTCAAACTTCTTATCGTTTGTCTTGATGCAGCTATCTTTCCCGAATTAATGTAAAGGACCCTTACAAGCGACTGGGGATCAGTAGGGAAGCTTCTGAAGATGAAATTCAAGCTTCTAGAAACTTCCTAATACAAAAATATGGAGGGCACAAGCCCAGTGTGGATGCAATTGAAGCAGCACATGATAAAATTATAATGCAGCAGTTTTATGACAGGAAAAACCCTAAGATTAACGTCAAGAAAAAGGTGAGGGAAGTAACCCAGCATCGGTATGTCCAGGCTGTCACAGGTAGGTTTAGAACACCAAGCACAAATGTCATTATTAAAACTTCCATCGCTTTCATAGTGCTTGGAGCACTCACTGTACTCTTCCCGACGGAAGAAGGCCCAACACTTCAAGTTGCTCTCTCCTTGATAGCTACAATATACTTTATTTATGATCGACTCAAGAGCAAATTGCGTGCTTTTCTCTATGGGTAAGACCTTCCCATTTTCTAAAGTCAATTACGTAGTAGTATAAATTTTTTATTGGGTTAATATCATTTTGCCACCTTTACTATACACCTGTTATAAACCTGGTACCTGTACAATGTCTTCTGATTGCATCCTCTATTACTCGAGATTGACTCCAGTTGCAACTTGTACTTTGTTTTAGTGGTTTTTTCCGGTAAAAGTTGAATACATATCTTGCACGCTGTTTCTTTGGGGTGTTTCCGTCCATTCAAGATTAAATGCATTAGTTTTATTATGGGTTTTTAAGTGTTTTAAGTGATAAGCATGCTATGCAATACTGATATGTATGCAAATGTAATACTCCCTCCATCTCATAAAAGCTTTCATAAGATGGAGGGCACACAAATTAAGAATGAAAAAATGAGTAGGAATTTGAGGGTAATTTTGTAAACCTTTATGTATAAAGTAAGGAAATAAGTTGAATTGAGTGTATGTGGGTCCAAAAGTAATGACATTTTGTGTAAAATTAATAATACAAAGTAATTGAGGGTGAAGCTTATGGAGGACTTTCCATTTAAAGGGTCGAGAGGTATTGTGGGACGGAGGGAGTATTGAAGAAGGGAGAAGTAGTTTTGAATTACTTTGTTTTCCTTTTATTAATCTTGAATAGACTTATATACCCTTAAGAAACAGGAATGCAAGTCACTTGTTCGACTTTTGGATGAAAAACTTCTAAAACTTAGTACAAGTTGCAACTAGAGTCAATTCCGAATAGTAGAGGATGCAATCGGAACAAAAATGTACATGTACCAGTTTGATAGAAGAGTATAGTACAACTGTACAAGTGACAAAATGGTATTAACCCTTTTCTATTTTAAAGAGTGAATGTGTTAGGAAAAATTATCACATCAAGATCTCAAAATGTTGTGAAGTTGTAAAATAACTGTTAATATCTTTTGCCTATTATTTTTCTTAGAGTTGTTCAGTGTTCGATTTCTTGCTAAAATTGTTGTTATATTTGTCCAGGGCCGGGAGTTTCGCTTTTTCATGGCTTCTAGGAACATTTCTGATGGTTTCTGTGATGCCACCGATTCTGAAAGGACCAAGAAGCTTGGAAGTGACAACTTCATTGATAAGCTACATTATCCTTTGGGTTTCTTCTACTTATCTTCGATAATCAGTTCTTCTATACTTATCCCAGTTTTGTCAGATTAATTGTAGCTTCTTGATATAGTGAAAAAAGTGCATTATATGCATCCAGCCACAATCTTTACTGTTACCAGGATGATGGTACAGATGAATAGGTATAGTTTCTCTCTAAAGATTTTTCGAGTTATTTTAGTTCTTGGGAATTTTAATATCATTGTGATCTTGAAGTTGCATTGTATAACCTTGCGCGCGTTTTGAGTTCGTATTGGTTGCATTGGGTTCCATATGTTGACAATGTCCTGAAACTGGCAATCATGTACTTGTGTAACTCAAAGCACTTTGATTACATTAAATGAGAAATTGATTTCTGCTTCTGAGGAGCTGCAGTTAATGTAACGGTTATAGCTTGTTTGATGTTTTGTTGCGTAGTTCTTGCTGGTGCCTCTCGTTGTCCAAAATAGCCTCTTCCAGGGGGATGGTTGTGGGCGACGTCCCCTCCGCCCTCTTATCCTCAGCGACGATCTTCTGGACTTCGTGATTCGTTGTGTATAAGCATCGACAGATGCTTTTTAACATCATTGGGCCATATGAACAATGTGTTTTCTTCAGTATCTTCCGCTGTCGAAAGCAACAAGAGTTCTTGTCGAGCTGAATCCATTTTTGAATCAACTGTCCTGACCGTGCTGGTCGACATTGATGAATGGTGCCTTGATCTCAAGGAACTTTGTCGAAATATGAGATTCAAATGTTTACATATATAATTGAAAAAAATAAAAATAAAGACATACATATATATCATGAAAAAAAAATACACCCTCCGTTACAATTTGGATTATGACATGAGTTTTAATAAAAGTGTTGTTTATTAATATTAAAAGATATAAATTAGAGGGTAAATGAGTTTTTTCAATTTTATTGGAGTTAGTAATTGAGTGGAGAAATTTAATTATAGTGAAGAATTGAGTGACATGATATGTAAATAAGTGATGTTTGTAAAAATTTAATTTTGAGAGAAATTATTTTTGTTTTTACTATTTTAAATATGAGAAAACAAAATTGTAAGGTAAAAACTTGTATGAGACGGTCTCATATATGAGATCGAGTCATTTTTTAATAAATTGTTATCACTTTTAAAAAAGTGATACAAATTAGTGTAAAAGTGATAACAAATTGAAAAATGATAACAATTTATGAAAAAATGATAACAATCTATAATCTATAATCTATAATATATATAAAAGTGACTAAGAGTGTAAATCATTTTTGGACCATTTTACCCACTCATCTTTTATTTCATACACATTCATCCTTTTTTAGTTTCATTTGTAACATAATTTTTACTTATCTTTTTATTTATCTATTGCTTTATCCATATTTACTACTTCATTTATTAATATTACATTTACCATTTTTAAATTAAATTGTATTATTAACTTAGGAACGCAAAATCATATATCCAGTTACAAACACTACTTTTTCTATTTTCTTTTTATTAGTTTCCACTTTTAATAATAAACAAAAATTATTTTAAGATAATGGTATTGTTTGTAATTCTTAGGTGTTTGAAGAGTATATACGATGATGGTTAGCCGCCGAATGTCACACTTTTATACATATTTTTTTACTATTATTTTTTATTTTAACTATTTTATTTAGTATATTAAAATATTTCTAACACCTTTAAATAGTACAAAATTTTGATCCATCATTTTCTATTATTAATCTAAATCATTCAAATTATTTTTCAAACTCCTAAAATTATTCTCTTCTATTATTTTTGTATTTGTAATTTAATATTTCATACATCTATTTATATCTTAATTTATTTCGCATTCCGGTACTTATAATATTAATTTTTGTTATTGAGTTATAAATTATATTAAGTGTATAGTAATTTTATTTCCTATTATAGTTATAAAGTTAGAATGTCAAATAATTTTTATATACTTTTTACATATTAAAATATAACAAAAATTGATTATACATAATATATATTTAAAAAAATATTAAATAAAAAATAATTACTTTAGGTTGGGTTGGTGTCACTCATAAAACATGAAAAAATTAAATTTGAATTGAATTGTAGATTGTCTATGTGAATGAGAGAGAAATTAATATTATATTTGAAAGTTGGGTTGGATTAATATTATTGATAAACAAAGTGTAAGAATTCATGCCCCCTTTCCCGTATAATGCATAATGGAGATAATTATTCATTGCATTGGTTTCCGTTTCATTGTGGTTCTTTATCTTGTGGGTTATTTTTATGACTAAGAAAATAATGGTGTTTGTATATTGTTAGTCTTCCAATATAAGGATTAAATATTTGGAGAATTTAATAAAACTTATATTTTTTCTTCTCTCGAACAATTTTTTGTAAATTAAATGGTGTGTAACTTGTACTCTCTTCGTCCCGTGACAATCTTCACGGTAAATTTGGACACACATATTAAGAAAATTTATTTTTTGTTTGAAATAGTGTAGGGGAGAGAATAAAGTGTAAGAGTATATTGAGTGATTAAATGAGATAAAATATAGGAGAGTAATAAAGTAAAGAAAAACAAGAATGATATTTTTTAAATTAAAGTGATGTTATGAGGGTGTTAATATTGTGTTGACTTTCTTTATTTGGGTGTGAAGATTATGTTGGGATGTCCGAATAAGGAAAATGTGAAGATTATCACGGACGGATGGAATATATATATTTTTTTCATATTAAATCTTAAATAATTTTTTGGTAAATTAAATTATGTATTAATATGTGGTATTTTCGGTATCAATTTTGAATATTTGGAGCATTTGATATAATTTATATTCTTTTCATCCATTATCCGAGAACAATCTTGAGCCGAAGGATCATTCATTTTTTCGATATATGAAAAAGTTGATTTGAGTCGATTCTTAGTAAATGTCGAATCAAACCCTTTATCCTTATTTCAACAAATGAAGCACGGACTTCTTGCCAATTCTTGAACAATTTTTTGGTAAATTAAACGATGTATAAATATGTTGTATTTTTTACGTATGAGGTTTTAAAGCGCACCACGCTATAGCAATATGAATCTATTTGATGTCATCATAGTAATATTATATATAATTGAATCATTTAGCACAATTATCCATATATTTTTTTTTTTATTTATCATCTTTTCATGTACTACTTATGTACTTTCACGATTTTTTCAATAATATTTGTTTGCTGTTTTTTCATGTAATATTATATTTTTACAATCGTTATCATTAATAAAAATTTGGTCATCATAAATAATATGTACATGTAAAAAGAAAAATTATTATTTTATAACAATTGTTTAGATATGATGTGCGAAGCACGTGTTAAAAATCTAATTTATTAAAAAATGACTGTCTCATGTCCGTCTCATGCATGAGATGGTCTCACACAAGAGTGCCCAAATTGTAATGTCAATTTTTTAATTTTAAATAATTTAAATTATAATAAAGGGGATACAATATTCTTTTTGACGCATTCCCGCAATAGCAAATATTTACTTCAGATTTTCTCTCTTATATTGCTATCTCAGTCCAAATGTGTACCCAAGTACAAATTATTACCAGGTAAGGAATTATTCCTACGGTTTGGCATGCTCTAGCTATTTGTTTTTTTTTAAAAAAAAAAACAAAATAATACTCTAATTATTAATTTTTTTTTTTGGAAAAAATAATACTCAATATTAATAGCAAATGCAACTGGAATTGGGAAGACTTTCCACAAAAGATGGAGGTTCGACCCAACAAAAGGGACTACGGAAATTCCTAGTAAACCTAGCGAGACGATGCGCAGCAATATTGGCATCTCTAGGGACTAAACTAATTTTAAATAAAGGCATAGACTGTAACAAATTATTGCACGACGTGATCACATTTCCAAAGACAGTGTCCACGACCAAAGGTGACCTCAAAGCATTATAAACTAATTTTGCATCCACCTCCAAAATGACCCTTTCAAATCTCAGATCTTTGATCCAAGACAAAGCTTCAAGAAAACCCATCGCCTCTCCTTCATCTACTTTATAGTAGCCTGGGATAATCAATGATCTGCAGCAAATTAAATAAACTCCCTCTATCATTCCTTAGCATCATGCCCACACCCATTTTCAAAGACTCCTCGAAGAACCCCACGTCTATGTTTAGCTTCACTTCTCCCTCGGCCGGTGGATGCCATGCAAAGCATTGTGCTGCACGTTCTCCATGATTCCTAGATCGGCCAGATTCTACATAGGCCAAGAGAAGTTGCTCTGCATGATGCGCAACCAACCGCGGTTCCGAACAATTACCCTTTCCAAATCTTCGCGTTTTTCTCTTTCCAAAGGCGCCATAGAATTGTTGCAAATAACCCTCCCTTATACTCATCAAGACTCGACAAAACTATCTTGATTAATTGCTGTACAGAAGTAGCAGTTCGTGTAAATTCCTCTATTTCGTCGCTGAGAGTTGAGGCCCGCTGATGAGAACCGCAAATTAGGCTCGATGAATTCGATGCCCCAACTCAGGTTGGCAAGCAACGAACCCCTCAATCCCTCGTAATTTCGATGCCCCAACTCAGGTTGGCAAGCAACGAAACCCGATTCAAGCTCTAGCTCGGGCTATCAAGCTATCGAATCAATTCACAAAGCAAGAATTTGCTTTAAGAACTAGTTTGCTATCTTTTTCATATATCTCAAATGAGCTTATAAAACTAGTTATATAGACTTCAATTCCACCTAACCAACTAACTTCTAACAACTCCAACTAACAACTAACAAGAAAATACAACTCTTGCAAAATAGTCCCTAATATGTAATACAAAAAGTTAAAGGACTAAATGCAGAATTCATGGCAATTCAATTTCTTGACTTGATTTCTAAGTTCGCATCACCCGCCAACAACTTGCTGCATATATACGTACAGGACACAAAAATCGTTTCTGCTTCTGAATCTCAATGTCCACACAGATTTTCTGAAATAATATGCCGACGTGATAACTCCATTCTTGCAGGAAGACAACCGTAGCAAATACGCCAAATACAGTGTTTAATTTTCGGAAGGGTGTTTTAATTTCCAAATCAAACTCCAATCATTGCTTGCTTGTTGAGAAGAATCCTCCGTGATTTTGTAAGCCAATCTATAAAACAACCAGACTACTACAAAACACATTTTTAACGTTTCAAAATATAAGCAACCACTACAAAATATAATATTAATCTAGATACAAACTAATTGACATGTGTAAAATATAAAATCGTAAAGTTTACGCATATCAATTGGATTAAGATATATAATAATTAATTTTTATGATCGATGACACAATCTTACTCCAATAACAGAAAATTTTTAAAATAAAAATCTGAAATCTAATAGTTTGTATAAATTAAATCTCATCACAATATAATTGATTTTATGGCGCAATAAATTAGTGTAGAAGTCAGATTTTTATTTTGGTTTAATCTCAATATTGATTTCATATATACGTCAATACAGAATTTAATTACCACATATCTTCCTCAATTAATACTTTATTTACATATCAAATTTTAATAAAAATTGAATTCAACCAAATGAAGGCACGTGTAACACATTTAATCATTAAATAAATTAAAAAAAAAAAAAGAACACATCATCAAGAATTATTATAAAGGCGACACATGTACAATACTACCTCCCCATTAGTATATAGTGATATCAATTAGTATCCCTATATTAGTAATAGGGAGTTTGTTTTTGCTTATGTGTCGTCATGAGATTAATTTGGATGAGGTGTCATATTTTTATTTAATGCATATATATGTCAATAATCTAGGTGTCATTTTTCTATTGATTTATAATTAATATTTAATATATAACATTTATGTGGCATTTTAATATAGGAATTAATTAAAAATACATTTCTAATGAGGTTTGAACCTTAGACCTCTTGCACAATATGTATATTTTTTAACATATATATATATATATATATATATATATATATATATATATATTTTAATAAATATGTTAATATATAAATCTTTAAATATTTTAAATATCTATCTTATATCTAAAAAGTGTTATCATATGACAATTTTAAAATATAAAATTATATTTAACTTAAGCCTATAAATGTATGTAAGAAAAATTGTGGTTGTACCAACTTTTATTAAAAAAAAAAACTTAATATAATCATGTATGATATTTATTGTAAATATATATATATATATATATATATATATATATATATATATTATTCGGAGTAATATTTATGCATCATTTATATAAAAAAATTCTATTAATCGTCTCCTTATATTATTTTAATATATATATTATTATTTGAAAATATTATATATAATATATTATATTGTAAAGTTTATTTAACGACAATACCGCGTAATACGCGGGAGCTCATCTAGTATAGTGATATTATAAAGGCAACACATATACAATACTAACTCAAAAGTATATAGGGAGATGATCGATAACACAATCTTAATATCTGATAAAGTTTAAAAAAATCTAATTAAATCTAATTATTTGAATAAATTAAATCACATCATCCTCATATTTTACCTTGATTATCTCAACCACAATTAATTGATTTTCAGATGTAATAAATTAGTCAAAAGTCAAAATTTCAATTTGGGTTTAATCTCAATTTTGATTTAATATAATACTTCAACACACAATTTAATTGCCATATATCTAATTTCTTTACATATAAAATTTTAATGAAAAATGAATTCAACTAAATGAAGACATGTGTCACACACTTAACCATTAAACGATATGTGTATAGACGTCACATGTACAATACTGAATCCTGCTATTATAAAGGAGATTAATTAATTTTGATTCAAATTAGTTAATTTAGAGTAAATTTTATTTGTCAATGACCTTACCCTCTACATTATTTGTGCTAACTTAAACCGAAAAGCCTAGGCCTGCATTCTTTCTTGTTTTCACCAAAGCCAGAAAAGGAAAAAAAGGGCCAACTTCTATTTGGAAAAAGAAAAAAATATCCCAATTCCAATAAAATACCCCTCTATGTTTTCACCTCTTGAAAATTTTCACAGAGGTTAAAAAGCAGAGGAGTATTTTGCTGAAGAAGAAATAAACAGTTTCTTGATTAATCACAATCCAACATTCCATCATAATTTCCAAACTTTTTTCGGGTATATTTATTTATTTCCCAAAAAAAAAAAAAAGTTCAACGTAACCCCACATTGTATTTTTGATGAAGTTGGCATTGCATGATTTTTTAAAACATTCCTGGAAATCAAGAAATCCATCATTAATGCATGAGACAATAACATGATTCCAATCCATGCATTGCCATTGATTCATCGTTGGTTATTTTGTTTGTGACCCTTTTTGTTGTCATCTTTCAAGGGAAGAATGCATGGATGATTTGTAAGAATTGTTTTCATGCATAATGGGGGCAGAAATGGAGAGTGCAGAGGAGCTGATTAGAGCCAACGAGGCGAGGATCTTCGTCTCGTTGCGATTGAGGCCTTCGAATCGAAACGAAATCTCTATTAATGATGTTTCAGATTGGGAATGCATCAATAGTAATACTATTGTTTACAAGAATGCTACTTCAGAGAGTCTAATGTATCCCACTGCCTATAAATTTGGTAACAACATTCATTCATTTTGATTTTCCATCAGGAAAATTAATATAAATGAATTAATTTCATGCCTTTCAGACTTTTAGATGAGATGAAATTTTTCACTGTGTAGATAGGGTGTTCGGGAGTGATTGCTCCACGAGAAAAGTGTACGACGAGGGAGCTAAAGCGCGTTGCAATTTCAGTGGTGCACGGAGTGAATGGTAAGGTTTTTATTTTCTTGATTTTAGTTTTAATTTTTGTAAAATGTGTGTGTGTGTGTTTTTTTTTTTGTGTAGCATCTGTTTTTGCATATGGGCAAAAAGGCAGTGGAAAGACATATACAATGACTGGAATTACAGATTTTGCAATAACAGATATATATGACTATATAAACAAGGTAATTTTGATAATTATCATGAACTTTAAGCAGATTATTCACTTTCTTATATTGTAATACCTAATTGGTTTTTTTGGCCAAAAAAAAAAAAAAACCTAATTGGTTTTCAGCATCCAGAAAGAGAGTTTGTTTTGAAGTTCTCAGCTATGGAGATTTGTAATGAATCTATAAGGGACCTGCTCAGTGTAGATAGCACCCCACTAAGACTCGTAGACGACCCGAAGGTGAAACCATTTTCGTTGTTAGGGGATAATGTTTTCGTTTATCTAACTCGTATTTGTATCGTAGGGAGGAACCCTAGTCGAGAATGTCACCGAGGAAATCTTGAGGGATCGAGATCATGTAACCGAGCTACTCTTTATCTGTGAAGGTAACATAAAAGTCAGTTGTCCGGTATTTTTAAATGGTATTAGTTACTTTACTAAAAAGTATTAGTTGTTTTAAGCTGAACAGCTCAAAGGCAGACTGAAGAGACATCGTTTAGTGATATGAGCTCCTTATCTCACCAGATTGTTAGATTGGTACTACAATTTCCATGATTTCTGCATATTACTACTTTTCACTAAGTAATTTATAGAATGACATAGGAAATTAAGCTTCTCATTTTACCCTATTCTTTTCATCTCGTGTTGTTGCAGACAGTCGAAAGCTCGCCCGCGAGTTTTCATCCGGGGACGATGCAAGCATTCGTGTAGCTTCCTTGGTACGCAGATACTCTATACCAAAAATAGTTTAAGGGCCTTATTCGTCGTCTCCAAATATGATAATTTCTCATTGTAATACAGAACTTGGTTGATCTTGCTGGGAGTGAATTGAAAGAAGGCTCCCACATGGATCCTAGTTTGCTCTCTTTTGAAACTGTTGTTAGAAAGCTGAGGTAGGGTTCTCTCTCTCTTGTCCATTGATCGATTTCGATCTGCAAAATACTCGTATTTTGGTCATTGAGGGATCGCTCGGTTCAAATTTGTCAATGAGGACGGTAATGAGAATCTCTTTTCTCTTTACGCCTCCGTGATGAAAATATAATGTTGGAGACAAGATTGTCCTATTGGTGATTACGTTTTCAATGTTTTGCTCTGATCAAAATGGGTAATAATTAATTTATTTTGAGTTGTTACCCATATGAAGTCAGTTCAATTCGTTTGTGTCATTTTTATGTTCCAATATGAGATCCACTAAGTGGAATATATTGTAACATAACTTGTCATTCATCCAAATTATACAACATAAAAAATGACACAGATGATATAATTTGATATGAAGTATGATAAAGGTGAATTCGTCATCTTTTATTCTCGTTAACCATACTACCCCACTATTGAGAAATTTTGAACCGAGCGCCCTGAAATTTCGTGTTAATCATCATCTCTACTGTTTCCAAACCAGGGACAACAAAGAACTGAATGGGAACATTCCTTACAGAGATTCAAAGCTAACTCAAATTCTGCAAACATCGTTGAGTGGAAATGCAAGAACAGCCCTCGTGTGTACGATGAGCCCTGCACGTAGAGATACTGAGCAATCGACGAACACACTTCGTTTCGCCAAGGAAGTAAGGACGAATGCTGACGTTGATAAGGCATTGGTGAAGCATTTGCAAGAGGAGATAACAAGACTAGAGAAGGAGCTGAGAAGTAACCAGCCTAATTTCAACTCACTAAACTACTCTGCCTTGTTGAGGGAGAAAGATGCACAGATTGAAAAGGTAATAACAAGATTTCATTTCTTGAGGCGTCGAGCCCCGTTGAAGCTTTCGTTTCGTGTCTTCGTGTAGCTTGAGAAGGAGGTTAAAGACCTCATTCTGCAAAGGGATATTTCTCAATCACATGTTAAAGAGTTGTCGCGGATGCTTGGAGAAGATGCAAATTCCGTTGCACAGGTAAATATTATGGTGACAGTTCGATTCTTATGTTCCATGTTTCGTATTTCACTTGGTGTTTCACCCGATCCAAATAACACAATATGAAACATAAGATTTCATTTCTTACGGTGGAGCCCAATTTTCTCTATATACACCCCCAACATACTAAAAAAGTCTGTATCCAAAAAAATACACTTATGCTTTATAAATAAACTATCTTGTTTCTCTTCTAGTTTTAATTTTCATCTTGAATAGGCTTGTTTATTTCATTACAAGATGAGAAAAAATTAGAGGAAAAACGAGCTAAAAATGTAAGTATAATTTTTATAAAAGTAAATTTTGTGTGACACAGTCTCACGAAATATTTTTTTGACTTTTTCTTTAGGTGGGATCGAAACATTACCCTCATTTGCGAGTACACATATCACCGGACCGTTATAACCAAGAACTGGAGCCTTGCGGCGACCTCAGTCGGAGCAATTCGCGGTATCATAACGCGAAAATCCCGTTTTTGATGAGAACTCTGATCAACACAATGCAGATCCAAGTATCTTACGAACTAACTCCACCTTTAGTGAAAGTGATTCCTTTTATGGCTTGCAAGAGATTGAGAAGTTAATCAAAGGGAATCTGGAGGACCTCTGCAGGGAAGTTGGTCGCATAGAAGCCGAACAATACAGAAACCGAGGGACTCCAGAGCCGAACCTCTCGTATGCAGACGAAAACGCGCTATTCCCTGCAATCAAAGTGCATGTAAATGGAGATAATGATGATAATAATGGAAATATATCAGGCCAAGAATTGACCTCAGCATCATTAGAGCAAGGCACAGAATCAACTCCTGATAATCGAGCTGAAGAGTCGTTTGGAAAGAGTCGTTTCAAGGTGGCTAGAAGCGTAAGCCCCGACGCTACTGACTCGGCTTCGCCATGGTTCAACATGACTGATTATGGTGAGAACACACCATATCAGGGATCAGAAAAAGAATCTGATATGGAAAGATTATTGGGAAGAGTTGGCCAATCTCGTCTCGAAAATGGTCTTGATATCGACATTGATGCCGTAGCTGGAAATTTTTCGACTGCTGAGGATTGTACAACCTGCACTCCTGATGTGAGGGTAAGAGCTGATCTTCCAACTGAACAAGAAATTAGAATGAACTATAGTGTTCTTATAAGATTGCATCTCTGTTATACTATATTCTTCGTGAAGTATCTTTCATACTTCCTTTTTCGTCCCTTCCATAAACTCCACTTTCACAATATCCACAAATTTACACAAAATAATGTTACTTTTGGGCTCACAAATACGCACAATCCAACCAATTTTTTTACTGTACACATAAAGGTTTACAGAATTACCCCTTAAAATCTCGATTTTTACTCCCCTTTCTTATTTTGTGTTCCTCTTACTCCCTTCGTGGTTTGGAAATGTTGCGTGAAATCCACTCGCAGTATGGAAATTGCACGAAACTCCTTTGTGGTTTACTACATAAGTGTATTCTCTATTCTCTCTATATGGTGAAGAATATAATGAAAAATAGAGGATATAGATAAAATTAACTCATTTTTGTAAAAATGGGGCAATTTGCTTTATTTGATAAACTACAAGGAGGTTTAACAATTTTTAAACCATGAGGGGATTCCACGCAAAATTTCCAAACCACGAGGGAGTTTTATGCAATTAACTCTACCTATGAAAGGAATTTCAGGACAGAGAGAGTAATACTTAAGATAGTTGTTAAAAAAGGTTAGTTGGGATAGTGGCTGCTTTAATATCTTGGCTCTAATGTTGAATGCAGGAGGAAGATGGTCCAAAGGTGACTGAGTTTCCAATGAAGAATACACGATTTGATGAATTAGATATAAAAGAAGATGAAATTAGAATTACAAGTTGGCCTGTTGAATTCAGAAGACTGAGAAGAGAAATGATTGAACTTTGGCATGCTTGCAATATTTCACTAGTGCATAGAAGTTACTTCTTCCTGCTGTTTCAAGGTGATCCTTCAGATGCCATATATCTTGAGGTAGAAATCAGGAGGACCAAAGTGTTGAAGGACAAATTCTCTCGTGGGGACAAGATTGTCGTTGATGGACGTCGTCTTACACTTTCGTCGAGGTTAGATTATCATTCAACAGGTGCTTGATTCATAATTCTTCAATGGGAAGGATAATAATAATTAAGGTAATTGTGGTGGTTAATAAGAATAAAAGATGATCAATTCACCTTTATCATACTTTGACCGATGTAACTATCTCCTATCTTATAATCGTTACTCCTCGGTCATTCCACTAATGTAACCATCATTCTCATTATAATTCACTATTCCATAGTCCTCATTGCTATTCCCATTGAAAAATTTGAATCAAAAGCCACCTCAGTTACTGCTTAGCGCGAAATCAACTTGCTACGTTTCTTGATGAACAGCGCAAAGGCTCTTCGTCAAGAGAGACGCATGTTGAGCGAGCAGATGATGAAGAAGTTCACAGAGCAAGAAAGAGATAAGCTTTTCATAGAGTGGGGAATTGGGCTTAACACCAAACTAAGAAGACTGCAGTTAGCTCACCTAATCTGGTCTAAAACAGGCAGCGTAAACCACATTGCGGAAAGCGCGTTTCTCGTAAGCGAAAATGGCTGGTTTTATTGATCCAGAACAGACTCCTAGTAGAGAGATGTTTGGGGTGAACTTTACACCAAGGAGCACAACAGGAATAGGTACTTTCAAGCGCAGCCTAGGCCTTGGTTCTCTCCTATGATGTTCCTTAGTCTATACTATTACATGTAGACATATATACGAGGTAATGTGGAAGGGTTAGCAAGCCTTTATCTCCAACACTTTTCCATAGATTGTTAACTCTATTCTTTTTTTTTTTTCGCATTACACTTGTAATAAAACAAAATCATATTGTTTTCCAGAGCTAGTGATATGATCAATTGATCATCATCATATGGATAGGGAAAATTTGAACAAGGGAACAGAAAAAATGGTTTAAATAATCAAATGAAATTTGCCACACATCAAAGCTAACACTCACTCATCATAATTCAATCAACTTACATTCTTGATTCCTCTTTATGATCACTTCTCTGTCTTCTCTTTTTCAGCTTTAGGCTTTTCTGCATCTGAAATCTCTGGTATTTCATGTTTCTCAACAGATTCCTCATCTTGTTTTTTGTCTGAAGGTTTTTCTGGCTTTGAAGGCTCCAAAACATGTTTATCTGATGTTTCAATCTTGATATTATCAGTCAGTTTCTCTTCCGCTTTCTTCTCCACTGGATCTGAAGCAGGTATCTGTTCCTCAGTCTTCTTCTCTATCTCTGGGGTTTCAGGTGCCTTCGCCTTCTCTGATGTTTCGTTCTTTATAATCTCCGTCGGTCTCTCTTCTCCTTTCTTCTTTTCTGCATCCATCTCCCTTGTTTCAAGCTCTATAATCTCAGCAGGTTTCTCTTCTTTCTTTTCTGCATCTGCAGTTGGTTTTTGCTCATCATTTTTCTTTGTCTCTGGGGATTCAGGCTTCTTATCATCACCACATATCTCAACAGCTTTGTCTTCTTCTCTCTTCAATGTCTCCACTTCCTCTATCTTCGCTTCATTTTCCACATTTTCACCATCTTCCGCCTTCTTTTCCCCTTCTTTCTATAAAAGTTTCCATGTAATTTTAGACGCATATATAGATTACATATTTTATCAAAGAGTTGGTAGCAGTTTCACCAAAAACAACTAATACCTTTGACTAATACCCTTTAATTAAATAATTAGTATCATTTAAAACTAATACATTATCTTATTGTAGTAAAAACAGCTAATACCTTTTAATAAAATTACTTTTACTACCCAAACAAATTTCTTGATGAAACTTGTTCAGATATGGATCTCTGCAGTTCTTTGTGTAAATTTCGTACAGAGATAGACACAACTCATAGGATCCACCACTCTTTTGTATTTTCACTCATTATTCTATAGGAGAGGATTAATTTCCAAACTTGTTCACGCAACAATTTGCCTTATCAGAATTAAGAGAGTAGCAGATAAATCCATTTTCTAATGGACATCACCCCAATCTTATATAAAACTCATTACTCTTTCGAATGTAACCAAATAAAGCAAGATACCAAGTTAAAAGTTAACAAAAAAGGCCAATTTTGGGTTGGTAACGTCACGTGAATCTTGAGACCTTTTTGCCTTTTCAAAATGAAGTGATCCTATTTTGCTGCTATAACACAATTGAATTCAGAATTCAATCTAAAACCTAAAATGTACTTCAATCTATTCATAAAGTAATATTTGAAAATCAATAACTGACAAATATATTTAGAGAATCAGAAATCAATAGTATAACGATTTCACCTCTTTGAACAAATGACCAAGCGATTGAGGTTTGGATTCATCATCCGTCACCGCATCATTCTTCACCGCGACCACTTCTTCCCCAGGGTTCACTTCTTTCGACGGCAACTCAGCCGGCGGCGGAGCGTCGGGCAGCTTTTTTGAGGACCGGAAACTTGCTCGCACACGCACCCATGCTTTAATGCTGTGGAGACAAGACAAGAAATATTTGGAGCGTTTCTAGAGAGAGAAAACGGAGAAGACGAGGAAGATGAATGATATGAGAGAGAAAGAGCGAATAGTACGAGTATTTATAGGGCGCCAAAGGGAATGAAGGTCCATCATTTATTTGTACTCCGACATACATTCTATAATTTCTTTCTAAGGATGGTTTTTGGTTTGACTATTCACTATTTCTCTGCACCCTTTGACGGACACACTCTATATTTCAACCATTTCTCACGTGAGTCATGACCAGAGTATCTCACGTCCGTTTCATATATCACGTCATTAATTAATACTCCCTAATTTTGGATGAATGAAAACATTTTAAAAAAATATTTAATTTCTAATTATACCCCTAATAAATATTAGGCATATATATATATTTGGCCATCTAATTAAAGAACACATTTATCTAAATATTTTATTAATTTTAGGGGTAAATTTGGAAAAAATACAATTAATTTACATCGAAAAGTATAAAACGTCATCTAATTTACAAATAAAAAAATGGTCAAAACGACATTTATTTTGAATAGGAGGAGTATGCTTTTCGTCTTTATTTCATAATTCCTTTTACATATTTTAAAACACATAAATTAAGAAATTAAAATAACGAGTAAGATTAAAAATGGGTAAAATTAAAAATATTGTAAAAATAAATTTCATGTAGAATTTTTTATTTGAAAGTATGAAAATTATTTTTAGAAGTGGCCAAAATTTATTCTTATCCATAAGTCTCATCAATGCCAATATAAAAAATTAAACAATAATTTTTTATTTTGTCTTGGAACTTAACTAAATAAAATTAGTATTTTCATCTCAATTATGAAAAATTTGTATATTTATACTATTATTTTGATAAAACAGAGTTTCATTTGCTTTTAAATTTTACTTTATGTACAATTCAATCAACAATTTTTAAAGAACTAAAATCTAATTAATATAATTTATATTTTATATATATTAAAATATTTTATGAGACGTTATTAACTTAAAACAAGCACGAAGTCTGCCACGACACGTACATGTATAAATCATGCTTAGAAATACTCACACAAAAATCATGGACAGAAATTTGCACATAATGGTCATGTACAAATCATGCATAAAATTTGCACATATTATTTGTATTTTATCTATTATAATATCTACACATAATTATTACATGTGAAAATAATGTGCAACACACACCTACGTTATTATTAGTTTTTCTAAATTATTATCATAATACATTATATTCGATTATTGGAAAATACAAATTTAAACCTAAAAATATCACTGTATTATTGCAATATATTTATATTCTAAAAATGTTTTAAATAGATATTTTTGGCAATCTATTTTTACTCCTGTTCATATTTTTCCTTTACCTATTTACTCATTAATCCTACATATTTTTTTAAATTAATTGATGAATTATGACTAATTTCCACTAACTATTAACAAGAGTAAGAGTTAGTCGTTTAAAAACGTTGACTTCTTTTGAGCATATCAAGTTTCAGTCATGGCAGTTATATCGTATGCATTCTGACTCCTCATCTTGATATACTAGTTTAAATTAATTTTAATTTGTCATGAATTTATTGTTTAGATAACTTAAATCTACCTTAATTTATTTGATATTACATTATTTGAAATATTTGTTTTCCTTTTTCTTATTAATATATTATATGTAACTAAAGATTGTTGTTCAATGCATATATCGTAGTGATCATAAATCGAATTTTCATTAAATGCAAGGAAATGAATACCTTCATTTCTATATTTTAGTCTTGGCTTTATTTTTTCACTTGTGACTTTCTTGTAAATATTAATAATGATTAATAATTAATTATTGTTTTCATAAGTAATTATACATCAAACGTTTCTATTTTTAACTCTTAGTTTTTTTATTTTTTAATTAAGGACCCACCACCTATACGGGCGGGTTGTAAATCGAGACAACCTCTGCAATATTTCATAAAGAAACCAAAATTTATGTGCTTGATCACCTAGTGCACTTACCATCCGTGTATGCCCCTTGAGGAGGACTTTCGAACCCGGGACGTCGGAGTGTAAGTGCTCAGATTCCTTGTCCACTTACCATCCGTCTATGCCCTGGGGCGCCTATTAGTTTTATTTTTCCACCACAAAAGATGATGTAGTTGTATGGTTTCAAAAGGCAACAATTGTCTCGGATTAATTTAGAACATCTCCAATTAATAGTTTCCATATATAGAGAGAGAGAAAATTTATTGATTACCAAACACTTTAATTAATTGATAAACTATTTAATTCTAATTTCAAAAGCAAAGTATTGTACTGTTCAATTTCACAATAAAACTTATTTTGAGAGTATTAATTATTTTATTATAAGATATTATTTTTTAATGATATTATTTACTACTTCATTAAAGAATATTATAAGTTAAAAATGATATTAATTGTTTCACGATATTAGTTATTTTATTAAAAATATTATTTATAAATAAATTTCACGATAAAACTTATTCAAATAATATCAAATTTTTCATTCGTCATCCGGACTAACATATAGGAACAGGATCATGAATTTATACATGAATTTAATTTGATATTTTTGTGTGGGACATATAGTATAATAGGTAAATATTTGTGTGCACATTGTACACACTAAAAAAATAGTGTGCACAATATTTTTATCTAATACTACACTGTAACTAAACTAATATTATACAATGTTGCTAACTAAACTAGTACTATACAATGTTCGAAATAATACTACACTGTAACCAAACTAATATTATACAAGACTAAATAATACTATACTCAGAACCAAACTAATACTATACAGTACATAAAATAATACTACACTATAACCAAATTTTGTGCACATAATTTTTATTGTGCACAATATGCACACAAATACTACTCCGTATAATATTCCTTATTAATACATCTATTCACACATCAATCGTACGCATTATTCTTTTTCTTTTTTAACAAAAAATAACAATGCCTAGGAATTTTAAAAAGAAAAAAAAACTCAACGAGCTAAATCTTCAATCCAAAAAGGAACACTTGCGCCAATCTAAGTGTGAGAATTTGGAGAGAACCGTAAACGTTGCCAACTCATGTGCCTATATCATGTATGTGTAATGGTCTCACAAACAAACGAGTGACTCGTGAATTTTCATATAAAATTATTGTGTAATTAATAATAGAAATTATTAATTTATCAGACATTAAATATCTAGTACAAGATGTTACTAATTTTATAAAAGTTCTATTATCCATATATATCCATTTGAATTTCTTTTATTGCAAAATAATGTGATTAATTTATTACACCTATGCACGTTAGGCATCATCATAGACGTGATATGCAAATAATAAAAGATTAATATAAAATTTATAGATATTTCAATAATTATGTATACTGCAAAAACCAAGTAAATACATAAGATCATATTTCATTAAAATTTATGGCAACGGTATCAAAGAGTAAAAATAGCACTCCCTTTGTTCTGGAATGTATAACCTTCATAGTAGAGAGTCACATAAATTTAAAAAGTGGAGAAATTAATATTTATTTTAAGCGGTAATTTTGCAAAATTTTATGAATAAAATAAAGAAATCGGTTAATTTGTGTATATGTGTAAGCCCAAAAATAATTATATTTTGTGTAAAATTGAAGATATTGTCAGGTAGAGTTCATAAAGAGCTTTTCATTTTAAAGTGTCAAGTTTATTGTGAGACAGGATAAAAAAAAGTGTGAGACCCTCATGGGTTGGCCTAGTGGTGAGGACTTGAGGATTAAGAGTGTGATACTCTATAGTTCTCAGTTTGAAATCCATTTGGAGTGCAAACAATTCGTGAGATGGAATAGTCCATATAGAGCTTTACTCTAACTTTAAGTGGGGCGCATTAGTGGACGGTTGGATTGGTCCCCAAATTAATTGATCCTTGGATCGATTATCGAGTTATAGAAAAAAGTGTGAAATTAATGTCGAAATTTGGAAGTAACAATAAGATGATAATTATTAATAAATAGAATTTCAATGATAATTAATGCAAAAATATGAAGTTTTAATTTTAAATTAAAAAGGAAAAGAGGACAGCCCAGCATGTATGAGTTGGCCATGTTGTGTTGTTTGAAATTAACTTGAGACCATGTCTATTTGTTGGGCCCATGATCCAGTTCTTAAGTCAAAATGTTATATACTAAATAATTAGCTACTTGAGTATATTTGTTAATAAAAACATAATTCCCATTTAGCAGCGGGTATTTTTCAATTTGATTTCTAAGTTTCACTTTTCTTATTGAGTAACACTTGTATGAATCGGGTGCATACGATAAAATCTATTTTATTATCACTGTCATTCATGTACATTCACCGTCACTATCATGAACATGCATTATTATCATCATGTATATGCACGATTATCGATAAATAGGACAGTTGATAGCGTTTATGCATGACAATGATAATAAAATAGAGTTTATCATATTCACCCGGCTCATACAAGTTTTTTCCTTTCTTATTTCACTTGTTTTCTGTTGTGTTGGATAATTAACATATATCAATCAATATAATGTATATTATTTATTAATTATTTTATGACTTTCCACTTATCATTGATCTGCAATATAAAATACAAATAAAAACCCTAAATATAAAATTAATGATTTCGTATGATTTTTTTCCCTCTGTCTTCCAACTTAAAAGGAGTACATAGTGGGTTTGTTATTTTATTTTATATAATTACTTTTAAGTTTCTAGTTAGCCTCTTTTATGGGAAAGTGGTGTTTTATTTGTTTGTTTTTTTCCTATGGAGCCCCATTTTATGGAAAAGTGATTTTTATAAATTGGTTTAAACTATTAACAACCAATTATTTTATCAATACACCCTGTTTAAAACTATAAATGGTGGCACAAAAATTTAAAAAGAAACACAAACAATATTTGAGCAAATTTACAAAAATATTTGATTATAAACTTATTTGTGATTTAAATTTTTCTTTAATCTATTCATAATTTTCCCAACATTTATATGCACCAATAACATACAATGCAATTAATAAAATTTAATTTCAATTTAATTTTAATTCATTTCTAAGCATATAAAAGCATTAAATTCACATCCAAATCAATTGTTCTACTTCATGATCCTTAGAAACAAGTTGACCACAAAATTTTAATTTATCTATTTTAATGTTAATTTGCATAGTACAAATTTACACAAATATATATATATATATATATATATATATATATATATATATATATATATATATATATATATTAGGATTAATTTTATATTAATTCACGATCTCTAGGTCCAGAATCAATTTAACCCTGACTTTTGAGATTTTAATAAAAAAATTCAACTTTTGATGTTGTTGCTATCTGATAAAAAAAAAAAAAAAATCTACATTTGCTATAAAGACATAATTAAATTAATATTGATACTAATAAAAATATGTATTGAGTTGCATCAACATCAAAGGTTAAGTTTTTTACTCCGAAAATTGTGATTAAATTGATATTAAATCTAAATGAATTAATATAGAATTAACCAAAAATTTTACTTTCATAATAAGTGGAGTTCTTGCATTGAATTATGGAACTTTTCAAATTTGATATGATTTTTTTCTTTAACTTCTTTTTAGCTTTTAACAAAATATTAAGTCGAAATCCAAAATTAGATTTTTAGTAAGAAGTTTCTCCAACATCATAGCAGTATGATTTTTATTATGTTTGAATCTCCATACTTTTGAGTTGATCTCTTATGTAATATTGCACACATGCAATATTATCCATTTTAGGAAAGAGACTCATAAATATGTGGATCCTCCTAAGTCAAGTGGTATCCCAGTCGTAGGGCATTAAAGGTTGTCTTCCCCAAAAAAAATCACAAATGCTAACAAAAGCGACACAACAAGAAATGAACAAAAAAATAACACTATTAGATAATCAGAATATCATAGTAACTTGATTTAGTGATTCATATATCACTTCATGGAAATGGAGGAAACAATGAAAAAATTATATGATTCAATGATTCATGAACAAAAGAGTGTTAGGAAAAATAGTACTGAAAATGAGATTTAGGCCGCTGATGTATGTCTTCCACAATTTACACAAAGGCGATAAAAAACCCTAGTTTTCATCGTCGCTAAACTAGGGACCGGTGATTTTTCTTTCCATCGTACTCTCGACGTCATGGCGAGACTCCATCTCGGGTAATCTCGCTTCTCAACTTTCAGCGGCGATGACTGCTGCTATTTCAATGCAAGTGAACGCCCTAGTCCCGAAATTTTGCAATCATTACGTTCGCACGCCACAACGCTTCCTAACGTTGACTCGAGTTTGTCTTCCAATCATGGCGTTCCAATCATTGTATCTCCCGGTCGTTTCGGAAATTCCGATCCTGAGACTTGGACCATCAAAAACTGCAGAACCGCATACTCTTTCTTTTAAAAGCGGTGCTTATGCAAAAACTCTTGAGAGTGATGACTTTCCTAGCATGCGAGGCTCAAAGAAAGGGTGAATACTGTCTATCAAAGTCGATGAGAGATTGGTCCAAAACGATATCTCACAACCGCAGATTCTCTAATAGGGCAACTTTCTCTAACGCAAGGCGATAAGCCTTATGACTTGGACAACGAAAAGTAAGCTGGGACGGTGTGGGGCATAACAAGAGATTGGAAAATGATACCCCGGGACGGATAGACATAGAATCTTGGACAGGAGAGCATGGAATTTAAAGTCATGATCGGTGATGCGTATCCAACGCTGGGTTCGTAGATTTAATTCATATCGTGTAAACACTAATCTTGTTCAAGTGTGGGCTATTCTATAAAATTCCAATGGAATTTTTTTCAGCCCAAGATCATTCATGCTATGGCGTCGGCTTTGGGAAGCTGCGATTAAAATGGACGATTATACGCGTTCAAAGTCAATGTGTCATTCTCGCACGTGTGTACGTTTGTTGGAATAGATATGACTAAGGGGTGTGAGTAGGGGTGGGAATAGGCCGGGCTACCGGCGGCGGGCCTACGGCTGGCTTTATTAAAGCCTAGCTCGGCTCGGCCCGTTTGATAAATAGGCCAGACTCGGGCCTTTTAAGAAGCCTATTTAATTAAATAGGCGGGATTAAGCTTTCTTGTAGGCCTTTTAATCCTAACAAAGCCGGCCTATTTAAATATATATAATAATATAATATTATATATATATATATATAATATATGGTATACAATATATATTATATATTATATTAGATAACATAATAACATTGATGCGAAAAGAGTATATATAAGAAATATATTATAATGAGTATAATATATTATGATAGTTTTGTTTTTGTGATTTTTTTTTGTAATAGTTGAAGACATTGACTGAATTATTTATTATTGGGGTATTATTTTTGCACTATTTGAAGATTTTGTTGTTGCTTTTGCTAGTTGATAATTTTTTGTATGTTAATTTTATTCGTATTTTAAGTTTTATAGTTTTATGGTGTAATATAAAAAATATAATTTTTTAAAATTTGATAAAGAATAAAAAATTTGCAGCAAATAGGCCTTTAAAAGGCTTTCGTGTCGACCTATTTACTAAAAAGGCCGAGGCCGAGCCTTGAAAAAAGCATATCGTAGATAATAGGTCGACTCGAGCCTAAAAATTATATAATAGGCCTAGGCTTTCTTATGCAAAGTGGCTGGCCTTTGCCTATTCCCACCCCTAGGTGTGAGGAGTTTCTTATGTTCGAATACGTGGACTAGGTGTTGTTTGTGTTAGACCAAGATTGTTTTGATGAGTTAAAAGACTGCTCCGGATGAGCAGACTATGATGTAGAACCGAAGACTAAGTTCTAGTACGATGATCAGACTAGGTCAAGATTAGTTCAAGTCATCTGAGACAAGGAATGACAAGTCATCCGGAGACAAGCTCAAGTCTAGTCATCTGCGGGAGACAAATATGAAGAGCTCGAGGCGAGGTCAAGATAAGGTGAGTAGAATAAGAAAGGCTAATCTTCACCAAGTCATTTGCGAGACAGTAGGAAGAATCGGTAGAGGTGTTAAGCGGTTTTCAAGATTAAGTTTGTTAAGCGGTTTCAAGTTTGTTAGAACTAACTAACAAACTAACCGACTTTCAGACTTATATATAGGTCTAGGTTTTTCATTTTATATAGATAGATAACACTTATGCATATTAGATTTACACAATTCACTATTCAGATTTCACAAGAATTTCTAGAGAGTTTCAAAAAGTTTTAAGTGTTTTTAGAACACTTTTCTGTAATCTTCATAATTCAATATACACTTTATGTGATTAGATTTCTAGAAGAAGAGTCTAGGAGATTGAAGATTTGAAGATTTGTACAAGTTGTAAGTTGTAAAAATTTGGAAGTGAGAAAGTAAGTAGTAAGCGAGTCCCTTCTTCAAATTGAGGAAGGAGAGTGGATGTAGGATTTTAAAATCCGAACCACTATAAATCACAGTGTTATTTCTTGCTTTCTTTATTTTCTGTTTGATTTACAATTTGTGTTTCATCAAGGGTTAAATTCAGAATCTTAACTAAAATCGGTATATCAACCTTGCTTTTGATCTTATAAGAAGTTGAGAATTTAATCTTAATCATTGTGCTTAATCGATACTTTGGATTGGTTTTGGAAGATTTGAAAAATCTACAAAATCTATTCAAACCCCCCTTTCTAGATTTTGTTCTAGGAAGCTTACTCAAGGTTTTAATCAACTCAACTCTCGGGACCAACAAGTGGTATCGGAGCGGTGTTAAGGCATTACGATATTGATTTTAGGTCTTGAACAAGATTCGAAATAATCTTGATTTTCTTCATTTTCTTTCATCCCTAACAGTGCTACTAATAAGCTTTTGTGGAGTATTTTGTTTTTGTTTCATCATGTCTTCAGTAAAAGTAATAAGTCCAGAATGCACTGAATTTTCAATTGAAGAGTATGATTATTGGAAATTTAGGATGGAAAATCATTTGAAGGCCATTCATGATAGAATGGAAGAGGTTCTTGAGGAAGGTCCTATAAAGTTTTTCATGGAGGCACCAAAGATCGAGCAGAGGCGGTGAATCAAGAACTAGGCAAGAGAAGAAGAGTTCGAATTGACTAATGATGAAAGGAAGGTCCACAATCTTGACCAAGTAGCTAGAACAGAAATCATAGAGACTACGAGTAAAGATTGGATAGAGAAGGTTAAGAGATGTAAAACAGCCAAAGAAATGTGGCAAACCTTAGCTAATGTTTGTGAAGGATCGACCAAGTGAAGGAGAACAAGCTACAGTCGATTGCATACATTTGAAACATTCAAGATGAAAGAAAATGAGTCTTAGATCAGTTTGATATGAGGTTGACAAATCTTCTCAACAAAGCGGTGATCTTGGAAAGAATTATTGAAAAGGAGATTAACAACAAGATTTTGAGATCATTAACCAAGAGATGGAGGGAAAAATCCAATATCCTTAAAGCAACTCAAGATTTATCCTCTATTACTCACCATACTTTATTTTCTCATCTTAAAGCTTTAGAGTATGATATTCAGATAGAAGATGAAGAAGATGAGATGGAGTCAAGCACCTCATCCAAATCTGCCTTTGTCAAGAAAGAAGACAAGGTGTCAACAGAGGTCGTAGGAGCCGATCTATCCTTGAAAGAGCAGATGGTTTTACTTACAAAAAGGTATGATAAATTGAGAATGAAGTATAAGAGAAATAAATTGAGATTTGCAGGAAGAGATAGACAAAGATCCAGATCAGAGAGGAAGGTAGACAAATCTTCGATGATGACAAAAACAAAAGCCGCACAAGAAGATACAGATCACTGTTAGAAGAAATACTTCGATCCCAGATCGATAGGAGTGACATTTGCTATACTTGCAACAAGCCAGGACATTTCAGCTATGATTGTCCTCAACCGACTCCTAAAGAAAGAGAAGAGAAGAGGAAGAAAAGAGACAGAGATTTGCGTATCAAAGAGCTTTGTTGGCTGAAGAAAAAGAGCCAAAGAAATCATCATCATCTTCATCATCCTCATCGATTTTGGATCGATGATGAGATCTGTCTCATGGCTAATGAGATAATCTACTATTCATCTTCGGATAATGATTCTTGTCACCGTGATCTCGATCATGACCAAACTGTTATACATGAATTATTGAGAGATTTAAAAACATCTTTAGCCGCTTATAAACAATGAGACAGAGAATTTAATTTTAAAGGATCGATTCAAATTCTAAATAAAGGCAAGCAGTGATGAACATCTTTGAAACCGAGGAAACATTCAAGGGGGAATGTTTTCATCGATCAAGCTAGTACATCACCACCTTACCCGAAAGGTTAGAAAATGAACCGAAAAATTTAAAAGATAAATTTGAAGTAGTCTGCTGAAAATGAATTAATTAAGAAAGACAATGAGAAGCTTGTCTTCAAAATTAGTCACCTTAATAATTCACAATCAGTAATAGATCATATTTTTAATACTTCCCGAAATCTCATGATAAGACAGGACTTGGTTATGATAGGAACAATAAATCGATGTTCAAAACCTAGGAAATTTGTGAAAGCATCTGTTCAATCAAAGGATATTAAAATTGGTCCATGGAAACCAACTAGTCGATAAGGACTATAGCTTCGATCAAAACCAAGAATTCAAATTTGAAGAATTCCTATCGACTAGAAGGAATCCAAGAACCAAAATAAGAAGTTTTTCTTATTATAATTCTTTTGATGGAAGGAGCAAATGCTATCCTACATTTCCTAAGTTTAGAAAAATTACCCAATCTGAATACAACAAGTTGTCATTTAAAAATGATATTATTGTAGACAGATTTGGTAGAAAAATCTGAGTCGACTTATTGTCTGCAGATGAGATGTTTGTTTGGATTCCTAAAGTGATTCTTGACCCAAAAGGACCCAAGATCACTAGGGTACCTCAAAACTAATCTGCTTTTACAGGATTCACAGGATCATCACTTAAGGAAGAGATCTTAGCTTCAATATGGTACATTGACAAAGGGTCGTTCACAACATATGACCCATAACAAGAAGTGTTATCAAATTTTCAAAGTATTGATGGTCCAAGAGTTGTATTTGGTGATAATAATTGCGGTCGGACTAAAGGTGTAGGTACTTTGATTATCAAGGATATTCAGGTATCGAGGTATATTTTGTTGAAGGTTTGAAATATAATCATTATCTGTTTCTCGGCTTTGTGATAAAGGTTTTCTTGTAAAATTTTCAAGGGATAAATGTGATATTTTGGATAATTCCTCGAGATAAGGTACTATTAAGCGGCTTGAGACAGGGTAATGTCTATGTGGCCAACTTTAATAGTTGTTCCCAAGATACTTGTCGATGGCTAAGGGTGGAGAAAATGTCGACTTGGCTATGGCATAAAAGACTTAGTCATCCGAATTTCAAGACCCTTAGTAAGTCGGCTAAGAAGAACCTTGTTAAGGGATTACCCGAAAACTTTTATCAACTGATCTTAAATGTGATGCTTGTCAAAAAGGTAAACAGCCTAGACACTCATTTAAGAGTATTAACTCCTCCTCATCTGAAAGAGTGTTGCAACTCCTTCATCCGGATTTGTTTGGACTGTTACACCTCTCGGCTTCGGTGGAAGGAAATATACTCTTGTTATAGTAGATGACTTCTCTAGATACACTTGGGTTATATTTCTTTTCAAGAAAAATGAGACTATGAACAAGATTCCCGATCTGTTGAGACAAATTGAGAATGAGAAGGGAGTTAATATTATTAAAATCGAAGTGATAAAGTGCGAGAATTTTTGAATTCTTGTTTATCTAACTTCTTCAATGAGTTTGGAATTATACATGAGACATCTTCAGCAAGAACTCCTCAACAAAATGGAGTGGTTGAAAGAAGGAATAGAACTTTGAAGGAAGCGGCCGGAAGCATGTTGGTGAGTATAATACCCCTCATAGGTTACGGGTGAAGCTATCAACACGGCTTGCTATACTCGAAACAGGTGCTTAGTTGTCAAAGATAAGGGTAAGACTCCTTATGAGATTTGGAAGGGTAAGATTCCAAGGATCTCATACTTCAAAGCTTTTGGTTGTAAGTGTTTCATTCATAACAATGGGAAATCTAAGTTAAGAACTTTGATGCTAAAGCGGTGATGGAATATTCTTAGGATATTCTAATACTTCAAAGGCATTTAGAGTTTTTAACAAGACAACCCTTTGTGTGGAGGAAACTCCTCATGTTGTTTTTGATGAGTTGTATTCCTTCTCGAGATAAAGTGAATCAAATTTACGAAAATCTAGATAAAATTGAATTATCCAAGACTAAACATAGAACTATTTATCTACCTACTCTTGACTCGAATCGGATGAAGAAGAATCCCCATCCGATAATCGAAGACAACTCGATCAGGACTCCTTCAGATCAGACACCTTTGACATCGGTGATCGGCCGCGAGTCGGTGATGAAGGGAAACGTTAGGCGAGGTTGAGTCGGATGAGTTGCCGGCGAGACTCAAGATGAGGATACTTCTCCTCATATTGGCAAAAGGATGAGAAGTTATCATCCATCTGATCACATTATAGGAGATCCATCTAGTAGTGTGCGGAGAATGATGTTAGACTACGAAAGTCTTTTCGGTTGTTATGTATCGCTTCTTGAACCCAAGTCTATTGAGGAAGCATTATCGGACCCAAACTGGATAACGGCCATGCGGAAGAATCGCATCGATTTGAAAGACAAAATGTATGGGATCTAGTGGAAAGACCCTTACGAGAAAGATTATAGGCACCAAATGGGTGTTTAAAAATAAAGCAGATGAGAACAATATTATTGTCGGAAATAAGGCAAGACTGGTTGCACAAGGTTATTCATGATCGAGGGAATAGACTATGATGAAACTTATGCTCCAGTTGCGAGATTAGAGGCAATAAGATTGTTCTTGGCATTCTTTGCATATAAGTCTTTCAAAGTTTTTCAAATGGATGTTAAGTCTGCTTTTCTTAATGGTGTGTTACTTGAAGAGGTCTATGTAGAGCAACCTCCTGGGTTTAAGATAAATAACAAGGTCTATAAACTCAACAAAGCTCTATATGGATGAAACAAGCTCCCGAGCTTGGTATGATACTCTATCTCGATTTCTTGACATCAAATGGTTTTTCTAAAGGTAAGATTGATAGAACTTTGTTTAGAAAGGAAGTAGATGGCAACATCTTACTAGTTCAAATTTATGTAGATGACATAATTTTTGGTTCACCTAATACGAAATTATGTGAAGAGTTTAGCATTCTCATGAAAAACAGGTTTGAAATGTCAATGATGGGAGAATTGACATACTTTCTAGGCTTACAAATTAAACAGATGAGTAAGGGTATATTTATACATCGAGTCTAAGTATGCTAAGGATCTGATTGAGAAATTTGGAATGATTACTAGCAGAGAAGTAAAAATACCTATGGCAACTAACTTCTCAATGGATTCAGATGAGCGAGGATACCCACCGATGCAACGGAGTATCGTGGGTGATTGGATCTCTTCTCTATCTCACCGCAAGTAGGCCGGACATAGCCTTTGCGGTTGGGGTATGTGCAAGATTCCAGTCTAATCCCAAGAAAACTCATCTGGAGACTGCTAAGAAAATTCTTAGATATCTCAAAGGAACCTTGCAAGTAGGGTTATGGTACCCGGTGATGACAACTTTGAGCTATCAGTTATTCGATTCGAGACTTTGGAGGATGTAAGATTGATAGAAAATCCACTTACGGAACTTGTCAATTCTTAGGCAACAAATTAATTTCTTGGTTATCTAAGAAAGCAGACATCTGTTGCCACCTCCACAATCAAGTGAATACATGGCATTGGAAGTTGTTGTTCTCAACTTCTCTGGATTAGTCAATGCTTAGAGACTATAATATTCAAACATCACTGTTCCTATTTACTTGTGATAGTAATAGTGCAATAGCAATGACTTACAATCCTGTTTTACATTCTAGATGCAAGCATATAGATATTAGGCATCATTTCATTAGGGATCATGTTGAAAAGAATGACATTAGAATTGAGAAAATTGCCACTTTGAATCACAAAAAGGTGACATTCTTACAAAACCATTAGCTGAGTCTAGGTTCAAAGAAATGTGTTTAGAATTAGGATTACTTGATGCATCTTTAGCTGATTTCTAATTGTGTGCATTTGTTTCCTTATTCCTTTTCCTTTCTTTAAATTAATGTCTAGAAAGAATTATCGAGACTAGATATGTGTCAAAGGGCAATCAGTAATTTGATATCATTGATCTCCTTTTAGGAATCAAGAATCAAGGATTAGTCATATTGACCTTATACGAATTGATAATTACTTGTCGACATTTAGTAAATCAGACAAGGACATAATAGTCAATTTGAACTCCTGAAGAAAACAGATGACTATTAACATTCTATCCGATTTACCTTAAGCTTCGATGGTTTCTTGTGAGTTTATGTCTTTGCGGGAACGAGTCTCGTATAACATGATTATTTTTTTCAAACTCCTTTATTATTAACCTGAGTCTGATCTGTTTCTTAAATTTTTTTAAATCTAAGTTTGTTTTGTTTAATCTTGGTTGGAAAATTGCTAAAAAGTTACATTTAAATTGTTGGTTTTCGAGGATCGAGACGGGTTACTCTATCGATGACTTTCTAAAATCTATCTGTCTTTAAGCTAATCTGCTTTTTCAAACCCATCTGATTAGGAAACCTTCGGTTGAAGTAAGATATCACGTGGTCGACGTCGGTATACTTACTTCTCTGAATAAAGTAACCTATATCGGTCAAATCAACGATCTATAAAGTAACTATTTACGCATTCAAGGCGATTACAATTCACGCGCTGAATCCTAATCGTTTATCTTTGTTTTTAACCGTTGATTAATACTCGGTAAAAACTTTTTGAATAAATGGCTGAGATTAATTCATATTTTCAAAAATGGCGGTTTCTCTTTCCAAATCTTCCCCCTATAAATACATCTTCTTCTTCCCTAAAACCTTTTCTTTCCATACTCGGAAAACCTGCATATTTTGTCAAACCCTTTACAAATTCACAAAAACTTCCAATGGCATCTTCATCAAAAACTACCAAAACTTATAAACCCACATACATTTCCACAAATATTTCTCATTTCAAAATGAATGAGGAATATTTCAAAACCGTTGAAAGCGGAAATGTATGTTGATTTTGAAACCACCAATGACCCAGAATCTGCAGAGATTCTTCGCCTTCTTGAAGCCTCACGACTCAGAGGTTTCCTTTCAATGAAGTCTCCTTGAGCGAGCAGGCGGATTTGTTAGGAGCAGAGTTTTGGCGAATGGAGGATACCGAGGATGGGTTTGATACATCTGTGGATGGGACAACATCGAGTTATTCCGGGCAAAACATTGCGGGATATTCGACACGTCAATGGAGGGAGTAAATCCATTGGCGTATAAGGAGGATAGTTGGGAAGAATCCTTCGATATGATGGCGAGGTTAGTTCTGAGGGAACTCGCGAGGATTTGAAGAAGAACTGTTGAGAAGAAAATATAGGCTGCTGATGACGGTGGTGACGAAAGCGGTTTTGGGTGAGCAAAGCTCACATGATGGGTTAACCAAACCCAGATTGTGTGTGATGCGAGCCATTCGACGGGTCCAAGTTGATAGGGTGGATTTGCTTTTGTTCAAGCTCGGGAGGAGAAGAAGCGATTGACTTTCAAGTCAAATGCAGAGGCGGGTTCCTACTTGACAGTCAGTCTCTTCAATAAAATTCTTGTTTTGATTGAAGGGGTGAATAGGGAGGCGGTGGAGAATAGGTACTAAAAAGTATTCAAAAGCAGAAGGGCATCCTCACAAAGGATGACAGATGGGGAGGAATTCCAGACTCGGATGATGAGTCCGATGCGGCCGTGGCTCAAAGGTGGCGGCTGCAGTATTTGAGGGTCGGGGTCCAGTGTTGAACAAGTTGAGGTGGCTCAGGTGGAGGTCGAAGCAGAGGGACATGAAGCGGCGGCCGGCTGAGGTCGCACCTCAAGTTCAACCTGTGACACAGCTGCTGTGGTCCCGAGGAAGTTTCGAGAGGAGGAAGAGGAGGCTGGTGAAAGCTTCGGAAAAGAAGAAGGAGAAAGCTCATCTGCTGCTCCTGGCAAGGTTGCCTCGAGATGAAGAGGAAGAAGAGGAAGCGAGAACTTCCCTTGGTGAGGAGGCCAAGACGAGCAGCCCCGAGCTCTGAAGGATCCACCAAGTACGGTAGCTCCGAACAACAGATAGATCCATCAACCTGCTGCAGGAGGAGGCTTCGGTTCTTGAGATAGCGGCCGAGGTTGGTCGGTGGAGGCTCCTCTCTCCCCAACCGATGAAGGCTGTTCTCTCCCAATCCCAGAGGCAGGTATAAGTCTTTCTCCATCTCCTCAACTTTCACCTCGCACTGCAATGAAGAAATGCCTCAGTGGCATTTACGAGCCTTTGCCTCGGCCTGAACTCCCACCAGTCAAACAGGCGATGAAGGGGTATCCCAGGCCGGTACCTCGAGCCTCTCCAACGGCCTACGGTCCAAATCCCTACAATCCAAATCCCAACAGTCAAACTGAATTTCCACCTCTACCATCATCACCACCACCCGAAATCCCACCCCCACCCTCATCCGAACAAATACCTTCTCTCATAGTCCAAACCTCACCAATCCCAATAATATCCTACTCTTCTCTTCCTACTATTCAAACACAAGAATTTCCTCTCCCATCTACTCAACCAGAACCAACACCTTCCTCGTCCGACTCCTCAACCGAGGATGATGACACCGATTTAAGCCCAACCATCGCCATCTCCTCCATCCCGACCCTTGTCGAAAAGAAAATCAATGCTACATTCGGAAGAAAGATGGAAAGGAGGACAAGGAGGATGGTCAAAGTCAGAATCTGACACGATGCTAGCCAAAGCATGAGAGAAGTTGAGGTAACTTTATACGATAAAATTGTAAATGTCACTAACTCTGTGCTGGTTGGTAAAGTGAAATCTATGGAGGAAGAGATGAGGACATTGAAGGAGGAACCGATGGGTTATAATCATTTGGTTGTGAATGAGTTGGGTGTAGACCACTCGGACTTCGAGGTCAAGTGCAATAATTTGGAAGCTAAACTTTCGAGACTTGGGCTTTGAAGTTAAAATAAAGCAGTGAGGCAGAAAAGAGACAAGCCCTCACGGTGAGGCGGAAAAGAGACAAGCCCTCACAGTGTGGTCGAGGAGACCAGGAGGGAACTAGGCACTAAGGCCAACACAGTGATCCGGAGGCAGCCGGGAAGAAGCTCGTATCAAATCGAGATGAGTGGCCGCACTCGATTGAGGGTAAGTCAACTAGAAGAGGCTGAAGGAAGATGAGGAGAAGAGGAGGAAGGAAGAAGAGGAGAGGACGGAGAAACTCTTGGCTCGAGATCAAAGAATCAATCAAGGAGCCAAGGGTAAAGGAAAGGAAGTAGCGATCGAGCCCAGATCGGCCGAAATCATCCCTGTGGCTGCCGCTAAAGGGAAAGGTAAGAGGGAAGCCGACTATTCCAATCTCTCGGATGAGCGAGATCAAAAGAATAAAGAGAGAGTTGGAATTTTACGGTAAGAAGGAGAAGAAGAAGCAAAAGAAGAAGAAAGACTCCAATGTCTTCTCGGAGTGCCGCCGAGCGTAAATGGCTAATCAAAGATCGGAGCGGCGGGAACTTAGACCATTTCATACCACGTCTGCTCCTCCTAAGTCAGCTGGAAAATATGGAGATGAATATAGAAAGAAGAATGGAGGGCATGTGGATATACTTGGTATATTCTCAAAGGCCCCTGAGCAACTCAAAGAAGACCAGACTTGGCTTGGCACGAATGGATGGAAAAGGTAGATGGAGATTTCTATGCTAGCCGCTAGAAGAAGGCGATGCGTAATTCAACGTCAACTCCGATCTCTCCACCTTTCGAGTATGCCATCCCCGCAAAGAAACCAGATGGATCCCTAGACCTAGACTGGGTCAAGGGAATTTTGAAGAAAGCAGAGGCCGAGTCTGGACTTGTACAAGGAGATGACCAAGCAGCCTTAGGAGGCGTGTATTCAATCGGTGATGATTCCGCATTTAAGACCGGTGGGGAGTCTAATAGAAACAGGATTTTTTTCCTTATCCTTTTCTTATATTCTTTGTAAATCATTGTAAATCCAATATGAATATACCGTGATTGATTTGGTTTACTTCTAAAAGTTGTTTTTCTCGTTTAAAATTTTTATTGTTCTTAAAAGTATTATTCATCCGAAAATTTTCAAAATTTTCTAAGTCCTGGAAATTTTCAAAATTTTTCTAAGTCTAAAATTTTCAAAACTTTCTAAGTCTAATTTTTTTAAAGATTCTAAGACTTAAAAGTTTTACTACTGTGAAAAAGTCTAAAAGACTTAAATAAATTTTTTTGTGTGAATCGATTAAAGTGAAAGTGTGTTACGATATATCTATTTGATTAACCTTGATTAACTCTAAACTAATTTCAAATGTGAGTGTGTCTCTTTCTTGTAGGTTTTAACTTCATCAAAAAGGGGAAATTGTTAGACCAAGATTGTTTTGATGAGTTAAAAGACTGTTCAGATGAGCAGACTATGATGTAGAAGCCGAAGACTAAGTTCTAGTACGAAGTGATCGACTAGGTCAAGATTAGTTCAAGTCATCTGGAGACAAGGAATGACAAGTCATCCGGAGACAAGCTCAAGTCTAGTCATCTGCAGGGAGACAAATATGAAGAGCTCAGGCGAGGTCAAGATAAGCTGAGTAGAATAAGAAAGGCTAATCTTCACCAAGTCACTGCAGACGAGTAGGAAGAATCACCGAGGTGTTGCAGTTTTCAAGATTAAGTTTGTTAAGTAGTTTCAAGTTTGTTAGAACTAACTAACAAACTAACCGACTTTTCAGGACTTATATATAGGTCTAGGTTTTTCATTTTATATAGATAGATAACACTTATGCATATTAGATTTACACAATTCACTATTCAGATTTCACAAGAATTTCTAGAGAGTTTCAAAAAGTTTTAAGTGTTTTTAGAACACTTTTCCCGTAATCTTCATAATTCAATATACACCGTATGTGATTAGATTTCTAGAAGAAGAGTCTAGGAGATTGAAGATTTGAAGATTTGTACAAGTTGTAAGTTGTAAGTGGAAGTGAGAAAGTAAGTAGTAAGCAGAGTCCCTTCTTCAAATTGAGGAAGGAGAGTGGATGTAGGATTTTAAAATCCGAACCACTATAAATCTGGTGTTATTTCTTGCTTTCTTTATTTTCTCGTTTGATTTACAATTTGTGTTTCATCAAGGGTTAAATTTTAATCTTAACTAAAATCAGTATATCAACCTTGCTTTTGATCTTATAAGAAGTTGAGAATTTAATCTTAATCCGCCGTGCTTAACTGATACTTTGGATTGGTTTTGGAAGATTTGAAAAATCTACAAAATCTATTCAAACCCCCTTTCTAGATTTTGTTCTAGGAAGCTTACTCAAGGTTTTAATCAACTCAACTCTCCGGGACCAACAGTTTGCTTCCTTAAATTACGAGCAATTGCCTTCTTTTTGCTCTAATTGTGAAATAATTGGACATGCTATCGACAAAAGTCATTCAGTTAAAAGTCGTTTAGGCGAAGAATAAATGTCAAAGCATGGGGGTAAGCCCTCGTCGTAACGTCCTAAGGAAGGTGATTAGGTTAGAAAAGAGAATAATCTGTTGTGGAAATAATACCTACCGAGGAGAAGTAATTTGTGGAGCGAAAGTTAATACTAGAAATGGTTTTGACGCTCTCTCGGTTTTAGGGGACAAAGACTTGATGGAGCTGAACAAGTTGCACCTGCAGGATGCAAATATTGTAAACATGGAGAACACAACTAGTTCTCATCAACCGCCTATGTCCTGGGAAAAAGAGAGGGAGAGGCAAAGATGTTTATGTGGATATTGATCACATGGTGGAAGCTTTTCTTGTGGAGTTCAACGACCAAGCTGCGGTTGACAAGTTGAGAGATGCGGGTACTTCCATTGGTTCTGTCTTCGAACTCGGTAGCTCACTTGTTCATGTCTCTAAAGCTACTACGTAAAAAGGAAAAAAATGGTGTTAAGACTATTTCTCGGGAATATAACTTGCGAAATAAATCTATCTAGAGTGGAGTCGGACCTCACCTCCTTATGATAACAAATACGTGATTACCTCAAATTTTCGCATTTTTCTTTTTGAGACGTCCCATAATAATTTACATACTCCAAAAATAAAAATCACTAAAAACTCCACTCATAATATCTTAATATTTACACAAAATATAACCATTAAGCAATCCAATAACGCAAAAAGTGCAATACAAGACAAAGAGAATACTTGTTTATCAGGTATAAATTGCATTATTTTAATTATTATCCAATAAATAATATAAATAAAAAAATCAGCAAGCAAATGTTCAAACATTTTCCTGCAGAAACTCATTCACGCATAGAGATGCTCAAACGAAACCGAACCGGCGGTTCGAAGCTGGATTTTTCGATTTGAAAGCGCCATTCGCAAAACCGCCGGTTTTGGTTTATAAACCGGACCGAACCGAGTATTAGACGGTCCGGTTTCGATCATTGCAAAACCGAAAACCGGTGGTTTAACCAGAACCGTAGTTAAACCAAAGCGGCGGTTTTGCGGTTAAACCGCCAGCTTTCCGGTTTTTTTTTTTTAATTTGAAATTTCAAATGGACGGATCAGATTAGTTGACCGTTGGAGATCAACGCCCGCATCATCAGATCGTTAGATGGAACCGGCGGTTTGAACCGAAACCGGCGGTTCGTGATCAAACCGCCGATTTTGACCGTTGCAATTCAAATTTTTTTATTTTTTTAATTAAATTTCCCACCTCTATAAATACCCCACACCTCTTCTCATTTTTACCACACCAATTCTTACTCTCTTACTCTCAATTCTCAATTCATACTCTCTCAATTCTCAAATTCTCTCAATTTCAATTATTATACTTATATTATAGTTATATTAGTTTAGTTTACTTATCTATTTATATACTTATATTGTAATATCCCAAAATCATTACGTGAATTATTTACATTTGTATATAATTATTTTTGGTAAATTGAGTATTAATATTAATAATTAATCTTTAATTAAATTATATAAATTTTATTTAAAATAGAAAATATAATATATATTATATTTTATAATATTATATAATATATATATATATATATATATATATATAGATAATCGTGTGTGTGCGAAGTGTGGGGTGTGTGTTTACTATATATATATAATATTATATAATTATAGTAATATAATAATAATAATAATATTAAAAAGATAACTTACCTAGTAAGTTTGGACGCGGTGGCATTAGATAGATAGGAAGAATGGAAGGCGGTGGCATTAGATAGATAGGAAGATTAGAGGAAAGAAAAAGTTAAGAAAGAAAAAGAAAGGGGGAAAAGAATGGCGCAGAGAGGGAAGAGAGAGAAGAGAGAGAGAAGGAGAGAGAGAAGCATTTTGGTAAGTATTCGATCTTTGTTAATTGTGGTATTATATATCAAAATGTTTGTATCCACTCGTAGATTATAGAATTATAACTAGTTTATTGATCCGACGCTCGTAGCGTTTGGAATTGGAGATTATTAAGAATATATGTTATTTGTAGGATAGGAGGAGAAACATGAGACCATTAAGATATATTGTGCGTTATCAAGGAGTTGAGGATCACTAAGGGGGTATTGCATTGTATCATTTGTTGCGATTCTTGTTTTAAGGTGAGGGCAATCTCCACTCTTAATCGAGTTTAACATTCAATGTTATGATTGCTATGTTAAATTGCATTATTAAACAAGACGGGTAATAACCCGCACTATGTTCAAGCCGGTAATGACCCGCATAATGTTCAAGTCGGGTAATGGCCCGTACTATGTGCAAGCCGGGTAATGGCCCGTGTATATGTTCAAGATGGGTAATGACCCATATTATGTTCAAGCCGGAAATGGCCCGCATAATGTTCAAGCCGGGTAATGGCCCGTATTATGTGATAAAGCATTAAATGTTCTCATGAGCTTTATATATGAAAATATCATATGCGCTTACGAATGTTGTTTAACGTGCAATCATTGATGTTTCCCTCACCGGGTGTATTTTCAAACACTCATCCCCCACGCTTATGATTTTCTACAGTTAAAGGAGCTCGAGCGGGCACGAGGCGATGGTTGCATGTAATTTATTTTACATTGTTTTCATTGTAAATCTCAAATGATTATTTTGTAATAAATCCCGTTTATGCAATTACAATTTTCTTTTAATTGAGTTAACGGGTCAATTTGGTAGCGCCTCGGCTATTATATATTATTATTAAATTTGGGGCGTTACAAATGGTATCGAGCATTTCGGTTACGTACTTGCTACTTTATATAAAAATTTTGTAATTATAAGTCAACTTCTCTTTAAAAGATAGTTTGTAAATTACTTGCTTCCATCTTCCCTGTCTCGACTCCACAAGGTATGAGATATCATTATGTTCAGTTTTATTAAAATTTTGGTTTTATATACAATTGTGGGTTTAGAAATTTTTAAAATTTAATTGTAATTTTTGGTGCATGTGTACCCATTAGATAATTATAAGTTGCTTGATATGGGATACGTAGTGGACTATAAGATTGATTTTAGTTACCTTATTTACGCATGATAGCACTATGGTTAATGTACTATGCAGGATCGCCGCCACCGAGCCGCTGAACCGCGGTAGCGTGTGCTCGTGAGCGTGTGTGGTTATGCTGGTATATTGATATGTAGTGCGTATGCGATGAGTTATATTTTTGTGGTTTAAATTTGGAGCAATAATTTAAGAATGAAATTTGTAGTGCATATGCAATGACTTAAGGTTTTGTGGTTTAGATTTGAAGCAATAATTTAGGAATGAAATTTGTAGTGCATATGCGTGATTTATGATTTTGTGGTTTAGATTTGGAGTAATAATTTAAGAATGAAATTTATTATTGATATGGATCTTGGATTATGGTGTAATAATTATTATGCAATTGGACTACCATTTAGTATTGAGTATGAGGAAAATAGAGTGATGAATGTAGTGCGATCTATGCATTGTGTGATAGAAATTATTTTGTGTTAACTCCCTAAATAAGGATTAATGGTATAGATGTGAACCACATTTGGAGTTTAAAGGATGAAGAAATAATTTATAGGATAATCTAGCATGGAAAGTAGGTTGTGATGATCTAAGTTATAACCGAATTTCGAGGACGAAATTTTTACAAGGTGGGTAGATTGTAATATCCCAAAATCATTACGTGAATATTTATATTTGTATATAATTATTTTTGGTAAATTGAGTATTAATATTAATAATTAATCTTTAATTAAATTATATAAATTTTATTTAAAATAGAAAATATAATATATATTATATTTTATAATATTATAATATTAATATATATATATATATAGATATATATAGATAATCGTGTGTGTGTGCGCGAAGTGTGGGGTGTGTGTTTAATATATATATATATATAATATTATATAGTTATAGTAATATAATAATAATAATATTAAAAGATAACTTACCTAGTAAGTTTGGACGGCGGTGGCATTAGATAGATAGGAAGAATGGAAGGCGGTGGCATTAGATAGATAGGAAGATTAGAGGAAAGAAAAAGTTAAGAAAGAAAAAAAAAGAAAGGGGAAAAGAATGGCGCAGAGAGGGAAGAGAGAGAAGAGAGAGAGAGAGAAGGAGAGAGAAAGAAGCATTTTGGTAAGTATTCGATCTTTGTTAATTGTGGTATTATATATCAAAATGCTTGTATCCACTCGTAGATTATAGAATTATAATTAGTTTATTGATCCGACGCTCGTAGCGTTTGGAATTGGAGATTATTAAGAGTATATGTTATTTGTAGGATAGGAGGAGAAACATGAGACCATTAAGATATATTGTGCGTTATCAAGGAGTTGAGGATCACTAAGGGGGTATTGCATTGTATCATTTGTTGCGATCGCTTTTTAAGGTGAGGGCAATCTCCACTCTTAATCGAGTTTAACATTCAATGTTATGATTGCTATGTTAAATTGCATTATTAAACAAGACGGGTAATAACCCGCACTATGTTCAAGCCGAGTAATGGCCCGTACAATGTTCAAGCCGGGTAATGGCCCGTACTATGTGCAAGCCGGGTAATGGCCCGTGTATATGTTCAAGATGGGTAATGACCCATATTATGTTCAAGCCGGGTAATGGCCCGTATTATGTGATAAAGCATTAAATGTTCTCATGAGCTTTATATATGAAAATATCATATGCGCTTACGAATATTGTTTAAGCTGTGCAATCATTGATGTTTCCCTCACTGGGTGTATTTTCAAACACTCATCCCCACGCTTATGATTTTCTACGAGTTAAAGGAGCTCGAGCAGGCACGAGGCGATGGTTGCATGTAATTTATTTGTCATTGTTTTCATTTGTAAATCTCAAATGATTATTTTGTAATAAATCCCGTTTATGCAATTACAATTTTCTCTTTAATTGAGTTAACGGGTCAATTTGGTAGCGCCTCAACTATTATATATTATTATTAAATTTGGGGCGTTACATATATTATACTCAAATTCTTATATAGTTATATACTTATTACTATATTATATACATTATACACTACATTTATTATATTATATACACTTATTATACATTATACACTACACTTATTATTTTATTATACACTTATATTATACACTTTACAAAATCAACCGAAAATGTTTGGCCGAAAGTCATCTTCTTCAAAGGGCAAAGGCAAAGCTTCCACCTCCGGTTCTCAATCATCTCTTTCTCCTCCTCCTAGCAATGTAACCAATGCTCCTATTTTTGATCTCGACGATGATCGCGATGATGCTATTCGCGAAACTCTCGGTGTTGGTTATGAAGATTATATATTTTCGAATGATGATCAACCCGACGCCACCACTCAAATGCCTCCACCACAACCACGACGAGGCCGAGCCACCACTCAAGAAGAAAGTGACGATCAAGAAGAAACGCCAACTCTGGATTCAAACCAATCAAGAAAGGTGTTGAAGTCCATGGCGTTTGTTCGTCATTTTAAGAAGAATTACGTGGGGAAGGATTCAAAAGGGAGGGACAAGTTTGAGGCGATTTGCAACTATTACAACATGAAATATTCGTTTATAAAAGGAAACGGATATGGAACGTTGAATAGTCATACAAAGTCGAAGCATCCGACGGAGTGGGGATTGCAACAAGCCAAACGCAACTTTCAAGTCACGGATATACCGAGTCCTTCGGTGGTGGAGCTCAAGGCGCTGTAAGTACTTCTAACACTAATATTTGGAATATTATCAAATTGCTTATAGAATACTTTTAGCAAAAATGATATGTGTGCAACATCTTCCTTTTAGTACTCCCGATAATTTTATGTGGACCGAATTGGTTCAACTTGGTCTTCAACCTTGTGCAAAAAAGTTTCTCGTAGTACTACTACTCGTGATGTAGCTAAAGTTGTAGGAGAATATAAATATGCTTTGATTAACCGTTTTGCCGATTTTGATGGTAAAGTTTCAATTTGTGCCGATATTTGGAGTGATAATTTTCAAAAACATTCTTATATTGGAGTTATTTGTCATTGGATTGATGAATCATGGACTTTAAACAAAAGATTAATAGCTTATAAAGATTTTGATACCGATCACTCCGCCGTTAATATTAGAGATAAATTGCATGATATATTGAATATGTATGTTTTAACCCATAAAGTTTTTCCATTGGTTTTGATAATGCTAGTGCTAATACCGCTAGTATTGAAGATTTAAAGGTGATTTGTCAACCGTGCCTTGGAGGTAAATTCTTTCATATTAGATGCATGTGTCATATTTTAAATTTATGTGTTCAAGATGGTTTGCATGCTTTACGTGAACAAATTGCTCCTATTAGAGATGCTATTTATTTTATGACTCGTCGTTCTAGTTTAATGAAAAAATGGAAAATTTTTGTAGAAATAACAACGTGCATCCAAAAAAATTTCTCTTGATGTTTCTACACGTTGGAATTCTACCTATAAATTATTAAATGAGTCTAATGAATATAAAAATCATTTATGTAATTTTTGCTAATGAAAATATTGATTTTCGTTTATATCCTCAATATTGGGATCCTTGTGTGAAAATTTGTGAAATTTTAGGTATTTTTAATGATGCTACTTATGCTATGTCTAAAATTTACGAGCCTACTAGTCATGTTGCAATTGATTATTGTTTAAAAGTTGTTGATGTTTTACGTGAAAATTTGCATGATCCTATGTTGCATGCTAGTGTGTTTTCTATGATGGAAAAATGGACAAAATATTTTCATACCATTCCCGATTTATTTTTAGTTGCTAAAATTCTTGATCCTACTTTTAAATTAGATGGTTTAGAAGATTTGTTAACTTTTTATTATGAAACTTTATATCCATGCGGTGATGTAACGGAATTTGATCAATTTAGTGATATACGTCCTAATGTAGGTGAGATAATTGCTAGAGTTAGACAAATTATTGTTGATTTACTTAGAGAGTATGCGGGTCCACCTCAAACTCAAACTTTTTCTTCATCATCTTATAGTTCTATTTCAACTTCTTCCGGTCCTATTCTTAGTCGTATTAATTCTTTTTTGGATAATCGTTATCAAAAAGGGCACGATCTTCTACTAACACTTGTCAAGATTTAGAAATATATTTTTCTCTTAATGTTGAGTTTGAAAGCGGCGAACATAGTGAGAAAGGCATTGACGTGCTAAAGTGGTGGGCGAGGAGAACAACCATACTTCCGGTGATGTCTAAGGTTGCACGAGACATTTTTGCATGTCCCGCCTCCACCGTTGCTTGTGAACAAGCTTTTAGCTTGGGAGGTTATACATTGGATGCAACGAGATCAAACATGACGGTGGAGAATGTCGAGAACCAATGCTTGCTCGATGATTGGGTAAGAGCCGAGCATAGAGCTCAAGTAGCGCTCGTAGAAGATGAAGATAGCGAAGAATGGACGACATCCACCGGCGGAACTAGTGAAGGTTAAAGAATCGAGCATTCAACCGTATAAACCGAAAAGGTAAATTTTGAGGTAAGAGAACTACGTGGACTTTGATTCCTAATTGGATACGTAGGCAACTTAATTTTAAGTTATGGACTTAGAAATTCTAAGTTAATTTCTTAAAATTAAGCTCAAGTCAAAATTTTTAATCCCTCCCCTTCCCCTTTAATTTTATTTAATTTGTAATTTGTAAATTTGTAATGTATTATCTAAGTTGTAATTTGTAAATTTGTAATATTTCAATATTATAAATTGTAATATTTTTAATTTTGATATTCTAAAGTTGTAAATTGTAACTTGTAAGTTGTAATGTAAGTTGTAAATTTTAAGTTGAATTATATTATATTCAATTTCAATATAAAATGTAAGTTAATTTAGCAATGTAAGTTAAATTAAATTCAATTTCAATGTCAAATAAATTAATTTGCACATGTTATGTAAGTTATAACTTATAATACTATTTTTAATATTAATTACAAGTTGTAACAATACACATAAATTAATTAAAAAGTTAAAAAAATAAAATTGAAAAACCGTCGGAATCGCCGATTCGGAATCGGAACCGGAACCTAAACCTTGGAACTGCCGGTTCGGTTCCGGTTCCAAAAAATCGGCTAACCGGAACCGGCGGTTGGGCACCTCTATTCACGCATATCCCCATTCCCCACACCAAGTTAATACAGAATACGAGATCCCCTTTTATCATTTAGATCCCTATTCCCAGCACAAATTAATACAAATACAAATCCCCTTTATCTTTTAGATCCTCATTCTCCAACAAAAATTAATACAGTATAAAGATCCCCTTTATCTTTTAGATCTCCATTCCCAAAGACAAATTAATACAACACAGATCCCCTTTATCTTTTAGATCTCCATTCCCAGACAAATTAATATAGATACAAATCCTCTTTATCTTTTCTAAATAATTTCTTTCAAACATAAATGTCTTCTTGAAGATCCACGACTCCACCCCGGTGATTTTCGTGGAGTACATTTCTTCAGCTTAAAATTATTCCCAACGCCTAATTATTCCTCCGATTCCGGCCACCAAAATATTTTTTGAATTTTAATAATTTGCATAAGGTTTTGTATTTGTATTTGGATTTGGTGGGATGAGGAGCCATTGATTGGGTGAATTAGTTTGGTGCGCTTTTTGGTGGCTGGTGATGCAAGACGACAACGGGCAGAGGCCGTGGTAGCGACGGTGGTGATTTTACGATATTTTGTCGCCACATATTGAGATAATTTCAGCGTGCATATCCAATTTAGATTCCTCTATTGCTGAAATTTTTGGGGTTTTTTTATGAGGGGTTGTGCAATTTGGATCCCCATTCCCCAAAGACAAAAATATTTATCTTGATAGTAAAATATTTGTCTCGTTGGGAAAAATGTGTCTCTCGTTAGTGAAAAATGATTGTCTCCTGGGAAAAAATATTTGTCTCGTTGTGTTTATTTCAATGGCAAAATGTTTATCTCATTTGAGAAAAAAATGTGTCTCGTTGTTGAAAAATATTTGTCTCATTGGTAAAAACGTGTCTCATTCGTAAAAAATATTTGTCTCGATGGAACCCATCGAGATACTATTCAAATCTTCAAGTTATGAAGATTTGAATACTATCTCGATGTGTTCCATCGAGATAAATTCTTTTTCAATGAGACAAATATTTTGCCCGAGACAAATATTTTTTCACTAGCGAGACAGATTTTTTCATCAACAAATATTTTTCAGATCGATTTTTTTTTCAGATCAAGAATTCTTTTTTCAAATCAATTTTTTTCATTGCCTAAACATGACTGAAAATACAAGATGAATAAAAGAAGATAAAAAGTAGATATAAAATATTTAAGTGGCTTACTAATCATAGTTTTGGAAGAAGATGGTGAAGAGGTGAATAGAGAAGTGAGAGTGACACATCTTTTATTTTTTCTAAATTATGAATGAAGATGAAGATAAGAAGAGTGTAGGAGAATATATTTAAGTTAAGGGCATTTGAGTCTTTTATTTCAAATTTGAGTAAAAAACTCAATTTTAGATAATGGGTAGAAAACTATTTTGGTTATGCATATTAGATAAAAACACCTATTTAACCATAAAAATATTATTAGGTTTCGTTTACTTTGATGGATTAGGTTAGATAATAATAATTTAATTTATTTAACGCATTATCACTTAACTTTGATTGATAATTTCTTTTTTAATCCCATGACCTGGGGTAACCTGGATTTTAAAAATTTCAAGGAAATAAAATCCTACCAAAATAGGTGAGATAAATTATTTTGATTTGGGGATATAGTGCGTAAAGACTAAATTACCCTCTGTATAATAAAAATATAACAATCTTGTACCACTGACAAATCCCAGATATCTTTGAATTTGAAATTAATTTTTTTATCTTCGTCTATATTGTTATAAAACACTAACATAAAAATTTCATACACAAAAATAAGCAGACTTTGAAAATTGAATTGTTTTCAAAGAAATTTACTTTCAAAGAATGCTCGAGTTCACATACGTTCTTCGATTTTTGGTATCATCTTGTACTATAATATCATTAATTATCATTTTTGGTAAGCGCATGATCCTTATTGCGGTGAGTTTATGACCATGTGCGTACATGAATGGTTCTTTATTTTATTATTCATTTGTTTGTATTAGATATGTCTTTTAGGATTGAATCGACAACATAAAAAAATTCAAAGAGGGTTCAATCTCAATCTGTTTTCATAAATTTTTTTAGGGTCGGTTATCGTGAGCTACAATTTAGATACTTTTTTGCGAGGCCCATACATTAAAAATTGTGAATTGGAACTTCATACAATTTATGGCACGAAATGACTCATGTACCCCTAAACACGACAAAAAATTACTGTAGATAGATTTTACATAAAGTTTGTGCAGCTACAGCGTAATATTTAAAATGCTAAGTAGCGTGAATTTTCTCGTTAATAATGTGTGCGAAGTTGAAATATCCAGTATTTATTTTTTTGTTAATTTGGTTTTATACTCTTTCTTTGTGCAATACGTTTTGTTAAATATTAAATACTTTTTCCATATGGTACAACACCGATAATTGAAAGAGTCAAAGAGGGACAATATTCATGGGTATACCATGAAGGGACAAAATCCATAAGAATTTATTTGTCTTGGTTATTAAATCCACATAATTAGTGTATTTAAAATAGATGGTGCGATTCTTTGTGAGTGTATATTATATACTTGTGGATGTAAACATGCAAGTTCTAAATGCATCCCTCATGCAACTACACATCATTTGATGCATCAAAATTGGGGAAGAAAAATAATTAGAACCAACAAATTTAAGCTACTTGGTTAAGCCAAGATTATGCATCTAATCAAATTCCAGAAAACAAAAATGTGTTTTGATTTACAATTTCAAGAAATCTGGATCTAATGATTCAAATCAAAATGAAATGTTGATTAATAAATTATGCTAGAAATTCCGGTATATATTTTGATAGGACCATTTTCTTAATTAAAAAAATAACAAAAAGTGAAAGAAATTTAAATGAAAAGAATCGTATTTTTTTAATTAGAATTAAAATAAAAATGAATCAAGAATCCAAGTTTAACATAAATTGTCGAAGAGCACCACATAGTAATCAAGTTTGTAAATTAATTAAAACATAAGAAACAATGCTAATTGTGACAAAATAAGCTACTAACATCATAAGGGATATTGCAACTTGCAAGACAACTTTGACCCTAATGGAAAGAAAATGTAATTTCCCAAGCGGTAGTTGTTGCTTTGTATGTTAATGTAATTTGACTTTATACTCTTTCTTTGTGCAATAAGTTTTGTTAAATTTTCTCGCTAATGTTCTACTAAATGCTTGCAGACAAAAATAATATATATCATGACTTAATAAATATTCAAAATGCTAACATAACAAGTTTGTTAAGTTCTCCCAAGACACTACCACAAACCAAAATACAATAATATCTTCAAAATGCCAGTGATGTGCAAATATTTCACCTATAGTGACATCCATTTTCACAAAAAATTGTCGCCCAACCTAAGCATATATCGACAATAAAAAAATAGTCTTGTATCAATTAGATGTCATCTTCCTCCAAGATGTCCATAACATAAATTGCTCGGGCATCATCCGGAAGTCCCATCCCACATCTCTAGATCATCGACCTTAAGCCCAATTGTTTTAGCAACCTTTAGACGATCACGAATTGTTAGCCCGGAAATGTTACCAAGTTCTTTGAATATGCATTTTCGTGCAATTCCCAAGTCTTTATCGTATCCAATGCGCTGAGCTATAGTCTCCAACCGTAAAGCGGTTGCGCGGCAAAAGTCTCCTAGCGACTTCACAAGAGCAAGATCGAGCCTTATTGTCTTGACTTACATCTTTTACTTTCATTTCGAAGTGGTGGGGTGGACCTTGTTGTTCCACATGCCGTGCTATCCTCCTCACCGTCTTCACCGGATTGGTTTGGAGTCTTTATCGGGGTTGTTTTATCATCACCATATACGAAATTATCTCCATTAAAATTTGCATCGGTAGTCGCCGAAGGCATGATGTTGGACGCCTAGTTTTATTAGCAGCCACGTTTACGTCCTCGGCATTCTCACCGTTGCACGATCCTTACCAAAAATCTCAATCCAATCCGGATAGAGAGTCCACTCTTTGTACCGCATACCTCGCATAATTGGATCTTTCTACTCAAAATAATTGATTTTAATCGAGAAGATAGATGATATCTAAATATGAACATCAATCATTCCGCTCAAAACAACCAATAAAGATCAAAAGACACAATAACATGTATTGCTAACAACCATTATATAATAAAATAGAATTTATTAAACTTTACATTAAGTCAAAATAGTGTAAGCCAAAAGAAAATAATCCCAAGAACTCAAACTTTCACACCTATAAAGACATATTAAACCGAGAAAATAGTATAAGCCAAAAAGATATATTTGACGTATTAAATATAACATCACCATGTTACCTTTAAGACCGACTCCCATTGCTCAAATACGTATGTAATCGAGTTGGTTGGTGACAGATTAAATTGGACACCCGTTATCCTAAGGGCGATAACAATTGAACCATAGCTCTTTTTTCACGTTGTCAACTTTGAGGTAATGTTAGGATTCACAATTATATCGGTTGTTGGAAATTCCTTTTTCATGGCTTCCTCAAGCTTGGTGAGATATACGGTACGAAATTCGTTATCAATTTTCCAGCCTAGATTAACGATTTCCTTGAGACTTGTTATGAGACATTTCTCCCGACTAGTCCATACCGTCGAGTTGCACCGGTTGATTTCCTCGTAGCCCCTCTTCCTCGAATCGAATCTAATGGTGGTGCGAGATGTCATTTTCCAACTGAAGCTAAAAGATTTTATTAGTCAATATCACAAAAGTATGCTATACAATCCAGGACCCTTCATATAGCAATAATACATGTAAAATCATCAAAGATGATAATTTTCATACAAAGGCAATAATACATTCACAACAATACATTTCATAGCAAGAGAGGGTGATAATTGTTATACAAAGACAATAATACATTCTTTTCATAGTTAATAAGTAACATGATACAAATTTAGTTCAAATCATCATGACAAACAATAATTGATAAATAACATTTCAATAAAAGTGCAATTGAAGGGTGTGGTTTAGATTCTAGCACTACACTCGTGAAATATTTGTTGTGCCAATACATCCCTCCATGCAGTCCATTCATGTGATGTCTCGGCAGTTGAGATGACATCTATTTCATCATCATTGGCTTCGACGTCGCGATTAGCATTATCATACTCTCTTTCTCTGGGGTCTACAGACATCTCATTACGTATGAAATTATGTAAAAGGAAGCATGCCATTATAAGTCGGATTTGGGTTTGGACGGGGTAAAAAGACGTGCTTCTTAGTATTCCTCAATGCATTTTTAGTATGCCAAAAGCACGCTCGATTATATTACGAGCTCGGGTATGACGCATGTTGAAATGCTCCTTGTAATTGTTAGGCCTTATATTTTGCGGTCCCCATTCTCTTAAATGGTAACGAATGCCTCTGACGGTGATAGAAACCCGGGGAGTTGGCATAACCATTATCACACAAGTAATAGTTTCCTGTGAACAAAAAACTAAACAATAAGCATGACATGGACACGTGTGAACAAAAAGCTAAACAATAACATTATATTACAGCGGGGACCTTCGGACCATGGACTCTATTCACAGAGTCTATCAATACCCTAGCATCCGAAGTCGAACCTTCCCAACTAGGAAGAACATACACAAACTTAAGATCTCGATCACAAACGCCAAGAATATTTGTTGATATCTGACCTTTTCTTGTTCGGTATCTACCTTTGTCAACGGGAACTTGCACATTGATATAGGTTTCATCTAACGCACCCAAGCAACCCCGTGTTTACAATCAAATTTAAAATTACATCATTGTGACGACTGATTACACAAGCCATATATGTTATATAATCGACAACTTTGATATAAATAAAATAAATATTTAAATACCTTGAACCATTTCCAATGAGGATCGATACAATCATCTGGAATAGGTGTGGGTTTTACAAGGAGAGTAGAATGTAATTGGAGTAGAGAGCCTACTACAAGATGGATGTAGTGTGATACGATCCGCCGGACCTCGTAAATCCGCACTTAACAATCTTATTTTTCGTGTGGTGAGACAATACCAGAAACATGGCGACTTGTTCCTCAACACGGAACAAACTTACCATCTGTTAATCCCTAAGTTCCTTAAAAGAAAACACAGACGTCCAAATGCATTCGATCCGTAGGTTATCAACACAAACAACATCACTAACACGCACTATTTTATTCATTTGCTTCACTTGATCGGGCATTCTCCTTATCATGTGTAACTAACATCCCGTTTACGTTTCTTATTCCTATCCATGTTAATTAGCTCAATTATCATAGTGATTACCACAATGGCTTCATGTATTATCTCCTTGACCATTACATACACACTTTCATTTTTCTTTTGTGAAGGATTCATCTATAAAAGCAGAACAAGTATGTCTCTCGAAGCTGCAGACAAACAAATATATTAATGCCGAGGGTCACCGCAGATGTATAACACAACAATTAATGACCGCATTTAAGCTAGCAAATCCACTGCTTCCCTTCATCACGGAATTTCGATTTTCACCCTAATCGAATCTATTTATTTTTACATAATTTTAGAAAACCGGAAAAGACAACAGAGGTGCAAACCATTTTAACCAGTATTAATGAAACTTAATAGTTATAAATGCATCATTTGAGTCCAAAAACATCATTTAAAATCACTAGTCAAATTTCTATTATTTTCACGACACAAGAAATTATTAAGAGATGGTGAATAACTGATTGATCAATTAAAGAGTAACACAAAAACTCTACATCCCAAGATTTCTAAAATTAGAAGAGTTTTTCCATCAAACAGAGAGAGCCATAAGTAATGAAATTTCAAAGGCTCTTATTTAAATAAAGTTATATACCCACTTACTCCCATTCTACCGTAATTAGCGTGTTTACTTAAGTATTGTTGTTATTCATCGGTTTGGGAGTAAATGGTTCAAACTGAGGAGGCCTCCGAATTAAGAACAACTATACGCGAGTTACTAATTCAAGAATTTAAAAAGGCAAATGAAGCAAGTAGATTGGAAGATTCGGTAAATAGTTCACCCATCTCTTTGGGCGCTAATCCACTACCTCTCTAGACATGTATACATAATACTCAATAATCGCAAGAATATAATGCGAAGTAACATCTTACGATCGAGTTACAGAGATTTTTGTAGATTCTTATTCCAACTAGACGAATGGCGAAGACACGATCTGGTTATGACCAAATCTAAAAAGAACAAAAAATAGATTGGAATCGCGAAATTAACAATACCGAGAAATTTAACGTAATAATTAAACCCAAGAAATTAACAATACCAGAAATTGATTATGAATGGAGTGAAATCGCCAAGTTATAGAGAGCTCTCCATTGATTTGTGTGGTTGAGTTGTTGGGTGAGGGTAATAATTGAGCATATATCAACTTTCCTGGTTTGCCGTCTAATTTTAGGTCACATATGCTCAATTCCTTTTTGTTTTCCCCCTTTTTTCATCTCGCACAATACTGTGGGGGCTTTTTAGACAAAAGTCTTGTTTCTTGTTGAGATGAGATTTGAAATCGACTAATTTGGGTGGACAACTCTGCCATAGTTCAACAAAGAATTAGAAATGGGCCCGGCATTCTCTTGAGCCTATAAATTAACAACCAAACATCCAATAACACTCAATAAAGAAACTATTGGTGCCTAATCTTAGCCACCAAACTGGCCCTAATGCTATAAATTTTCACAGAGCTTGATACTTGAGAACAAAGGAAAATATTGACCCGATCAACTAAAAAGTCCACATCCAGTCTATGCCTTACGGGAAGTCAACAATGAGTTAACTCAATGAGTCGACTCGAGACAAACTCATTTGAGTTATGGATCTTTGACCGACTCGGAAGCGGGGACCATGGCAACCCGACACCGAAAGAAAGGGACCCACCGACAACGCCATCTATGAAACACCATCGCAAAACCGAACCCCAATCTGCAAACCCCGGGGTTGGCCGTCGGAGGGGGAAGGAATCTTAGAAAAAGAACGAACACTGAGCACGGGGCAAAGACGAGACCATCTCGGGCGACGGAAATGGTTGCCAACTTTATCAACCGCGGCGGCGACACTCGAATGGTCACCCCAAAACACCAAGAAGACGGCCACAACAAGCGAAGGTAACGATGCCCAAGCTACGAATAAGAGCGACAACGACCACATGTAGAGCCAAGGCGGTGAGGGTGGATGAGAACCCACCGGAGGAGGCACACCCAAAGGGCCGAAGCCCTAGAACCGATGGGAGAAGAGCAGCAACAAAGTGGGCGTCAATTTAATATGACATATACCGCCCCATTTTATAATCCACAATACAAAAAAAGATGACCACAGGGGTATGTAGGACATTTTGCACCATGAATTGTATCCCTTTGCAATTGGAAAAAAATTATGTATGTAGTAGCAATATCTTCACACTATATTGTATTGAAATGTAATAATTCTATTTTTTTACTCCACTCGCGAATCGTATCTAATGAATAGTACCCAACATTTGTAATAAATTCAAATCGCACACCCCGTCTTTTAAGTTAAAATTGGGTAAAAAAACTCATCTTTTTATGAAATGGATACAAAACTAATTTTATTACGAGGGAAGGACATAAATCTCACCACCCCTTATTTTATTGCCCAAAATCCAAAACATACAATTTATCAGTTTTCTTTTCCATAATTTATTCTCTCTTTTTTTTCTATCATTGGTCGTAGGTCTCTCTATGAAATTTTTTTCCTATATCTAATAATCATTCGTTTCGTGGCTGCCACCTCATCAGCTGTCGTATTTATTTCTCATTAATTTCTTCTTTCAATTGTTTTACATTTTTCTGATTAGATAGTAGAAATGTTATTGAAGTTTGTATCTTTCAATACCCTAATTAAAATTTCAATATTAAATACAATAATATTATACTTTAAAATGAAAAATTATATAAAATATTTTAAGACTCGAATAACATGCGCGGATTTGGGCTATTGTTCATATATAATTTGGCAAAAATTTGTATGAGAACGTCTCATGAGACCTAATTACTTTTAATAAATTATTATTATTTTTTAAAAAAGTGATACAAATTAGTATAAAAGTGATAACAAATTGAAAAATGATAACAATATTATATGAAAATGTGATAACAATTTATAAAAAAGTTATAACAATTTATTAAAAGTGACTCGATCTCATGTTCGTCTCTACGTAAGGTACGGTCTCACACAAGAGTGCCCTATATAATTTTTATGATTCACTCTTTCCCTTAAATATTTTCTCGGCACGTTTTATCCTCTTCTCCCTTTGATTCGTGACACGCTTTCTCGGCATCTCCCTTCGATTCAGGACACGCTTTTTCGGCATCAATGTGTGAGTGAAATACCTCTTTTGGCCTCTGCTCTTCCATGGTCTTTCCCCACAACACAAAATAAAGCCCTCCTACTAGTAAAATCGCTCCCAAAACACTATCACAAATTTAAAAGAAATTACATGAGAGAAAGTATACCAATAATTTCAACAATAAAATTTATTTTCTTATCAAAATTTTTCTTTTATGTGATGTACTAGGATGACTATAGAAAATAAGTAATTTTTGTAAATCAGTTTCACCCAACAATTTAAAATGGTGTTAGTTATTTTCATTAAACTATACTACTATTAAATTAATATCTTTTATTAAAATATTTAATATTATTCAAAATTACGCACAAAATGCAGGTTTCACGATGAAATTAGTTTATTATATACTTCACCAATTTTCTTATATTATTTTTCTTATTAACTTTTTTCTTATTTTCAATATTATTTTCTTGGGAAATTAGTTTATCAATTAATAGCCTTGTGATGTAGCACAAGCTACAAAATATGCAACGAAGCAATAATACACAAGTGGGTGAATCACAAATAAAATAAGAACACAATAAACATAACGATTCACAAATAAAACAACGTCGTAGGGAATTAAATAACATTAAAATATAAAAACGAAACTAAAATCTATTATTTGACTCTAAATCATCCGCATCATTAATCGTAGCATGGACTCCACCACCTTAGCCTCCCTCTACCCAATGTACATGCATTAGGCATGCATGCAACAAAATGAAAAACTTAGCAGTTGAAATGGACTAGACAAAGTATGACTCTATTGATATTATTATTATTATTATTATTATTATTATTATTATTATTATTATTATTATTATTATTATTATTATTATTATTATTATGTAAAGTTTTATGTGAATTAGCTAGTTTTACATAAAATTAATTAGAATACTTTTAATTACTCTTTCCGTTCTATTAAAATTTTCTTATTTATTTTTTTCACATAAATTAAGAAGTGTATTAATAGAATAATAGTATAGTAAAAGTGATGTGATAGAGGGAGATAAAAAAGTAAGACAAAATGCAATTTAATACTATATTATATGAGTGAGAATTTGATGTAAATAAATGTAAAGTATAAGGATAACGGTATGAAAGTAGTAGGTTAAAAAACGGTATGAAAGTAGTA